>JBBMOL010000282.1:0-716647 GCA_037954665.1 Laguncularia racemosa | reverse complement strand
ACGAACATTTTGTGATCGCTTGTTACGACATGATTTAGTGACAATATATGTACATGCCAATATTTTCATGCGAGGTACACAGTTACAATTTAGCTTTTCAAATTTTGGACAGCAGATAGTAGAGTGATTACAACTGTGGCATGATATTTTCATCGCGATGGTAGCAACGAGTTGACAACATTTGTAGCGATGATATTTATTGTAGCTATGTTTGCAATGACAAATTTGCGGTGACAACAGTCGTAAAGATTTTATGGTTTCAATGATTGTAGTGACAATATTTGCAACGACAACATTTGTTGTAGTGGTAATTGCAGCTACTTTGTTTGAGTAACGACATGGACATTTAGGTGAAATACATAGAGTGATTACAATTGTGGCATGATATTTCATCGCGAGGTAGCAACATGTTGACAACATTTGTAGCGATGATATTTATAGCAGCTATGTTTGCAATGGTAATATTTGGGGAGACAACTGCCGCAATGATATTTGTGGTTACAATGTTTGTAGTGACATATTTCAACGACAACATTTGTTATAGTGTAATACAGCTACAGTGCTTGAGTAACGACATGGACATTTGTGACAATAAATAGAGTGATTACAATTGTGGCAATGATATTTTCATCGCGATGGTAGCAACAATGTTTACAACATTTGTAGCGATGATATTTGTAGCAGCTGTGTTACATGACAGTCTTTGCGGTGACACTGCCGCAATGATATTTGTGGTTACAAAGTTTGTATGAAAATTTGCAACGCAACATTGTTGTAGTGAATTGCAGCTACTTTGTTGAGTAACGACATGGACATTTATAAAGACAATACATAGAGTGATTACAATTGTGGCCATGATATTTTCATCGCGATGGTAGCTACAATGTTGACAACATTTGTAGCAGCTATGTTTGCGAGGACAATATTTGCGGTGACAACTGCCACAATGATATTTGTGGTTACGATGTTTGTAGTGTCAATATTTGCAACGACAACATTTGTTGTAGTGGTAATTGCAGCTACATTGCTTGAGTAACGACATGGACATTTATAGTGACAATAAATAGAGTGATTACAATTGTGGCCATGATATTTTCATCGCGATGGTAGCAACAATGTTTATAACATTTGGAGCGATGATATTTGTAGCAGCTGTGTTTACAATGACAATCTTTGCTGTGACAACTGCCGCAATGATATTTGTGGTTACAATGTTTGTATTGACAATATTTGCAACGACAACATTTGTTGTAGTTGCATTTGCAGCTACTTTGGTTGAGTAAAGACATGGACATTTACAGTGACAATACATAGAGTGATTACAATTGTGGCAATGATATTTTCATCGCGATGGTAGCAACAATGTTTACAACTGTTGTAGCGATGATATTTGTAGCAGCTGTGTTTGCAATGACAATATTTGTTGTTACAACTACCGTAATCATATTTGTGGTTACAATGTTTGCAACGACAACATTTGTTGTAGTGGTAATTGCAGCTGCATTGCTTGAGTAACGACATGGACATTTATAGTGACAATAAATAGAGTGATTACAATCGTGGCCATGATATTTTCATCACGATGGTGGCAACAATGTCTACAACATTTGTGGTGATGATATTTGTAGCAGCTGTCTTTACAATGACAATCTTTGCGGTGACTACTGCCGCAACGATATTTGTGGTTACAATGTTTGTATTGAGAAAATTTGCAACGACAACATTTGTTGGAGTGGCATTTGCAGCTACTTTGGTTAAGTAACGACATGGACATTTATAGTGACAATACATAGAGTGATTACAACTGTGGCCATGATATTTTCATCTCGATGGTAGCAACGACGTTGACAACATTTGTAGCGATTATATTTATTGTAGCTATGTTTGCAATGACAATATTTGCGGTGACAACAGTCGTAAAGATGTTTATGGTTTCAATGATTGTAGTGACAATATTTGCAACGACAACATTTGTTGTAGTGGTAATTGCAGCTACTTTGTTTGAGTAACGACATGGACATTTATAGTGACAATACATAGAGTGATTACAATTGTGGCCATGATATTTTCATCGCGACGGTAGCAACAATGTTGACAACATTTGTAGCGATGATATTTATAGCAACTATGTTTGCAATGGTAATATTTGGGGAGACAACTGCCGCAATGATATTTGTGGTTACAATGTTTGTAGTGACAATATTTACAACGACAACATTTGTTGTAGTCGTAATTACAGCTACAGTACTTGAGTAACGACATGGACATTTATGGTGACAATAAATAGAGTGATTACAATTGTGGCCATGATATTTTCATCGCGATGGTAGCAACAATGTTTACAACATTTGTAGAGATGATATTTGTAGCAGCTGTGTTCACGATGACAGTCTTTGCAGTGACAGCTGCCGCAATGATATTTGTGGTTACAATGTTTGTAGTGACAATATTTGCAACGACAACATTTGTTGTAGTGGTAATTGCAGCTACTTTGTTTGAGTAACGACATGGACATTTATAATAACAATGCATAGAGTGATTACAATTGTGGCCATGATATTTTCATCGCGATGGTAGCTACAATGTTGACAACATTTGTATATATTTGTAGCAGCTATGTTTGCAATGGTAATATTTGGGGAGACAACTGCCGCAATGATATTTGTGGTTACAATGTTTGTAGTGACAATATTTGTAATGACAACATTTGTTGTAGTAGTAATTGCAGCTACAGTGCTTGAGTAACGACCTGGACAATTATAGTGACAATAAACAGAGTGATTACAATTGTGGCCATGATATTTTCATCGCGATGGTAGCAACAATGTTTATAACATTTGGAGCGATGATATTTGTAGCAGCTGTGTTTACAATGACAATCTTTGCTGTGACAACTGCCGCAATGATATTTGTGGTTACAATGTTTGTATTGACAATATTTGCAACGACAACATTTGTTGTAGTGGCATTTGCAGCTACTTTGGTTGAGTAACGACGTGGACATTTATAGTGACAATACATAGAGTGATTACGATTGTGGCAATGATATTTTCATCGTGATGGTAGCAACAATGTTTACAACATTTGTAGCGATGTTATTTGTAGCAGCTGTGTTTGCAATGACAATATTTGCTGTTACAACTGCCGCAATCATATTTGTGGTTACAATGTTTGTAGTGACATATTTGCAACGACAATATTTGTCGTAGTGGTAATTGCATCTGCATTGCTTGAGTAACGACGTGGACATTTATAGTGACAATAAATTGAGTGATTACAATCGTGGCCATGATATTTCCATCACGATGGTAGCAACAATGTTTACAACATTTAAGGTGATGATATTTGCAGCAGCTGTGTTTACAATGACAATCTTTGCGGTGACTACTGCCGCAACGATATTTATGGTTACAATGTTTGAATTGAGAAAATTTGCAACGACAACATTTGTTGGAGTGGCATTTGCAGCTACTTTGGTTAAGTAACGACATGGACATTTATAGTGACAATACATAGAGTGATTACAACTGTGGCCATGATATTTTCATCGCGATGGTAGCAACGACGTTGACAGCATTTAAAGCGATCATATTTGTAGCAGCTGTGTTCACGATGACAGTCTTTGCGGTGACAACTGCCGCAACGATATTTGTGGTTACAATGTTTGTAGTGACAATTTTTGCAAGGACAACATTTGTTGTAGTGGTAATTGCAGCTACTTTGTTTGAGTAACGACATGGACATTTATAGTGACAATACATAAAGTGATTACAACTGTGGCCATGATATTTTCATCGCGATGGTAGCGACAATGCTGACAACATTTGTAGCGATGATATTTGTAGCAGCTTATGCTTGCAATGGTAATATTTGGGGAGACAACTGCCGTAATGATATTTTTCGTTACAATGTTTGTAGTGACAATATTTGCAACGACAACATTTGTTGTAGTGGTAATTGCAGCTACAGTGCTTGAGTAACGACATGGACAATTATAGTGACAATAAATAGAGTGATTACAATTATGGCCATGATATTTTCATCGCGATGGTAGCAACAATGTTTACAACATTTGTAGCGATGATATTAATACCAGCTGTGTCTACAATGGCAATCTTTGCGGTCGCAACTGCCGCAATGATATTTGTGGTTACAATGTTTGTATTGACAATATTTGCAACGACAACATTTTTTGTAGTGGCATTTGCAGCTACTTTGGTTGAGTGACGACATGGACATTTATAGTGACAATATATACAGTGATTACCATTGTGGCCATGATATTTTCATCGCGTCGGTAGCAACAATGTTGACAACATTTGTAGCAGCTATGTTTGCAAGGACAATATTTGCGGCGACAACTGCCACAATGATATTTGTGGTTACGATGTATGTAGTGACGATATTTGCAACGACAACATTTGTTGTAGTGGTAATTGCAGCTACATTGCTTGAGTAACGACATGGACATTTATAGTGACAATAAATAGAGTGATTACAATTGTGGCCATGATATTTTCATCGCGATGGTAGCAACAATGTTTACAACATTTGTAGCGATGATATTTGTAGCAGCTGTGTTTACAATGACAATCTTTGCTGTGACAACTGCCGCAATGATATTTGTGGTTACAATGTTTGTATTGACAATATTTGCAACGACAACATTTGTTGTAGTTGCATTTGCAGCTACTTTGGTTGAGTAACGACATGGACATTTACAGTGACAATACATAGAGTGATTACAATTGTGGCAATGATATTTTCATCGCGATGGTAGCAACAATGTTTACAACTGTTGTAGCGATGATATTTGTAGCTGCTGTGTTTGCAATGACAATATTTGTTGTTACAACTGCCGTAATCATATTTTGGTTACAATGTTTGCAACGACAACATTTGTTGTTGTGGTAATTGCAGCTGCATTGCTTGAGTAACGACATGGACATTTATAGTGACAATAAATAGAGTGATTACAATCGTGGCCATGATATTTTCATCACGATGGTAGCAACAATGTCTACAACATTTGTGGTGATGATATTTGTAGCAGCTGTGTTTACAATGACAATCTTTGCGGTGACTACTGCCGCAACGATATTTGTCGTTACAATGTTTGTATTGAGAAAATTTGCAACGACAACATTTGTTGGAGTGGCATTTGCAGCTACTTTGGTTAAGTAACGACATGGACATTTATAGTGACAATACATAGAGTGATTACAACTGTGGCCATGATATTTTCATCGCGATGGTAGCAACGACGTTGACAACATTTGTAGCGATGATATTTATTGTAGCTATGTTTGCAATGACAATATTTGCGGTGACAACAGTCGTAAAGATGTTTATGGTTTCAATGATTGTAGTGACAATATTTGCAACGACAACATTTGTTGTAGTGGTAATTGCAGCTACTTTGTTTGAGTAACGACATGGACATTTATGGTGACAATACATAGAGTGATTACAATTGTGGCCATGATATTTTCATCGCGACGGTAGCAACAATGTTGACAACATTTGTAGCGATGATATTTATAGCAGCTATGTTTGCAATGGTAATATTTGGGGAGACAACTGCCGCAATGATATTTGTGGTTACAATGTTTGTAGTGACAATATTTACAACGACAACATTTGTTATAGTCGTAATTACAGCTACAGTGCTTGAGTAACGACATGGACATTTATGGTGACAATAAATAGAGTGATTACAATTGTGGCAATGATATTTTCATCGCGATGGTAGCAACAATGTTTACAACATTTGTAGCGATGATATTTGTAGCAGCTGTGTTCACAATGACAGTCTTTGCGGTGACAGCTGCCGCAATGATATTTGTGGTTACAAAGTTTGTAGTGACAATATTTGCAACGACAACAATTGTTGTAGTGGTAATTGCAGCTACTTTGTTTGAGTAACGACATGGACATTTATAATGACAATACATAGAGTGATTACAATTGTGGCCATGATATTTTCATCGCGATGGTAGCTACAATGTTGACAACATTTGTATATATTTGTAGCAGCTATGTTTGCAATGGTAATATTTGGGGAGACAACTGCCGCAATGATATTTGTGGTTATAATGTTTGTAGTGACAATATTTGTAACGACAACATTTGTTGTAGTAGTAATTGCAGCTACAGTGCTTGAGTAACGACATGGACAATTATAGTGACAATAAATAAGTGATTACAATTGTGGCCATGATATTTTCATCGCGGAGGTAGCAACAATGTTTACAACATTTGTAGCGATGATATTTTGTACCAGCTGTGTCAACAATGACAATCTTTGCTGGTCACAACTGTCGCATTGATATTTGTGGTTACAATGTTTGTATTGACAATATTTGCAACGACAACATTGTTGTAGTGGCATTTAGAGCTACTTTGCTTGAGTAACGACATTGACATTTATAGTGACAATACATAGAGTGATTACAATTGTAGCAATGATATTTTCATCGCGATGGTAGCAACAATGTTTACAACATTTGTAGCGATGATATTTGTAGCAGTTGCGTTTGCAATTACAATATTTGCTATTACAACTGCCGCAATCATATTTGTGGTTACAATGTTTGTAGTGACAATATTTGCAACGACAACATTTGTTGTATGTAATTTGGTAACTTTGAGTAACGACATGGACATTTATAGTGACAATAATAAAGTGATTACAATGTGTGCATGATATTTTCATCGCGATGGTAGCAACAATGTTTACAACATTTGTGCGATGATATTTGTAGCAGCTGTGTTTCAATGTACAATCTTTGCGGTGACAACTGCCGCAACGATATTTGTGGTTACAATGTTTGTATGAAAATATTTGCAACGACAACATTTGTTGTAGTGGCATTTGCATGCTTCTTTGGTAAGTAACGACATCGACATTTATAGTGACAATAATAGAGTGATTACAATGTGGCCACGATATTTTCATCGCGATGGTAGCAACAACGTTGACAACATTTGTGCGATGATATTTGTTGCAGCTATGTTTGCAATGACAATATTTGCGGTGACAACTGTCGAAAGATGTTTATGGTTTCAATGATTGTAGTGACAATATTTGCAACGACAACATTTGTTGTAGTGGTAATTGCAGCTACTTTGTTGAGTAACGACATGGACATTTATAGTGACAATACATAGAGTGATTACAATTGTAGCAATGATATTTTCATCGCGATGGTAGCAACAATGTTTACAACATTTGTAGCGATGATATTTGTAGCAGCTGTGTTTGCAATTACAATGTTTGCTGTTACAACTGCCGCAATCATATTTCTGGTTACAATGTTTGTAGTGACAATATTTGCAACGACAACATTTGTTGTAGTGGTAATTGTAGCTGCATTGCTTGAGTAACGACATGGACATTTATAGTGACAATAAATAAAGTGATTACAATCGTGGCCATGATATTTTCATCACGATGGTAGCAACAATGTTTACAACATTTGTGGCGATGATATTTGTAGCAGTTGTGTTTAGAATGACAATTTTTGCGGTGACTACTGCCGCAACGATATTTGTGGTTACAATGTTTGTATTGAGAAAATTTGCAACGACAACATTTGTTGGAGTGGCATTTGCAGCTACTTTGGTTAAGTAACGACATCGACATTTATAGTGGCAATACATAGAGTGATTACAACTGTGGCCACGATATTTTCATCGCGATGGTAGCAACGACGTTGACTACATTTGTAGCGACGATATTTGTTGCAGCTATGTTTGCAATGACAATATTTGCGGTGACAACAGTCATACAGATGTTTATGGTTTCAATGATTGTAGTGACAATATTTGCAACGACAACATTTGTGTAGTGGTAATTGCAGCTACTTTGTTTGAGTAACGACATGGACATTTATAGTGACAATACGTAGAGTGATCACAATTGTGGCCATGATATTTTCATCGCGACGGTAGCAACAATGTTGACAACATTTGTAGCGATGATATTTATAGCAGCTATGTTTGCAACGGTAATATTTGGGGAGACACATGCCGCAATGATATTTGTGGTTACAATGTTTGTAGTGACAATATTTACAACGACAGCATTTGTTGTAGTGGTAATTGCAGCTACAGTGCTTAAGTAACGACATGGACATTTATAGTGACAATAAATAGAGTGATTACAATTGAGGCCATGATATTTTCATCGCGATGGTAGAAACAATGTTTACAACATTTGTAGCGATGATATTTGTAGCAGCTGTGTTCACGATGACAGTCTTTGTGGTGACAACTGCCGCAACGATATGTGTGGTTACAATGTTTGTAGTGACAATATTTGCAACGACAACATTTGTTATAGTGGTAATTGCAGCTACTTTGTTTGAGTAACGACATGGACAATTATAATGACAATACATAGAGTTATTACAATTGTGGCCATGATATTTTCATCGCGATGGTAGCTACAATGTTGACAACATTTGTATATATTCGTAGCAGCTATGTTTGCAATGGTAATATTTGGGGAGACAACTGCCGCAATGATATTTGTGGTTACAATGTTTGTAGTGACAATATTTGTAACGACAACATTTGTTGTAGTAGTAATTGCAGCTACAGTGCTTGAGTAACGACATGGACAATTATAGTGACAATAAATAGAGTGATTACAATTGTGGCCATGATATTTTCATCGCGGAGGTAGCAACAATGTTTACAACATTTGTAGCGATGATATTTGTACCAGCTGTGTCAACAATGACAATCTTTGCGGTCACAACTGTCGCATTGATATTTGTGGTTACAATGTTTGTATTGACAATATTTGCAACGACAACAATTGTTGTAGTGGCATTTAGAGCTACTTTGCTTGAGTAACGACATTGACATTTATAGTGACAATACATAGAGTGATTACAATTGTAGCAATGATATTTTCATCGCGATGGTAGCAACAATGTTTACAACATTTGTAGCGATGATATTTGTAGCAGTTGCGTTTGCAATTACAATATTTGCTATTACAACTGCCGCAATCATATTTGTGGTTACAATGTTTGTAGTGACAATATTTGCAACGACAACATTTGTTGTAGTGGTAATTGCATAACGACATGGACATTTATAGTGACAATAAATAAAGTGATTACAATCGTGGCCATGATATTTTCATCACGATGGTAGCAACAATGTTTACAACATTTGTGGCGATGATATTTGTAGCAGCTGTGTTTACAATGACAATCTTTGCGGTGACTACTGCCGCAACGATATTTGTGGTTACAATGTTTGTATTGAGAAAATTTGCAACAACAACATTTGTTGGAGTGGCATTTGCAGCTACTTTGGTTAAGTAACGACATCGACATTTATAGTGGCAATACATAGAGTGATTACAACTGTGGCCACGATATTTTCATCGCGATGGTAGCAACGACGTTGACAACATTTGTAGCGATGATATTTGTTGCAGCTATGTTTGCAATGACAATATTTGCGGTGACAACAGTCGTAAAGATGTTTATGGTTTCAATGATTGTAGTGACAATATTTGCAACGACAACATTTGTTGTACTGGTAATTGCAGCTACTTTGTTTGAGTAACGACATGGACATTTATAGTGACAATACATAGAGTGATTACAATTGTAGCAATGATATTTTCATCGCGATGGTAGCAACAATGTTTACAACATTTGTAGCGATGATATTTGTAGCAGCTGTGTTTGCAATTACAATGTTTGCTGTTACAACTGCCGCAATCATATTTCTGGTTACAATGTTTGTAGTGACAATATTTGCAATGACAACATTTGTTGTAGTGGTAATTGCAGCTGCATTGCTTGAGTAACGACATGGACATTTATAGTGACAATAAATAAAGTGATTACAATCGTGGCCATGATATTTTCATCACGATGGTAACAACAATGTTTACAACATTTGTGGCGATGATATTTGTAGCAGCTGTGTTTACAATGACAATCTTTGCGGTGACTACTGCCGCAACGATATTGGTGGTTACAATGTTTGTATTGAGAAAATTTGCAATGACAACATTTGTTGGAGTGGCATTTACAGCTACTTTGGTTAAGTAACGACATGGACATTTATAGTGGCAATACATAGAGTGATTACAACTGTGGCCATGATATTTTCATCGCGATGGTAGCAACGACGTTGACAACATTTGTAGCGATGATATTTGTTGCAGCTATGTTTGCAATGACAATATTTGCGGTGACAACAGTCGTAAAGATGTTTATGGTTTCAATGATTGTAGTGACAATATTTGCAACGACAACATTTGTTGTTGTGGTAATTGCAGCTACTTTGTTTGAGTAACGACATGGACATTGATAGTGACAATACATAGAGTGATTACAATTGTAGCAATGATATTTTCATCGCGACGGTAGCAACAATGTTGACAACATTTGTAGCGATGATATTTATAGCAACTATGTTTGCAATGGTAATATTTGGGGAGACAACTGCCGCAATGATATTTGTGGTTACAATGTTTGTAGTGACAATATTTACAGCGACAACATTTGTTGTAGTGGTAATTGCAGCTACAGTGCTTGTGTAATGACATGGACATTTATAGTGACAATAAATAGAGTGATTACAATTGTGGCCATGATATTTTCATCGCGATGGTAGCAACAATGTTTACAACATTTGTAGCGATGATATTTGTAGCAGCTGTGTTTACGATGACAGTATTTGCGGTGACAACTGCCGCAACGATATTTGTGGTTACATTGTTTGTGGTGACAATATTTGCAACGACAACATTTGTTGTAGTGGTAATTGCAGCTACTTTGTTTGAGTAATGACATGGACATTTATAGTGACAATACATAGAGTGATTACAATTGTGGCCATGATATTTTCAACGCGATGGTAGCTACAATGTTGACAACATTTGTAGCGATTATATTTGTAGCAGCTATGTTTGCAATGGTAATATTTGGGGAGACAACTGCCGCAATGATATTTGTGGTTACAATGTTTGTAGTGACAGTATTTGTAACGACAACATTTGTTGTAGTGGTAATTGCTGCTACATTGCTTGAGTAACAACATGGACATTTATAGTGACAATAAATAGAGTGATTACAATTGTTGCCATGGTATTTTCATCGCGATGGTAGCAACAATGTTTACAACATTTGTAGCGATGATATTTGTAGCAGCTGTGTCTACAATGACAATCTTTGCGGTCACTACTGCTGCAATGATATTTGTGGTTGCAATGTTTGTATTGACAATATTTGCAACGACAACATTTGTTGTAGTGGCATTTGCAGCTACTTTGGTTGTGTGACGACATGGACATTTATGGTGACAATACATAGAGTGATTACAATTGTGGCCATGATATTTTCATCGCGATGGTAGCAGCGTTGTTGACAACATTTGTAACAGCTATGTTTGGAAGGACAATATTTGCGGTGACAACTGTCGCAATGATATTTGTGGTTACAATGTTTGTAGTGACAATATTTGTAACGGCAACATTTGTTGTAGTGGTAATTGCAGCTACAGTGCTTGAGTAACGACATGGACAATTATAGTGATAATAAATAGAGTGATTACAATCGTGGCCATGATATTTTCATCGCGATGGTAGCAACAATGTTTAGAACATTTGTAGCGATGATATTTGTAGCAGCTGTGTTTACAATGACAATCTTTGCGGTGACAACTGCCGCAACGATATTTGTAGTTACAATGTTTGTATTGACAAAATTTGCAACGACAACGTTTGTTGTAGTGGCATTTGCAGCTACTTTGGTTAAGTAATGACATGGACATTTATTGTTATGGAAGTGCCACTGTTCAAGCTCAAGGGTTGAATCAAGAAGAAATTCAAGTGGCTGAAGCTGATGTTCAAAGGGATTCAAGTCCAATAAGCTTACCTCAAGGACCAATCACAAGATCCCGAGCTATGAAGCTGCAACAAATCCTAATTTCTCATGTACAGGGTTTGATAAACATCACAAGTGAGAAGCTTCGAGGAATCCAAAGCTTTAGGGCAAGGGATGATCAAAGGGAACTTAATGTGATGGAAATCAAGTGGGAAGAACCTATCTAGGATCAAGGCTGCCGGCCTTGAAGCCAGCCTTTACATATACGCTACCGGCTTTGAAGCCAGCCTTTACATATACGCTGCCGGCCTTGAGCCGGCCTTCTTTTAATTACGATGGATTTTCCTTATTTCGTTAATTACGATGTATTGCTCGGATGTCTTCCTATTTATACCAAGATAAGATGATGTAAATGGTGGTTTTTGTCATCTTTGAAATATCAGAAAGCTTGTCCTTTCAATTCCTTATGTTCTTGATTGAATGCATGCTAAGAAACTTTCAGGAGAGAGTTGATCGATCATTTCCTGTGGAGGGTTTCGAGGTTAGGGATTGAATTAGTTCTAGCTTGTTCATCGATCCAGCTAAGAAAACCTAAATCTAAACTATCTTAGGGTTTGATTCCAATTAGATCCGTGGGTTTTTCGTGTTGTTGTTGTGGGGGTCCGTAATATCCAAAGGGGTTCTCAAGCGCAACTGCGGTGGTTCCGATATCATTTGGTATCAGGACCAATGTAAATTGGAGAGGCTGAGAGTGGAGGCCGAAAGCAAAGAGAAGGAGAGTAGAAAGAGCACTTTAGAAGGAGAGAAAAACAAGAGTAAAAATTAGAAGAGTGAAAAGAAAGAGGGGAGTGAAAAGCAAGACAACAATCGGTTAGGAGAGAAAAAGAGTAAAAATGTGAGCTTGATTGCTAGGTCCAGTGAGGTTGGGAATGCTTTGAGTGCCAGTAGACCTATATTTGTACTTCTATACAAAGGGGCTTGCTTGGCCACTAATGACATTAACCTATGTTTGCCTAGCGTGTTTTCTGATTTGTTGCAGGATTTTGGAGATGCATTTCCAGAGGAGTTGCCTAGTGGACTTCCACCAGTCAGGGGCATAGAGCATCAGATTGACTTCATTCCTGGAGCTGCCATACCCAACCGACCTGCATATAGAACTAATCCCTGTGAAGCAAAGGAGATCCAGAAACAAGTTGAAGAGTTGCTGGAGAAAGGGTATGTAAGAGAGAGTCTGAGTCCCTGTTCAGTTCATGTGATTCTAGTGCCTAAGAAGGATGGGACTTGGAGGATGTGTGTAGACTGCAGAGCCATCAACAAAATCACTATAAAGTATCGTCACCCTATTCCTAGGTTAGATTATATGTTAGATGAATTGTATGGTTCTTGCTTGTTTACAAAAATTGATCTGAAATCTGGTTATTATCAGATACGTATGAAAGTAGGAGATGAATGGAAAACTGCATTTAAGACTAAATTTGGTTTATATGAATGGCTTATCATGCCTTTTGGTCTTACACATGCACCTAGCACTTTTATGCGACTGATGAATCATGTGCTGCGTGAGTACTTAAGTAAATTTGTTGTGGTATATTTTGATGATATCTTGATTTACTCTAAGTCTCTAGATGATCATGTTATGCATGTGAGTTTGGTGTTAACAAAACTGAGAGGGGAAAAGCTATTTGCAAATCTTAAGATGTGTAGTTTCTGCATGGATAGGGTTAATTTTTTAGGATTTATTGTGTCTAGTCAAGGAGTCGAGGTTGATGAAGAGAAGGTGAAAGCCATTAAGGAGTGGCCTAGACCTAAGACTGCTAGTGAGGTGAGGAGTTTTTATGGACTTGCTGGTTTCTATAGGAGGTTCATTAGAGATTTTAGCACCATAGCCGCACCTTTGAATGAACTTGTGAAAAAGAATGTTAGTTTTACTTGGGGTGATGCACGAGAACATGCATTCAATGAACTTAAGAATAAATTGTGTAATGCACCACTACTTGCTTTGCCTGATTTTGATAAAACATTTGAGATTGAGTGTGATGCTAGTGGCATAGGGATTGGAGCTGTATTGATGCAAGATCACAGGCCACTAATGTATTTCAGCGAAAAATTGAGTGGGGCAGCACTGAAGTACCCAACATATGATAAAGAGCTATATGCCTTAGTATGCTCACTGCAGACTTGGCAACACTATCGATGGCCTAAAGAGTTTGTTATACACACAGACCATGAGAGCCTGAAACATCTAAAAGGCCAAGATAAGCTGAACAGGAGACATGCCAAATGGGTGGAATTCATTGAGACCTTCCCTTATGTGATAAGGTACAAGCAGGGTAAGGAGAACATTGTTGCCGATGCGCTGTCAAGAAGGTACACTTTACTTAACTCTCTTAGTACATCTTTGTTAGGATTTGAGTTGGTAACGGAGCTGTACCCACATGATGTTGATTTTTCTGAGATTTTTGTTGCTTGTATTGACGGGAATGGGATAAATGATTATTATATGTTTGATGGATTCTTGTTTAAGAAAAGTAAGTTGTGTATTCCTAGAGGTTCTGTGAGGGAATTACTAGTTAAGGAAGCACATGGAGGGGGCTTAATGGGGCATTTTGGGGTAGACATGACCTATGATATGCTGACTCAACATTTGTTTTGGCCTGGCATGAGACATGATGTGCATAAAGTTTGTCAACACTGTATCACATGTAGGGAGGCAAAATCTAAACTGAAACCACATGGACTGTATACACCACTGCCTGTTCCTGATGAACCTTGGACTGTTGTGTCTATGGATTTTGTGCTTGGGTTACCTAGGACTAGGAAAGGTAGAGATAGCATCTTTGTTGTGGTTGATAGGTTTAGTAAAATGGCTCATTTCATTCCTTGTCATAAAACCGATGATGCTATACACATTGCTGATTTGTTCTTTAGAGAGGTAGTGCGTCTACATGGCATACCTAAGAGCATTGTTAGTGATCGGGATGTAAAATTTTTGAGTCATTTTTGGAGAGTATTGTGGGGAAAGTTAGGAACTAAACTAATGTTTTCAACTGCCTGTCACCCACAAATTGATGGGCAAACTGAGGTTGTTAATAGGACTTTAATTCAATTGTTGAGGGCAATCATAGAGAAGAACATTAGGACTTGGGAGGATTTCCTACCATTTGTGGAGTTTGCATATAATAGGGTTGTACATAGCACTACTCATTGTTCACCATTTGAGATTGTGTATGGTTTTAATCCACTGACTCCTATTGATTTAATGCCATTACCACCGAACAAGTTTGTGAGTTTTGATGCTGATTCTAAGGCAGATTTCGTGAGAAAGCTACATGCACAGGTAAAGAGTAGGATTGAGAAACAAAATGCCAAGGTAGCTTCAAGGGTGAATAAGGGCAGGAGACCCATGATTTTTCAGCCTGGAGATTGGGTTTAGGTGCATTTTCGCAAGGAGAGGTTTCCATTACAGAGGAAATCCAAGTTGAACCCTAGGAGAGACGGTCCATTTCAGATACTTGAGAGAATCAATGACAACACCTACAGAGTTGACTTACCAGGTGAATATAATGTTAGTGCCACTTTTAATGTCGCTGACCTGAGTCCTTTTGATGTAGGTGATGCTTTTGATTCGAGGATGAATCCTTTTGAGGAGAGGGGGAATGTTATGGAAGAGCCACTGTCCCAAGCTCAAGGGTTGAATCAAGAAGAAATTCAAGTGGCTGAAGTTGAAGTTCAAAGGGATTCAAGTCCAATAAGCCTACCTCAAGGACCAATCATAAGATCCCGAGCTAAGAAGCTGCAACAAATCCTAATTTCTCATGTACAGGGTTTGATAAACATCACAAGTGAGAAGCTTCAAGGAATCCAAAGCTTTAGGGCAAGGGATGATCAAAGGGAACTTAATGTGATGGAAATAAAGTGGGAAGAACCTATCCAGGATCAAGGCTGCCGGCCTTAAAGCCAGCCTTTACATATACGCTGCCGGCTTTGAAGCCAGCCTTTACATATACGCTGCCGGCCTTGACAGTCGGCCTTCTTTTAATTACGATGGATTTTCCTTATTTCGTTAATTACGATGTCTTGCTCGGATGTCTTCCTATTTATACAGAGATAAGACGATGTAAATGGGGATTTTTGTCATCTTTGAAATATCATAAAGCTTGTCCTTTCAATTCCTTGTGTTCTTGATTGAATGCATGCTAAGAAACTTTCAGGAGAGAGTTTATCGATCTTTTCCTGTGGAGGGTTTCGAGGTTAGGGCTTGAATTAGTTCTAGCTTGTTCATCGATCCAGCAAAGAAAACCTAAATCTAAACTATCTTAGGGTTTGATTCTAATTAGATCCGTGGGTTTTTCGTGTTGTTGTTGTGGGGGTCCGTAATATCCAAAGGGGTTCTCAAGCGCAACTGCGGTGGTTCCGGTATCAACAAGTTTCCTTCTTAAATTCAGTATTTGTCATTCTATTTCTTTACTAGTCATCATATACATCAAGTGTGTGTCTTTTCTTTATTGGTTATTTTGCTTTGCTTCTAGTTTTGTTTCACATATCCTTGTTGCTTATTTTTAGGATTTCTCTGATAAAATTGAATTAGATTAAGATCTTGATTGTTGCTTGATTTGGCCTTTACGTATAAAATCATAAAGATTGATTGAGTGGTAAAAGGCAAGAGAGTGTGAGCTTAAAAAAGGGTAAAAACCAATTTGAGTTAAACACGAGAGAAGTGCTAATTTCTACGAGGGAAACACGTGAGGGAGTGTTTGTGAGGTTCTTGTTTGTTTGTTATTTTTTTTTTTTTTTGATATTTCATATTGCAAAAATGGAAGGAAGTGGAGTAAGTGCACCAAAAGACCAAGAATTTCTTCTCAAGGCTATGCAACAATAGTTTGAGAGGATTCAACTTGTTCTTAGCAACATGAATGACACTTTGGAGAAGCAACAAAACGAGATCAATGCCTTGCGAGAAGGGGCTGCCCAAAACAATCCAAGGGCAAGGAGGCAACCTACACCTCAATATGTAGAAGAGTCTGAAGAGGAATTTGACGATCAAGCTACCTTAGTCAATGAAGGCAAAAATTATGGAAGAGGTAGGAGGAACCAAAATGATCTTGATAGGAATATTGGGAGTATCAAAATGAAAATTCCATCCTTTCTGGGGAAGAATGATCCGAATGCATATATGGAGTGGGAGCGAAAAGTGGAATTAATCTTCGATTGTCACAATTACTCGAAGGAAAAGAAAATAAAACTTGCAGCGGTGGAGTTTGGAGAATATGCACTTGTTTAGTGGGATCAATTTCTTGTAAGTAGGAGGAGAAATGGTGAAAGACCTATCCAAACTTGGGTTGAAATGAAGGCTATCATGAGACGCAGATTTGTTCCAAGCCATTATTATAGGGACTTGCACCAAAGATTGCAAAGCCTTGTTCAAGGAACAAAGAGTGTGGAGGAATACTACAAGAAAATGGAGATTGCGATGATCTGAGCAAATATAGAGGAAGATAGAGAGGCCACCATGGCAAGGTTCTTAATGGACTTAATAAGGACATAGCCGACAGAGTGGAGTTGCAACACTATGTAGAGATAGAAGATATGGTGCACATGGCTATGAAGATAGAAAGGCAATTGCAGCGCAAAGGGAAGGGGAAACAAGCCAACACATTTTCGGCTCAAAACAATACTTGGAGGTCGAATTGGAGAAAGGATAACAAGGCTGCCCAAACAAAGAAGGATGATAAGGCACAACCATTTGAATATTTGACAGAAAAAATAAAGGTACTACTTCTATCCAAAACTCTAGAAGCCATGAAATTAAGTGTTTTAGGTGTTTGGGGTACAGGCACATAGCATCTCAATGCCCAAATAAAAAGGTAATGGTGATGCGTGGAAATGGGGTAGAGACGGATGAGTAAAGTGATGATGAGGATGAGATGCCTCCTTTGGATAATTGTAGTGATGTTGAGTTGCCTACTGAGGGACAATTGTTGGTTACTAGGCATGCTCTTAACGTGCAAGTGAAAGAGGATAGTGAGGGGGTTAGATTGCAAAGGGAAAATCTTTTTTATACTAGGTGCTTAGTAGAAGGGAAAGTGTGTAGTTTGATAATTGATGGGGGTAGTTGTGTGAATGTAGCTAGTACTTTATTTGTGAATAAGTTGGGATTGGAAACTACTAAACATCCAAGACCTTATAAATTGCAATGGCTTAACAATAGTGGGGAAGTGAAGGTTACTAAACAAGTGAGGGTTCCATTTGCTATTGGAAGGTACCATGATGAGGTTACCTGTGATGTTGTTCCTATGCAATCTAGTCACTTGTTGCTAGGTAGGCCATGGCAGTGGGATAGGAGAGTGAACCATGATGGGTATCTTAATAGGTACATGGTGGAGAAAGAAGGCAAGAAGCATCCTTTGACTCCTAAACAGATCTTTGAAGATCAATTGCAACTTGAGAAGTCCCATGGAGAGTTTGCTCAAAAAGAGGTCGAGAGAAAAAGAAAAGAAAGTGGAAAAGAAAAAGAGAAAAGTGAGAAAAAAGAAGATGAGATGAAGAGTGAAAAAGAGAGAGTGAGTGAGGAGCATTTAGCCATAGAAAGAAAAGAGGAAAACCAAATGAGTTTCTATGCAAAAATGAGGGACGTAAGGAAGGCTTTAATCACTTATAGGCCAATGATTGTACTTTTGTACAAGGAAGCTTATTTTTCTACTAACGACGTTGACCCTTCTTTGCCAAGTGTTGTTGTTGATGTTTTGCAGGAATACAATGATGTTTTTCCCGATGATTTACCTCAAGGTTTACCACCTTTGAGAGGGATAGAACATCAAATTGATCTCATTCCCGGGGTTGCCATTCCAAATAGGCTGGCATATAGAAGCAATCTTGAGGAAACAAAAGAACTACAAAAGTAAGTGGATGAGCTCTTGATGAAGGGACATATAAGAGAAAGTCTAAGCCCATGTGCAGTACCTGTATTGTTGGTACCAAAGAAGGATGGAAGTTGGCGTATGTGTGTAGATTGTAGAGTCGTCAACAAAATAACGGTAAAATATCGACACCCTATACCTCGACTTGATGACATGTTAGATGAGTTGCATGGTGCATGTGTCTTTTCAAAAATTGATTTGAAAGGTGGTTATCACCAAATTAGAATGAAACCGGGTGATGAGTGGAAAACCGCTTTTAAAACAAAACATGGATTGTATGAGTGGTTGGTAATGCCTTTTGGCCTAACCAATGCACCTAGTACATTTATGCGCTTAATGAACCATGTTTTGCGTGAGCTCAATGGAAAGTTTGTGGTTGTCTATTTTGATGACATTCTAGTGTATAGCAAATCCGTTGATGAGCATGTTATGCATTTAAAATGTGTGCTTGATGCTTTGCGTAAGTACAAGTTGTATGCTAACATGAAGAAATGTTCATTTTGCATCGTCATTTTCTTGGGTTATGTGGTGAGTACAAATGGAATTGAAGTAGATAGTGAAAAGGTAAAGGCTATCCAAGAATGGCCGAAACCTAAGACCGTGAGTGATGTGAGAAGTTTCCATGGCTTGGCAAGTTTCTATAGGAGATTTGTCAAAGATTTTAGCACAATTGCTGCTCCATTAACTGAAATCATGAAAAAAGATAAGGGGTTTATTTGGGGTAAGGAACAAGAACATGCATTTTCTTTGCTAAAGGAAAAGTTGAGTAATGCACCATTGTTGAGGCTGCTTAACTTTGATTTAACTTTTGAAATTGAATGTGATGCCTCCGGGATTTGTATAGGTGCTGTTTTATTGCAGGAAAAGAGGCCTGTTGCTTATTTTAGTGAAAAGCTAAATGGAGCACAACTTAACTACTCAACTTATGATAAGGAGTTTTATGCTTTGGTGAGGGCATTGGAGACATGGCAGCACTATTTGTTACCAAAGGAGTTCGTGATTCATACAGATCATGAGTCATTAAAACACTTGAAAGGACAAGGTAAGCTAAACAAGCATTATGCCAAATGGATGGAATTCATAGAATCCTTTCCATATGTGATCCAATATAAGCAAGGTAAAGAGAATATTGTGGCAGATGCATTATCTAGAAGGTATGTTCTAATCTCTACTCTTTCAACGAAGTTGTTAGGATTTGAGCATTTGAAGGAGTTGTATGCACATGATAGTGATTTCTCTAATGTTTATAATGCTTGTGAGCATGCTGCATTCCATGATTTCTATAAGCATGAGGGATTTCTTTTTAAAGGAGGGAAATTGTGTATGCCTAATAGTTCAATTAGGGAATTGCTTATTCGTGAAGCTCATAGTAGAGGTCTTATAGGACATTTTGACATTGATAAAACTTTGAGCATCTCGCATGAACACTTCTTTTGGCCTAATATGTGTAAGAGTGTTGAGAAAATCTGTTCTAGTTGCATTTCATGTAGACAAGCTAAATCTAGAACTCAACCCCATGGGTTAACATTTCTATGGATTTTGTTTTGGGTCTACTAGGACTAGAAAAGGCCGAGATTCAATTTTTGTAATTGTGGATCGTTTTTTCCAAAATAGCTCATTTCATACCATGTCATAAAACTGATGATACTGTGCATATTGCTGATTTGTTCTTTCGTGATATTGTGCGTTTACATGGCATTCCTAAGACCATTGTGTCCAATCGGGATGTTAAATTTTTTAGCCACTTCTGGCGTGTGCTTTGGTCCAAACTTAGTACTAAACTGTTGTTTTCTACTGCTTCACACCCTCAAACTGATGGGCAAACTTGGAACCTTATTACGTGCTTTGATTGGAAGGAATATTAAAACTTGGGAAGATAATCTACCTTTAGTTGAATTTGCATATAATAGGAGTGTGCATTCTACCACTGGGTTTTCTCCCTTTGAAATTGTGTATGGTTTTAATCCGCTAACTCCTTTGGATCTTTTGCCTGTTCCTTTGAGTGAAATTGTTAATACAAATGGACATAAAAAGGCAGAAATGGTTAAATCCATTCATGACAAGGCAAGACAAAAGATAGAGAGGCGAAATGAGCAAATTGCATCTCAAGTTAACAAAAGAAGGCGCATGGTGTCATTTGAACCAGGAGATTGGGTTTGGGTTCATATGCGCAAGGAAAGATTTCCTTCCAAAAGGAAATCAAAATTGGATGCTCGCGGAGACGGGCCTTTTCAAGTTGTTGCGAAGATCAATGACAATGCATACCGCATTGATCTACCAGGTGAGTATGGTGTTTTAGCTACTTTTAATGTTTCTGATTTATCTCTCTTTGATATTGATGCAGGATCTGATTCAAGGACGAATCCTTTCGAAGGGAGGGGAAATGATACAAATGCTACTCCACATGCCACTAATGTTCAAGAAAGTGACTTGGAGAATCATCTTGGAGATTTTAGCAGACCAATCACCAGGGCCTAAAGTAAAAGACTAAAGGAACAACTTCAATTATTTGTGCAAAAATGGGTTGATAATGGGCTATGCAAGCTTAGAGATTTAAAGAGCCCAAGTTCATTAATTTAGTTGAGCTAAAAGATTATCTTTGGATTCAGCCAATCTCATTTCTAGCCATCCAAGTAATGTCTAGATTCATTAAACCTTGGAGCAACTCCTTGCAATAAATTTGAGGAGTTTTTTTCCAACCAGGTGGGAGTTACAAGAGTTAATTAGTGACACCACCTTGATTGTCTAGGTTCAATGTACTTTTGATGAAAAATAACTCTATAAATAGGGTTGTTTAGTTTTGTTTTAAGCATCATGTAAGTTATATTGAGTTTACAGATTGGAATATAAGAGCGTTTGTTTTCTTGTGTTTTTATGCATAAGGTGTTAAGTTGAATGCAATTGAGTTCATCTTTTGTATTTCAATTTTAAATCCCTATTTCTATTGTTGAATACTTTGATCTTGGGTTCAAGGGGTAATTTTCAATTATAACTTGAGTTCTTTTCACAAACGTGTTCTTGGGTAATTGAACAAACCTTTCTAATTACTTTGGTGAGAATCAAATTCTGATTTGATTGGTAACAAGTTCTAAGAAACAATTTGGGTCTTGGGGCTCCGCATCAAATACCGATTGTGATAACCATCATGAGTGACCTTTCCTATCGAACTGCCAAGGTCATCCCAACAATATGTGGCAAGCCTGCATAGGTACCACATCACATAATACCTCATCACGGTACTTCCTTATAGAGAAAGAAATCAGTACCCTCTTAGTCACTTTAACCTCCCCACATTCGCTCAACCACTGCAACTTATAAGGCTATTCATGCTTCTCAGTTTTTAGGTTCAATTTATCAACCAATAATGTGCTAGCAACATTTGTACAGCTATCACTATCAATAATCAAACTACACACCTTGTTATTCACATGGCATCTAGTATGAAAAATATGCTCTCGCTGCACTTTATCTCCCTCATCCTTAAGTTGAGTATTAAGAACCCGCCTGGTAACAAGCATCTCTCCCTTTACAGGCCCTTCTACATCTACATCACTACAATCTTCCAATGGGGCCATGTCATCATCATCCCCTGAACTCACACTCTCCACTCTCCAAAAGGATTGTCGCCTTAGTGTTTGGACACTGTGATGCAATATGCCCAAATCCCTGGCACCTGAAACACTTAATATCACGCAATCTAGAAGTAGATTTGGTTTCATTTTTACCTTTCGAATAGGATGCAGGTGCCTTAGCCTTCTCTTCCTCCTTAGTTTTCAGTGGTGGTTTGTTATTCTTCCGATTCGACTTCCATGAAGAACTAGAAGTTGAGTTATACCTGGAAGAACTTGAAACTAGGTGATACCTTGAAGTACTCTTTCCCTTTAGCTGCTTCTCAACCTTGATCGCCTTATGCAATAATTCCTCAATATCTATATAATGTTGTAGATCAACAATATCAGCAATCTCCCTATTCAATCCACCAATGAACCTAGCCATTGTAGCTTCATCATCCTCCTCCACCTTAGCTCTAATCATGGCTATTTCCATCTCCTTATAATAGTCCTCTACACTTTTGGACCCTTGTGTTAGACCCTGCAACTTCCTATGCAAATCCCTATAATAGTGATTAAGATGAACCTCTTCTGCATAATAGTTTTCATCTCCCCTCAAGTGCTAATAGGCTCCTCTCCATACCATCTCCTATTCCTAACTAGTTGATTCCACCATACACTTGCATAGTTAGTGAGCTCAACTGCTACAAGTTTAATCTTCTTGTCCTCTGAATAGTTATGGCACTAAAAAATGTGATCAACTTTTCGCTCCCACTCCAAGTATAATTTTGGGTCATTCTTCCCTTGAAAGGAAGGTATGTTCATCTTTATGCTACCCAAGTTACTATCTCTCCTTTGGGTATTTTCTCTCCCCATCACGAAATTATACTCCCCTAATTCAGTGTCCTCTCCCTCTTCTATTCTCACTCCCCTCCTTGGAAGCCTCCCAATTCTTCGCCCTACAGAAGTACTACCCATGGGCTCCCTACCTCGCTCAATCTTATCCATCCTTACATGGATTTGCTCCAGTTCACCACTCAGTATTCTTTTCATCTCACCCATTAAAGCATCAAACATCATTTTATTATCTACTTCTCCCTTCTCTCCACCAATTGGACTTTGACCAGACATATCGCTGGAACAGAAAAAGGTTAGTAATAACAAATTAAGAAGGCTTCACAATTCACTCCCTTACCAGTTTACACTCAAAGGTGTGTATACACTCGTGTATCTCCCAATTTGATTCTCCATAATAAAATTCTCACCAATCTACTCTCCTTTGCAAATCCTTGCTCAAGAACTAACTCAATGAGTTTTTCTCCAAAATAAACCACTAAGATAAATCAACCAACAACTCAGAATTCCAACAACACAAGAATACGACGACTCAATGAATAACTACGATTGACCAATATGGGATATAGTGAATTTTGATAGGAAACAATGAACTCGAACAATTAAACAAACTAACTAAAATATAAATTGGAATTTTTTTTTCTATACGAATTTTCTGTTCTTTTTTTTTTGTGAAATTTACCGACTAACTAATTCAAGATAATGGAATTGCCTTTGGGATTCGGCAATTGGAATTTGCCGTCGTCGAAACAGAACAGTAATTCCACGAACAACAACAACAATTTTTTTTTTTTAAACTACGACAGAAAGTTTATGCAATCAATTGAACAAAAATATTAACAAGGATATAGATTACCCGATTCAATGAGCCTTGGCTCTGATACCAAATGACGCGAACCTTAGCTATCGATCTAAGACCCAGCATTCAAGAAGGATTCAAACGCGAGAATCGAAATTGAATCGAAAACAAAACGTAACCCAACCCCAATCGAACCCGTCCATTAGAACCTAAGCTATCCGGATTGATTTCTCCAAGCGTTTAGGATGAAGAAATCGAAGGAAGTTCTATTGCAAGAACTAAAGAAGAGAGGATTCTCTCAAGGAAAATTTCTTTCTCAAATTGATAAAGTGTCCTTTCAAATGACAAAACAAAGTGTTATAGTCGAAAAAAAAAATAAGCTAGCGGCTTAAATGTCTTTGAAATAATGGAAGAAAACAAAAAGACGTTCTACAAATGTCTAGGCTGGCACTAAGGCCGACGACCTTGAAGTTTAGGCCGACAGCCTTAACCCGCCGGCGTTGCTTCCCTCAAGGCCGGCCAAGAAGGCCGGCTCTCCTTTGCCTCTAGGCTGGCGGGCTTCCCTTTGCTGAAGGCTGTCATTCCATCGTTGATAGCCTTCGCTTCGTCCGTGCTTTGATATATTATGTTTACTAGCTCAGGACTTGAATTAGACTTGTGTCGACCTACTTCTTGCTCTTGGAGTTCCATAACTAATCCTTGCAAGGCTTCTCCCACTCGTTTAGCTCTAGCTCTTGTCATTGGACCTCCAATACCATGTAGCGGTCATTAGACTTTGGCTTGTGAACTCTTAATGCTACTTGATGTCCATCAGATTCTCCTAAGCATTTTACAATATAAATTACAATAGTGAGAAAAGATATAAGAACACATACATTCCTCAAAGTATTGAATATTTAAAGATGACATTTTAAATATTATTGAAGGGGTTCATTTATTAGTAATGTTAGTCTCATTCACTACCCACTCTTATCCCATATCATCATCTTACAAATTTAATGCCTAATTCATCTAAAGATCATGACTTAATTTCTACTACTTGAAACTTATACCTATTGATCCTCATATAGTTTTAGGAGTTATAAAACCTAGGCTCTGATACCACTTAAATTATAATGCCCTAGAACCCGAGACAAGTACATCTCACCACATGTTCTCATTATGTGAAGACACATAAAGGCTCAGATACTATAATTCTCCAACATTAACCTTTAAGTATTCATAATGATAATTAAACCCATCCTATATAAACAAGAGGTTATAAAGAGTATTTATCCTCAGACATACATCATAAACAATCTCCTCAAATTATTACAATGAAAGCATTCATGAACTCCAATATTACAACAGCATTTGAAGGAAACATATGTCCTCAATACATAACCTATATTCAATCTCTTCAATTTAATATAGTGAAAGCTTTCAATGGCATTAAATATAATAACAATCTAAAATCACATTTACAAGAATATCCAATATCTCTCCTTTCTCCTCATCGGAATACTATTTATCATAGTATAAATATTTCAATCTCTCCTCAATATCCTAATTTGTCTTTACTAAGGTCTCATCATACCCTACAATTTTTCCTATGGCACCCACAACTTAAAAAAAAAGATCCCACAAGGGATAAGCTAATGCCCAACACTATGTATATCTACATACACATACACATACCATGACAAAAACAACAACACATACATGATGCAACATATTATTCATTCACAATTTATATTCTTCCACAAACACTTAAACCAATACACGAGCTCATCATCAAAATCATCATACAATCCTTTCACAAACAAACATATATACATATATATATAACAAAGGGTACTTCCCTTTGTCCATGAGTCTATTCCATACATAATAATAATATGTATACGACAATGGATACCCCTCACTATCCATGAGTCTTTCCATAACACACACAACATCCTTCCACATACATGAGTCCTTTCATATTCTACTTGGATTATTTCAGTACCTGGCTCCACTAAGGATAACATCATATATCGATCATCAAGGTACCACCTCGAGAACACCGACTTACAATTAGTTTCTTAAACCTAACCATTCACAAGCACACGTGCAATCAATCAAGTTCTTTTATAATAACATTTAATCTACACACAATTTCTAACTAACAAGCATAAACACAACACACACAATGATACGAGATCGGTTTGATCGGATTCCTAACTGATAAGAACCACGCCAACGTGTGACGAAACCCAATACCAATACGTTCGGAATTCGTTACCTAAGATGCCAAACACCCTCAAGTGGAAACCGCGACCCGTTGTCTATAAGCAAGACAAGAACCTTGGTATAATATGAAGACGCCACAATTGGGATGAAAGACCGATTGATAAGTCGGGATGAACGCCACGGAATAAAAATCTGATAAGTTCTAGATTAGTTCTTTAAAGAACCAAGAGAGGAATTCTCTCAAAAGTGTTTTCAAACTTTCAATGTTGTATGTTCTATATTCTAACCCTAGGAGCTTTATATTAGGGTTTACAATTCGTAACAATAAAGCCCAAAACGACATAGCTTAGATAAATTGCGTAAAAATCAACAAAACAAACATGTAGGTCGGCGGTGTAGACATGAAGGTCGAAGGCCTTGGAGCTGGCCTTGAGCCGGTGTTGAAAATATACACGACCAGCGTTGGAGATGTACACGACCATGTACTTCTAGCCGTGTATCTTTCTATGGAAATCTTGCCAATGTACAGGATCGTGTACTTCTAGTCGTGTATCTTTCTGTGGAAATCTTAACAACATACACGGTCGTGCCTTTGAACCGTGTATACGACCGTGTATGATTTTGTGTAACCTCCAGACTCCTATACGGTCGTGCCTTGTAAAGACACGCCCTCTTCACCCCGTATCCAATATGACTTGTACAAGAGCAAGGGCCTTCCCATGGTTGTTCCAATCCTTTCCAACTTCATGATTGCTCCAATCCTTTTCGACTTCATGGACATCCTTTATCAACCCATTAAGCGCTTCCTTGAATCGTTTCGCTCGATTTCTTGTGATTGGTCCAGGTGGCACTTCAAGAGGATCCACATTCCCTCTTCTGGCTTGACTCCCATCATGGCTCTCATCATTCCCCTCCTCTTGAAAAGGATTTGTCCTCAAATCATCGCCTACATCAAAAGGACTCAAACCAGTAACATTAAATGTGGCACTTACTTGATACTCACCTGGTAAATCTATCTTGTATGCATTATCATTGATGCTTTGAAATGGTCCATCGCCTCTAGGAAGTAGTTTAGATCGACGCTTAGTAAGTGGTGTTGCAATGGTGCTGAAATCCTTCTCAGATCTCTTGTAAAAGCTCGCTAGTCCATAGGAACTCCGCACATTACTTACATTAGTTGGACTAGGCCATTCTTGAATCGCACGAATCTTTTCTTCATCAACCTGTATTCCCTGTGCACTAACAACAAAAACAAGAAACACAAGTTTGTCTGTGCAAAAAGTGCACTTCTTGAGGTTAGCATATAATTGCTCCTTTCGAAGCACTTCTAAAACATCCCTCAAGTGAGATATATGGTCTTCCAAACTCTTGCTGTAAATGAGAATATCATCAAAATAGACAACCACAAATTTTCCAATAAAAAGTCCTCAAAACATGGTTCATAAGTCTCATAAAAGTACTAGGTGCGTTAGTTAAACTGAAAGGCATTACTAACCACTCATACAATCCATATTTTGTTTTGAATGTGGTTTTCCATTCATCACCTTCTTTCATTCTAATTTGGTGATATCCACTTTTCAGATCAATTTTGGAAAAGACACTAGACCTATGTAACTCATCTAACATGTTATCTAAGCGAGGAATGGGATGACGATACTTTACCGTGATATTGTTGATGGCGCGGCAGTCAACACACATTCTCCATGACCCATCCTTCTTAGGCACCAAAATCACAGGCACTGCGCATGGGCTCATGCTTTCCGTCATGTACCCCTTCTCCATTAATTCATCGACCTGCCTTTGGAGTTCCTTTGTCTCCTCCGGATTGCTCCTATAAGCTGGCTTGTTTGGAATCGATGCTTCGGGTATAAGGTCAATTTGGTTCTCAATACCATGAATAGGTGGTAATCCCTTTGGAATCTCCTTAGGGAAGACATCTTCAAAGTCCTGCACAATAGACATAACCACACTAGGCAAAGAGTTAGATAGTTCGTTAGTATTCAGACATGTTTCCTTAAAAACCAACAACAACATAGGTTGCTTCATCACTAACGCTCTCCTCACTACACTCGCTCTTGCCATATAACTCTCCTTTTGCAAGGCTGCACTCTCCTTTTCACTCACCACCAAAGTTGATCCCCCTTTAACTTGGTCTCTCACACTCTTTCCAACCTTCCTCTCTTTTTCCTGGTGAGTTCGACTTTTGTATTCCTTTTCTTTCTCATTGTCTTTTACTCTCTCACTCTCCCTCTGTTTTCACTCACCTTATGTTTTGCAAAAGACTGTTGTAGCTGCAACGGATCCTCATACACCTGTTTAGGTGTTAACGGTTTAAGATTAAAGCTTTTCCCCTAGTGAACAAACGTATACTTGTTAGAAAAGCCATCATAAACAACCTTCCTATCAAATTGCCATGGCCTCCCCAACAACACATGACACGCCTGCATTAGCACTACATCACATAACACCTCATCCTCATACCTACCAATACGAAAAGCAATCAAGGCTTGCTTACTCACCTTAGTCTCACCACTATCATTCAGCCACTGCAATTTATATGGACTAGGGTGTTTAGTAGTCTTGAGTCCCAACCTCTCGACAATAAAATTACTCACCACATTAGTGCAACTTCCTCTATCAATGATCAAACTGCAAATGTGATCACCTAGATAATATCTAGTATGAAAGATATTCTCTCTTTGCACCTCCTCTTCTTCCTTCACCTACACATTCAAAACTCGCTTCACTACTACCACTAACTTCCCTAGTGCAGGCTCCACATCATCACTAGCATCCTCTAATGGAGGCATATCATCATCTTCTTCACTATCCCCCTCAGTCTCATACTCACCATCATCATGCAAAATCATCACACGCCTATTTGGACATTGACTAGCAATATGGCCTCTACCTTGGCATTTAAAACATCTAATGTCACGATTTCTAGAAGTAGAAGAATCAGGGTTGCCTTGGTTACCAGGAGTAGAAACCGCTTGCCTCAGCTCTCCTTTCGGTTTAGTGGGTAAAGGCTTTTCTTCCTTCTTCCATTGATTAGTCTTCCAGGTGGATGAACCAGTACCCTGTTGAAACCGTGCATTACTACTACCCTTCCGCCTGTGTTAGTTCTCAACCTTTATAGCCATATGAACCATATCTTCTAATTCTACATAGTGCTGCAATTCTACGACATTTTGAATTTCTTTATTCAATCCAGCAAGAAACCTAGCCATGGTAGCCTCTCTATCCTCCTCTACATTCGCCCTGATTATCGTTACTTCCATCTCCTTGAAGTACTCATCCACGCTTTAGCTTCCCTGCCTAAGAGTTTTCAATTTGTTGTGCAATTTACAATAGTAATACGCAGACACAAACCGCTTCTTCATCACCCTTTTCATCTCTTCCCAAGACTCAATAGGTGGTTTGCCATTCCTTCTTCTATTCAACATTAGTTGATCCCACCACACTATGGCATAATCCGAAAATTCAATGGCAGCAAGTTTCACTTTCTTTCTCCCACTATAGTTATGACAATCAAATACCATCTCCACCTTCTCCTCCCATTCTAAGTACGCTTCAGGATCATTCTTCCCCTGGAAAGGAGGAATCTTCATCTTTATACTACTCAATTGATTATCCTCTCTATTCCTATCTCCTCTATCTTCCCAATCCTTAGTTCCTCTATTCCTACCACTATATCCTCGATAACTCCCAACAGAAGGCTCATCAAATTCATCATCTGACATTTCATCTCCACCCCTTGGTACTCTCCTAGAACAACTCTCCCTCTTACGCCCTTGGAAGACGTTTTTAGATTGCTCTAGTCTTTGCTCTACCGTCTCATGAATTTGTTTCATTCCCTCCTAAAACATTCTCTTCATCTCACCCCTCAATGCCTCAATCACTAACCTAGCATCAAACCTTCCCCTCTCACTTTTAGGAAAATGTTGCCTCGACATAGTTCCGACAGAAAAGATTAGTACTAACACAAATACATATATGATTAAACCTCACGATACACTCCCTTACATGTTTCGCTCAAATGATGATATCACACAGTCACTCGTGTATTCTCACAAACAATGATGATATCAACTCACCAATTCCTCTTCTCAATTCTCTTGGAACTAACCCAAACTACACCAATTCCCTTCTGTAGAATTCAAAACAACTCTAGGGTTCGTAAATTTCCTCTTTTCTTTCCGATTTTTTTTTTTTGTCTTGTTGTTGCTCTTGATCACGCTCCTTTTTTTTTTTTTGCGTTGTGATTCTTCTTCTTTTTTTTTTTGTAACAAAATTGAATAGTAAGTACTACACTTTCAATAGACAATTAATACTATGAAATTGAATACTAACAATTGATATGAACGATTGGAGTTAGGGTTTTGATGTTACCTTCCTCAAACCGAACTGATGTTTAACAAACCTAAGCTTTGATACCAAACTAATACGAGATCGGTTTGATCGGATTCCTAACTGATACGAACCATGCCAACGTGTGACGAAACCCAATACCAATACGTTCCGAATTCGTTACCTAAGATGCCAAACACCCTCAAGTGGAAACCGCGACCCGTTGTCTATAAGCGAGACAAGAACCTTGGTATAATATGAAGACGCCACAATCGGGATGAAAGACCGATTGATAAGTCGGGATGAACGCCAAGGAATAAAAATCCGATAAGTTCTAAATTAGTTCTTTAAAGAACCAAGAGAGGAATTCTCTCAAAAGTGTTTTCAAACTTTCAATGTTGTATGTTCTATATTCTAACCCTAGGAGCTTTATATTAGGGTTTACAATTCATAACAATAAAGCCCAAAATGACATAGCTTAGATAAGTCGCGTAAAAATCAACAAAACAAACATGTAGGCCAACGGTGTAGACATGAAGGCCGGCGGCCTTGGAGCCGGTGTTGAAAATATACACGACTAGCGTTGGAGATGTACACGACCATGTACTTCTAGCCGTGTATCTTTTTGTGGAAATCTTGCCAATGTATAAGACTGTGTACTTCTAGTCGTGTATCTTTCTGTGGAAATCTTGACAACATACACGGTCGTGCCTTTGAACCGTGTATACGACCGTGTATGATTCTGTGTAACCTCTAAACTCCTACACGGCCGTACCTTGTAAAGACACGCCCTCTTCACCCTGTATCCGGTATGACTTGTACAAGAGCAAGGGCCTTCCCATGGTTGTTCCAATCCTTTCCAACTTCATGATTGCTCCAATCCTTTTTGACTTCATGGACATCCTTTATCAACCCGTTAAGCGCTTCCTTGAATCGTTTCACTCGATTTCTTGTGACTGGTGCAGGTGGCACTTCAAGAGGATCCACATTCCCTCTTCTAGCTTGACTCCCATCATGGCTCTCATCACACAATATACATGTACCTTAATCTCCAACAAGTGACTTCCTCACACTTACAATCTCACGAATCCTCTAAACCTATATACACAATCCTAATTACATATCCTTATGATTGCATTTGAATGAAATAAAACAAAATGGAAAGTGTTCTGAGTTAACACGACCAAGTAGGAAGCCGCATATAAAAGCATGGAACATAACACGGCCATTCTAGAGGCCGTATACCTTTTTGTGTATTTTTGGTTTCTAGCACCCCCAAGTACAAAATCATGTATTTGGCCATGTACTTCAGCATAGTTGGGTACACGATCGTGTATAGTGGCCATGTACCTTTCTAGAAATTTTTGAAATTTGACACACCCAAGTACACGGGTGTATCGGTGACCATGTACCTTACTGTACACTTTCATATTTCAGCACAGGTAGGTACACAAGGGTGTACCTAGCTGTATAGGTCACTTCTCATCCCTAATTCCTTTTCCAATTCACTAAATCCTCAAATCTTTCTAACCCTAAAACAAATCCAACAATTCTAGGCCTAATTGTGCAATATTTTTCACACAAAAAAAAAAAAAACTAATTAAGGTTAGTCTAATGATTTATCGGATCAAGTTGTCTTAATGCTTGAATTCGTGTCTTGGACATTATGTTACACAAAGTGTTATGTAAAGAATTCTGATAAGGGTTATAATATACTAATTATTTATATAAATTAAAATAACATTTTATTTAATTTTCTTAAATTTTAAATAATCTTTATTTTAATTTTAGAGTCTTTAAATTATAATTTATGAATTAATAAAAAAATTACTTGAAAGTTTAAGAGAAAATATAATTTCTACAAAATGGAAATTCAAGCAGCAACATGATAGCAAACATCCCGTGCTGGTGAGCATGTTTAAGATGAAAGTTGTACAGAAATGTACACGTGAGTCAACACGCCCGTGTCAGGAAAGACGCTAAAATTAGCCAAGACAAAGCTAGATTTGAAAACGCTAGAATCGGCCGAGAAGAAATGTGAGGAACAATTCGTATTCCTCGACGAAAAATGCGTAGAAGAAATCAACCGGAAAATACGTAGATTAAGTCACTAGAAAATGAGGGAAAGATTTGATTTCATCCAATATATATATATATATATATATATAACGGCAAGGATTCCACAGCAAGGACAAATCAAATTTTAAAAGATAAAGACAATTGATACCGGAACCACCGCAGTTGCGCTTGAGAACCCCTTTGGATATTACGGACCCCCACAACAACAACACGAAAAACCCACGGATCTAATTAGAATCAAACCCTAAGATAGTTTAGATTTAAGTTTTCTTAGCTGGATCGATGAACAAGCTAGAACTAATTCAAGCCCTAACCTCGAAACCCTCCACAGGAAAAGATTGATCAACTCTCTCCTGAAAGTTTCTTAGCATGCATTCAATCAAGAACACAAGGAATTGAAAGGACAAGCTTTCTAATATTTCAAAGTTGACAAAAATCCCCATTTACATCGTCTTATCTCGGTATAAATAGGAAGACATCCGAGCAATACATCGTAATTAACGAAATAAGGAAAATCCATCGTAATTAAAAGAAGGTCGGTTGTCAAGGCCGGCTCAAGGCCGGCAGCGTATATGTAAAGGTTAGCTTCAAAGCCGGCAGCGTATATGTAAAGGCTGGCTTCAAGGCCGGCAGCCTTGATCCTGGACAAGTTCTTCCCACTTGATTTCCATCACATTAAGTTCCCTTTGATCATCCCTTGCCCCAAAGCTTTGGATTCCTTGAAGCTTCTCACTTGTGATGTTTATCAAACCCTGTACATGAGAAATTAGGATTTGTTGCAGCTTCTTAGCTCGGGATCTTGTGATTGGTCCTTGAGGTAGGCTCTGATACCAGGGATTCAAGTCCAATAAGCCTACCTCAAGGACCAATCACAAGATCCCGAGCTAAGAAGCTGCAACAAATCCAAATTTCTCATGTACAGGGTTTGATAAACATCACAAGTGAGAAGCTTCAAGGAATCCAAAGCTTTAGGGGCAAGGGATGATCAAAGGGAACTTAATGTGATGGAAATCAAGTGGGAAGAACCTGTCCAGGATCAAGGCTGCCGGCCTTGAAGCCAGCCTTTACATATACGCTGCCGGCTTTGAAGCCAACCTTTACATATACGCTGCCGGCCTTGACAGCCGGCTTTCTTTTAATTACGATGGATTTTCCTTATTTCGTTAATTACGATGTATTGCTCGGATGTCTTCCTGTTTATACCGAGATAAGACGATGTAAATGGGGATTTTTGTCATCTTTGAAATATCAGAAAGCTTGTCCTTTCAATTCCTTGTGTTCTTGATTGAATGCATGCTAAGAAACTTTCAGGAGAGAGTTGATCGATCTTTTCCTATGGAGGGTTTCAAGGTTAGGGCTTGAATTAGTTCTAGCTTGTTCATCGATCCAGCTAAGAAAACCTAAATCTAAACTATCTTAGGGTTTGATTCTAATTAGATCCGTGGGTTTTTCGTGTTGTTGTTGTGGAGGTCCGTAATATCCAAAGGGGTTCTCAAGCGCAACTGCGGTGGTTCCGGTATCAACCACCAAATAAGATGACGATTCATTGCAGAAGATTACATCCTTATCATCCAAAGCATTCAATATATATATATATGCAGCCGAAGAGAAGAAAGAAGACAGTAGGAGAAAAAGTATAAAATAAAAGAATAGTTCTAGTTTTAGTTTTTAAACCATAGGAAAAATTAGAATAAGAAAATAAAATTTGAAAATTAAGATTAGAATTATATTAGGAGATTAGAATAGATTTTTATGTTTTTATTTATGCTTTCTTTTATTATTATTATATTTAGATTTAGTAAATCTGTGACTTAATTTCTTCCATATTTGGATATGATAAACTCTAGAATAAACATGCAATTTTTATAATTATTATTCAATGATTTATTTAATATTCTTATGATTCAATTATGTGATTTTATTATTGTCAATTTAATATTGCTAGCATATTAGTTCTTATTTGATTTCTTATATAAAAATCGAGAAATTTTATATAAGAATAGATCTAGCATAATTGAAAAGAGTTGTATGCAAACCTAGAGATAGAATGACATAAATCTTCTGGATTATGGTCAAACCTAATAACGAAATTCATAAATCGAATGTAATACAATTTTAAGAGTTTAAATTAAGATGAGATTCCAATTAATCAACATAGAATTAGGAATTAGTATGACTCGAGAGAGTTATTAGTTCAATATAGGAATTCCTATGGTCCAAGAATAAAATAAGAATTTGAATAATAATTAGTAAATTACATTAGTAATTCTAGGGGAATTCAATACCTGAATATATTTTCATTGATTATTGTTTTCTTTAATTTATTTGTGATGCGGAACCTCAAGACCCAAATTGTTTCTTAGAACTAGTTACCAATCAAATTAGAATTTGATTCTCACCAAAGTAATCAGAAAGGTTTGTTCAATTACCCAAGAACTCGTTTGTGAAAAGAACTCAAGTTATAATTGAAAATTACCCCTTGAACCCAAGATCAAAGTATTCAAGAACAATAGAAATAGGAATTAAAAATTGAAATACAAAAGATGAACTCAATTGCATTCAACTCAACACCTTATGCATAAAAACACAAGAAAGCAAACTCTCTTATATTCCAATCTGGAAATTCAATACCACTTAGATCCTCCTAAAACAAAACTAAACAGCCCTATTTATAGAGTTTTTTTCATCAAAAGTACATCGAACCTAGACAATCAAGGTGGTGTCACTAATTAACTCTTGTGACTCCTCGATTTTTGCCACCTGGTTGGAAAAACGGCTCAAATTTATTGCAAGGAGTTGTTCCAAGGTTCAATGAATCTAGACATTACTTGAATGGCTAGAAAAGAGATGGGCTGAATCTAAAGCTAATCTTTTAGCTCAACTAAATTAATGAACTTAGACTCTTTAAAATCTCCAAGCTTGCATAGCCCATTATCAACCCATTTTTGCACAAATAATTGAAGTTGTTCCTTTAGTCTTTTAGTTTGGGCCCTGGTAATTGGTCTGCTAAAATCTCCAAGTCACTTTCTTAAACATTAGTGGCTTGTGGAGTAGCATTTGTATCATTTCCCCTCCCTTCAAAAGGATTCGTCTTCGAATTAGATCCTGCATCAATATCAAAGAGAGATAAATCAGAAACATTAAAAGTAGCTGAAACACTATACTCACCAGGTAGATCAATGCGGTATGCATTGTCATTGATCTTCGCAACAACTTGAAAAGGCCCGTCTCCACGAGCATCCAATTTTGATTTCCTTTTGGAAGGAAATCTTTCCTTGCGGATATAAACCCAAACCCAATCTCCTGGTTCAAATGACACCATGCGCCTTCCTTTGTTAACTTGAGATGCAATTTGCTCATTTCACCTCTTTATCTTTTGTCTTGCTTTGTCATGAATGGATTTAACCATTTCTGCCTTTTTATGTCCATCTGTATTAAAAATTTCACTCAAAGGAACAGGCAAAAGATCCAAAGGAGTTAGCGGATTAAAACCATACACAATTTCAAAAGGAGAAAACCCAGTCATAGAATGCACACTTCTATTATATGCAAATTCAACAAAAGGTAGATTATCTTCCCAAGTTTTAATATTCCTTCCAATCAAAGCACGTAATAAGGTTCCAAGAGTCCTATTTACTACTTTAGTTTGCCCATCAGTTTGAGGGTGTGAAGCAGTAGAAAACAACAATTTAGTACCAAGTTTGGACCAAAGCACTCACCAGAAGTGGCTCAAAAATTTAACATCTCAATCGGACACAATGGTCTTAAGAATACCATGTAAACGCACAATATCACGAAAGAACAATCAGCAATATGCACAGCATCATCAGTTTTATGACATGGTATGAAATGAGCCATTTTAGAAAAACGATCCATAACTACAAAAATTGAATCTTGGCCCTTTCTAGTCCTAGGTAGACCCAAAACAAAATCCATAGAAATGTCAACCCAAGGATGCGAAGGTACTGGCAAGGGCATGTATAATCCATGGGGTTGAGTTCTAGATGTCTATATGAAATGCAACTAGAACAGATTTTCTCAACACTCTTACGCATATTAGGCCAAAAGAAGTGTTCATGCAGGATGCTCAAAGTTTTATCAATGCCAAAATGTCCCATAAGACCTCCACTATGAGCTTCACGAACAAGCAATTTCCTAATTGAACTATTAGGCATACACAATTTCCCTCCTTTAAAAAGAAATCCCTCATGCTTATAGAATCACGGAATGCAGCATGCTCACAAGCATTATAAACATTAGAGAAATCACTATCATGTGCATACAACTCCTTCAAATGCTCAAATCCTAACAACTTTGTTAAAAGAGTAGAGATTAGAGCATACCTTCTAGATAATGCATCTACCACAATATTCTCTTTACCTTGCTTATATTGGATCACATATGGAAAGGATTCTATGAATTCCATCCATTTGGCATGATGCTTGTTCAACTTACCTTGTCCTTTCAAGTGTTTTAATGACTCATGATCTGTATGAATCACAAACTCCTTTGGTAACAAATAGTGCTACCATGTCTCCAATGCTCTCACCAAAGCATACAACTCCTTATCATAAGTTGAGTAGTTAAGTTGTGCTCCATTTAGCTTTTCACTAAAATAAGCAACAGGCCTCTTTTCCTGCAATAAAACAGCACTGATACCAATCCCGGAGGCATCACATTCAATTTCAAAAGTTAAATCAAAGTTAGGCAACCTCAACAATGGTGCACTACTCAACTTTTCCTTTAGCAAAGAAAATGCATGTTCTTGTTCCTTACCCTAAATAAACCCCTTATCTTTTTTCATGATTTCAGTTAATGGAGCAGCAATTGTGCTAAAATCTTTGACAAATCTCCTATAGAAACTTGCCAAGCCATGGAAACTTCTCACATCACTCATGGTCTTAGGTTTCGGCCATTCTTGGATAGCCTTTACCTTTTCACTATCTACTTCAATTCCATTTGTACTCACCACATAACCTAAGAAAATGATGCAATCGATGCAAAATGAACATTTCTTCATGTTAGCATACAACTTGTACTTACGCAAAGCATCAAACACACATTTTAAATGCATAACATGCTCATCAACGGATTTGCTATACACTAGAATGTCATCAAAATAGACAACCACAAACTTTCCATTGAGCTCACGCAAAACATGGTTCATTAAGCACATAAATGTACTAGGTGCATTGGTTAGTCCAAAAGGCATTACCAACCACTCATACAATTCATGTTTTGTTTTAAAAGCGATTTTCCACTCATCACCTGGTTTTATTCTAATTTGGTGATAACCACTTTTCAAATCAATTTTTGAAAAGACACATGCACCATGCAACTCATCTAACATGACATCAAGTCGAGGTATAGGGTGTTGATATTTTACCGTTATTTTGTTAACGGCTCTACAATCCACACACATACACCAACTTCCATCCTTCTTTGGTACCAACAATACAGGTAATACACATGGTCTTAGACTTTCTCTTATATGTCCCTCCATCAAGAGCTCATCCACTTGCTTTTGTAGTTCTTTTGTTTCCTCAGGATCACTTCTATATGCCGGCTTATTTGGAATGGCAGCCCCGGGAATGAGATCAATTTGATGTTCTATCCCTCTCAAAGGTGGTAAACCTTAAGGTAAATCATCGGGAAAAACATCATTGTATTCCTGCAAAACATCAACAACAACACTTGGCAAAGAAGGGTTAATGTCGTTAGTAGAAAAATAAGCCTCCTTGTACAAAAGTACAATCATTGGCCTATAAGTGATTAAAGCCTTCCTCACGTCCCTCATTTTTGCATAGAAACTCATTTTGTTTTCCTCTTTTCTTTCTATGGTTGAATGCTCCTCACTCACTCTCTCTTTTTCACTCATCTTCTTTTTTCTCACTTTTCTCTTTTTTCTTTTCCACTTTCTTTTCTTTTTCTCTCGACCTCTTTTTGAATAAACTCTCCATGAGACTTCTCAAGTTGCAATTGATCTTCAAAGATCTATTTAGGAGTCAAAGGAAGAAAAGTATGCTTTTTGCCTTCTTTCTCCACCATGTACCTATTAAGATACCCATCATGGTTCACTCTCCTATCCCACTACTATGGCCTACCTAACAACAAGTGACTAGCTTGCATAGGAACAACATCACAGGTAACCTCATCATGGTACCTTCCAATAGCAAATGGAACCCTCACTTGTTTAGTAACCTTCACTTCCCTACTATTGTTAAGCCATTGCAATTTATAAGGTCTTGGATGTTTAGTAGTTTCCAATCCCAACTTATTCACAAATAAAGTACTAGCCACATTCACACAACTACCCCCATCAATTATCAAACTACACACTTTCCCTTCAACTAAGCACCTAGTGTAAAAAAGATTTTCCCTTTGCAATCTAACCCCCTCACTATCCTCTTTCACTTGCACGTTAAGAGCACGCTTGGTAACCAACAATTGTCACTCAGTAGGCAACTTAACATCACTACAATTACCTAAAGGAGGCATCTCATCCTCATCCGTCTCTACCCCATTTCCACGCATCACCATTACCTTTTTATTTGGGCATTGAGATGTTATGTGCCCATACCCCAAATACCTAAAACACTTAATGTCACGGCTTCTAGAGTTTTGGACAGAAGTAGTACCTTTATTTTTACTGTCAAATGATTGAAATGGTTGTGCCTTATCATCCTTCTTTGTTTGGGCAGCCTTGTTATCATTTCTCCAATTCGACCACCAAGTATTGTTTTGAGCCGAAAATGTGTTGGCTTGTTTCCCCTTCCCTTTGCACTGCAATTGCCTTTCTATCTTCATAGCCATGTGCACCATATCTTCTATCTCTACATAGTGTTGCAACTCCACTCTGTCTACTATGTCCTTATTAAGTCCATTGAGAAACCTTGCCATGGTGGCCTCTCTATCTTCCTCTATATTTTCTCGGATCATCGCAATCTCCATTTCCTTGTAGTATTCCTCCACACTCTTTGTTCCTTGTACAAGGCTTTGCAATCTTTGGTGCAAGTCCCTATAATAATGGCTTGCAACAAATTTGTTCTAATGACAGCCTTCATTTCAACCCAAGTTTAGATAGGTCTTTCACCATTTCTCCTCCTACTTACAAGAAGTTGATCCCACCATACAAGTGCATATTCTCCAAACTCCACCGCTGCAAGTTTTATTTTCTTTTCCTCCGAGTAATTGTGACATTTGAAGATTAATTCCACTTTGTGCTCCCACTCCATATATGCATCCGGATCATTCTTCCCCAGAAAGGATGGAATTTTCATTTTGATACTCCCAATATTCCTATCAAGATCATTTTGGTTCCTCCTACCTCTTCCATAATTTCTGCCTTCATTGACCAAGGTAGCTTGATCATCAAATTCCTCTTCAGACTCTTCTACATATTGAGGTGCAGGTTGACTCCTTGCCCTTGGATTGTTTTGGGTAGCCCCTTCACGCAAGGCATTGATCTCGTTTTGTTGCTTCTCCAAAGTGTCATTCATGTTGCCAAGAACAAGTTGAATCCTCTCAAACTGTTGTTGCATAGCCTTGAGAAGAAATTCCTGATCTTTTGGTGCACTTACTCCACTTCCTTCCATTTTTGCAATCTGAAATATAAAAAAATAAATAAATAAATAACAAACAAACAAGAACCTCACAAACACTCCCTCACGTGTTTCCCTTGTAGTAATTAGCACTTCTCTCGTGTTTAACTCAAATTGGCTTTTACCCTCTTTTAAGCTCACACTCTCTTGCCTTTTACCACTCAAGCAATCTTTATGATTTTATACGTAAGGGCCAAATCAAACAACAATCATGATCTTAAAGTAATTCAATTTTATTAGAGAAATCCTAAAAATAAGCAACAAGGATATGTGAAACAAAACTAGAAGCAAAGCAAAATAACCAATAAAGAAAAGACGCACTTGATGTATATGATGACTAGTAAAGAAACGGAATGACAAATACTGAATTTAAGAAGGAAACTTGTAATTCCTTACAAATTAACACCCAAACAATTCAAGAACAGATTTTTTTTTTTTTTTTTGGTTTGTGAATAGCAGAACAAGATCAACAAGCAAGAAGAAGATCAATAAGGCTAATGGAAAGAAACAGAAAATTAAAAGGATAGATGATTACTTGGTGTACCTTGCTCTGATACCAAATGATGTAGAACCCCAAGGCCCAAATTGTTTCTTAGAACTCGTTACCAATCAAATCAGAATTTGATTCTGACCAAAGTAATCAGAAAGGTTTGTTCAATTACCCAAGAACTCGTTTGTGAAAAGAACTCAAGTTATAATTGAAAATTACCCCTTGAACCCAAGATCAAAGTATTCAAGAACAATAGAAATAGGAATTAAAAATTGAAATACAAAAGATGAACTCAATTGCATTCAACTCAACACCTTATGCATAAAAACACAAGAAAGCAAACTCTCTTATATTCCAATCTGGAAATTCAATACCACTTAGATCCTCCTAAAACAAAACTAAACAGCCCTATTTATAGAGTTTTTTTCATCAAAAGTACATCGAACCTAGACAATCAAGGTGGTGTCACTAATTAACTCTTGTAACTCCTTAATTTTTGCCACCTGGTTGGAAAAATGGCTCAAATTTATTGCAAGGAGTTGTTCCAAGGTTCAACGAATCTAGACATTACTTGGATGGCTAGAAATGAGATGGGTTGAATCCAAATGTTATGGAAGAGCCATTGTCCCAAGCTCAAGGGTTGAATCAAGAAGAAATTCAAGTGGCTGAAGCTGAAGTTCAAAGGGATTCAAGTCCAATAAGCCTACCTCAAGGACCAATCACAAGATCCCGAGCTAAGAAGCTGCAACAAATCCTAATTTCTCATGTACAGGGTTTGATAAACATCACAAGTGAGAAGCTTCAAGGAATCCAAAGCTTTGGGGCAAAGGATGATCAAAGGGAACTTAATGTGATGGAAATCAAGTGGGAAGAACCTATCCAGGATCAAGGCTGCCAGCCTTGAAGCCAGCCTTTACATATATGCTGCCGGATTTGAAGCCAGCCTTTACATATACGCTGCCGGCCTTGACAGCCGGCCTTCTTTTAATTACAATGGATTTTCCTTATTTCGTTAATTACGATGTATTGCTCGGATGTCTTCCTATTTATACTGAGATAAGACGATGTAAATGGGGGGGTTTTGTCATCTTTGAAATATCAGAAAGCTTGTCCTTTCAATTCCTTGTGTTCTTGATTGAATGCATGCTAAGAAACTTTTAGGAGAGAGTTGATCGATCTTTTCCTGTGGAGGGTTTCGAGGTTAGGGCTTGAATTAGTTCTAGCTTGTTCATCGATCCAGCTAAGAAAACCTAAATCTAAACTATCTTAGGGATTGATTCTAATTAGATCCGTGGGTTTTTCGTGTTGTTGTTGTGGGGGTCCGTAATATCCAAAGGGGTTCTCAAGCGCAACTGCGGTGGTTCCGATATCATTTGGTATCAGTGCTTTGGCTCTAGATCAGGTTATATCTTTCATTGATTTTTGTTCGACTTCTAATTTTATCTTCATTTAATTTATAAAGTCGTGCTCTTTACATGTTCTATTATGTTTCTCTTGTCAAGTTGTGACCTTTCCATCATTCTAGGGTTTATCTGTCAAGAACACAAAAGAAATTCGTATTAAAAAAGAAAAAAAAAAGGAAGAATATATATATATTGATTGATTGATAGGGTTCTTGAATTTGTGGTTTTTGTTGGATCCTAACTTTGTGAAAACACTAAATACTCCAGAATTAGTGTAAATTCATCAAGGGATATTGGGAAACACTAATTGTGATTGTGTCATACACTTCTCTTTTGATTATTTCTAGCTGTGATTTGATTAAGAACATCAAGGAGCAAGCTTGAGAGGTGTGAGAAACATCTGTGAGACTTGATTTGATTGTGTGACACACAAGAGTATAACCCCATCAGTTGAGTGTAAACACGAGAGGGAGTGCTTGTTAGGAAACTATTAATTAACATTTGATAGTTTTGCAGGATAAGATGTCTGGTAAAGGTGTTTGTGTGAGTAAGGACGAGAGAACGGTGGATGAGAAACTGTTGAAGGAGGCTCAACAATCAGAGTTTAGGCGTATGACTCAAGTATTGATAGAGATGAGAGAGTCTATGGAGCAAATGAACTTGAGGATACAGGCAGTTGAAAATAGGGAGCCTAGTGCTAGAGAAGGGCATAGAGGAGGTAGGATTCCTATTCCACAGACAGTTGATGTGGATGGAGATAGTGACTATCCGGAGCAGGAGTATGAAGATAGTATAGTGTTGGATGTCAATAGGGGCCGAAGAGGTGGTAGAGGAATAAGAAGAGGAGTAGGAGTTGGTAGAGGAAGAGGAAGGACACATGAGCGTTACACTGCTAGTAGAAGTAGAGGGAATGGTGATTATGTAGATCGAGGATTGGGCGGAATTAAACTGGAACTTCCCATCTTTCATGGTAAGTCTGATCCAAAGGCTTATTTGCAGTGGGAGAAAAAGGTAGAGCTGCTCTTTGATTGTCACCAATGTAGTGAGGAGAGAAAAGTGAAGTTAGCTGTAACCCAGTTTCAAGATTATGCTATCTCTTGGTGGGATCAACTGGTGACCAGCAGAAGGAGGAACATGGAGTATCCTATAGATAGTTGGCATGATCTTAAGGCTGTGATGAGAAAGCGATTTGTTCCTAGGTACTATCACAGGGAACTCATGCAAAGGTTGCAAATGTTGAGACAAGGTAGTAGGAGTGTGGAGGACTACTACAAAGAGATGGAGATGATCATGACCAGGACTGATGTGGATGAGGAAGAGGAGGCCACCATGGCACGATTCTTGGGTGGTTTAAACAAAGAAATTGCTGATAGGGTAGAATTGCAACATTATGTGGAGTTAGAGGATATGGTGCATCTAGCTATCAAAATTGAGAGACAACTCCAGGGCAGAGGTCCATATAGGTATGTTTCCAAACCTTCTTCCAGTTCTCATTCTCCATGGAAAGGTTATGGAAAGTTTGATTTTAAGGGGAGTAAGCCTACTACTGATGTTGCAAAGGGGAAGGTAGTTAGGGTTTCACCTGAGAAACCTAAGGAGGCTGAACCCAAGGGCAGGAACAGGGATATTAAATGTTGGAAGTGTCAGGGTGTATGGCACATTAGCAAGGATTGCCCTAATAAGAGAACAATGGTGATAAGAAATGGAGAAATTGTGACAGATGATGAGGGAGATGATAATGAGAGTGCAGATGATGACATGCCCGAGCTTGAGGCTTGTAGTGATGCTGGTAGTGTTGAGGAGGCTGTGAGAGGTGACCTATTTGTAGCTAGGCGTGCACTGAGTACCCAGCTAAAGGAGGATGGTCCCGAGGAACAGAGAGAGAATCTGTTTCATACTAGATCCCATGTCCAGGGAAAGGCATGTAGTGTGATTGTTGATGGAGGGAGTTGTACTAATGTGGTGAGTACACTCTTGGTTAACAGGTTGGGATTGCCTACTATACCACATCCAAGGCCATACAAAATTCATTGGCTTAGTGACTGTGGAGAGATTAAGGTGAACAGGCAAGTCCTCATTTCTTTTTCCATCGGCAAATATTGTGATGAGATGCTCTGTGATGTTGTTCCTATGCATGCTGGTGACATCTTGTTAGGTAGACCTTGGCAGTTTGATAGGAAAACCTTGCATGATGGATATCTCAACAGGTACTCTTTTACTAAGGATCGCAGGAAAACCATTTTGGCACCACTATCCTCTAAAGAAGTGCATGAGGACCAATGTAAATTGGAGAGGCTGAGAGTGGAGGCCGAAAGCAAAGAGAAGGAGAGTAGAAAGAGCACTTCAGAAGGAGAGAAAAACAAGAGTAAAAATCAGAAGAGTGAAAAGAAAGAGGGGAGTGAAAAGCAAGACAACAATCGGCTAGGAGAGAAAAAGAGTAAAAATGTGAGCTTGATTGCTAGGTCCAGTGAGGTTAGGAATGCTTTGAGTGCCAGTAGACCTATATTTGTACTTCTGTACAAAGGGGCTTGCTTGGCCACTAATGACATTAACCCATGTTTGCCTAGCGTGTTTTCTGATTTGTTGCAGGATTTTGGAGATGTATTTCCAGAGGAGTTACCTAGTGGACTTCCACCAGTCAGGGGCATAGAGCATCAGATTGACTTCATTCCTGGAGCTACCATACCCAACCGACCTGCATATAGAACTTATCCCTATGAAGCCAAGGAGATCCAGAAACAAGTTAAAGAGTTGCTGGAGAAAGGGTATGTAAGAGAGAGTCTGAGTCCCTGTTCAGTTCCTGTGATTCTAGTGCCTAAGAAGGATGGCACTTGGAGGATGTGTGTAGACTGCAGAGCCATCAACAAAATCACTGTAAAGTATCGTCACCCTATTCCTAGGTTAGATGATATGTTAGATGAATTGTATGGTTCTTGCTTGTTTACAAAAATTGATCTGAAATCTAGTTATTATCAGATACGTATGAAAGTAGGAGATGAATGGAAAACTGCATTTAAGACTAAATTTGGTTTGTATGAATGGCTTGTCATGCCTTTTGGTCTTACAAATGCACCTAGCACTTTTATGCGACTGATGAATCACGTGCTGAGTGAGTACTTAGGTAAATTTGTTGTGGTATATTTTGATGATATCTTGATTTACTCTAAGTCTCTAGATGATCATGTTATGCATGTGAGTTTGGTGTTAACAAAACTGAGAGGGGAAAAGCTGTTTGCAAATCTTAAGAAGTGTAGTTTCTGCATGGATAGGGTTAATTTTTTAGGATTTATTGTGTCTAGTCAAGGAGTCGAGGTTGATGAAGAGAAGGTGAAAGCCATTAAGGAGTGGCCTAGACCTAAGACTGCTAGTGAGGTGAGGAGTTTTCATGGACTTGCTGGTTTCTATAGGAGGTTCATTAGAGATTTTAGCACCATAGCCGCACCTTTGAATGAACTTGTAAAAAAGAATGTTAGTTTTACTTGGGGTGATGCACAAGAACATGCATTCAATGAACTTAAGAATAAATTGTGTAATGCACCACTACTTGCTTTGCCTGATTTTGATAAAACTTTTGAGATTGAGTGTGATGCTAGTGGCATAGGGATTGGAGCTGTATTGATGCAGGATCACTGGCCACTAATGTATTTCAGCGAAAAATTAAGTGGGGCAGCACTGAAGTACCCAACATATGATAAGGAGCTATATGCCTTAGTACGCTCACTGCAGACTTGGCAACACTATCTATGGCCTAAAGAGTTTGTTATACACATAGACCATGAGAGCCTGAAACATCTAAAAGGCAAAGATAAGCTGAACAGGAGACATGCCAAATGGGTGGAATTCATTGAGACCTTCCCTTATGTGATAAGGTACAAGCAGGGTAAGGAGAACATTGTTGCTGATGCGCTGTCAAGAAGGTACACTTTACTTAACTCTCTTAGTACATCTTTATTAGGATTTGAGTTGGTAAAGGAGCTGTACCCACATTATGTTAATTTTTCTGAGATTTTTGTTGCTTGTATTGACGGGAATGGGATAAATGATTATTATGTATTTGATGGATTCTTGTTTAAGAAAAGTAAGTTGTGTATTCCTAAAGGTTCTGTGAGGGAATTACTAGTTAAGGAAGCACATGGAGGGGGCTTAATGGGGCATTTTGGGGTAGACAAGACCTATGATATGCTGACTCAACATTTTTTTTGGCCTGGCATGAGACATGATGTGCATAAAGTTTGTCAACACTGTGTCACATGTAGGGAGGCAAAATCTAAACTAAAACCACATGGACTGTATACACCACTGCCTGTTCCTGATGAACCTTGGACTGCTGTGTCTATAGATTTTGTGCTTGGGTTACCTAGGACTAGGAAAGGTAGAGATAGCATCTTTGTTGTGGTTGATAGGTTTAGTAAAATGGCTCATTTCATTCCTTTTCATAAAACCGATGATGCTATACACATTGCTGATTTGTTCTTTAGAGAGGTAATGCGTCTACATGGCATACCTAGGAGCATTGTTAGTGATCGAGATGTAAAATTTTTGGGTCATTTTTGGAGAGTATTGTGGGGAAAGTTGGGAACTAAACTGTTGTTTTCAACTGCCTGTCACCCACAAACTGATGGGCAAACTGAGGTAGTTAATAGGACTTTAATTCAATTGTTGAGGGCAATCATAGAGAAGAACATTAGGACTTGGGAGGATTGCCTACCATTTGTGGAGTTTGCATATAATAGGGCTGTACATAGCACTACTCATTGTTCACCATTTGAGATTGTGTATGGTTTTAATCCACTGACTCCTATTGATTTAATGCCATTACCACCGAACAAGTTTGTGAGTTTTGATGCTGATTCTAAGGCAGATTTCGTGAGAAAGCTACATGCATAGGTAAAGAGTAGGATTGAGAAACAAAATGCCAAGGTAGCTTCAAGGGTGAATAAGGGCAGGAGACCCATGATTTTTCAGCCTGGAGATTGGGTTTGGGTGCATTTTCGCAAGGAGAGGTTTCCATTACAGAGGAAATCCAAGTTGAACCCTAGGGGAGACGGTCCATTTCAGATACTTGAGAGAATCAATGACAGCGCCTACAGAGTTGACTTACCAGGTGAGTATAATGTTAGTGCCACTTTTAATGTCGCTGACCTGAGTCCTTTTGATGTAGGTGATGCTTTTGATTCGAGGACGAATCCTTTTGAGGAGAGGGGGAATGTTATAGAAGAGCCACTGTCCCAAGCTCAAGGGTTGAATCAAGAAGAAATTCAAGTGGCTGAAGCTGAAGTTCAAAGGGATTCAAGTCCAATAAGCCTACCTCAAGGACCAATCACAAGATCCCGAGCTAAGAAGCTACAACAAATCCTAATTTCTCATGTACAGGGTTTGATAAACATCACAAGTGAGAAGCTTCAAGGAATCCAAAGCTTTGGGGCAAGGGATGATCAAAGGGAACTTAATGTGATGGAAATCAAGTGGGAAGAACCTATCCAGGATCAAGGCTACCGGCCTTGAAGCCAGCCTTTACATATACGCTGCCGGCTTTGAAGCTAGCCTTTACATATACGTTGTCGGCCTTGAGCCGGCCTTGACAGCTAGCCTTCTTTTAATTACGATGGATTTTCCTTATTTCGTTAATTACAATGTATTGCTCAGATGTCTTCCTATTTATACCGAGATAAGACGATGTAAATGGGGTTTTTTGGCATCTTTGAAATATCAGAAAGCTTGTCCTTTCAATTCCTTGTGTTCTTGATTGAATGCATGCTAAGAAACTTTCAGGAGAGAGTTGATCGATCTTTTCCTGTGGAGGGTTTCGAGGTTAAGGCTTGAATTAGTTCTAGCTTGTTCATCGTTCCAGCTAAGAAAACCTAAATCTAAACTATCTTAGGGTTTGATTCTAATTAGATCCGTGGGTTTTTCGTGTTGTTGTTGTGGGGGTCCATAATATCCAAAGGGGTTCTCAAGTGCAACTGCGGTGGTTCCGGTATCACCAAAGCTAATCTTTTAGCCCAATTAAATTAATGAACTTGGGCTCTTTAAAATCTCCAAGCTTGCATAGCCCATTATCAGCCCATTTTTGCACAAATAATTGAAGTTGTTCCTTTAGCCTTTTAGTTTGGGCCTTGGTAATTGGTCTGCTAAAATCTCCAAGATGATTCTCCATGTCACTTTCTTGAACATTAGTGGCATGTGGAGTAGCATTTGTATCAATTTGCTATTTATTTTATTTACTTGTTTATTTAATTCTTGTTGATTAGATAATTAGAAAAAAAAGAAGAAGGTAATTACTAGTACTCGTAATCCTTGTGAGATCAACACTCGATATCTTTATCTACTATACTATAAAATCAATAGGTGCACTTGCTTATAGGTCTAAAGTTATAAAGTAGGAAGATCGATGCCAAGTTTTTGGCACCATTGCCGAGGATTCGGATATTAGGAACACCTGTATCTTGTTAATCTATTCATTATTTCCTTTATTGCTTAGTTTTTTTATTATTAGTGTTTATTTTCTATAGTTTCTATTTTCTTGCTATTGTTTATTCCTAAGGGATGTTGCGAAGCAAGTCAATACCAAGTTTTTGGCGTCGTTGCTGGGGACAATGATGAAGATATAAATGCTCCACTAATTTTAGGACGCCTTTTTCTAGCTATTGCAAAATCAAAAATAGATATAGGTAATTGCACTTTAACTTTGAAAATAGGGGATGAAGAACAAACTTTCAAAACACCTAATATAATTTCACATCTCCAAATAATAACAGTATCTACTGTTTAGTGAATACATCTAACTTGTTTAGTTATACTTATGTGCAAGATGATATTCACAAGGACCCAATACAATAGTATTACACTTTTGGCAATTTAAAGGGTCCAAGCAAATACAAGAAACTTGACTACTGGAAATATAAGTGCCGCACCCCACCTCCCAAGTACTACTTAATTTTATGATTTAGTTTAATTTGATTTAAATTTTTTTAGTTACACTTACTTTTTTTCTTAAAAAAAAAAAGTGCCATTAGGCACAGTCATGTTGTGACGATATTGTTTAGAAACACTTTCCACCGAGAGATACACAGCACTTTAACACGGTTATGTTGCTCCTACTCTTCGCACCGATAGATACACGACCATGTAACATGATCATGTTATGATCGTGTTGACACCACACTTTGTATCGCAAGATACATGACTGAGTAACATAGTTGTATTAAAGTCGTGTTGATCTTATATACAAAAAAACAATAATAATTAAAATTTAAAATTTTCCTTGATCTTGGTACTGTAAGGCATGATTTCAGGACATAAGAGACAAAAGAAGAAAGCCAACGAGAGTCTACACACCTACATTCATCAACTGTGTTAGAAACTCTCTCTTGTAGAAAGTAGGAATTGCACTTCAAGTCTATAAAGCATTATTAGGGAAGTCTTCTATTAATTTTTTCCCCATTTGTTATTTTATTATTCTATTTTATACATTGAGGACAATGTACCATTTAAGTGTGGAGGAGATAACATTATATAATAAGCCTGCTTATTCATAATTTAATAATTTATTGAAAAAAAATTTCTTGATATATCTGTACTTTTTCATTAGTGAACTTAGAATACTAGATTAGAGTTGAATTGTGAAATCTTAGTAAATCAAAATTTATATGTTATTTACACTTAGAATTTACAAACTCTAGATTAGAAGGATATTACTAATTAAGAATTAGGAATTTGAGTTTTTAAACTTATTTTGATATATACATGTCTCTTAGAAATCCTTATGAGTACTATGATCTTAAATAATTGAATTGAAAAAAATTATCTTTTAAAGACTCTTCCTATAAAATAGAAGTAGTGAAAAAAAAAAGAATATATAAATAAAGTTCAGTAATGGGCCTCGTTGACTCGAGTAATTAAGCTTACGAGGTACCGTTCGAGGAATAACACCTATTGACTTGAGTAACGAACTCGGGATCATCGGCTTAAAGCTCGTTACATGGGTCAAGAGAAAAGTCTAAGAAAACTGAACTACTAATTGAAATAAGTAATGGAGTTAATAGAGGTTCGAAGGGGTATCTTAAAACCTAGTAGCCTAAGATCATCTGGTATGGGACTACTGATCGATGAAATTACTCTATAATACCAAAAAAAAAAAAAAACTTTTGATGGACATCATAGTACTTAAAGGGATGAAAAAGGGAAAGTATATATCTTAATTAAGTTGACAAAATTTTGAAAACTTTATTCTTGATTAAGTAATGTCTAGTACGGTTATGAGTTTGTAAATTTTTGTTTAAATAGCACGATAAATTTTGATATTTCATAGTTTATCTCTTGAACTCTAATATTAGTATCATGATTAAGTGAAAAAAAAGATGTTAAGGAAAAATAACTTTATTGTGAATGTAATATGTTTAAGTACTAATTAAGAAATTTGTCCTTGATCTTTAAAGTTTATTTTGCTTGAGGACAAGCAAAGACTCAAGTATGGGGGAATTTGATAAGGGTTATAATATGCTAATTATTTATATAAATTAAAACAACCTTTTATTTAATTTTCTTACATTTTAAATAAATATTACACTTAATTAATCTTTATTTTAATTTTAAAGTCTTTAAATTATAATTTATAAATTAATAGGAAAATTACTTAAAAATTGAAGAGAAAATATAATTTCTACAAAATGGAAATCCAAGCAGCAACATGACAACAAACACGTCCGTGCTAGTAGGTGTGTTGAAGATAAAAGCTGCACATAAATGTACATGTGAGGCAACACGCCCGTGCTGGGACAGACCCTAGAATCAGCCGAGACAAAGCCATATTTGAAAACACCAGAATCAGCCGAGAAGAAATGCGAGGAACAATTCGTATTCCTCGCCAGAAAATGCGTAGAAGAAATCAATCGAAAATACGTAGATTAAGTCGCTAGAAAATGAGGGAAAGATTTGATTTCATCCAAACGTCCAGCAAGGATTCCACAGCAAAGACAAATCAAATTTTAAAAGATAAAGACGACCAAATAAGATGACGATCCATTGCAGAAGATTACATCCTTATCGTCCAAAGCATTCAATATATATATATATATATGCAGCCGAGGAGAAGAAAGAAGACAGTAGGAGAAAAAGTATAAAATAAGAGAATAGCTCTAGTTTTAGTTTTTAAACCGTAGGAAAAATTAGAATAAGAAAATAGAATTAGAAAATTAAGATTAGAATTATATTAGGAGATTAGAATAGATTTTTATGTTTTTATTTATGCTTTCTTTTATTATTATTATTTTTAGATTTAGTATATCTGTGACTTAATTTCTTTCATATTTGGATATGATAAACTCTAGAATAAATATGCAATTTTTATAATTATTATTCAATGATTTATTTAATATTCTTGTGATTCAATTATGTGTTTTTATTGTTTTCAATTTAATATTGCTAGTATATTAGTTCTAATTTGATTTCTTATATAAAAATTGAGAGATTTTATATAAGAATAGATCTAGTATAATCGAAAAGAGTTGCATGCAAACTTAGAAATAAAATGACATAAATCTTCTAGATTATGGTCAAACCTAATAGCGGAATTCATAAATATAATGTAATGCAATTTTAGGGGTTTTAATTAATAAGAGATTTCAATTAATCAATCTAGAATTAGGAATTATAATAAAATAAGAATTTGAATAATAATTAGTTAATTACATTAGTAATTCTAGGGGGATTCAATACCTGGATATATTTTCATTGATTATTGCTTTCTTTAATTGATTCATTATTTATTTTATTTACTTGTTTATTTAATTCTTGTTGATTAGATAACTAGAAAAAAAAAAAAAAAGGTAATTACTAGTACCCGTAATCCCAATGAAATCGATACTCGATATCTTTATCCATTATACTATAAAATTGATAGGTGCACTTGCCTATAGGCCCAAAGTTATATAGTAGGAAGATCAATACCAAATTCTAATGCATTAATCCCCAAATTCACAATATATACGTAAACAAAAATCAATAGTTATTAATCAATTTGCTCACCTTGAATAAATTAGCAAATTCTTGATTTTGACTATCCACTTCTCTATTAGGTTTCTACGGAAGGTGTTTAGGGTTCTAGATAACACAAATGAGAGAAAAGAATCAAAATGTGGTGTTTTGGAACAATTTATACCTTCGTATCCAACTACTAAATTGCCCCCATTTCTTTAATTTAATTACTTCTCTAACCTTGGCTTGGATTTTTTTTTTAACTATGTATATATTTATAAAGATTTTATATAAAAAAATGTAAATACACATTAAAAAAATTATAATTTTTGAATTAATATGTAAAAAGTTAAATTCATAAAATTTTCTAATAAATGATCAAAAAATTTAAAAATAAAAATTAAATAATTATTAAAAAATTATTAATAGATTTTTTTATTTTCTTCTCAAAACACCATTAAAGTCAAAATTTTTTATTAAAAAAAGTATTTACAATTATTTTTTATTTTAAATTTCATTCTTGAATTTTTTAATTAATTGATTTTATAAAAAAATAAATTAAAAATTTTAAATTGAAATTATTTTTATAAATTTTTTAAACTTGAATTTTCTAATTTTTTAAATTTTAAATTTTTTTGTAATTTTTCAATAATTTTTTTATTTCTTTTTTCAAAAAAACACCGTTAAAGTTAAAATTAATAAGAAAAAGTATATTAAATGATTTTTTTAAATTTTAAATCCTATTCTTGAATTTTTTTAATTTTAAATTTAAATTATTTTATAGACTTTTTTTAAAGTGAAATTTTCAAATTTTTGAAAATTAAAATTAAAATATTTGAATTTTCTATGAAATTAACAAAATTATTATCTTCAATTTAATATTTAATATTTTTAAATGCATTTAAATGTTTATAATAAACTATGTTATCCAATTTTATATTGAAAATTTTAATTTTTTTAAAATAATTTTTTTTCTTCTTTAGATTTAGATTTTCTAAATTATTCATAAAGTAGAATAATTTTTTATGTTTTCAAGTTTTTAAAAAATTTAGAAAATTGTATATTGTTTTTTGTTAAATATTTCAAATCTTTAAATTTATTTTTAAAATTAATATTTTTTTCTATTTTTGTAAATAAATTTTTAATTGTTTAACCCAAAATTTAAAAAAATTAATTGGAATATATATTTTGGAAAAAACATTGTAAAAACACAACTTTTTAATTTTTATTTTTTAAAAAAAATGTTTTTTAAAATTTTTAACTATTTTTTAAAATAAACTATTAAATTTTTTTAAATATTTTTTCTAATTTAAATTTAAATTTAAATTTTAAAAAAAATTGAAATTTAAGAGAAAGTTCTTTGAAGAAATTGATTTTTGTTTCAAAAATTTTAGCTTTATTGGAATTTTTTGGAAAACAAATTAATTCCAAAATATTTGTAAAATTCTTTGATAGTTTCTTTTTTTAATTTTTCAAAAAAAATTAAGTTTGTTGTAGGTAGAATTGATTTTTTTTTTTAATTTAAAGATTATATATGAATAATAGTAAAAATAATTTATTAGAAAAAAATTAATAAATTTAAAATTTCTTGATAATTATTTAAAATAAATGATTTTTTTATTTTTAAAAATATTTATAATTAAAAGAATTTAAAATTTGAATTCAAATTTTAAAAAATTTAGAAAATTAAAACTATAATTTTGCTCCTCAAAAATAAATTGAAATAAATTTTTTTTACAAAAAATAAGAAAATAAATTAAAATTTCAAAAAAAAATGAAATATATATAAAATATTAAAAGATAATAGTAATAATTTATTTTTAAATTTAACTATTTACTCCAAAACCAAAAAAAAAATTATCTACCCCTTGACAACTTTTGATACCGGAACCACCGCAGTTGTGCTTGAGAACCCCTTTGGATATTACGGACCCCCACAACAACAACACGAAAAACCCACGGATCTAATTAGAATCAAACCCTAAGATAGTTTAGATTTAGGTTTCTTAGCTGGATCGATAAACAAGCTAGAACTAATTCAAGCCCTAACCTCGAAACCCTCCACAGGAAAAGATCGATCAACTCTCTCCTGAAAGTTTCTTAGCATGCATTCAATCAAGAACACAAGGAATTGAAAGGACAAGCTTTCTGATATTTCAAAGATGACAAAAACCCCCATTTACATCGTCTTATCTCGGTATAAATAGGAAGACATCCGAGCAATACATCGTAATTAACGAAATAAGGAAAATCCATCGTAATTAAAAGAAGGCCGGCTGTCAAGGCCGGCTCAAGGCCGGCAGCGTATATGTAAAAGCTGGCTTCAAAGCCGGCAGCGTATATGTAAAGGCTGGCTTCAAGGCCGGCAGCCTTGATCCTGGATAGGTTCTTCCCACTTGATTTCCATCACATTAAGTTCCCTTTGATCATCCCTTGCCCCAAAGCTTTGGATTCTTTGAAGCTTCTCACTTGTGATGTTTATCAAACCCTGTACATGAGAAATTAGGATTTGTTGCAGCTTCTTAGCTCGGGATCTTGTGATTGGTCCTTGAGGTAGGCTTATTGGACTTGAATCCCTTTGAACTTCAGCTTCAGCCACTTGAATTTCTTCTTGATTCAACCCTTGAGCTTAGGATAGTGGCTCTTCCATAACATTCCCCCTCTCCTCAAAAGGATTCGTCCTCGAATCAAAAGCATCACCTACATCAAAAGGACTCAGGTCAGCAACATTAAAAGTGGCACTAACATTATACTCACCCGGTAAGTCAACTCTGTAGGCATTGTCATTGATTCTCTCAAGTATCTGAAATGGACCGTCTCCCCTGGGGTTCAACTTGGATTTCCTCTATAATGGAAACCTCTCCTTGCGAAAATGCACCCAAACCCAATCTCCAGGCTGAAAAATCATGGGTCTCCTGCCCTTATTCACCCTTGAAGCTACCTTGGCATTTTGTTTCTCAATCCTACTCTTTACCTGTGCATGTAGCTTTCTCACGAAATCTGCCTTAGAATCAACATCAAAACTCACAAACTTGTTCGGTGGTAATGGCATTAAATCAATAGGAGTCAGTGGATTAAAACCATACACAATCTCAAATGGTGAACAATGAGTAGTGCTATGTACAGCCCTATTATATGCAAACTCCACAAATGGTAGGCAATCCTCCTAAGTCCTAATGTTCTTCTCTATGATTGCCCTCAACAATTGAATTAAAGTCCTATTAACTACCTCAGTTTGCCCATCAATTTGTGGGTGACAGGCAGTTGAAAACATCAGTTTAGTTCCCAACTTTCCCCACAATACTCTCCAAAAATGACTCAAAAATTTTACATCTCGATCACTAACAATGCTCTTAGGTATGCCATGTAGACACACTACCTCTCTAAAGAACAAATCAGCAATGTGTATAGCATCATCGGTTTTATGACAAGGAATGAAATGAGCCATTTTACTAAACCTATCAACCACAATAAAGATGCTATCTCTACCTTTCCTAGTCCTAGGTAACCCAAGCACAAAATCCATAGACACAGCAGTCCAAGGTTCATCAGGAACAGGCAGTGGTGTATACAGTCCATGTGGTTTCAGTTTAGATTTTGCCTCCTTACATGTGATACAATGTTGACAAACTTTATGCACATCATGTCTCATGCCAGGCCAAAAAAAATGTCGAGTCAGCATATCATAGGTCTTGTCTACCCCAAAATGCCCCATTAAGCCCCCTCCATGTGCTTCCTTAACTAGTAATTCCCTCACAGAACCTTTAGGAATACACAACTTACTTTTCTTAAACAAGAATCCATCAAATACATAATAATCATTTATCCCATTCCCGTCAATACAAGCAACAAAAATCTCAGAAAAATCAACATAATGTGGGTACAGCTCCTTTACCAACTCAAATCCTAACAAAGATGTACTAAGAGAGTTAAGTAAAGTGTACCTTCTTGACAGCGCATCAGCAACAATGTTCTCCTTACCCTGCTTGTACCTTATCACATAAGGGAAGGTCTCAATGAATTCCACCCATTTGGCATGTCTCCTGTTCAGCTTATCTTGGCCTTTTAGATGTTTCAGGCTCTCATGGTCTGTGTGTATAACAAACTCTTTAGGCCATAGATAGTGTTGCCAAGTCTGCAGTGAACGTACTAAGGCATATAGCTCCTTATCATATGTTGGGTACTTCAGTGCTGCCCCACTCAATTTTTCGCTGAAATACATTAGTGGCATGTGATCCTGCATCAATACAGCTCCAATCCCTATGCCACTAGCATCACACTCAATCTCAAAAGTTTTATCAAAATCAGGCAAAGCAAGTAGTGGTGCATTACACAATTTATTCTTAAGTTCATTGAATGCATGTTCTTGTGCATCACCCCAAGTAAAACTAACATTCTTTTTTACAAGTTCATTCAAAGGTGCGGCTATGGTGCTAAAATCTCTAATGAACCTCCTATAGAAACCAGCAAGTCCATGAAAGCTCCTCACCTCACTAGCAGTCTTAGGTCTAGGCCACTCCTTAATGGCTTTCACCTTCTCTTCATCAACCTCGACTCCTTGACTAGACACAATAAATCCTAAAAAATTAACCCTATCCATGCAGAAACTACACTTCTTAAGATTTGCAAACAGCTTTTCCCCTCTCAGTTTTGTTAACACCAAACTCACATGCATAACATGATCATCTAGAGACTTAGAGTAAATCAAGATATCATCAAAATATACCACAACAAATTTACCTAAGTACTCACACAGCACATGATTCATCAGTCGCATAAAAGTGCTAGGTGCATTTGTAAGACCAAAAGGCATGACAAGCCATTCATACAAACCAAATTTAGTCTTAAATGCAGTTTTCCATTCATCTCCTACTTTCATACGTATCTGATAATAACCAGATTTTAGATCAATTTTTGTAAACAAGCAATAACCATACAATTCATCTAACATATCATCTAACCTAGGAATAGGGTGACGATACTTTACAGTGATTTTGTTGATGGCTCTGCAGTCTACACACATCCTCCAAGTCCCATCCTTCTTAGGCACTAGAATCACAGGAACTAAACAGGGACTCAGACTCTCTCTTACATACCCTTTCTCCAGCAATTGTTCAACTTGTTTCTGGATCTCCTTAGCTTCACAGGGATTAGTTCTATATGCAGGTCGGTTGGGTATGGTAGCTCCAGGAATGAAGTCAATCTGATGCTCTATGCCCCTGACTGGTGGAAGTCCACTAGGCAACTCCTCTAGAAATACATCTCCAAAATCCTGCAACAAATCAGAAAACACGCTAGGCAAACATGGGTTAATGTCATTAGTGGCCAAGCAAGCCCCTTTGTACAGAAGTACAAATATAGGTCTACTGGCACTCAAAGAATTCCTAACCTCACTGGACCTAGCAATCAAGCTCACATTTTTACTCTTTTTCTCTCCTGGCCGATTGTTGTCTTGCTTTTCACTCCCCTCTTTCTTTTCACTCTTCTGATTTTTACTCTTGTTTTTCTCTCCTTCTGAAGTGCTCTTTCTACTCTCCTTCTCTTTGCTTTCGGCTTCCACTCTTAGCCTCTCCAATTTACATTGGTCCTCATGCACTTCTTTAGAGGATAGTGGTGCCAAAATGGTTTTCCTGCCATCCTTAGTAAAAGAGTACCTGTTGAGATATCCATCATGCAAGGTTTTCCTATCAAACTGCCAAGGTCTACCTAACAAGATGTCACCAGCATGCATAGGAACAACATCACAGAGCACCTCATCACAATATTTGCCGATGGAAAAAGAAATGAGGACTTGCCTGTTCACCTTAATCTCTCCACAGTCACTAAGCCACTGAAGTTTGTATGGCCTTAGATGTGGTATAGTAGGCAATCCCAACCTGTTAACCAAGAGTGTACTCACCACATTAGTACAACTCCCTCCATCAACAATCACACTACATGCCTTTCCCTGGACATGGCATCTAGTATGAAACAGATTCTTCTCTTATTCCTCGGGACCATCCTCCTTTAGCTGGGTACTCAGTGCACGCCTAGCTACAAATAGGTCACCTCTCATAGCCTCCTCAACACTACCAGCATCACTACAAGCCTCCAGCTCGGGCATGTCATCATCTGCACTCTCATTATCATCTCCCTCATAATCTGTCACAATTTATCCATTTCTTATCACCATTATTCTCTTATTAGGGCAATCCTTGCTAATGTGCCCTACACCCTGACACTTCCAACATTTAATATCCCTGTTCCTGCCCTTGGGTTTAGCCTCCTTAGGTTTCTCAAGTGAAACCCTAACTACCTTCCCCTTTGCAACATCAGTAGTAGGCTTACTCCCCTTAAAATCAGACTTTCCATAACCCTTCCATGCAGAATGAGAATTGGAAGAAGGTTTGGAAACATACCTATATGGACCTCTGCCCTGGAGTTGTCTCTCAATTTTGATAGCTAGATGCACCATATCCTCTAACTCCACATAATGTTGCAATTCTACCCTATCAGCAATTTCTTTGTTTAAACCACCCAAGAATCGTGCCATGGTGGCCTCCTCTTCCTCATCCACATCAGTCCTGGTCATGATCATCTCCATCTCTTTGTAGTAGTCCTCCACACTCCTACTACCTTGTCTCAACATTTGCAACCTTTGCATGAGTTCCCTGTGATAGTACCTAGGAACAAATCGCTTTCTCATCACAGCCTTAAGATCATGCCAACTATCTATAGGATACTCCATGTTCCTCCTTCTGCTGGTCACCAATTGATCCCACCAAGAGATAGCATAATCTTGAAACTGGGTTACAGCTAACTTCACTTTTCTCTCCTCACTACATTGGTGACAATCAAAGAGCAGCTCTACCTTCTTCTCCCACTGCAAATAAGCCTCTGGATCAGACTTACCATGAAAGATGGGAAGTTCCAGTTTAATTCCGCCTAATCCTCGATCTACATAATCACCATTCCCTCTACTTCTGCTAGCAGTGTAACGCTCATGTGTCCTTCCTCTTCCTCTACCAGCTCCTACTCCTCTTCCTATTCCTCTACCACCTCTTCGGCCCCTATTGACACCCAACACTGTACTATCTTCATACTCCTCCTCCGGATAGTCACTATCTCCATCCACATCAACTGTCTGTGGAATAGGAATCCTACCTCCTCTATGCCCTTCTCTCGCACTAGGCTCCCTATTTTCAACTACCTGTATCCTCAAGTTCATTTGCTCCATAGACTCTCTCATCTCTATCAATACTTGAGTCATACGCCTAAACTCTAATTGTTGAGCCTCCTTCAACAGTTTCTCATCCACCATTCTCTCCTCCTTACTCACACCAACACCTTTACCAGACATCTTATCCTGCAAAACTATCAAACGTTAATTAATAGTTTCCTAACAAGCACTCCCTCTCGTGTTTACACTCAACTGATGGGGTTGTACTCTCGTGTGTCACATAATCAAATTAGGTCTCACAGATGTTTCTCATACCTCTCAAGCTTGCTCCTCGATGTTCTTAATCAAATCACAGCTAGAAATAATCAAAAGAGAAGTGTATGACACAATCACAATTAGTGTTTCCCAATATCCCTTGATGAATTTACACTAATTCTGGAGTATTTGGTGTTTTCACAAAGTTAGGATCCAACAAAAACCACAAATTCAAGAACCCTATCAATTAATCAATATATATATATTCTTCCTTTTTTTTTTAATACGAATTTCTTTTGTGTTCTTGATAGACAAACCCTAGAATGATGGAAAGGTCACAACTTAACGAGAGAAACACAATAGAACATGTAAAGAGCACGACTTTATAAATTAAACGAAGATAAAATTAAAAGTCGAACAAAAATCAATGAAAGATATAACCTGATCTAGAGCCAAAGCTCTAATACCAAATGATATCGGAACCACCGCAATTGCGCTTGAGAACCCCTTTGGATATTACGGACCCCCACAACAACAACACGAAAAACCCACGGATCTAATTAGAATCAAACCCTAAGATAGTTTAGATTTACGTTTTCTTAGCTGGATCGATGAACAAGCTAGAACTAATTCAAGCCCTAACCTCGAAACCCTCCAGTAGTTTAAGTTTCAAAAATGTTTTGTGCGAAATGTTTTAAATTTGATTTTTATTAAAAAGATTACTCTTAAATTTGAATTTTCTGAACTTTTTAAAATTGAAATTAAAATTTTTGAAATTAAAAAAAATTATCATTTTAAAATTAATATTCAAAAATCTAAAATTTAGTGAAAATTTTTAAATTTTTTTTTCAACTTTTATACCTAAACATTTAATTTAAAAAAAAAGAAAAATTAAAAAAAGAAGAAAACTTGAATTCAATTTTTTTTTTCACAAAAAATGTTTGGAAATTTTCTTGGAAATTAAAAGAAAAAAAGAGTTGTAGTTAAAGTAATTTTTTTTTTTAAATATTATTTCAAATAAAATGTTAAATTTGTTTCTAAAGTTTTTCTATCATTGTTTGCTTTCAAAAATTTCTTAAATTATGTAACAAATTTTTCGACTAAAAAAAGTTTTTTGAATTAAGGTTATTATTTTGAATTTCCTTTAGAAAAAATTTTAAAAGCTTACATATAAACAGTGAAAAAATAATTTATCTAAAATGTTTTAAAAAATTTAAAATTTTTTAGATATTAATTTTAAAGTAATAAAATATTTTTTCAAAAATTTATTTTTGTTTTTTTATATCTAAACTTATAAATTTTTAATAAAAAAATTAGAAATATAAATAAATTTAAAAATATTTTTTTTGTGGAAAAATTAGAAAATATTTTCTGAAACATAAAATGAATTCGAAAAAAATTATAAATTTTTTTCAAAATTTTGAAATTCTTTAGTAATTGTTTTTTCAAAAGTACCGTTAAGCAAAAAATTTTAAAAACTTAAAGGAAAGTTAAAAATGTTTTAAATTGAATTTATAAGAAGTTTTTAATTCATTTTCTTGAAAAAATATAACAAGTGGTAACCATTTAGGTTTTAATTGGATAGCCTTGAGTTTAGATTCTCTGGTTAATATTTTTTTAGAATTTGTTTAGAAAAATTTGTGGACCAGTAGCTAGTTAAGGTTAATCCACCTCATTAACTTTAACTTATCTTATTTTCCAATTTAAGTTGGTGATGACTTCAATTTTCTTAAAATAATTAAAAATATAGTCTTTCATTAATTTTACTATCGAATAATGTATATTAAGTGGGCTGGACTTAATATAGATTAAATTAAGGAAAAATCCAAAATTAGGCTCAACAAATACAACTAATTCTATTACGGTAATAACATACATAAGGTTTTTACATTTATTCCTTGCTAGTGTTTTCTAATATCTTTGATATCATAGTTTCTAAACAATTCTTTATCTCATATTATGCTTTGTTACTTGTTTTCCCTTGTCTTTTCATCAAGTTCTTTAATTTAAACAAAAATTATCTTTCTTTATGATTTCAAAAATTCTCATTTCCAAAAGTTGAGACCATTTTATAACCACTCTTCTTCTTACGAGAGATGAGAGTGTTAAGCTTCTCTTCATTTTCATGAAACCAGCTGAATGTGTCCATGATAAAATTCAAAAGCTAATTGATACTATTCTTCAACACTTTGGTTTCTTCCTTTAAAACATTGTTTTCTCTCTCAAAAGAACTTCTATTCTCAAGTAAAGTTTCTTTCTCCTTCTTCAAAAGATCAATTTCGTCAACTAAACTTAAATTATTATTAATATTATTATATATTTTTTAGAACTTTTTTTTTCTCGTCTTGTAAAGACGCATTCTTGGTTTCAAGCCTTTTATTCTTATTCTTTGTCTTATCCAAAATGAAAGCAATTTTTCCATTTCATCATATATATTTTTAGATTCATCAAAAGTATCAATATCACTTATTATCTTCTCATTTGCCTTGAAACAAAGATTTACTTTTTTTTCTTTGGTTTCAAAATCGTCAAAATATGAGTCTGACTCATCTTGATCATTCCATGTAGCTGGTAGAGCTTTCTTTTTCTTGTGTTTACTCATCTTCTTCAGGAGAGATGGACACTCAATATGTCCCAATCTCTTACATCCAAAACATACTGCCGCTTTTTCTCCTTCCCTTCTTTGTTCTTTCCTACACTTATCTTTGGTTTGTTGGATTTCTAAAAGTTTATTGTTCTCTTACCTAGCTTTCTTAGTGGCCGGTTGAGACGTCTTGCCAGAAGGTTGATTTCTCCTTCATCCTCATTAGAGATTTCTAGATCTGAGTTTGTCACATTCTTTGCTTTGAATTATAAAGACTTCCTTCTTCCATCAAAGTTTTCATTGTTATGGTTTACATCTGATTTGTAAGCAATTAGTTTCCCTCTTATTATGACCAAATGGTAATGTTGAAAGATCATGTACTTTGATTACTGTCTTTTTTTCCATCTAATGACCTTTGTAGTATCCTGAGAATTTTCCCACAAGATTTTCGTTGCGAGAAGTCTTAAGTCTATAACAATTTTAAATTGAATCTACTAAAGGGATGTTCGATTTGCACATTCTTTTGTTAGAATATTGATTCTGAAGCCTTCATAAATTTCTACCGCTTAACTCAAATTTCTTTTGTTGTTGTACACAAGGAAACATGTAATTCTATTGATGATATGGCAATCAGAAGTTTTTTTGTCTAGCTTCTTAAATTTGTAGAAGCATCTCTAAACTGACAATGGTTATGAGTTTAATCAAAACTGTCTATTCATCTGTTGATGATTCTTGAACATCAGACTTCGACGCATCACATTTAACATCGGAGCCAATCCAAATCATGTCTCCCAGTCACATCAAGGTTAATGGAAAAAACAAATAAAGTAAAATAAAATAATATCAATCCCTTCTAGCATTTGGACCCAACAAGTGAATATATTGATTGTGGATTTTGTAGAAATCAATTTTTTTCATTAACAAGAATTTTGTATGGGGCATTAACTCAGCAATTTTCTATTAAAGTACAAAATAAATAAATAAAAATAAAATGTCTAGCTTCTTGATGGCAAATAAATTCTGTGGTGTACATTGCTTTCCTAGTAGTCAGTTACAGGATTTATATCTAGGCATTGTATTGTATGGCATTACATCAAACTTTATGAAAACTTTGATTATGAAATTTATACTACTAACATAAAAAAAAAAAAAAATGGACAAAAACAAGCAACTAATCATTGAACAATTAATAAATGATAATACCTATAAGCCGAACCCAATACATTACACATTGTAAATTGATATCCATCTTGCAATTAGTAAAGTTGAGACCATCTTTTTCAGGAGAGAAAGGAAGGAAAAACATTTTAAATTTACGTAGGCCGTTGCTGTTTAATCTTTCATTGCTCCTGGTCGTGGACATTTCCACCTTATGATTGCTTCCTTGAGCAAGGCTTACTCTCATAACTCGACCTTCAATTCCTGAATATTCCCAAAAACAAAGTTTACCAACTGCAGAAAAGCGCATAGAAAGCGAATGAAGATTGAAAAAAAAATAAGGTATATAGCTGGTTACCACTCATTCAGATATCGAAGGGCAGCTTCCATCTTGATCTTGTTGAGTAACATACAAAACCATAACCACGGGATCTCCCCGTTTCTCCATCGTAGAGCACTCGAGCTCCTAAACATTTCCATACTCTCGGAAAGCTTTTTTCAAACTCTCAGAAGTAACGACCAAGGTAAGTTGCCCACGAAAAGCTTGTGCTCAGTTTCTGGATATAAAGGTTCTTTTGGTTTTGGTTTGTCCGAAAAGTTCACTCTTAGTGTTCGACCAAGGTACTCCTAAAAACATAATAAAAACCCCATTTGGCCATGAGACTATAGGACTTTGACTTCTATGGGAAACAATGCAAGCGTCCTTGCATAAACGCAATTACTCTTACTAACAGGGAAAGGGATACAAAGAGATGCTTTACACTTCCATCAAGGTTTACGATAAAATCTGTCACACTCTTCAACAGTACTCATTGTCACAAATGCAAAACCTCGGGTTCTTCCAGTCTCTCTATCGTAGAGTACCTACACCAAAATATATATAGATGTCATAAGCTCTAGAAACTAAAAGCCCAAGCCCAAAGGAAATTGTGGAACCTGCTTATGCTAAAATACGAGAAGAAAATAAATCTCATATTGATTAACAGGAAGGAGATCAATATTAAACCCCATAATATCTAAAGGATTCTGATAGACATTATCATGCCACAGTATTTTTCATATTATTGGTTTTATCCTGATGCTACAACCAACTAGTGTCCTTATTGCTCACAATATGCACCATAAGCCAGGGAATGATATCAAATAGAAGGCAAATTAGAAAAAAAGAAATTTTCTGGTAAAAAAATTTTGTACCTTACTTTCTTTTGGCAATTTAGTATCAAAATTTTTTTTTTTTATATTTTTAAAGTCTGAAAAAAAATTAAAACCCCAAAATCCAAAATTTAGGTACTAAAAATTGAAAAATAAATTTTAACAAAATTTTCAAATTGAAAAATAAAAAATTTCCCACACCTTTTTTCAAAAATTACCCTTTAATTTTATTAAGAAAAAAAAAAGGATGGGGACCAAAAATTTTTATTTTTTTAAGCAGCTTCAAAAAAAATTGAGATCTTTGGAAGGTTTTGTAAAAAATTTTTCCCAAGATTGTTCATTCATTTTCTAAAACCCCCAAATAAGAAAAAAAAGTGTGGAAAAATAAATTGTTAAATTTAAAATATTTGGATTGCCCTTTTTTTTTCCCCATTAAATTTTTTGCAATTTTTTGTTTTTTTTGTATGTTTTTTCTTTTAATTTTTTTCTATTAAAATTTAAGACAAACACTAATTTTAAATGGAACAAAAAAAATCAAAAAAAAAAAAAAAAAAAAAAACCCAAGAAAAAAATGCCCCAAATTATTAAAAATTGGGGTTTATTTTTTAGGTATTTAAAAGAAAAGGGATGATGCTGTGTTTTTTTTCCCTGGGGGGAAAAGGGTTTAAAAACTTTTGGAGGTGGGAAGCCCTTTAAATTTAAAGGGAAATTATTTTTGGTTTGGCCCCGAAATTTTTTTGTGAGAGGAAAAAAATGCAAAGAGTTAAAGGGAAAATTTTTTTTAACCCTAGGCTTCCCCTGAAATTTTTAAATTAAAAAGTTTTCCCCTTTTTTCTGGGGCCAGTCCCCAAATTTAAAGTTTGGTGTGGTTGTTAAAAAAAGAAAATTTGTGAAAAAAAAATAGAGAAAGAAGTAAAAAACGAATTATAAAATTAAAGCTTGGGTGAAATAAAGGAAACAAGCCAAAATTTACTTGTCAAGAAAAGTTTTTTTTTTTTTTGATAATGGGTTTCTTTTGGTTTAAATAGTCATCTCCAAAAAATTTCCCCTTAGTGAATATCCCCCTCTGGAAATTTTAAACATTTGACCCCCAGACTTTTAAAAAATGAAATATCTTCCTTCACATAGGACAATTAAACCCAAAGTCGAAGAAAGATCGAACTGTTTGCAGTAACTAACCATAAAAAAGTTTGCTATTTTTTCCCATGTCCCCCCCTTTTGGGGTAACTAACTATATAATGTCCCTTACCCTAAAAAACTAATTGGGTAAATAGATAGCCTTTGTCTATCAAATAACCGAACTCCCCTTACAATTTTTTAAAGTTTTTCAAGAAATCCAAATTTTAATTTAAATTGAGTAAATTTCCCAAATTTAATTTTTAGTTTTTCCCAATTTATCAACAGATGTCAGGGTTAACAGCCTTATAAAGTCAAATTTGAAAATAGCTAGATTATAAACATTCATTTTTTTTTTTCCCTTAGCTATACCTTAATTTCCAAAAAATGCCTATGATCAATTTTTTTTGGGGCAGTTTTGCCATGTCCCCCGGGGGGCCCTTTTGTTTTAGGATTAGGTATTTCCCCGGGTCCTGGCAGAAGAGTACGTCTTTAAATCCTTTTTGTCATTAAGGGGCTTTTAAATGGCTCTTGGGGTTTAAGGATTCATTTTTAACCCCCCTGTAATGGCTAAAAACACCTTGGGGTATGTGAAAAAGGGCCAAAATTCAACCTAGGAAATGAGAGGAGAATATCCAATCTAATGAAAATTTTACCCATTTCAGAATTTTATCAAAATCAATTCTGGTTTTATTTCAATGCCATTACATTTTTGGCCCCACAAAGACGGTTAAAAAAAATTACAACACAAGCCAAACCAAGGATTGGTACAATGAATATTTACAAATTTCCTATAACGCAAGTTTGTTTTGGTTGGCTAAAAAAGAGGTATGGGGGGGCATTCCGGTGGGGATTTGTTGAGTTCCCCTATGCAATAGACTGCAGCACAAGACTTGTTCCCCATGTTTGGGAGTTTGATAGCTGTTTGAGCGTTCTATTAGTATGGTTTTGGGCCCCTTGAAATTTTTACAGGGGGGGCCCGGGCAAGTGCATATTGCCCAATTGGATGAGAATCGCAATTGAAGAAAAGGTTTTTTGGGTCTTCTTTTCCTTTGGCATAGGAAACATTTGGGTGTAGCTTTCCCCCCTGCAGTTTTAAGAGTGGAATTTTCCCGCGGCTAGCTATAAAAAAGGAGTGTTTGGGAGGTAATTGTTCCAAAAATTTGTCCGGGAAGGGTTGTCCTTCGGTTTAAAAGGAAAAGGAATTCCACGTTGAGGTGTTCCCCCTTTTGGGTTGGAAAAACAAAGTTGATTGGGTTGAGTCATTTTGGGTTTGGTGGGTTTTTGGGGAAAGTAGTGCTAAAAGGGGGGTTATTGGTAAGCCCTGTGTTTTTACCACTATTGGGACTTGGTATATCGGATCCGGTTTTGATTTGCGTGAACTGAACGACTGTTAGGGTTTCATGGGAAAACCCAAAAACTGGGGCAAACAGAGAGGTAAGCCGTTCCAGTTCCATTGAAAATTGGGTAAGGGGGGATATTTAGGAGCTTCCCCCAACCAAGAACATGGGTTGGAGCTGTGAGCCCCAAAAAATTTTCCCCCTTTAAAGGACCAAAACCCATTCGGGCCATTGGCTTTGAGCCCCTTTTGCATAGTGCCAGTATGTTTGAGCTTTAAAAAGGCCCTTTTCCATGATGGGGTTAGGGCCCCCGGCCCCCACATTGTTGGTTTCAACTTTCCCCCCTGACTTTGGTTTTAATTTTTGGTGAAGTTTCACCCTAAAAATTCCTGGAAGTTTTCCCTTTCCGTTTGTTTTGGGAAATGAAAAAAAACCCAGTAGCCTGCAGGAAAGGGACGGTTTAACTAGTGTATGGCCTAAAAAAATGGAAGGAAAATCCAGGGGAAAAAGGGTGGTTTTTTCCCCCAAGGGGGATGCAATCCCCGTTTTGAGTTGTAGGAGGAGTGGATTAAATACCCACTTGGGACTCCTTCCTGGGTTTGGTGCCCCGAAGATATGATGTTTAACCGAGGGAACATTTTAGAAGAAGAGGAACTTTTTGGGGCTATTAGCCAGGGCCTGGGTTTCTTAGAATGTTGGAGGGCACCCCGATTAATGTTGGACTAAATTACCCTTTAAAAAAAAAAGAAGACTCTAAAAAAAACAAAGGGGGGTTAAAGTGTGTTTGCTTTCCCAAGGGGGAGAAAGCGGGTTGGAGATGGCCTTGAAGTAGGGGGAGAGGACTTCCTCCCGGGACAAAAAATTGGGAAAAAGGGGGCCCCCCTCCTTACCCCCTTGCTTAAAAGTCCACCAATTCCCCATTGATGTTGATGGAACTTTGTTGTGGAGATACATTGTTTTTGAGGGTAAAAAGGAAGGGGAATGCAGGGTTTGAGATTCGAGTATAAATCCTATCTTACGATCAAACCCTTTCTAAAGGCTATCTTAAGTGGCAAGGGAGCCCCCTTTTTGTGCAATACCCCGGCCCATAATTTTGGGCGTAAATTTTGTTTCGGTGTTTTTGGGCCCCCGGAATGAAGGCAACTTGTTCTCTCTCAATAAAGGGGGGGAAGACTGATGGTTCCGGGGGAGATTGGGTTTTCTTGTTTAGTTTTTTGGAGGAGGGGGGTGAAATAAGAGGGCTAATTGGTTAGTTAGTAATAGACAGTAATGGGGTGGAAAAAGGGTGGTGTATTAAATTTTGTTAGGGAATATTGGTGGTGTTTGAAAATAATTGGTATTGGGATATCAGAAGGGATTATTTGGGGGGAGGTAAGGGTGATGTGGAAGGAAGAGGGATTGTGGAATTAGGGGAAAAAGAATGATTGGAAATTTGGAACTGGGGGGAGTTGACCAATCAATTTAAAAAGCTTTTGGGGGGGGAAAAGAGGTTATGATTTGATTGTGAAAATTATTAATAGATTTTTTATTGAAGTTATTATTTTAAATGTTATGAAATTGGAAAGTGTTGTTAAAAATTGTTACATTTATTTGTAAAATTTAAAATTCAAGATGGAGATTAGCCTTTATTATATTGGGAAATTAACCTATTTTAATCATAATAAAAAAAAATTTTTTCTCATTCTTTCCCCAGGGTATGGGGCGTGGGTTTTTTTTTTTTTTTAATTCGCCGTGGTTCATTGCAGAAGATTTATTTGTATTTGGGGGCCTTCATTCCCATTCAACCTTTATTATCCAAAACCAGGGCTTCCTTGAAATTCCCGGCGATATTCCCAAATGATCGAAGCCTCACCAAAGTCCCACCACGCCGGAAAATCGTGATCAGACCAGGGCCCCGACACTAAAATTTGACCCATCCGATCCCAAACATTCCCTAGTTTGGTCGCCGGAAAATTTTCCTCTCTTACCCGGGGTTTAATTTGTTTTTCTTTTTTTTTTTTTCTGATGGTTGTTTAAAAAAAAAAAAGGGAACATTTTTTTTTCCTTTCAGTGGTTTTTTTACTTTTTTATTTATGGTCAGAATTAAAAAAAAAAAGAAACCCCCTCTCGCTACAATGAGCAACGATTTTAACCCAAAATTGGGGAAATTTTCCAAGTACCCAAAACCCCCCGGTTGAATGGAAAAAATTCATAAAGGGGGTCTCAATGGTTAAATTTTTTTAAGGGGAAAGGAAAAAAAAGCCTCTATTGGAAAAGGCCGAAAAAGGAGCCCCAAAATTTTGGGCATTGGTGAAGAGGGCCATGGTTAGCCGGCTCTGGATTCCATGATTGGATTAGTGTACTTTTTGTTTCTTCCATTGAAAGACAGATGGGATGCGAAATAAAATACTCCAAAGGGGGATGTGTTGTTTTTGAAATCAAATAAGATTTTGGTAAAACAAAGAGACCTTGTCCGGGGGTTTCAATTTTTTAAAAAAATTTAGGCAAAAAATTGCCCTATCAGGGATTGATTTTTAAAAATGTAGTGAGAGCAGTATTTTAAAACAATTTTTAAAAAGAACGGTTTTGAAATTCCTTTTGGGGTTTTTAAAAATAGAATTTGATCAAAAAGAGCCAAATTTTGGGGGGAAAGGGAAATCCCTCATACGGGCCTTTCTGTATAAATGTAAAAAAATTTGGGGATTATTTATACTCTCCCCCCTTTGGGGGGGCGGTTGGTGGAAAAAATAAGGGAAAAAGTTTACCCCTTTGGGGTTTAAATGTGGAAAAAATGAAGGCAATTTTGTGGTGGTTTTGGTTTTCTTATGCAAAAAAAACCCCTATATAAAAAAACAAAGCTGGAAATTCAGGGGAAACCTTAAGTTCTCGAGGAAAACACAACTCCAAATATAAACCCCAGAGGGGCTGGGACATTGACTCAGACCAAGGAAGAAGAATCCATAAAACAATAAAAAAGGGAAAAGGGATTCAAAAAAGAAGCATGGGGGAAATAAATCTTTGGACTCTTGAAAAAGCTCAAGACAGTTCTTTGGAAAAATTAGGTAACCTCACCCTTTTATGTTTGAGTCCTTAAAAATTCCCCTTTGTCAAATGCTGAATTATTTTTTGGCTACAAACAAAACCCCTTTTTACCATTTAACATTAACCCCGTCCCGCAATAGAAAAATTTCATTGGAGGGCTTTTGCCACTATTTTAGACAAAGGGAATTTGCTTAAAACCCCTTATACCCTTTTAAAATTTTCTTTACCAAACTTTCCCCAACCTTGTTGTATTAAATTCTAAAGATTTGAAAGCAAATTTTTTCTTCTCTAAAAACACCTGTTTTTTTAGGATCGAGTTCGGGAAACAATTGGGGATGTGGGAAACTGGGTTTAACCCTTTATTACTTGATAACATGAGAGAAGCCCTCAAACCCTTTTTTTTTTTATTCCAATAAAATGTTTGGGTCCAAAAATTTTCGTTTTGGGTCCTTCTTTTATCTTGCTTTTTTGTTTCTAAATTGTTTAAAATATAAAATAGAAACTTTCATTGTCATGTTTTTGGTTTGCTAAACCGTTGTTTTTTTCCTTTAAAAAAATGAAAGATCCTTTGTTCTGTTTTTTAACCTGTTGGGGTCCCGGGGGTTTCCCAAAAATTTAAGGGTTTTGGTTTTTTCCTTTAAAAAATGATTGCACCGGTTCTTGGATTTTCTTCTTAAAAAAAATTTGATGAAAAAAATTTTTTTCCATTTTCAAAACATGCAAAAAAACTAATTTTTAATTAGGAATAAGAAAATAAGGACAAAAAAATGTAGAGATTTTTTAATCAAACCTTAAACCTATTTTAAAAAAGGAAGGTTTTCAAAAACTTCTGTTTAAAACCCCTCAACAAAAGGTTAGTAAAAGGAAAAATGGTCATTCCTAGTTTCCCGAGCTTTTTTTAAAATTGTTCCAAGCATTTTGGGGGGAAAAGCTATTCTTATTGTTGCCAGCTTAAAATCGTATTCTTCTCAGGTGCTTGATCTAAAGTCTAAGAACCCCCTTGCTGGTTTTTTCCCCCAATGTCCTTCCTAAATTGCCTCCTTGGTCTTTGGTTTATGTTTTTTTTGGCTGTTCATTTATAGTTGGAGTAAATTGAATCCTCGATCAATCAAATGTGTCTTTTTTGGGATACTTTCTATCAAAAAAGGCTACAAGTGTTACTATCCTCCAATTGGCAAAAACCTATATTTTACTGATGTTACTTTTGCCGACAAGAAAGCTATTTTTTTTATCTATCTTCGGGGAGCTAGTTGGATTGGAAGATAAGGATTTTTTTTAGAAAAGCCATCCATCCTTAAAAAAAATTTATCAGTCTGATCCTACTCCTAATCCTAAATCCACTCCCAGTGAATGAATCCTTGATGAACCATCCATTACAGGTCAACCATTTCCCATTCCAAAACCCCCTTATAGGTATACTCAGAAGAGCAAAAACCAGTGGACACTCCTGTGCATGTTCAAGAATCCGACTCTTCACTTGGGGATGAGGTAAGCCCTTCTATTGAGATTTCCCCATTTGTTTTAATTTAGACCTACCTTAGCATCAAGGAAAGGTGTGAGAAAAATGCACCCCAACATTTTTGTCTAATCTGTGTCCTTTAAAAGGGTTTTATCCAAATCACATAGAAATTATCACCCAATTGAACTCTATAGCTATTCCACAATCTTTTCTGAGGCATTGGCAAGGAGACAGGCTATGAGGATTGAGATGGAGGCTTTGGAAAAAAAAAAACAAGGGATTGGGGTGGAGTTACCAGCTGGAAAGACTGGTAGGATGCAAATGGGTCTTTACAGTAAAGTACAATTCAAATGGATCCATTGAAAGATATAAAGCAAGACTAATAGCTAAGGGTATACTCAGACCTATGGAGTGGTTATCAAGAGCTTTTGTACCTGTGGCAATACTATAAGAATTTTATTACCCTTGGTTGTACTTTTATGACTAGCCTTTACAGCAGTTTGATGTGAAGAATGCCTTCTTACCGGAGACCTTGAAGAAGTGATCTATATGGAGATCCCCTTGGTTTGCATGGAGAAAAGACAAGGTCAAGTGTGCAAACTAAAAAAAGCATTCTATGGGCTTAAATAGTCTCCCCGAGCATGGTTTGGAAGGTTTACCAGGCGATGCAACAAAAGAAGTTTAAACAGAGCCAAGGTGACTACACATATTTATTAAACATTCGGCCTCAAGGGGAGTTACAACTATAATTTGTTTATTGATCACATTATTTTAACTGGAGATGACTTAGAGGAAGAGCCCTTCAGAATATTTGGTAGAGGAATTCGAAATTTAAGGATCTTGGGAATTTGAAAATACTTTCTAGGAATTGAAGTGGCTCGATCTAAAGAAGAAATTTGCATCTCACAGCAAAAGTATACTTTAGATCTCTGGCAAGAAACAAGTGAGTTGGGATGTAAACCTTAGATACTCCAATTGAGTCTAATCACAAACTTCGGGAATGCACAGAAAGTGAATCCATAGATAGAGGCATGTATCAACACTTTGTTGGAAAATTTTAAATTTACCTATCTCACACAAGGCCAGATCTAGCCTACGCTATAAGTGTGGTAAGTCAATTCAAGCAAAAACCTAAAGAAGTTATCTTCATGCAGTGAACCCAATTTTACATATTTGAAAGGTTTGTCCGGGAAAAGGAATTTTTTTCAAGAAGGGGGGTAAGGATGGAAACAGAAGCTTACACAGATGCTGATTATGTTGGTTTTAGTCATAGACCGGAGATTAACATCCGGATACCTCACCTTCCTTTGGTGGTAATTAGTGACTTGGGAGGAGCAAGAAACAACCTATTGTGGCAAGATCAAGTGCTGAGGCAGAATTTCGTTTAATGGCCCTAGGAATTTGTTGAGGTGCTAGGCTAAAAATTATTTTAGAAGATTTGAGGATCAGATGGAAAACACCTATGAGACTGTATTGTGATAATAAATCTGCACTCAACATACCCATAATCCAATATAGCATGACAGAACTAAGCATGTGGAAATGATAGACATTTTATAAAGGAAAAACTTTAAAATGGCCTTATATGTACCCCTACATTTCTACAAAAGATCAATTTAGCGGATGTTTTGACTAAAGGATTGCCTAGTTCAACCCTTTTAGGAGATCACAAGCAAATTGGGATTGAAAAATATCTATTCCCAGCTTGAGGGGGAGTGTTGAAATATCTATATATATAGAAGTTACTATGTTTGTAAAAGTATCATGTAATTTGGAAAGTGATGTAAATTTGGTAAGTGATTGATTGTAAAATTTATTTTGATTGATTTGTAGAATTAGGAAGTTATTATGATAAAGATTAGCCTTTTTCTATATATAGGAGATGTAACCATACTGTTGATACATAATAAAAAAAAGAATTTTCTCGTTCTTTCAGTTATTTTTGAAACAGAATTGGTTGCGGAGTGGGAAGAACTCCGGTGGCTCTAGCTCAGGTAGGATCTTAGTGGAATTACATTTTACTTTTATTTTTACTATCCAGTGGCTCCACTCCGGGGTATGACAATTGGTTCCCTTGCCGAGAAACTCGCCGGAGTTGAAGGACCTGGTCAGAAGCTATTTGATAAGGGAAAATCGCTGAAATTACGCGTTGGTTTTGCTAATGGGGAGTTGAATCTGACGGAATGGAGGTCACTTGATGCGTTGGAAAAGAATGTTGAAGATATCCACTATGAGAATTAAGAGGGGCCCGCTACTTCTCCAAGCTAGATTTTAGCTCGAGCTACCCCCAGGTACGGATGAGATCAGACGACAGGGAAAAAAAGACTCCCTTTTGCACCCCCCATGGGCACTTCAATTCCTTGTCATGCCATTTGGCCCCCACCAATCCCCCATTCCCACCTTCTAAGCTCTCTGAACTAAGTCTTCAAGAGCCAATTAAGGAAGTTCATCCTCGTGTTCTTCGATGGCATCCTTGTATATAGCCGAACATGGGTGGAACATCTCCAGCACCTCAACCGAGCCTTCTCCTTGCTCTGCCAACACCAATTGCGACCGAAACCTTCGAAATGCACCTTTCGACAGCAGCAGGTGGCCTCCCGGGGACACCTCATCTCAATCGAGTAGAGGCAGACCCTCAGAAGGTGGAAGCCATGCTATCGTGGCCCAAGCCTACCACCATCACTGCCCTCAGGGGCTTCCTAAGACTCATAGGCTACTATCAAAGGTCCATGCAAAACTATGGTGTCATTGCAACCCCCTTAACTCAATGTTGAGACGTAATGGATTCCAATAGGGGCCTTGAGTCCAAGTAGGCGTTCATTGAATTAGCCAGCTATGATGAAGGCCCCGTTCTAGCCTTCCTGACTTCGAATAGCCCTTTTGGTAGAATGTGAAGCATGCAATCACAGCCTAGGAGTGTTCTCCAACAAAATGGCAAATCGATCGCCTTTTTAGCCGTCCCTTCGCACAAAGACACCCCCAGCTCACAGCATACGAGAAAGAACTCATAGGTTTGCCAAAGCTGTGTGACATTGGAGATCCTATTTGTGGGGAAGACGCTTTAAGGTCGTAGCAACCCTATAGCCTCAAGTTTTTATTAGATCAACGAGCTTCGACTTCTCCTAAATAGCATTGGCTTAGCAAGCTCATGGGATTCGACTTTGAAGTGGAGTACAAGGCCAACCGCGAGAAAAAGGTAGCTGATGCCCTTCTAGAAAGGAGGAAGTGATGGCATCCCCCCTTGCCATATCCAACCCCAACCCCAACTAATCTATGGGTACGCAGGCAGTGCAAACCTCCCTCAACATGGTCAAACTAGCTACCAGAATTAAGCACGGGAAATGGGACCGGAATGGGAGCTAGACAAAGGGGGTAATCCTCTTAAAAAAACTGCATCTTTTTGGACCCCTCCTTCGAGCTCTGCTCCACCATCGCACAAGCCTCCACGACCAGTGTCATGAAGGGTATCGGGGGCACCCTCTACGGAATCACCAGGTACTTCTATTGGAAGGGTACCCACCAGCTAATTAACAACTCGTCAGGTCGTGTCTCCACTGCCAATGGAACAAGTCCCAAGTACCCTTCAGCCAATGGACTTCTGCAAAACCCCACCCATTCCAAGTAGGTCTGGGCAGACATCTCTATAGACTTTATCAATGGCCTTCCTAAATCCCATTTTCAAGGGCCGTCCTCATGGTCATAGTAGACTGGTTCTCCAAGTTGGCCACTTTGTCACCATGAGCCATCCTTACACCGCTTTAACTGTGGCCAGCTTTTCTTCGACAAATCGTTCGCCTCTATAGATTACCAAAGTCGATAGTTAGCAATCGTGATCCGACCTTCACTAGCAACTTCTGGAAAGAACTCTTCCAAATGCACGACACCAAACTCTTGTTCTCCTCAGCATACCATCCTTGTGAATTGAAAGAAAATCTAATCTTATTACATTGCAATTTCATATAGGAATTGATGTCAATATATACAGGATTTATCTATCTATTTTAGGAAATAAGATCCTCTAATAATAGCTAGTTAATAATACACATTAATGTAGGATATTATACATTAATATACATATTATAACACTCCCTCTCAAGTTGGAGCATAGATGTTAATCATGCCCAACTTGTTACAAATATAATTGACTCTAACCCCATTTAATGCTTTAGTAAGATATCTACCAACTGTTCTCCGGTCTTGACATGCTTTGTAGAGACTAAGTTTTTTTTTGGATAAGGTAAATTTTATTGATATCCAAATGTGTCAATCGTAAGCCGGGGAAAATTTAAACATAGTCATAAAGGACAGAGTAAAAGCAAAAGCGAAGTAAAGAGTACATGAAAGTGTTACAAGACAGAGGAATAAGCTCTAATTTGGTTTTTCAACAGAACCCCAGCTGGGGATGTGATTCCCTAGGGTACATTGTTTTCGCACTCTCAAAATACAATAAACCGAAGCAGCTAAAGCAGCACATCTTCTATAGAGTCGGGAGGTTGGGGGCCCGTTGAGGGCCCGTAGTAGAGGAAGTAGCCCTTCCAGCTTTGGAAGTGTGTCGGGCAATGAAGGTGGTCACAAACCGCTGTCCATATCAAGCGAGAATAGTTGCAATTGAAGAAGAGGTGGGTGTGATCTTCCGAGCCCTGCTGACACAAGAAGCACGTGGTATAAGTAGTCACGCCCCATGATTCCAATTTGTCAAAGGTGGTTAGCTTGTGTAGCCAAGCTAGCCATAAGATAAACGAGTGTCTAGGGATTGAGTATTTATTCCAGATCACCTTCGCCCAAGGGACTTCCCGAGGTGAGGGGGAGAGGAATGCATACCCACTCTTACTTGTGTAGTCACCCGTGCCAGAGTGGATCCATCGGAGGTGGTCATTAGCTGATGCATTGGGAAGGAGGGAGGCAGGGAACTGGATATTCATATTGAGCACTGCCTCTGGGATGCGCCATTCATTACCTTTCATGAGGGAACAAAGCTCGGTGGTAGGAGGGAGGTCAGTGTTACCCATTGTGCGAGCACTGAAAAGCTGATCCAAGGGTCCTATTGGGAGCCAAAAGTCTGACCAAAGGGAGATGGTGAGGCCATTGTTGGGAACCCATTGGAAGCAGGGCCGGACTAAACATTTGAGTTTCAACAGTTTCTTCCATGTCCAGGAGCATGTTGCAGGTGGTTTCTGTGTCCAGAAGCTTCGCCCTTTCAGGAGAGTGGAATGTACCCATTCAGGCCAAAGGGTTTTAGGCCCTTCCCTGCAGAGGCGCCAAATGTGCTTTATCTGGATAGCTTTGTTCCATAGGTGAAGGTCAGGGATGCCTAGGCCCCCACATTTAAGTGGTTTGCAAACTTCGTTCCATCTGACCTTGGCCTTAGTGTACATGTGAGGGTTTCCACTCCATAGGAAGTTCCTGAGTAAGCTATCCATCTTCCTTGTAACATACTTGGGAAGCATGAAGCTCTAATGGATTTGGAGGGAGACGAGGACGGATTTGATTAGTTGCAGTCTCCCTGCATAAGAGAGGTATCTAGATGTCCAAGATGAGACCCGAGATAACATTCGCTCTAGCAAGGCATCATAATCTTCTTTACGTAGTTTGGAAGAGGAGAGGGGTATCCCTAGGTAGCGTACTGGCAGTGAACTTCCCTGGAACTGGGTGAGGGATAGAATGGCCTCCTTCACAGTTGCGGGAACATGAGAAAAGAAGATATTGCTCTTGTTGTTGTTGACTTCCAAGCCTGACATAGAGTGAAATTGCTAGAGTGTTAACTTAATCAAGAAAACTGATTGGAGGTTACCTTTGGAGAAAATCAGAAGATCATCTGCAAAGCATAGATGAGTTAGTTTCTCCTTCCTACATCTCCAATGGAGGGAGAATTGGGGGTGTGCAGCTAGCCGCCTCAGTTGGGAAGACAGGATCTCCATTCCCAACACAAATAGGTAAGGAGATAACGGATCTCCTTGCCTGAGCCCCCTCCTACTTGGGAAGTAACCCGTGAGTTCCCCATTAATGTTGATGGAGAACTTCGGGGTAGAGATGCATTGATGAATCAGGGAGCATAAGTGGGGAGGAAAGCCCATAGCGTGTAGAGTAGATATCAAAAAATCCCATTTAATCGTGTCAAAGGCTTTTTGGAGGTCTATCTTAAGGGTACATCTAGGTGAAGTGGCTTGAGTACGATAACCTGCCAGTAGTTCTTGTGCGAGGAAGATATTATCCGTGATACGTCGTTCGGGGATAAATGTCGCTTGCTCGCTGCCTACTAAGGATGGGAGGACCCTTTTGATACGTTCTGCTATGACTTTAGAAATGGCCTTATAGATGACATTACAGCAGGCAATAGGTCGAAACTCTCCATGTGTAGATGGATTGGCAACCTTTGGAACCAAGGAGATGATGGAAGAGTTGATCTCTTTGAGTAGGTGTCCAGATACCAAAAATTCATTAGATGCTTCCAAGAGGTCTTTACCAATAATCCCCCATGTGGCTTTGAAGAACTTGGCAGTGTAACCATCGGGCCCTGGTGCTTTGTCATTGGCTTGGGAGAAGAATCCCCATTTGATCTCATCATCTTTGAAAGGGAGAGATAACTCCATACATTGTCAGTGGCTCAGTTTCCGTGTGACCATTTCTCTGACATCGGCCAAAGTAGAGTTGGAAGGGGGACACTCATAAAGTTTCCGGAAGTGTTCCACCGCAAGCGCCTTGACCTCTACATCCTCAATGACTTCCCTCCCGTCATCTCCAAGTAGATGGTGTATGTGGCTGCGGTTATGTAGGTTCTTCATGGTTTTATGGAAGAATGAGGTGTTCCTATCTCCTAGTTTCAACCAGTGTGCCCTGGATTTTTGTTTATAGAAACTTTCCTCAGCCCCTCGTAGTAGGTAATAGGCTTTATAGGCTTCCTTTTCCTCTTCCATCAAGGAAGTATTTCCATTCCCATGGATAGCAACTTGGAGGGCCTGCAGCCTGGTTTTTGCCATCTCGACTTTAGTTGGGAGGTGGCCGAATGCATTCTTGTTGAGCTGCCGAAGTTCATGTTTTAGGATTTTGAGCTTGCGGACGACTTGGAACATTTTGGACCCAGCGATGTCCGAACTCCATGTGCTGCTCACTATGTTTTTGAAGTGCTTGTGATCAATCCAAAAATTGAAGAACTTGAAAGGAGGCCTCTTGGTAGCTGGTGAGGCGTCAATGTGGGTGATGGCAAGGGAGTGATCCGAAAGGGTTGGGGGAGCAAATTGTGCGTGGGTTCTGGGCAGTAGGTGGAGCCATTGGTGGTTTACCATGACTCTATCCAATTTGCGTAGGATGGGGTTGCTCACTTGACGATTGGACCAAGTGAAGAAATCTCCCACGTAGTTCAAGTCCTCTAATTCCGCTTGCGAAATGCAACTTTATAGTTCAACCATTTCATCCGTGAGGTGCGTTCTCCCTCCCAATTTCTCTGTGGGGGATAACGTGGTGTTGAAGTCCCCTAGCACTATCCATGGAAGGGGGTGAGTGGTCGATGCTATATTCACAATATTGCACCATAGGGACCTTCGCTCACTACTATTATTGGAGGCGTAGATGAAGGTCGCTAAGGAGGTGAAACTAGATTTCCTGTTGACTAGTTTGCAATGCATGAATTGGGGGCTCTCCGATTCAACGCACACGGCCCATTCTCTATGCTTCCAAGCAAGCCACATTCGCTTTCCGTCCGAAGTGTTAATTCTAATTTGCCATGATATACCCAATGCATTCTTGATAGAAGCTTCGTTCCGCGGATTGACTTTGGTCTCAAGCAAGCCAATGCAGAGCTTATTTTGTGATCATTGCAAATCCTTTTGATATTAGAAACCTTGATGGGATCATTAAGGCCCCTAATGTTCCAAGCGGCAATATGCATTGGGGAAAGTATGGAGGCGACTAAGTGAAAGATCTTCTCCTCTTCCGCGCCTTCTTCTTGCGCCTATTGGAAGAGGTGGAGCCCTTCTAACTGTTGCCATGTCCGAGGCGTTGGTGGGGGATAAGCTTGCAAAGTGGAGTGTGCTCAAAATCATCCGCTGCATGGTCATCCGTGGGAGGAGTTCCGGCCGACTTGTCCAGTTCTGGCCTGGTGTCCTTTCCTTCCAAGTTGCCCAATCCAGTCCTGTCCCCACATGGTGCTAGTGCGTCCTCCTTGGTTGTTGAAGGTAAAGGGTCCAAACCAAGTTTCCCCAACTCCTCTGGCGCAGGTGGGGTGTTAGTTTCCCCCTTGGAACTGTCCACTGCCTTTTTCACCCCCCCTGCTTCCTACTCTCCTCACTGCTTGGAGGAGCTTTCGCACCCTCCTCGTGAGCCTTCCCTTTCCTCCTATCTTTTCCAGACCGGCGGCTCTGCTTCCATTGCTCGTCATTGGCTGCATGCTGGACAGCTGAGGCTGGTTGTTGCTGTTGCTGTTGCTGTTGCGGTGGAGGGGCTTGCCCGCACTTGTGGCCAAAGACGAGGCACTCACCACAACAAGGGGGAAGCCATTGGTATTCAACTCGGACCAGCGCGATGCCACCATCTGCTCGTTCCACCTCCACAATGGTTACAAGGTCCTCCTGCGCATCAATCTCCACGAGGATTCTAGCATGGTTTGCCCGCTGGCGCGCCATGGTGAGGGTGTCGGCTTTGAGGGGGACTCCTACTGCACTTGCAATATAACTAATCCCCTCCGAGCTAAGGAATTCGCAAGGAACTCCGGTGAGCTGCGCCCAGACCGGCAGCTTGGTTGGCTGGGGCTTGTCGAGTGGCAGCCCCCTCCTCCATTTGTGAAGCATGAGGAACCTTTGGGCAAAATGCCAGTGCTTCTCCAAGATGGGCGTGAGGTCTGCCCCGGAGTGGAATCTGAAGTAGAAGACGCCCTCCTTGTTGCCAAGGACCTCTATCAGACCAAGGTCCTTCCACAGTCGAAATGCAATTGTCTTGACCAATTGGTAGGATAACCTTCGGCCTAGAAAGAAGCCTACAAGGGTGGTCTCCCAGTAGTTTGCACCCTGGTTTTCCACAGCTAGCGAGATGGTGAATCGAGTAGTGGGGCCTTTGTTCACCGGAGGAATGAACCGAAGGGGAAAGTCATTGGCGTCGGTAGGGGAGCTGGTAGTAGTTGGCCTAGGCTGGTCAGAGGCGCAAGCAGCTGCGTAGGACTTCGGAACGCTAGGGGGGGGGGGGGGGGGGGGGGGGGACACGGGTGAAGTGGCCAGTGAGCGGTGGTTTCCGGTTGATGGGTGGCTCTGGGTGTTGGTGATTTCCCCCGAGGTGGTTTGTGGGGCAGGCGTGGCAGGGGTTTGTCATTGGTTAAGTGGTCTGACAAGTGGGGGTGGCCAGGCTGCAAGGTGGCATTAGTTGACCTGGCACAAGGCTCAAAATTTCCATTTCCATCTTTATTTGCCAGGTGGCTGTTAGAGGTAACAAAAGTGGCTTTTGTTTTTTCCTCATGAAGGCAGACTTTGCAATCCACCTTGGGGGATGTGCTGTGGGATCCGGGTTGTGGATTTCCGAAGGTTTCCATTTTGGGTGTTGAATGTTAGGCAGAGTATGGGCGGGACAGGGTAGTGTATGGGGGTAATGGGGAAATTTTGGGCACCTAAAGGAAGTGGTCCTCTAAGGGGGTGGTATGGGGCGTGGGCAGGAGAGAGGGGAGAGCATTTTCACCTTATTCATGCTTTCTAGAACGCTAGATGTTCAAGCTTTGTAGAGATCAAGTTTTGTTGTATCTTCTCTCGAATGAAATGACAGTCAATCTCAATGTGTTTCGTTCGTTCATGAGACACGGGATTAGATGCAATATGAATAGCTGCCTGATTATCACACCACAATTGTGCAGGTATTGGCACTTTAAAGCCAACTTCAAGTAAGAGCTGATAAATCCACATTATCTCACATACCGAGTGTGCCATAGCCCTATATTCCGACTCTGCACTTGAGTAAGACACAACATGTTGTTTCTTGCTTTTCCAAGAGACCAGTTCCACCCACAAATACACAATACCCAGTGGTGGATCTTCTGTCTATTTTGGATCCTGCCCAATTTGCATCTGAGAAACACTCAATATGCCCAAAGTTGCCCAATGATGCACAGTAGGAGATGACATAAATTGACTTACCACACTTACGGGATAAGCAATATCGGGACGAGTCACTGTGAGATAATTTAATTTCCCAACTAAATGTCTATATCTCTCTGGATCCTGAAATAACTCACCCTCTTTAGTTAGCTGAATATTAGGGAGCATGGGTGTGCTACATGGCTTAGCACCTAATTTGCCCGTCTCTGTTAATAAGTCAAGCACATATTTCCGTTGAGAGAGGAAAATGCCTTTCTTACTCCTTGTCAATTCAATCCTCAAGAAATATTTCAATAATCCCAAATCCTTGGTATGAAACTGTGTGTGAAGAAATGACATCAATGATGAGATTCCTGCACTGTCACTTCCTGTAATGATAATGTCATCAACATATACAATAAGAAGAATCATACCCAAGTCAGAACACTTAAAGAATATCGAGTGATCCAATCTACTTTTGCTAAGACCAAATGTCTTAACAGCCTAACTGAATTTCCCAAACCAAGCACGAGGGCTCTATTTCAGTCCATATAAGGATTTCCAAAGACGACAGACTTTACCCGACTCCCCCTGAGCAACAAACCCAGGTGGTTGCTCCATGTATACTTCTTCCTACAAATCGCCATGTAAGAAGGCGTTCTTAATGTCTAACTGGAAGAGCGGCCAATGATTAGTAGCAGCTAAAAAGATAAATAAGCGAACAGCAGTCATCTTAGCCACAAGGGATGTGTATGGTTGATAAGTTGAGAAGAGATTAAGATTACCTGTCATGTGATCTGTGGCACCAGAATCTATGACCCAGTTGGAAGATGAGGAAAGGAGACATGTGTTGGGTTTACCTGTCTCAGCAATGGCGGACACATGATGAGATGAAGCCTTTAATGCCTCCTGGTACTGAGTAAATTTTGCAAATTCATCTGCAGAAACTGTAATTTTCTTCTCAGAGGAAGAGCCATCAGTAGAGTTAGTGGAGGCAATGTGTGCAAAAGGTTTCCTCAGGTTGCGATTTTGCAATTTCTTACAAGTGCGCTTCGTATGACCCGACTCATGACAATAATAGCACACAACTCCCCCTGAATTATGCCCACGAATATCATCCCCCCCTTTCCTATAGGTGGAAGAGCGGCCTGTATTTTGGCTGACAAGAGCACTAGTAGGATGAGAAGGAGCAACAGATAACGGATTTTCTGTGCGAAGTATCCGAGTAAAGGTTTCCTGCAAAGAGGAAATCTCAGGACTAGAGAGGATCTGAGATTTGGCAGCATCAAATCCTGGACGAAGACCTGCTAAAAAACTCATTACTGCCATTTGTTCTCGTTGAGTCTGTTGTACTTTCACATCAGGGCTAAATGGCAATAAGGTATTTGTCGAGATATATGAGTTGTAAATACTTTTTTACAGGCTGTAAATATATATTAGGATGGCTATATTTATCTTAGGAGCATTTAGTGGAAATCCCTTGATTAGAGGAATTCAATTAGATTGTTTTTTCCTTTCTTAGGAAGATTTAGTTTTCCTTTTTTGGTTTCTGTTTTTCTTTGTGTTGTATTATAAAAGGGCAGTGTATATTTCATAAATGAGAAGAAGAAAGATAACAATTTAGTTTTTCTCATGGTATCAGAGCTATAGTAATTTTAGAATTTTTTTTTCTCCCGGGCAGCCTTCATTGCTGCACAATTATTTTTTCTCTCTTTTTCAGCCGTCATTGCTGATTTTTTACTCAGCCTCCATTGCTGACTTGTTTCTCAGCCTTCATTGCTGACTCTTTTGTCCCTCCAGCCCTCAATTTTTTTTTTCATATAGCCTTCATTGTTAATATATTATGTCAGCCTCTGAAATTACTATTTCTAATCATTCTGAAGAGGCAAATTCTACCCAGAAAATTGGTGAGCTTCAGAACATCCGAACCTCCAATAGACTCAATGGGAAGAACTATCTCAAATGGTCACAACTTGTACGTACATACCTTAAGGGCAAAGGGAAACTTAATCATCTTCTTGGAACTCCACCAGCAAAGGAGGATCCAACGTTTGAAACTTGGGATGAAGAGGATTCCATGATAATGTCCTGGTTATGGGATTCCATGGAGCCCACAATTAGTGACACCTGCATGTTTTTGCCCTCGGCAAAGGAGATATGGGAATTCATTCGTCGCACATATTCGAAGGCCGGTGATGCTGCTCAAGTGTATGAGATTAAGGTCAAAACAGCAGCCACTAAACAAGGTAATAAATCTGTCACAGAATATGCGAATATACTACAAAACCTATGGCAGGAGCTTGATCATTATCGAGTCTTTCAGATGAAATCCCCTGATGATGCGGCTGTTTTGAAGAGTTTTATAGAGAAGGATCGTGTCTATGATTTTTTAGCTGGTTTGAATCCTGAATTTGATCAGGTCAGGGTTCAAATTCTTGGTAAAGATGACACACCATCTCTGGAAGAAGCAATCTCACTAGTTCGAGCAGAAGAAAGCAGACGGAATGTCATGCTAGATCCCCAAAGCGTGGATGGTTCAGCCTTAGTAGCAAGGCCAAATCACCAGGAGAAAGGAAAAGGTGATTTTTCCAAACCACCAGGGAGAGAGAACCAGTGGAAGGAGAACAAGGACAACCTCTGGTGCACCTATTGCAAGAAACCAAGGCATACAAAGGAGAAGTGTTGGAAGCTGAATGGTAAGCCTCCAAGCCGTGAGTGGGGAACTCGTGGAGGGCAACAGAAGCCTCAAGTACACATGGCAGAGGAGACAAAACCCGAGGAAAAACCTGCTGCTGGGGGGCTCAACACTCAAGAAATTGAGAGGATAAGAAGCTTGTTAGGGTCACTTGAGAAGCCTTCTGGAGATTGCTCATTGGCTCTTTCAGGTATTCCTTCATTTCCTTTTTGTATGAATGCCTCAGAAAAATTTTATCCCAACTCTTGGATAGTTGACTCCGGTGCCACAGACCATATGACTCCCACATCTCAATTTTTCCATTCCTATACCCCCTGCCCAAGCAGTAGGAAGATTGTAGTAGCCAATGGCACGTTAGCTACTGTTGCTGGTTTTGGAAACATACATATTACACCTACTCTCATCCTAAAAAATGTTCTTCATGTACCAAAATTATCAGCCAGCCTCATCTCCATCCACAGACTCACCCATGACCTTAAATGTTATGCCATTTTTTTCCCTTCTTACTGTGTTTTTCAGGACCAGGACTCGGGGAGGAGGATTGGACTTGCTAAGGAAAGAAGCGGCCTTTATCACATTGAATCATCCCAAAGCAATATTTCGATGTCTTTTCTCAGTTCCTCAAATAAAGATGTCATTTGGCTACATCACCTACGTCTAGGTCATCCTTCTTTTAGGGTTTTAAAAACCATGTTTCCTAAATTGTTCTATGGATTGAATGTTTCTGAATTTCATTGTGATGTTTGCGAGATGGCAAAACACACTCGTGTATCTTTTCCTATTAACAATAAAAGAAGTACTCAACCTTTTCATTTGATTCATAGTGACATTTGGGGTCCTTCCACTGTACCTAATATATCTAGAGCTCGTTGGTTTGTATCCTTCATTGATGATTGCACTCGAGTTACATGGATTTTTCTTCTCAAACAAAAATCTGATGTTAGTCAAGTAATACAAAATTTTCATACAATGGTTCAAAACCAATTTGGGGTGAAACTCAAAAGCATTAGAACAGATAATGCCAAAGATTATTTTAATCATGTTTTGTCACCTTACTTCCAGTCACAAGGCATTATCCATGATTCATCTTGTGTTAGCACACCCCAACAAAATGGGGTAGCCGAGAGGAAAAATGGGCATTTACTTAACTCTACCCGAGCGCTACTTTTTCAAGGGAATGTTCCTAAGTACTATTGGGGAGAGGCTGTTCTTACTGCCACATACATGATAAATAGACTTCCCTCGCATGTTCTAGACAACAAAAGTCCCATAGAATTTTTTTAAACCTTTTACCCACATTTCAGAACCTCTAATGGTCTCACACCTAGGGTATTTGGGTGCACTGCCTTTGTTCATATCCACAGCCAACATAGAGGCAAGTTAGACCCCCGAGCCATTAAATGTGTCTTCCTTGGCTACTCTTCTACTCAAAAAGGGTACAAGTGTTACCATCCTTCATCCAAAAGATTTTACATCTCTGCAGATGTTACTTTTGCAGAAAATACACCTTTTTTCTCGAAGGCCTCTCTTCAGGGGGAGGCTACAATGATGGAAGATAGTCCTTGTGATTCCTTTGACCCTCTTGATCTTCCTCCACCTATCCGCACTGTTGAGTCTTCAAAGTCATCTCCTCAAATTACTACTGTTCCATCTCCTGAATCAGTCATTGATACTCATAGTTATCCAAAGTTCCCTTTGGTATATTCAAGGAAAAAAGGTCTAGAACAGACGCAGGTTCAAGAATCTGCTCAGGAACAGAAGCAAGTCCAAGAATCCTCTTACTCAGACCCTGGAGTTCAAGAAGATTCCAACTCAAACTCTAGAAATGAGATCATGGTAAGACCTAACCCTTCACCTGTTGACCCAACAAATGACCTAGACATTCCCATTGCTCTTAGAAAACATACCCGAGAGTGCACAAAACGACCACATTACCCATTATCTTACTATGTCTCCCTTAAACGCTTGTCCCCAACCTACAAAAAGTTCATCATAAGTTTGAACACCATTACTATTCCAAATACTGTTTCTGAGGCATTGTCAAAACCGGAATGGAGGAATGCTATGAGGGAGGAGATGAGTGCATTAGAGAAGAACAAGACTTGGGAGATTGTTGATAAACCAAGAGGGAAGAATATCGTGGATTGTAAGTGGATTTTCACGTTAAAGTATAAGGCTGATGGGTCTCTTGAAAGATACAAAGCAAGATTGGTAGCCAAGGGATACACTCAGACTTATGGAGTTGATTACCACGAGACTTTCGCTCCAGTTGCGAAAATGAATACTGTAAGAATTTTATTGTCCTTGGCTGCCAACCTCAATTGGCCACTTCTACAGTATGACGTAAAAAATGCTTTCCTTCATGGTGACTTAGAAGAGGAAATATACATGAACATCCCACCTGGTTTTGAAGAAAACACAAGCAACAAGGTGTGTAAATTGAAGAAGGCTCTTTATGGGTTAAAACAATCTCCTAGGGCATGGTTTGGGAGATTCACGAAAGTTATGAAGGAGTTTGGGTACAAACAAAGCCAAGGTGACCACACTCTCTTCATTAAACATTCAACTACAGGAGGAATAACTACTCTACTAGTCTATGTGGATGACATCATAGTAACTGGAAATGATGAAAGAGAGAAGCTTGAATTGAAGCATAAATTAATCAAGGAGTTTGAGATCAAAGAACTGGGAAAACTAAAGTATTTCCTTGGTATTGAGGTTGCCTATTCCAGACAAGGGATTTTTATATCTCAACAGAAGTACGTGACTGATTTGCTAATAGAGACAGGGAAGATTGGGTGTAAGCCTATTTCTACACCGATAGATCCAAATCATAGGCTGGGAGAAGCTAAAGAAGGAGCAACTGTTGATAAGAGAATGTACCAACGGTTAGTGAGAAGACTTATATACCTTGCTCACACTCGACCCGACATTGCATACGCAGTTAGTGTGATCAGCCAATACATGCATGACCCAAGGGAACCTCACCTTCAAGCTGCCTATAGAGTACTACATTATTTGAAAGGGAACCCAGGAAAAGGGGTCTTGTTCAAGAAGAATGATACTCTTACTCTAGAAGCATATACCGATGCTGACTATGCAGGGTCTCTAGTGGATAGAAGATCAACTACGGGATATTGTGTTTTTCTTGGAGGCAGCCTAGTATCATGGAGGAGCAAGAAGCAAAACGTAGTGGCAAGATCATCAGCTGAGTCGGAATTCAGAGCTATGGCTCAAGGGTTGTGTGAACTACTTTGGCTAAAGATTATCTTGAATGATTTAAAGATCAAATGGGAAGGTCCTATGAAGCTCTATTGCGACAACAAGTCAGCTATCAATATTGCTCATAATCCCATACAACACGACAGGACAAAGCATATTGAAATTGATAGACATTTCATCAAAGAAAAATTGGAAGAAGGGCTAGTGTGTATGTCCTATGTTCCATCAGAACATCAATTGGCTGATATTCTAACAAAGGGGTTGAACAGTTCAAGATTTCATAATTTTTTGTTCAAGCTGGGAATCGAAGACATCTATTCCTCAGCTTGAGGGGGAGTGTCGAGATATATGAGTTGTAAATACTTTTTTACAGGCTGTAAATATATATTAGGATGGCTATATTTATCTTAGGAGCATTTAGTGGAAATCCCTTGATTAGAGGAATTCAATTAGATTGTCTTTTCCTTTCTTAGGAAGATTTAGTTTTCCTTTTTTGGTTTCTGTTTTTCTTTGTGTTGTATTATAAAAGGGCAGTGTATATTTCATAAATGAGAAGAAGAAAGATAACAATTTAGTTTTTCTCAGTATTCAGTTCCTCATATGTCTTCTTAAAGCTCATAAGATAAGCAGTAAGGGACAACTCTTGTTGTTCAGTACGATAAAAACCTTTGCAGACCTCATAGATACGAGAAATATTCCCCTTTCCAGAATACATAGATTCCAAGTAACTCATCAACTCTTTAACATATTCACAATGATCAACCAAATTGATAATCTCACTATCAATGGAATTTCTAAGCTGCAAAAATATCCTAGCATCATCACGCAACCATACTTGTCTAGTGTTATCATTTGGTGGATCTTCAGTAAGATGGTCTTCTTTTTCAATACTTCGCAAATATACTCGCACCATTTTGCTGCAAGCCATAAAATTATTCCCATTAAGTTTATGTTCCGTGATCTTAGTTGTCACAGGAATCATATCAACAACCGGAGATTTTAAGCTTTTATCATCCATTTCAAACAGCAAAAGAAAGATTCTCACAATAGTAACAAAGAAAAAAAAAATTAGCAAATCACAGTGTACCCGGAAAAATGTAAAATCCAAGCCTCTGATCAGATCGACCCACAAACGCCAACCAACAGACACCAAGACCAACACGTCGTTGGCTACGAAGCACAACACTGCACCAATCTCAGTCAACTCCGACAAGCCAAATGACTCCGGTGAACCAATACAACCAACCAACGACAACCTCAAAAGGCCACGAACAGCCCAGCTACGCCACAAAACCCAACGTGGATCAAACATACTAAACAAACCTCCGGCCAATCACCAAACGCGACCAATTCCGACAACCATAACAAAACCCGCTTCCCAAGATGATGTATTCAACCAATGCAACACCAAAGGAGAGTAGAACGGACTTACCAACAGTACGTCGAAGCTTCTGGTGGGCGAAGAGTCGTCACACGCGCCCTCACGCGCTGTCGACGGAAGGGGAAAGCGAAACCCTAAAGCGGCGTGAGCCTCACGAGCCGGTCGTCTGGGGCTTTGGTTTCGGGGTTCGGCCGGTCGGAGGCTGGTCTCTCCTCCTAGACGGGTGGTGACGAAAAAAAAAGATCCCAATAGTGCTTGCTCTCAAGGACAGCACGTCCTTGTTCACAGGACGACGAAAAAAATATATATTTTTTTTTTCTCTTACATATACCTATGCTCTGATACCATGTAAATTGAAAGAAAATCTAATCTTATTACATTGCAATTTCATATAGGAATTGATGTCAATATATACAGGATTTATCTATCTATTTTAGGAAATGAGATCCTCTAACAATAACTAGTTAATAATACACATTAATGTAGGATATTATACATTAATATACATATTATAACAATCCTCAAAGCGACGGCCAAACCGAGGTGGTTAACCGAACCTTGGAGATGTACTTGTGATGCTTCACGGGGACATAACTCCAAAGGTGGACAAAGTGGATAGCATGGGCCGAATATTGCTACAACACCGGCTACTACTCTTCCCTCAAGACCACCCCATTTCAAGTAGTTTATAGGTCCCCTCCCCGATTGCTGTCCTATGCAGGGAGCACGTCCAAGCTGGAAGCAGTAGAAAGAGCATTACACAATAGAGATCAGGTCCTAGCCAAGCTCCGACTTAAGTTGAAGCATGCACAACAGAAGATGAAGACCACCTACGACAGCAAGCATCGAAACCTCAGCTTCTGGGAAGGAGATTTGGTATGGCTCAAGCTCCAACCATATAGACAAGCCACGGCGTATCAAAAAGCCCACCAAAAGCTAGCACCTAAGTTCTACGATCCATTTTCCATCAAGGAATGCATAGGATCCATCACATATCAACTGAACTTGCCACCCGAAGTCAAGATCCATCACACACTCTGATTGCTTCAAATACAGCTAATGCTTTTGGAGAAGAATGAAAACCATCTTAATATGTTGTAAATGTTCCACCCATGAACGACTATATATTAAAATATCATCAAAGAATACCAAGACGAACTGTCGTAAATGTCCCTTAAGCACCTCATTCATAAGTGCTTGGAATGTTGATGGGGGCATTAGTGAGTCCAAATGGCATAACCATAAATTTAAAATGGCCATGATGAGTGCGAAAAGCAATCTTATGAATATCGGATGGATGCATCCTAACTTGATGGCATCTGGAACACAAATCCAATTTTGAAAAATAGCATGCTCCATGTAGTTTTTTTTTTTTTGGTAAGTAATAATTGTATTAATGAGAAAGAATGTATAGCTGCAAAACACAGTAATGAGTTATAGCAAAATTCAGTCCTAGAACTAGAATTTCACAAATTTTATGAATACAGAGTAAAACCAAATTCAAGGTACTAGAAGCTTAGAATAAACTAAAATCTGTATAAATCGAGTTCCTTGCTCTCCAAATACAGTATACTGCCGCTGAAAGTGCTACTCTCCATACTGGTGTCATTGGGTAGCTTCCTAGTGATAGGTGCATGAGTAATGTTGTTGCATTATGCCAAGAAAGGATGGATATTGGGCATTTAAGTTCTGTCAAGACTATCTTTTGAACCTATTTTGAGTATGTACACTCGATAAACAAGTGATCATGGTTCTCATTTCCATTTGAACATAGGATACATGCTATTGAGGTAAATATTCCCCAATTATAGAGCTTATCTAGAGTGTAAAGTTTCAATTTCCAAGCTAGCCACATCATAAATGAGTGTTGTGGCATGGAATACTTATTCCAGATCATCTCGCCCTAAGGAACCTAAACATTCTAATTAGATAAAGCCTTACAAGCACTTTTGATAGAGAATATTCTAGATACATCCTTATCCCATATAAACCTATCAGCTTTTTGTGGGTTACGTATTATATTTGATGGTATTTAATAAAGAACAAGTTTTTATTTTGGAAAAAATAGTCTAAGTGGGGGCTCCATAGAAAAAGAGTCTACCTCCAATTGTTCATCATAGCTTCTAGGAAAAAATTATTGGTGTCTAGACCTATAACTAGATCCTACGCCAAGGAACATAACATCTTGGTATCAAAGCCAAAAGTTATGGGTGACACGAATAATTTAACAGCCAAACTAGAAGCTTTTATGGAACAAATGACGATGAGACAGTGGTCACTGGAAGAACAGGTGGCCAAGCTATCAATGTTGATCAAAGACAAAAGGAAGGAACATGATCGGGATGCGGAAAAGAGTCAAAGCAACAACAGTTATGTCCGAAACCAAAGTGCAGGTTCAAGAGACAAGGTAGAGTCACAAGGAGGAGGCTCTATGGTACCAAGGTACTCCAAGATGGAATTTCCGACATATGATGGCACTGATGATCCTTTAGGGTGGCTAAAAAGATGCGAGAAGTTCTTTGCTAATCAAAGAGCGACTGAGGATGATAAAGTAAGCTTAGCCGCATTCCATCTACTAGGTGAAGCAAAACTGTGGTTTGATCAAGTTGAACAAAAAAAGATTGATATGACGTGGGAATGGTTTTAGGAGCATTGTCATGTGAGGTTTGGACCACCGATGAGTAATAATCCTTTAGGAGAACTAGCCAACTTCAAACAAATTGGATTGGTTGAAGAATATCAACACCAATTCCAAACATTATTGGCTAGAACGTCCGGCCTAAAACCATGACAACAAGTGGATCTTTTTACAGCAAGGTTGAAGGAAGAACTACGAATTGATATTGAATTGCAACAGCTGGGTAATCTTGGAATTGCCATGAATATGGCTAGAACCTTAGAGCGTAAACAAGCAGTGTCCCAAGGATCCTTAACCACAAGGACCAACATCAACTGGTCGACACACAAGTCCAGCAATAAGGAATCGACTATTTCCGCTAATAAGAGCGTAAACATGCAGTGTCCCAAGGATCCTTAACCACAAGGACCAACATCAATTGGTCGACACACAAGTCCAGCAATAAGGAATCGGCTATTTCCGCTAATAAAAGTTTCATCAAGGGCGGAACACAAACAACAAAACCGGTGGGAAGCAACAATAGAGTGACATCTTCCCCACTGTTTATCAAGAGATTAACGTACGCGAAAATGGCGAAGAGGAGAGAGCCAAAGGACTCTACTATAACTGTGATGAATCTTATACATTGGGACACAAATGTAAAAGGTTATTTTAGATCGAGGTTCCTGATACCGATAGTGATTCAAATGAAGATAAGGTAGGTGATCTGGAGATTTCTTTGAATGCAATCAGTGGAACACGGAATTCTCCTACCATGCAATTATTGACAAAAGTGTCAAGAGTAGTTGTATCAGTGTTGGTGGACTCTAGAAGTACACATAACTTCTTACGTGAAGGTCTAATTTCAAGCTAGGGACTAGAGGTATGGAAAAGACCAAGGCTGAACATATGTGTGGCAAATGGGGAACAAGTACCTAGCATAGGCATATGCAAGTTAGTTCCACTTCAAGTGGGCGAGGATACCTTGCATGCAGATTTTTATACTATTCTGCTAAAAGGATTTGATGTGGTTCTAGGGGTTAAATGGTTATGAACTCTTGGACCTATCTTATGGGACTTTAGTTCATTGACTATGAAATTCGTTTTAGGAGGAAAGAAGGTCTTGTGGCAAGGCCAAAAACCAGAGGTAGACCTACGGCTTAACTTGATGCAAACACACAATCAAGCCACTATTATCTTGCAAAATCTATTAGCAGAGTTTGCAGATTTGTTTATAGAGCCTTCAAGTTTACCTCCTAATCATGGTATGCCTTAGGTCCTGCAGCGAAAATGCTCTCTCCTCTCTCCTCTTCCCACACACTTTCCTATACACTTTCACCTATAGAAACCACCGTAACTAAACTCTCCTTGCCCTTAGTCCAGTAGTTTATAGGAACCATTTACCAACCATCATGGCAACTCCGGCCAAGGTAGGGGCGTCGGACTGCCCTCAGGTGACGCTCGATTTGGGGGCAAAGAGCAATACTACCGGGAGTGGCTTAACATCATCGGTGGAGCATGATCATGATGCTCACCAGGGGTGAACACATTTCCAGAGGTGGCATTTAAAGTTAACCCAAAAGAGGTAAGTCAAAGGCTTGCTTTTTGTTGAAAATCTTCCAAAGTTAGTATGTAGATAAATAAGGAAAGCATATGGCTAATTGACAGCCATATAATCTTGATATTTATAGCAGAAGAATCAAATCTTATAGGATTTAATGTGATATATTTTTATTCTTTATTTAGTCTTCTTAGATTAAGGAAAGATAGGTTGTACACTAGTATATATATACAATACTTGTATCACTTTCTGAATAAGAGAAAATAAAGAATTCCAAATCTCTTCATGGTATCAGAGCCTTCCTCCTTCTATTTTTTTCTTCTGCCGTGACTCAATTTCTGCTTCACGTATCTCTCATTCCGATCAGTTTTTTTTTTTTTCTGCCGTGATCCATTCTGATCGTGCTTCTGTCGGAGCCTTTCACGTGTCTGACGTGATTCTATCATTCCCTTCTCAACCATAGCTAGTAATCCGACAGCATACACACTCTAGTATCACGACATTCTCCTTCAACCAACTGGTCAATCCTCCATCTCCTAGAATTATTGAATCTGTCTTCACCAGGAAATGATGAACGAGAGAGACTCTGCCTCATCCGAAGTCACGTCACTCCCAGCCCCTATCAAAACCAGCCATGGAGGAACTGAAAATGCATCTCTTCTCATCACTGGACACAAACTCAATGGTCACAACTTTCTCCAATGGTCCCAATCTGTGATGATGTTCATCTGTGGAAGAGGAAAAGATGAATATCTCACGGGAGAAGGTGTCATTCCAGAGAAAAATGATCCACAATTCAAGACATGGAACACTGAGAATCACTTAGTGATGTCTTGGTTGATAAACTCCATGAATAATGAGATAGGTGAGAATTTTCTCCTATATAAGACAGCAAAGGAAATGTGGGATGCAGTTAGGGAGACGTATTCCAGTTCTGAAAACACCTCAGAACTTTTTGAGGTTGAAGCCAAGCTGCATGATCTTCGACAAGGAGAGCTTACGGTTACTCAATATTTCAATACCCTTACTCGCTATTGGCAACATCTTGACTTGTTTGAAGTCCACACGTGGAAGTGCCCCGAAGACACAGCTTTATACAAAAAGATAGTAGAACAAAAACGAACCTTCAAATTCCTTCTTGGTCTCAACAAAAATCTGGATGAAGTCAGAGGCAGAATTATGGGAACCAAGCCTTTTCCTAGCATCCGAGAAGCCTTTTCTGAAGTTAGACGTGAAGAAAGCAGAAGGAAGGTTATGATGGGATCACAAAATTCCACTCCAACCTTTGAAGGTTCTGCCCTTGCAACACGAGGACCACCACCGAACAACAATGACAACCGGCAAAGGAAAGGGAGACCTTAGTGTGATCACTGTCGTAAACCTGGCCATCTTAGGGAAACCTGCTGGAAAATCCATGGGAAACCGGCTGATTGGAAGGCATCACGAGCAACCAATGCTAACATTGCAGCATCCTCATATGACAACACAACTTCAACCTCAAACAGGTTAAGTCCCTTCACCAAAGAGCAATTGGAAGTTCTGCAGAAACTATTCAATCAAAACACGGTCTCGCAGCCTCAATCCAACACTTCTAGGTCTGGAACCAGCTTGTTAGCACAGCAAGGTAATTCCTCGTTGGCTCTTATGGTTGACAAATGGCACACAAAACCGTGGATTGTTGATTCTGGAGCTTCAGATCACATGATAGGAGATGCAACAATATTTTACAAGTACAGTCCATCCAATAGCAACTCCACAGTCCGAATAGCTGATGGTTCACTATCAAAAGTTGAGGGAATTGGTTCAGTCAAGATTAATAAGAATCTGACTTTAAATTCTGTTCTCCATGTTCCTAGTTTGGATTGTAATTTACTTTCCATTAGTAAATTGACTCGTGATCTAAATTGCATAACTAAGTTTTTCCCAAACTTATGTGAGTTTCAGGAATTGGATTCGGGGAAGACGATTGGCAGTGCTGAGATGTGTTCTGGACTTTATCTCCTCAAAAACCATTCTCCTCAAAATACACAAACTCAACCCACAAGTGGAGCTCCTGTTACAAGTCAGTCTGTTTTCAATTCCTATGTCAATAAAGATAGTGAAATTATGCTGTGTCACTATCGTCTTGGGCATCCTAATTTTGTGTATTTAGAGAAGCTTTTCCCTTCAATGTTTATCAATAAAAATCCAAAACATTTTCAATGTGAAATTTTCCAGTATTCCAAACACACTCGTAATACTTATCCTAGTTGCTTGTACAAACCATCTCGTCCATTTGCCATGATTCATAGCGATGTATGGGGCCCCTCAAGGGTGAAAAATATAACAGGAACTCGTTGGTTTGTATCATTTGTTGATGATCACACTAGGTTGACTTGGATATTCCTCATGAAAGAAAAATCAGAAATATGTCAACTTTTCAAAAATTTCAACTCTATGATACAAACACAATTCCAGACCAAGATTCAAGTTTTTAAAACAGATAATGCCAAAGAATACTTCAAATCTGTTCTAGGTTCTTATCTCCTAGAACAAGGCATAGTTCACATAAGTTCCTGTGTTGATACTCCCCAACAAAACGGGGTAGCAGAAAGAAAAAACAGACATTTACTTGAGGTGGCCCGATCTCTCATGTTTTCCACACATGTTCCAAAATTCTTCTGGGGAGAAGCCGTCCTTACATCCGCATATCTCATCAATAGAATGCCATCCAGAGTTTTGAAATTTCAAACTCCCCATCAAGTCCTCCTTCAACACTTCCCACAGACCAAAATCATCACATCACTAGAACCAAAAGTATTCGGGTGCTCAGCATTTGTTCATATACAGCCACAAAACCGCAGCAAGTTAGACCCAAAATCCATCAAGTGTATTTTTCTTGGGTATTCCTCAAAACAAAAAGGCTACAAATGTTATTCTCCCAGCACCCGCAAATTCTATAACTCAATGGATGTGACATTCTTTGAACATCAATCATATTACCCCAAAACTGAAATTCAGGGGGAGAACTTGAGGGAATATCAGCATTGGGAACCTGATCCCAGTCATCCAATCCAACCTCTTGATCCTCCATCACTACAGCCCTCTATCGAGTCATTTCAACCTGATCCAGTCACTCATTCTCTCACACTTGATACACCAGCAGAAAGTCCACCACCACATACTCCAGTGTCATCTATTCCCAACCAACCCAAATCACCACAAACCGTGGATAAAGAACTTCGTGTCTATGTTAAGAGGAAAAGGCCTATTACAGGGATGGAACTCTCAACACCTCTCACACTTGTCCAAGAGCCTGAACCAAGTCCAAAGCCGACTCAAACTCACTCAGATAAGGGAAAGTCCACTTCTAGGATTGAAAGTATCACTGACAACTGTGATATGCCAATTGCTCTGAGAAAGGGTGTAAGAACTTGTACACAGCATCCTATTCAAAAATTTGTCTCATATGGTAAATTATCTACTTCCTATAAGGCATTTGTTTCGACTCTTGACAAAGTGCAGGTACCTAACTCCATTCAAGAAGCCTTGACAAATTCTGAATGGAAAAAGGCAGTCTATGAAGAGATCAGGGCTTTGGAGAAGAATGGCACATGGGTGATCACAAAACTTCCTCCAGGAAAAAGGGTTGTGGGTTGTAAGTGGATCTTTACAGTTAAACATCAAGCTGATGGCAGTATTGAGAGATTAAAGGCACGTCTTGTTGCTAAGGGTTTTACTCAGTCCTATGGAATTGATTACCAAGAAACATTCGCTCCGGTGGCCAAATTCAATACTATCAGAATTCTTCTCTCTCTTGCAGCAAACCTAGACTGGCCATTACACTAACTGGACGTAAAGAATGCATTTCTAAATGGTGATCTAGAAGAAGAAGTTTACATGGAAATACCCCCGGGGTTGGAAACTTCATCCAACAGCAACCAAGTGTGCAAACTTAGAAAATCTCTATATGGGCTCAAGCAATCTCCTCGTGCTTGGTTTGACAGATTTGCAAAAACAATTATAAAGCATGGATACACCCAATGTCAAGCCGATCACACTCTATTTGTAAAATTCTCTCCAGAAAAGAAGATAGCCATACTAATTATGTATGTGGATGATATCGTTCTGACAGGTGACTATGAAGAAGAACTACCAAGATTGAAGGGACTCCTAGCCAAGCAATTTGAAATCAAAGAACTTGGTGATCTTAAATACTTTCTGGGAATGGAAATAGCACGGTCCAAGAAAGGAATATTTGTCTCTCAACGTAAGTATGTCCTAGACTTACTAAAGGAGACAGGCATGCTTGGATGTAAACCTGCTAACACTCCAATGGATCCAACCAAGAAGCTAGGAGCTGAGAAAGACAGTACACCAGTCGACAGGGGGAGATATCAGAGACTTGTGGGACGTCTAATCTACCTCTCACATACACGACCAGACATTGGTTTTTCTGTTAGTGTTGTGAGTCAGTTCATGCACAACCCAACAGAAGAACATATGGGAGCAGTAAACAGGATTTTGAGATATCTCAAGATGACACCAGGAAGAGGCTTGTTATACAAGAAGGATAAAAGCCGTGAAGTTGAAATCTTCTCAGATGCAGACTGGGCAGGAGATATTTCAGACAGAAGATCTACATCAGGATACTGCTCCTATGTTTGGGGAAACCTTGTGACTTGGAGAAGTAAGAAGCAATCTGTAGTCTCAAGAAGCAGTGCAAAAGCTGAATTTAGAGCACTTGCTCTTGGTATCTGTGAGGGCATATGGATACAGAGACTTCTTAGTGAACTCAAAATACAAAGTGAAGGGTCTATGAAGCTGTTTTGTGATAACCAAGCTACCATTAGTATTGCAAAGAATCCAGTGCACCATGACAGGACAAAGCACATCGAAATTGATCGGCACTTCATCTCAAAAAAGATTGAGAAAGGAATTATACAACTAATGTATACTCCTACAAAGTTGCAAGCAGCCGATATTCTCACCAAAGCTCTTCCAAAGACTAACTTTGAAGAATTGAGTCACAAGCTGTGTTTGTACAACATTTACAACTCAGCTTGAGGGGGAGTGTTGAAAATCTTCCAAAGTTAGTATGTAGATAAATAAGGAAAGCATATGGCTAATTGACAGCCATATAATCTTGATATTTATAGCAGAAGAATCAAATCTTATGGGATTTAATGTGATATATTTTTATTCTTTATTTAGTCTTCTTAGATTAAGGAAAGATAGGTTGTACACTTGTATATATATACAATACTTGTATCACTTTCTGAATAAGAGAAAATAAAGAATTCCAAATCTCTTCACTTTTCCAGCTGAAAAAAGCAATGGACAAGACATAACTAGGAAAGGAAATGTGGAGCCTTGTGCCCACATAGCTTATAGCAGGTCTAGCACCTGCAACCGTTGCCCCACTAACACAAAAACAGACACACAACCTAGCCATGGCCCACCCTTATCCCAAGGCCTTCCTCTTTTTGGAAATTCTGCATTGGAAAAAGAGAAGGTGATATCTGACAATTCTGAGGAGCCTAATCGGAAACAACCTTGCAACGGCTACCCAACCACACAAAGGACCCTGGCCGCCAAAACATATGCCCAAGCATGCAACTCCAAGACGGAGGCCACCTCACCGGCGTTCACCCTTCAATACTTTCCACCGGCCACAAGGGGTCCATCTCCAACGGTGAAAATCCCCAAGGCAGTGGGGGATCTAGGGGCAGAATTTTGGAATAATACACTAGTGGGCTATTTCCTTGGCTGCAAGCTGCCCTACTCCCTAGTCCGATCCATTGCTTTCAAACTATGGAGGGAGTACGGCCTTGTAGATGTGTTGGGAAGTGTGGAGGGATTCTTCTATTTCCGCTTCAGCTTGGAGAGCGACACCACCCTTGTGCTTGAGAAGACGTGGCATTTTGCCCAACGGTTCCTCATCCTTCAGAAATGGATAAGCCGCAACCCACAAACGTCCCACTGTGGACAACCTTTTCGTGCATTCCATGTGAATTCCTAAAAGTCGAAGGACTAAGCCACATAGTGAGTGGTGTAGGTGTGCCACTCAAGGCTGACAACTTGACGTCTAGGAGGCATAGGGCAAACCATGTGCGGGTCCTAGTGGAACTTGATGCGCATGATGACCTAGTCACTCGAGTAACGGTTGAGGGTGAGAATGGCGCTGCTGCGGTTGTCCATGTGGAGTATCAATGGCTCCCTCCACGTTGTGCGAGGTGCAAAGTGTTTGGGCATAAATGTCAACCTGTTCAGACAACACAAAGGGATGATAAAGAGACAATGGATGAGGAGGGCAGTAAGGATGCTCCACAAGATGTTGCTGGACAATAGGACCTATGGGAAGAGGAAAAGGAGAAGCAAAATGCACCTATTGACCACCCCCAACAACCCATCAGAGCAACAAGGAAGACGCCCTCTAGGGGCACGGCAGCAGTAAGGGGGGAGAGGCAGCTTTGTGGGAATGAGCTGCCATTGGAAGGGCATAGCGCAGCTAAGGGGCCTATTGATAGTCCCGAAGCTCTAAGGAAAACAATGATTGAAAGGATGGAGGTTGACAGTGGAATGAAGGTACTAGGTTTGATGGTTGGAGCGGCTTTAGATGAGTCAACACCCTCTCCGGCAACTAATGTGGTGCTTATCTCCCCTAGCTGCGCAATGGATTTGCCACTGTTTGGTCAGAGCGGGAAGGAGACAGATGGAGGTGATGATTTTGAGAATACCCCACTCAACAAACTATTAGTTCACATGAACCAAACGTCAGGGAATCACCCCACGTCTAACAAGAGCTCTAGCTCCACTAGTCGCCGCAAGAAGAAGCAGCGCAAGAGGAGACGGAATTTCACATAGTCAAATAATTTCCATATTTCCATGTCACTGGCAGCATGGAATGTAAGGGGTTTAAATGACCTCATTAAGGTTTTGGAGGTTAGGAAGTTGAGTACTATGCATAACATTAGCTTGATTGGTTTATTGGAGACAAAAGTGAATGTTGCAAATGAGGATTCCATCAAGAACATGTTGGGTCAGCATTGGCAAGTATGGATTAACACCATGGCACGGAAACGCATTTGGATCGCATGGCAACCGAGGGAGTGGGATATCCGCGTGGAAAAAGAACACATGCAATTTCTACATTGCTTCGTGACAAACTTGAGAGCAAATAGTGATATGGCAATCACTTTTGTTTATGGATCTAATAGTGACCGAGAACGCAAGGAATTGTGGTTGAACCTTGAGTTGCTGGTCCACACTATAGGCGGAAGACCATGGTTGGTTATGGGCGACTTTAACACGACTTGACTAGTTACAGAGAAAGACAGAGGTAGAGCTTTTGTAACGGAGGCAATGTTGGATTTCCAAAGATGTCTAGCCAAATTGGAAGTGGAAGACCTGAGATATACTAGGGATTTCTTTACGTGGTCTAATAGACAACATCAAGCGCCAATCCTTAGGAAACTTGATAGGGCCATGGTCAACCTCCCTTTGATGAACTTACAACCGAATGCTCATGCCCAATTCCTCTCACCTATCCTATCTGATCACTCATTAGTAGTGGTCCGTATGGAGTATGGATTGAGGGCCCAAAGGAGTCCATTCAAATTTTTCAATTATTGGGCAGACCATGAAGATTTCAAAGACCTAGTTAGCAAAATATGGAGGAGGTACATTCAGGGCTCTCACATGTTCCAAGTAGTGAAGAAACTAAGGCTTGTTAAGGAGGGACTCAAATGCCTGAACAAAGCCGAATTCTCCAACATCTCACAAAGAGTACAAAATGCGAAGCAACAGTTGGTTCAATTGCAAGCTACCATACATGTGGCTGGGGACACAACTAGCCTGAAGGAGGAGCGCATAGCCTATAAGGAGTATTACACTTTAAGGGGGGGCGGAGGAGAGTTTCTTTAAACAGAAATCTAGGACAAAATGGTTGGAGTTAGGGGACAAGAATACGGCCTATTTCCACAAAGCTATGAAAAGTCTTCATAACCGCAGCTCCATACATAGATTGATTAGGGAAGATAGCAGTGAGGTGGCCGGGGAGAGGGAGGTCGGGCAAGAAATCCTTCAATACTTCCAACGCTTATATGATCCACCTATATCTCCTACCACTCCTGTTGATGTGGAGAGCTTTACACCATGGACTCTGAATGACCAACAACGGCTCACTCTTGATGCTGACTTTTCAGATGAGATAAAATGGGGCTTTACATCACAAGTGAATGGAAAGGCCCCTGGCCCAGATGGATTCACTGCTCTTTTCTTTAAGAAGGCTTGGGACATTATAGATGAGGACATGATCATCGCAACTAGAGAGTTCATGACATCAAGGCACCTACTAAAAGAGATCAACAATACTACCATTACTCTAGTACCCAAAGTGGCTAACCCTACTAGACTAGGGGATTTCAGGCTAATAGCCTGTTGTAATGTCATTTATAAGGCGATATCCAAGGTACTTGCAGCAAGGATGAAATTGGCGTTGCCTACTCTAGTTGGGCGAGAACAGGCGGCCTTCGTTCTAGGTAGGAGGATAACTGATAATATTTTCTTGGCCCAGGAGCTCATGGCAAACTACCATTCCAAAGTAGGAGCTCCCCGTTGTATGATGAAGGTGGACCTCCAAAAGGCCTATGACACAGTTAGATGGGATTTTGTTCTAGGGAAATGGTGGCCTAGGGTTACTGAATATTCATTTGTGGAACAAAGCCATTTAAATCAAGCACATATGGAGACTATGCAAGGAAGGTGCGAAGAGTTTATATACAATTACAGTGTAGCTAAAAAAAGGAAATAAAATCAATTCTAATTAAGTTAGTATCCTAATTTATTCCTATAATTTTACTCTCTAATATAGGAAAGACAATTATACATCAATTTACAGATCTTAAAACACTCCCCCTCAAGCTGGAGCATAGATATCAATCATGCCCAGCTTGTTACGAAGGTAATTAACACGGGTTCCATTTAAGGCCTTTGTAAATAAATCAGCTAACTGTTTTCCAGTCTTTACATGTCCAGTACAAATTAAGTGTTCTCGAATCTTTTCCCGGATAAAATGACAATCAACCTTAATATGTTTGGTCCTCTCATGATACATCGGATTTGAGGCAATGTGAAGAGCAGCTTGATTATCACACCATAACTTTGCTGGCATAGGATGCTTTAATCTGACTTTAGTCAAGAGATAGTGTATCCACATGATTTCACATGTATATTGTGCCATAGCTCTGTACTTCGATTTTGCGCTAGACTGAGACACAACATCCTGCTTCTTAGTCTTCCTGATACTAAGTTTCCTCCAACAAATACACTGTAGCCAGTAGTGGACCTCCTATCAGTTTTTGATCCAGCCCAATCGGCATCTACAAAACACTCAATGCTAGTATGTCCATGATTGCTATACAATATACCAAGACCAGGTGCTCTTTTTAAGTAACACAAAATATGCTGCAAGGCTTCCCAATGTTTAATGGTAGGTGCAGACATGAATTGACTAACAATACTTACTGGAAAAGCAATGTCAGGTCGAGTCATCACAGTGAGATAATTTAATTTTCCCACTAGCCTCCTATATTTTTCTGGATCATCAAATGGATCACCCTCATCTTTTGTCAAATATACATTAGGAATCATTGGAGTACTGTATTATCACTACCTGTAATAACAATGTCATCAACATACACAACTAGGAGGATACTACCATTTGTTGTGTGTCTGTAAAAAACTAAATGATCACATTTACTCTTTTGTAACCCAAACTCTTGAACCACCTCACTAAATTTGCCAAACCAGGCACGAGGACTCTGCTTTAACCCATATAGAGATTTTTTTAAACGACAGACCTTCCCATATTCCCCCTAAGCAAGAAAACCGAGTGGTTGCTCTATATATACTTCTTCTTCGAGATCTCCATGCAAAAAGGCATTCTTGATATCTAATTGGTGCAGAGGCCAATTCTGAGAGGCAGCCATAGAAATAAATAAACAAACAGAAGTAAGCTTGGCAACTAGAGAAAAAGTATCAAAGTAAGCCATTCCATATGTCTGTGCATAACCTTTAGCCACCAATCTGGCTTTAAGCCGAGCTACTGAACCGTCTACATTACATTTAACTGCAAACACCCACTTACACCCCACAACCTTCTTGCCTTCAGGCAAATCCACTAGTTCCCACGTATTATTATCATCAAGGGCTTTTATCTCCTCAACCATAGCATCATACCACCCAGAATGAGATAGAGCCTCTTTCACTGTCTTAGGGATCGAGACAGAGTCTAGCGAAGTAATCAATGATTTAGATGAAGGAGATAAGTGATCATAGGAAACAAAATTAGCAATGGAATAATTAGGTTTGGAAAGGGTGCATTGGCGTGTACCTTTACGAATCGCAATAGGTTGATCAAGGTCATTTGTTGGAGGATCAAATGACGAAGGAGCTGGTGTAGGACATGTATCATTAGCCTCTCGCCTTTTGGAATAGACCTGAATAATTGGTGGTCTTGCTGGAACTGATTGCTTAATAAAAGATGTTTCAATATGAGATTGCTTAGCTAGAGGTTCAACTTCTACTTGTTTACTTGGTGATTTGTAAATCAACCATTCTTCTTCCTCCCCCTGACTTGGATGCGTAGTTGGTGGAGGAAAAAATGGAGTTGTCTCTGAAAAGATCACATCAGTTGAGATCACATATCTGTTGAGCTCTGGAGAAAAACACCGATAACCTTTTTGAAGGCGAGAATAGCCTAGAAATACACACTTCAATGCTTTAGGGTCCAATTTAGTAATATGAGATCGCACATCTCGAACATAACATGTGCTACCAAGTACCCTTAGCTCAATTGAAAACAATGCCTTGTTAGGACACAAAACGTTATAGGGAATATCTCCACCAAGAACAGTTGAAGGCATCTGATTAATTAGGAAGTTTGCTGTAGAAATAGCATCAACCCAAAATTGCTTAGGGACTTTCATTTGGAACAGTAAAGCATGAGCCGTCTCAAGAAGATGCCTGTTCTTCCTCTCTGCCACCCCATTTTGTGCTGGTGTGTCAACACAAGAGGACTGATGAAGAATCCCTTGTTGAGTCATGTATTGCCGAAATGTTTCTGACATATATTCTTTAGCATTATCACTTCTCAATATATGTATGGAAGCATTGAACTGAGTCTTAATCTCAGCACAAAAAGCAGAAAAGTGAGAAAAAACTTCAGAGCGGTTCTTCATAAAATAAATCCAGATCATTCTAAAAAAATCATCCACAAAAGTAACAAAGTATCTGAACCCAGTTTTAGACAAAACCGGACATGGACCCCAAATATCTGAATGAACTAATACAAAAGCAAACTCAACCCATTTATTTATTCTAGGACTTAAAGTAACACGACGAAGTTTGGCGAAATGACATGATTCACACTCCACTGAAGTTACATCATAAAACTGAGGGCACAACTTCTTCAAAATAGGTAGAGAAGGATGTCCCAATCTACAGTGTGCTTCAAACGGAGTGACAATACTAGAGCATGCAACCGACTTAGATACCCCATCATCAAGAATGTAGAGTTCATTTGACACATGTCCTTTACCAATAATCTGCTTCGTCATAAGATCCTGAAAAAGACAATGGTCAGGGAAGAATGAGATACTGTAGTTGAAGTCTTTGGTCAGTTTACTCACAAAAATCAAATTGAAGGCAAGACTAGGTAAACTCAAGACAGATGATAGGGTAATAGAGGAAGTAGCTTCAACAGTTCCAGACCCCTTAATGTTATAGTGTGAGCCATCAGCTATAGTTACAGAAGATGACGATTTTTGATATTGAAAGCTAGAGAAGAGTTTCTGATTACTTGTCATGTGATCTGTGGCACCAGAATCAATGACCCATTTGTCTAAGGAAGAAATAAGGCATTTCTTACCTGATTCAGCAACAGCTGCAACTAATGGAAATTCTTTAATTGACTCTTGATATTGGGAGAATTTAGCATACTCATCAGCTGAGATTGTAATAGTCCTCTCAGAAGGTGAGCTAGAAACCGCGGTTGCCACTGTAGCATTCCGAGTCCTCTGGTGGTTGCGATTCTGTAATTTCTTACAGTATCGCTTTGTATGTCCTGGTTCCTTACAATAATAGCAAACAATATCATTGTTATTTCCTCCTTTATTATTCTTCTTCCAACATCATTCCCCCCTCCTCCTCTAGCAACAAAAACACTAGACTGCTGATTAGATGGAGTATTCTCTGTGCGTAATAGCCGACTAAAAACTTCTTGGAGTGAGTTAACTTCTGAACTTGAAAGAATCTGAGACTTAGCAGTTTCAAATTCAGAAGTTAGACCACTCAAGAAACTCATTATTGCTATTTGTTCTCTCTGAGTCTGTTGCACCTTAATATCAGTACGAAATGGCAAGAGCATGTTCAGTTCCTCATACGTCTTTTTGAATTCCATAAAATATGCTGTGAGACTTAGATTCTTTCTCAGCACGATAGAAGGCCTTGCATACATCATACATTCTAGAAACATTTCCTTTACCACAATACAAGAACTCTAAATACTCCATTAACTCCTTAACAATCTCACAATGATTAATCAAACCAACAACATCATGTTCAATAGAATTTATAATTTGTAAAAACAGTGTAGCATCATCTCGCAACCAAGCTTTTCTATTATCATTCTTTGGAGGATTCTCAGTCAAATGATCATTTTTTTCAACACTTCGAAGATAAAGCTTAACAGTTCTACTCCACTCCACATAATTAGTACCATTCAATTTATACTCCGTAATCTTAGACATAGTGGGCACCGGTTCACTTTTAATTTCACTCATCTTAGGCAAAAACCAATGTCACAGCCTTCAAACAGAAAATCAAAATCAACCCAGCAACCGCAACCGCAAGTAACAGTACTCAGATTGTCTACCACAATAAAAACAGATCAATACTCAGATCCCAACCACCACGAAAACACCAAAAGAGATCGATACACCCAGATCTCAATCACCACGACACCACCAGAGCAGATCAATACCCAGATCGCAACACTAGAACGTAAAAACTAACAAAAACGTTACGAGAAATACCTGGAAAAACGTTCCCGTTTCAGACCCAGATTCCAAACACCAAACCAACACCAGAATGTGACCAGAGACGCTTGGACGACGCCGGAGAAGCCGGACCACCACTAGAGCAACCACGCGCCTTCACTCGCAAGCGCATGAGAGAGAGACGAAGGACAAGAGTGGCGCGTGAAGCCCACTCGCAAGGAACCCGACCGCCGGATTTTGAGGGTCGGCCGGGAAACACTAGGTGCACCTCCCTAGGATGGCGATGAGATAAAATAGTCACCCGAACCGATGACTTTGAAGAAAAAAAAAAAAACGTAAATTTTCCCCTTTTTTGTGACAAATATTCAGAAATTTGAAAAATTAGAAAACGAGCCTAAGGCTTTGATACTATATAATGTAATCAATATATGAAATAGAAAACTTTCTCACACACATATTATTAATCGTAGAATGAAGACTTTATATACAATTACAGTGTAGCCAAAAAAAGGAAATAAAATCAATTCTAATTAAGTTAGTATCTTAATTTATTCCTATAATTTTACTCTCTAATATAGGAAAGACAATTATACATTAATTTACAGATCTTATAACAGGTTCATTCCACTCTACTCAAGGGCAAGAATTTTTTGTCATCTAGAGCTCCAGCCATATGTTCATGGACGTGGAAGAAATTACTCAAGCTGAGAGGATTGGTTAGATCTTGCTTCTTTTGGGAACTAAATAATGGCCTTGAAATCTCTCTATGGGTAGACTATTGGCTCCCAACAGGACCTTTGGACACTCTGTTTAGTGCACGTGCCATGAATAGCACGGGCTTTCCACATACTACGAGACTATGCTCCATCATGAATGGGAATGAATGGTGTATCCCTGAGGGCCCACTGTGGACTAGTATCAGCATTCCCCCCTCCCTTAGATCGAACGGTACAGGATCGGACCGTTTTCGTTGGAAACATTCAGGATCAAGAGAGTACACCATCAAGAGTGGCTATGGTTTCCTTAACCCCCCAGGACCCACTATACCATGGCAAAGAATAGTATGGAATAAATCCTCTTTACCTAGACACTCCTTTCTACTATGGTTGGCCTGGTTAGGGAAGCTCTCCACCCTTGATAGGGTTCACCATTGGGGACTAGTGCAATCTACTACTTGCTTCCTATGTAACCGGCATCAGGAGGACCATGCCCACCTATTCTTCCAGTGCGAGTACACATCACAAGTTTGGAGTATAGTTTGTAACTACTTGCACTGCCCAGTCCCATCCAACAGTTGGGATAGCGTGACCAGATTTATGATGGCATTGGGGGACTCACTGACCCATCAGAGATAGCGAGCTACACTAGCAGCAGCAGTCTACTGCATATGGCGCATCCGGAATCAAGTTCAGTTAGGGAACGACTTTCCAGGGATTAACGTGTTAGCACACCAAATACAAGCCTATGTTAGGCCATTGTAATCCTAACGTATTGTTTAATTTAGTGCCTAGACTTAGCATGTAAGCACGATCATCGATTATGTGCTCTTTGTAGCTTTATCTCACTTGTGCATTGTATTTCTATAATTTAATAAAATTCTTAATTACCGAAAAAAGTTTACCTCCTAATCGTGAGTTTGATCATCGTATACCTCTTTTGCCTAGCACAGGACCGGTGGTGGTTAGACCTTATAGATACCCACATCTCCAAAAAGATGAAATTCAAAGACAGTGTGCATAGATGCTACAGCAAGAGACCATTTGACCGAGTAGATCCCCATTTTCTTTCCCTGTACTATTAGTCAAGAAGCATGACGATTCATGGTGTTTCTGTGTTTGATTATCGAGAGCTCAATGCACGCACAGTCAAGGATAAATTCCTGATACCGGTGGTGGATGAATTGCATGGGGCTCAATATTTTACAAAATTAGATCTACGATCCGGCTACCACCAAGTCAAGATGGCACCAGCAGATGTGGAGAAGACAACTTTTAGAACTCACCATGAGCACTTTGAATTTTTGGTCATGCCTTTTGGGCTTACAAATGCTCCCTCAACCTTTCAAAGCTTGATGAATGAAGTCTTTTGGCCTCATTTACGTAAGTTTGTCTTAGTTTTCTTTGATGATATATTAGTTTATAGTAAACAATGGGTGGAGCACATGCAACATGTGAGGATAGTTTTTTATCTTTTGCGCACTAATATATTATTTTTAAAGAAACCCAAGTGTTCCTTTGGTGAGCCACAGATAACCTATCTAAGGCATATCATTCATGATGCTAGTGTAGAAGTAGATAAAACAAAAATTAAGGCCATCATTGAGTGGCCAACTCCACAATCTACCAAGGCTTTACAGGGTTTTCTCGGACTAGCAGGGTACTACAGAAAATTCATCAAAGATTATAGGCAAATGGTAGCAGCTTTAACTAGTCTCTTGAAGAAAAATGCCTTTCAATAGAGTAAAGAAACTGATGATGCCTTCAATAAATTAAAGACATCTCTTTCAACTGCCCCTGTCTTGCAGTTACCCCATTTTGAGGAAGAGTTTGTGGTAAAATGTGATGCTTCTAGCAAGCGGGATTGGAGCTGTCTTATAACAGCACAATCACCCCATTGCTTTTTTCAGCCGTAAACTTGCTAACAGCACCTTAAATTGGCTACATATGAACGGGAATTGATAGGATTGGCTAAAACAGTGTCTCATTGGCACCCATATGTATGGGGTAGGCCCTTCATCATTCATACATATCATTTTAGCCTTAAATACTTGCACGAACAGCGTCTCACAACATCCCCACAACAACATTGGCTAAGTAAATTGATGGGGTTTGATTTTCGAGTGGAATTTAAAGCCGGGAAAATGAACAAGGTTGCCAATGCATTATCTCGACGTGATGAAGATTCTGCATACATCATGGCCATCTCCTTCCCACACATTGAAATATTCGAGGCTGTTAAGCGGGAAATTGCAGCATCCCAAGAATCATTACTGCTGCAGCAATGAGTTGAACAAGGAGAGTTGGGGATAGATCGGGATGTCCGAGATGGGCTAATTTTTTTAAAGGGAAGGTATATATTTTGGCTACATCTCCACTTGTCTCAACCATTATTTCAGCTATCCATGACATAACTCATGAAGGGGGACAGAAGACAATACACCGTATTCGTCAAGATTTTTATTGGAAAGGTATTAAGCGTGTTGTCCTTGAATTTTTCCAGAATTGCTTGATATGCCAACGCTACAAATGGCAAACCTTGCAATCGGCAGGCTTACTTCAACCTCTCCCAGTACCACTACAAGTGTGGTCTGATACTTCGATGGATTTTGTGGAAGGGTTGCCTAAGGTTCAGGGTAAATCAATTCTCATGGTGGTGGTTGATCGGCTTTCTAAGTATGCCCACTACAAGTGTGGTCTGATACTTCGATGGATTTTGTGGAAGGGTTGCCTAAGGTTCAGGGTAAATCAATTCTCATGGTGGTGGTTGATCGGCTTTCTAAGTATGCCCGTTTTCTATCCTTAGCTCATCCATTCACAGCTATCTCTGTCGCCACTATTTTCTTTACCAAAGTATTTAAACTTCATGGCTTACCGGAATCCATAGTCTCAGATAGGGACAAGGTTTTCCTTAGTATGTTTTAGAAGGAATTATTTCGCCTGAGTGGATCTAAATTAGCTTTCTCTTCCACTTACCATCCTCAATTTGATGGCCAAACAAAGGTAGTGAATCGTACTATTGAAATGTACTTAAGGTGTCTCACGAGTGATCATCCAAAACAATGGGTTGATTGGATTCCTTGGGATGAATACCGCTACAACACCTCTTACCATACTGCTCTTGGCACCACTCATTATCAGCTGGTATATGGCCAAGAGACTCCTCGGCTTCTTTCGTATGCTAGCGGCTCTACACGAGTTGAAGCAGTGGATCAAATCCTTCAAGACAGAGATACCATACTACAAGCTGCTCGTGAGAAGCTCTTACAAGCTCAACAGAGGATGAAGACCACATATGATTCACGGCATAGAGAGTTGAGTTTTGAAATTGGGGAATGGGTATGGTTACGGCTTCAACCATACCGCCAATTAACCATAGCACATCGGAAATATCATAAACTTCTTCCAAAGTACTTTAGGCCTTTTCGCATACTAGCTAAAGTCAGCCATGTTGCTTACAAGCTTGAACTTCCAGCGGATAGTTGCATACATGATGTGTTTCACGTGTCTCTCCTCAAGGAGTTTAAAGGACCTCCACCAGCGATTGTGGGCACTGTACCACCGCTACGTAAGGGCAAGGCTTTACCAACTCCTCAAGCTGTTCTTCACAGCAAACTCAACAGAGGCACCAAAGAGCTCTTAGTCCACTGGGCAGGAGGTGCTCAAGAAGATGCCACTTGGGAGCACATTGCAAACTTCTAGGCAGCTTATCCAAAATTTGAGCTTTAGGACAAGCTCAAGGACGAGAGGGGGAGTAATGATACAGATGCCTTTCTTGGAAGGCAATATAATAGAAAGAAATCAACAATTCTTAAGGGGAAAGCATAACTGTAATAGCTCTTTTATTTTTTTTCCTTTCTTATTTTAGTTACTATACTTACATATCCTAGACCAAGGATTTACTTTCCTTTTTTGGTGTTACCTATAAAGAGGGACTTATTATTCAATAAAGAACAAGTTTTTATTCTGAAAAAAATAGTCTAAGAGGGGGCTCCATAGAAGAAGAGTCTACCTCCAGTTGTTCATCATAGCTTCTAGGAAAGAATTATTGGTGTCTAGACCTATAATTGGATCCTACGCCAAGGAACATAACAGAATGGTTCATCACAGTTGAAACAAAGTCCCATTTCTCTCCTACTCGCCAATTCTAACCGATTGAGCCTCCGAATGTATGGACCCTTGTTGCTAGAAGTTGTTAGGGTGAAATTCTTGTTAGATGTATCTGTTCTCCCTTCACGAAATGAACGCTTCTCCTCTCAATAAGTCGTGCTAATGCCATGGCATGAATCGAGTTTCGAGGCTAGTGTAACTCAACTTCCACCGCAATATATTCCTTTAAGCCACTAATAAAATGGCAATCTCATCCTAGGGTAGCAGGGAGGTGGTATAGGCAGCCAATTGCTCAAATCTCTGCTAATAGGCTTCCACCATTCCTGTTTGTTGTAGTTTAGCGAGTTCACCCAATTTGTTAGCGCTCAAGGGAGGGCCAAACCGAAGGTTGCACATCCTCTTGAAATCTTCCTGCGTCATGTTTGGATTTCCTCTCTCTAACTTCAAGAACCAAAGTTATGCACCTCCTCTCATGTGGAACACAACTATAACTCAACCATGTCCATCGTTGCTATCTTCTGATGTCTGAAGAAATGTTCACAACGGTTCAACCAATCAATGGGATCTACGTTCCCATCGTACTTGGGAAAATCTATCTTGGAGTATTTTGGAGTCACAACGCCTCTATTGGAGTGACTACCCTAGCTGTTTTCGCCCCCTTCTATCCTCCAAGAGTTTATTCCACCATCCCATTGACCTTTAGCCACACGAGAACCAGTAACCCCCTTGTGATAAACTTGCAATCTCGACACTCAACTGCTATTGTCTCGACTCTATTCTTTCTCGATCCTCTTTGTACATCAATAGAAAGGTCTTGAACTATTGTTGCAATTGTAACTGCCTATGTTACATTGACACATGTACTACCAATTGTACGGATGTATGCCACTTCTATTTGCCACCTAGGCAACCCCACATGCATCCCCTTATTCTAACAAAAATTGTACTAACTAATAGTAGAAATTAACTGTTTTTTCCTTCGAGTATACACATGCTTAAAAGGGATAACATAGAACAATAGGAAATTTGAAGGCATTGTGGGAGGCAGGAGACTACTTTACTACTCGCATGATAGTGGCATTAATTGTCCATGTTTTCCTCTCCTAAATGCACATATAGTCTTCTTGGAGCATAGGCCTAATGAGCACTTGCCTTTGATTTAGTAGTCCAAATTCCACAGTCCCTTTTAATCCAGGAGCAACAAAAAATTTCTATTTTGCTGCACTATAGGTCTAGAGTATGAAAATGAACCTATAAGAGCAAATTTCAAGGGAGAGCATAACTTATTCATCTCATCTTCAGTTAAAATCACAACTAGTTCTCCCTCGAAAATTGTTGCTTTTTTTATACCCAAAATGGGTTCATTTGTAGAACAATTTTCATCAAGAATTGAAGCAAAGGATTTCTTGAAAGATCTTGGTGAAACTGTTCACACACCCTCTTCTTTTTGTGCCGTGTTCACTGGCACAGCAACCGAGCTATTAGCAGTCATTGTCTTGGCAGTCTAATGCAAAAAACTGAATAAAGCACCAAATTGCAGAGCTAAAGCAAAGAACCTAGCCACACCTATCAAAGACATAGCAGCAGCACTAAAGAAAAAACAAAAGATAAACTAGATAAGTTCAGCTAGCACAAAGTATAACCAGACGAGAATTGGCACACAAAGAACGCAAGAGTGTACCAAAATTGCAGCTGTGCTCAAATACAGCAAAAAATTCAGCCAGTCCAGAAGAGACAAACAGCAGGGACATAAAAATAACAAGAAGAAAAGCAAACCTGCAACTAGAAGAAAAATTTAAGAACCAAAATTTAGAAAAGCGTGATACTGGATCAGATTTGCTAGTAAGGTCAACAAAAGCACAAAAAGAAAAGAGGGAGAAAAATAGCCGAACCAGAAGCAACGAATTCTAGTAAAGATAAAATCCTAAGATCAGCACAACTAGAAAAGCGAGATAGCAGGACAATATCACAATATCTAACAGAAAAGGATATTGATAACTTAAACAAGGAAGCAGCACTGGACACTAAATTGGGTCAAACACCATGAAGGATCACAGCAAAAACAACCAAATAGGCACAGCAATCTAATCCAAAACAGAAACAGCGGCAGCAAGATTTACAGAAGACCAGAAAAAACAAGCTGCACTAGAGAGATTCAAACTTTTGAAAAGAATCAATGAGGCTGAGTTTCAAATTCAGTCAACCAGAAGCAAACCAACAGGAGTGCAGGCGAAGATAAACAACCGGAAAGAAGCCCCCTGCACCATAAAGCCACAACTGAAACAGTAAGCAAGAACTCCAAAGTTCAACAGAAATTCAGTAGCAGAGTAGCCCCCTGCAGTTCACTTGTATCTGTAAAAAATCAAAGAGAACAGCACCACTTGTCACTGCTCCTAATCAGAAGCGATGAAAGACAAATCTGGAAAAATTCCACATTTTCAGTAGTCCATGTTCCTGATCCGAATAAAGGTCCGGCAGATAAGTGATAAAGCAGATAAAGAAAGATTAAAAAGTCCTAAGAACTCTAAGCAGATCAACAAAACCAGAAAAAGGATCGATATGGTCAAAGTGTGGTTTGTACAAACTTGAGTGATCCAACCTGCAGAAGTTGAGCCTGAAAGAATACCACAAAACGAAATAAAAGACAAGTAAAATTGAAAAAAGAAACTCAGGAAGTCTCTAGAACACTTGAGACATGAGAGCTCAAAAGTTCAATCCGTGCACTTTTGGAGTTCGACAGTTTGGAGCCCCAAATTTTGCAGATTCAAAAAACACCCAAAAAATGCACAAATAGAAGAGAAGGAATCCCAGAAGCATCCTCAGGTTTGCAAAACTGAGCGAAAGCAACCAAAGGAATATTCCAGAACGTCCAGAAGCAGCCGAAAAGAAATAACCCCGATTTTCAAAAATTTTTAATCCGAACAAAACTAGCAAAACGATGAAATCGGTTCCAATAGTCGTCAAAAACACACTCAGACGACTCGATTTCACAAAAAAAAAAAAAAAAAAAAACCCAGAAATCAAGCCAGAACGCCTACCCAGGACAAGTAAACGCAGATTTGAAAAAATTGTCGATCCAGCTTGATTTTGGAGTAATTTCACGTTTGAGCTGTTAGATTAAGATTTAGATGTGTTTTTCGAACACCCAGTGCAGTCAACCCAATTCTTCTTTGGCAGCCTCTGATACCTTATACTCACTCTCAGTCGCAAATAGAGCAACTAAGGTCCGGACTATAGACCTCCCATAAATGGGCCCAACTGCCAGCGTAAACACATAATCCATGGCTGATGTCCTGCCATTAAGTTCCCAACATAATCTACATCAACACACGAAATACCATTGCCGTACCCACACTTTGTAGAACCCTACAAATATGTAGAAATCTATTTTACAGTATTCAATACAGTGCACCTGGATTTGTAATGTACCTACTACACTAATAGTCTATGCTAGATTTGGTCTTGCGCAAACCATGGAATTCATCAAACAACATACTGCACCGGCATATGGAATGCGTAATGTCTTTAGTTTCAATTCTGACCTAGGGCATTATGTAGACAATCTAAAGTGATTCACCAAAAGTGTACTCATATTTCCCAAAGACAACCATAGAAGCCTAGAATTCCAATAATTGTCACTCTCCATCCCAAGACCCATCTCGGGCAGATTCAAATCCTCTCTGAAATTCTTTCTTCAACAAACTCTTTAGTCTATCGATCTCATGCTCATTGCAGTGATTAGCATGTCATTGACACAAAGTAGTAGAAAAACAAGTGAACCATCACCAAGGCTTATAGCATAGATGCAACAATCATAACCTCGTCACTTGTAGCGAAATCAAATCATATATGAATCAAACTGATTGCACCACTGCTTCAAAGGCTACTTTAACTCATAAAGCGATTTCTTCAATTTACAAACCAAGTGCTCTGGTCCAAGCAAAGAAAATTTGCTCCTCCAAGTTGTCATGGAGTAATGCTGTATCTACACATGCTTGCTCCAACTCCATGTGAGAATACTAAACGAGTAACCCTACACTTCTAAACAAGTAACCCTGATGGAAGTATACCTCACCATATTGGAGAAAATCTCATTATAGTCAACCCATTTTCTCTACAAGTAACCCTTCACTACTAAATGAGACTTGAACTTGTTCAATTTTCTTTAGTATACTCCTTTTTCTTGTATACTCACCATTGTTTCTTCTGTGGTTTATTCACTTCTTTAGAGACTCCTGACACATCCACTTCTCATTGAAGACCACATCTGTGTTGATCAACACCTTGTTTTCCTAGCCCAAAAATTTGTACCCCTCTGACACCTTTCTGATAACCCAAGAAGATACATGTCGCAACATTGCATCAAGCTTTGTCTGGTCAATGCTAGTAACATATATATAGGCTAAACAATTGAATACTCTCGAGGCTGAGCAGACTACTGCATTACCTGTTCTTACCTAAACTTTATTGTGTATTGATGATACAATACTAACTACATTTGCCTAGAAGTTCTTTGCAGGACTAGCAATTAACCAAAGACCAAAGACTTCTAGCCATTCTATTGAGATTTCTTTTCTAAAGCTCCTTGTACACCACTCACGCAAGTGCCCAAAGTGCACATGCTAGAGTGTTGTATTGCCTGTATCATATTCAATCGCAGCAACCTATAACTATAGTTCCCTGCAGTCCCTTCATCACCACTATCACACCCTTAAAATCTTCTTCACACCACCCTAAGACTTAAAAGCATGCCACTATTAGAAGTGTTGACAATAGCACCATAACAATCTGATCTAAAAGTTCAATCTTATAGATATAGTGTGAGCTATTATATTTATTATTTAATACTCCCCTCGCTTGTAAGCTTCAACTTTGATTGATGCCCAATAAGTGGAGAACTTAATTAGATTGGGGTTGACCAACGTTGCAAAGGTCTGAATCCAGAACTCCTACTTTGATACCATGTTAAAACTTTCAACATGACTATCTGATCTAAAAGTTTAACCTTATAGATGCAGCGTGAGCTATTATGTTTATTACTTAACAAAAAATATTGTATGAAATTAGATTCTTCTCAAGATCAATAATATGCCTTAACATGATATAACATACTTACAGCACGATTACACATCTTAATTATGATATACCCTACTCATAACAGCATTGCAAGAAGCGTCATTACTCATTGGAACATACAAGAATCAACGAGCCTATTGGTGTTTGGCTATCCCCTATTACTTGTAACGTGAAATGAGCATCCTGCATCCATGTCTTCAGGTTGACAAAATTGAAAAGCGCATCCTTATTACTTCCATCTAGGTTCTCCTCCTCCTGTTTTTGTAAAATTTTGAGTTTTCACCATCCTTCTCATTCCCCTTTTCCTCCAAAGTAGATCCCACTTCAAGTTTCTGCATTTATCACACTTGAAACGCTACACCATCTTTTCCACGGACTTAGATTGTGATTTATTGCCATTAGGTCCATTCCCTTCTAAGTCTTACCACAATCTTGGTTACTTTGTGCCATAAGCCCCTTTCCTTTAAACATCTCATGCCCAACTTTCTTTCTTTGATGAAAACCTAATGAAGCACTAATCACATCATCATACTCTAACCCATTTAAGTGTCTCAACCAAAGTCCCATATTTATTAGTACATAGCAGGAAAATCAATAGCATCAATGCCTCTTTAGATCGATATTCAACTAATTGAATACATTGATGTGTAAGCTTAAACCCTTGCCATCCTCTATTTTAAAACCTGTACAGTTTTTGTTTCAAATAGAACTTGAATGATAATGACTTTGACATGACCATAAGTCTAGTTTCAATCAGATTGTCGCTAGTGGCTCCTCATTCATCACATGGTGCATCACATCATCTAACAAACAAGCCTGATCGTCGATTCACATTTTGCTTCTCTCCTTTCAATCCTCATCTTCCATGTCTACAGTTGCTACCCTAACAATGGCTATACTGTGCCATGCTGCACCAACAATTCCATTGCCCTTCTATGTCGCAATTCAAAAGTTCATAGTTCCATCAAGCTTGACCATACCAAATCTTGCTGATGAAGAAGACAACATAAACTTAGCTTGCAATTGTTGTGCTCCAATATCAAACTTTTAGACTAACAAGATGTTATAATATAAGCAAACAACTATAAAGAAGAGAATTGGGAAAGAGAAATCAAAACACAATGATTTACAAAGAAAACCACATATTAACTGAGCAACTAAATATCTAATTCACTATGATAAGAATAGTAATGCTTTTAGTACAAAAACGAACACTCTCTTATATAATTTTATACCTTCATACATGCAAAGCAGGCAATAATGGAAACATCATGTCACTCTTCAGCATGGCTGCACCAGCCTCCATTGACCTAGCCAAAGTGCCCGTCCAATGCCACCTCCCAAACACTCACCGATTGACCAGCCACTTCTCCTAGTTGATGAATGCATTCTCCTTTCTATCTGTAACACTAAACTTCAATTTGATATCAGGTTTTACAATCTTCAATGCATAAACGTATTGTGGGAGCATTACCCTTGCACCCCTGTCCTACTCAATGCCCTACACAAGCAATAACTCCTTGCGTGGGATAATTACACTTTTTATGCTACGCTTTGCTTCACTTCAATCCACTCTAATCATATTTCAGCTTATTGAGCTCTAGTTATGAGCCACACTCCAAAAGAATCATACCTACCAAATTAACCCAAGTGCCTAGTGTTAACGCCTACTTTGCAGGGCATTTAGTTGACCTAAATTAAACGTTTGGTGCCTGAAAAACAGATCATTGTACTATCCCTAAATTAAGGATAAGGCCTTATCTATAAGCAATTAACCAACCAAACTCCACAAATATAGATATTACTTAAAACTTCCTTTGGTAACATGGGATATCACAGCAAAAAACTCACAAAAAATAGCACTCATTTAGAGTATAATAGTTCACTTCTCTAGTATGTTACAAGATATAACTAGAAATACACATTACATCCGTAAACCTTCTGATATACTTGCAAGCTTAGTCTCACTAGGGTATCACGGGCCAATAACAGAAATAGAGAAACGAATGGGTTTTAACTAAAACTGTGAGCTACTTACCAAATATTACGCACTCACAAACACACAAAACCTAAGATTGTTACTCAAAATGATGCAAGAGTAACGACACTTAGGGACACTTGCCACAATCTATACTAAAGGGATTGATAAGAATAAAATAATTTGAGAGCAATAACTCATAAGAAGTCGGAAATATTTTCTGTATTAAAGATGTAACGGGCCCAACTTACATGTGAAAAAATACTATTTATAGTAAGTCCCTAAGATTGTAATACTAAAAGAGGAAAAACCCATTAAATATATGAAAATATACCTACCTAATACAATATAAAGAGAGTAAAAATTCAAAAAGGGTAAAAGGAATATTCATAGGAATACGTGCAGCTGTCAGATGTAAGAGACACATGTCAATTTAGCATTGGCTGCATTCCTAGCAGAAAATACAAGCTATGTTGAACAAACAAAGCCTCCATCTAAGCTGGTAAAAGGTATATCCTTAGTAAGCACGTCAGATAGTGGCTACATCAGCTTCAGAGAGGTCGGAGAATAGAAGGGTAGGCCGGTCTGAGTAATCCAACCTCCAAGGATAGGTCATCTCAACATTTTGGTCCAAGCTGCAAGAGTCCTAGGGACAGGTTGTCTTGTCGATCCAGATTGAACTGCTCAGTGTCTCTTCAACCCAAATGAAAGTGAATAGGCCACAACAGCTCGATGGATGGTGAGCGGTATTCCCTTGCACAAAAATCACCTCATCCTTGGTGTGAGATTCTGAACTACACATTTTCTAGCTCGGGTGAGGAAAACAGAGATCAGATTCCTATCACCTTACATTATAACTCTCATAACATAACACTAGCAATCTCTTACATAGCCACTTCAAAACCTTTGCTAGAAGACCTGCACTTCCCATACTCAAAGCTTGTAACCCACTTTGAGATCCTAATACGACCCATCTTCAATACCCAAAGTTAGATAAGCTACAAACACATAATCTATAAGCTAGCATACAAAAGTGCAAAATCAATACACAAGCATGGTCGCAAACACATACGCAATACATTGATGCCATATTACTACACATGGCAAGCACTAATATTAGTATCCTAGCCCAGCCTAGTTCTCATTTAGTTAATTAACATCATTGTGCATTTGGATAAACAATCCAAAAACCTTAGTTAGCTATAAGGAGCAACAGGAAGTAGCAACCCCAAAAACCCAATATACAAATGGCCTAGTTGAAACCACATAGGTAGCTAGAAAAAACCGAACACATCGCTAGCCTAGCTGAAACCACATGAAGTGGCTAGAGTTGGGTAATGCATCTCTATATGCTCAAAAACCCAACATTTCATGCCAAGTGCTCTACTCAACAAAATCTCAATCCCTAAATAAAATCTACCATTGATCCTTTTCATACTACGCCATAAATGCATTGAACTTCATAGTAATAAACTAGGCTCAAATCTCATATCACAAGCGAAATACAATCTTAGCCAACCTATCATTCACCCAACAATTCATCAATATAGCACACAATTTGAGCATATGAGTTCACCAAAATGAAATCTTATAAGGCTATCACACTCTCAAGGAACAACCACCACATATCTAGTAAGAGGATTCATACATTAAGCAATCAAACATGAACAGTCAACATATTCCTAACAATAGACACAATTGATTATAAATCTCCTTCAATAAATCATATTATATAGTAAGCACACAGATTCCAAGAAATCTAAGCATTGGCATAATAGGAGGCATGAATACTTAGTACCCAAAGTACAAGATACTCTCATAATTACAGAGACAACAAAACTCATAACATTTCTATACCAATCTTAGACATGAATTCATCGTGTCAACAACTCAAGCCAAGCATTTCATAGTAAGCAAAATTCATAGCTATTCACAGAAATAGATGAGTGGCCTACATTCTTTCAACCACTACATAAGTACAAAATAAAAAAGCAGATAGTACTCAACTGGCCTTTAGCAATCCTTCAAGCCCATCTTCTTAAGATACAATTATTGTGTATACATACATCTATCATCAATCATTTCAGTAGCAACTTAACTTCCCCATAACGTCATGACCACTTCATTTTGGTATTCATAAAATTATGAAAACTCTATAGCTCATTAATGTTTACATATATTCTCTTAAGCTAGACCGTATGCCATCATCATTGAACGTCAAACATTATATAATATTGTATGGTATAGTTTACATATTAAGGTTATAAGACACATGTACTATCATTGCTCACATATAGTTACATATTTGCTATAACTATATCTCTCATGGACATGAGTACCAGACTACATTTGGGAAACATGTTCTTATTTCTTAATACCTATTGATTATACAATATGCATTTATTGGTACAATAGGCGTAGTAAGACATCTATACATAATTATATATACTTAGATTTTTTTTTTTTTATTTAAAGTATGTATATATTGATGCCTAGGTCAAAATTTAAATTATATTAGAAAATTTTACTTTATATAAATTCCTATGATAAAACTATATCTTATGTAACTTTTGTTAGAGTTAACAAATATTACTTATGATATACCATTTAAATTGTAAGGAAAGGTAGATTCAACTATAAAATCACAATTTATTTTCAAGACATCGTAAAACAATCTATAAATGCCATAAGTTACATGTTACATTAGATAGTTACGCTGTTAGGATCATAAGAGTACAACAATACTATATATGGGTTTGGTCTCTGAAGATTTTAGGAGAAAGAAATAATCTATTTCTCAAATCTTAATTTACAATTAGGTTACAAAGGTATTTATACATAAGAATAATGCTAAACTAGGAAAAAAATAAAAATACAATAAATCAAAAATCTCTAATTTATGAAATAATTTTCTGACAAATCAACCTTAAATTATTCAATCAACACTTCCCCTCAAGTTGGTGCATAGATGTCACACATGCCCAACTTGCAAACTAACATATGATATATCCTGTTGCTAAGAGCTTTAGTAAATACATCAGCTTGCTACTCCTCATATGTTATGTAGAGTAACCTCAAGACACCATCAGTCACCTTTTCTTTAATGAAGTGCCAATCAATCTCTATATGCTTTGTTCGATCATGTTGTATAGGGTTATACTCATGGTAGCCTTGTTATCACAATACAAAGATAATTTATTTCTTGATAATTTTAGTTCTTCCAGTATCGTCTTCACCCATATGATCTCATAAACACCTTAAGCCATGGCTCTGTACTTTGCTTCAGCACTTGATCGAGCAACTACACTCCATTTCTTACTTCTCCAAGTGACAAGGTTTCCTCCTACAAAAGTGCAATAACCTGAAGTAGATCTCCTATCATCTAGTGATCTAACCCAATCTGCATCTGTGAAGGCTTCTACTCAAAGATGACCATTTTTAGAGAAGAGTAGACCTTTTCCTAAAGCAAACTTTAGATACCTCAAAATGTGAAAGACTGCATCCATGTGAGGCTTATGAGGATCATGCATAAACTAACTTACTAAGCTAATAGCATACGCTATATCCAATCTAGTGTATGAGAGATAAATCAGTCTTCCCATGAGTTTTTTATATCTCCCCATATCAACGGAATCACCAATTCTGCCTTGTAGCTTATGATTAATTTCTATAGGAGATTTAGCTAATTTACAACCCAACATACCAATTTCCTTTAAGAGATCTAGGATATATTTCCTTTGGAAAATAAAGATTCCCCTTTTTGATCTAGCAACTTTAATCCCAAGGAAATATTGTAATTTTCCTAGATCTTTAATCTCAAATTCTTGAGCTAGGAGTTCGTTTAAACGAGTCATCTCATCCTTGTCATCTCCTGTAACCATTATATTATCAACATATACAATGAGAAAAGTAATCTTACCATTGTTATGTCTAATAAATAAGGTACGATCAGCATTGCTCTATTGATATTCAAAGGAAATCGTAGCTTTACTGAATCTATCAAACCATGCCCGAGGAGACTGCTTCAAGCCATACAAAGCCTTTTTTGGTTTGCACACCTTTCCTTGTGTCTTCTTGTCCTCAAATCCAAGTGAAATCTCTATATACACCTCCTCCTCTAGGTCTCCATGAAGGAACGCATTCTTTACATCAAACTGTTGTAATTCCCAATCAAGGTTAGTTGCACATAATAATGAGATTCTAATTGTGTTTATCTTGACTACTAGGGAAAATGTCTCCTAATAATCCACTCCATAAGTTTGAGTAAATTCATTTGCTACCAATCTCTCTTTATATCTTTCTATTGAACCATCTACCTTGTGTTTCATAGTAAACACCCATTTGCAGCCAACAGTTTCTTCTGCAATGGAGAAAAACAAGCTCCCAAGTCTCATTCTTTGCCAAAGCTTTCATTTCCTTAATCATTGCACCTTCCACTTGGGATCCTTGATAGCTTCCTTCCAATCCTATGGAATAGACAAAAAAAATAGACATGGCAAAGGCTCTATAGTTAGGTGACAAACAATCATGGGAAACAAAGTTAGATATAGGGTGCTTGGTATAGGCCTAACACCTTTTCTTTGGGAGATAGGTTTATCCAGGTCATCAAAAGATAACTTAACAAAGGAAGAGGATGACTCTTGATAGGAAGTAGGTTGCACGATGGCTTCTTCTGTCTTGTCCCTTCTTGAATATCTTCTTAAGCCTATCCAAATGCCCAACAACCTCAACAGTCTCCCCCTAAATAGTATTCTTCTCTAGGATAATGTCCTCAAGAGAGAGAACAAGGTATCACCTCTTCCTTTTCCATACTCTCCCCCTGAAGAGGTGATTGGGTAGGGCTAAAGTAAGGTTCAATTTCTCTAAAAGTGACATCTATACTGACAAAAAACTTCCGAGATGGAGGATGGTAGCATTTATCACCTTTCTATATTGAAGAATACCCAATAAAGACACAATGAAGGGCCCTTAGATCTAGTTTCCCAACATTCCTGGTATGGACAAAGCAAATACACCTAAACACCTTTGGAGGTATAGTATGGGCAACTTTCCCTTGTAAAAGCCCCAAAGGACTCCTAAATTTGAAGGTTTTGAGAGGCATTCTATTGATAAGATAAGCAGTTATAAGGATAGCATCTCCCCAAAAAGGTTTTAGGAAATTTATAGTAAACATAAGGAATCTAGCTACTTCTAACAAATGCCTATTTTTCCTTTCAGCCACTCCATTTTGTACACTAGTGTGGGGGTAACTAGTTTGATGGATAATCCCATGTGGCTCCAAATAAGCACTAAAACGATTATCCATGTAATCAATGCCATTATCAGTTCTCAAAATTTTCATTTTTGCATCGAATTAGTTATAAACCATCTTATGAAAATATTGAAAACAAGAAAAAACATCACTTTTGGCCTTAATCAAATACACCCATGTCATTCTAGTGCAACAATCAATAAATGTGACAAACCAATGACTACCAGACAAAAAAGCAATCTGAGTAGGTCCCCAAACATCAAAATGGACAAGTGTAAAAGGAATAGTACCTTTATTATTACTCAAAGGATAAGATTATCTGGTATGTTTAGCATACTCTCAAGCATTACAAACTAGGGAATCAAGCTGAATTCTTGAAAACATATTAAGATATGTTTTTCCTAAGACAAAAAAAGACAGATGCCCCAACCGTCTATACCACTGTATTATTTCTCGGTTGACATCTTTAGTTCATCCAAAACAAGCTTGATGTGAAATAGTCTTGAGATATCCCTCTAACATGTATAAGTCATCATGCGCTCTACCACTACCAATCGTCTTCCCTGTTTGAAGATCCCGAAACATACAGTGATTAGGAAAAAACTCAACTTTACAATTTAAGGCTTTAATGATAAGACTGACAAATAAGAGATTAACAGAAAATCAAGAGATATAAAGAACAAAGGATAGCTTAATGTTAGGAGTACAAATAACAGAACCTATCCTAAATACAGAAATATCAGAGTCATCTGCTATTGTAATTGTCTCCAATTTTTGATAAGGAATATTCTCAAGGAGTTTTTTAGAGGAGCTTGTCATGTGTCTATTTGCATCACAATCAATAATCCAAGTATCACTATCAAGATTAGTGATAAGTCCAATACCTAATGGAACAAAATTAGATTTTGCACCTAAGGAAGAAGAATCCATGTGAGACAGAAGCCACTTGAGATAATGGATGTCATTAGAAGACAAAGTCGGAGAGAAACTTGTTTCTAGGGATGGTTCTAATATTTCTATCAAATTTTCTTGAGGTTTGGAAGAATTGACACGCTTTCCTCCACAACCTCTAGTAGGTTAACCATGCAGCTTCCAACATGTCTCCTTGGTATGCCGAGACTTTCCACAATAATCACAGTGCCGATTATCTTTTATCCAAATTGTGAGAGTTAGGCTACTTATGAGAACCACTGGTGACTAAACCCGTCTTCTTAGTTGGTACAATATAGAGCATGCACTCCTTCGACATTCTTCCTGTTGAACATAGGAAAAAGCTTCCTCAAGAGTGGGAAAAGGTACCTTTCCAAGAACCTGAATCCTAATTTGATCATATTCATTATTCAATCCGGCCAGAAAGTCATAAACCCGCTCTTTTTCAATTTACTTATGAAATTTGATTGCATCTTTAGTATAAGATGCCTAGAAGTTTTGATAATAGTCTAGTTTCTGTCATAAACCACTCAATTCAAAAAAAATTGTGAAATTGTTAGCTCACCCTACTTTATGCCATGCATTTTATTCCGAATTTCAAAAATCTGAGCATCATTCGCAACCCGAGAATATATAAAAGCCACTACATCCCATATTTTTACTGTAGTGTCAAGCAACAAATATGTTTTGGAAATCTAAGGTTGCATAGAATTGATAAGCCAGGACATAACTAGAGAGTTTTCGGAATCCCATTGGTTATAGGTAGCATCAGCGGCTACTGGTTTCTTGATAGCATCGGTAAGACAACCCTGCATTCCTCTAGCTTTGATGAATAGTAAACAAGACTTTGACCATGCAAGATAATTAGTTCCATCAAGCTTTATGGGATTGATTTACAAGAAGGGGTTATCAAAGTCGAGCACCACTCTTTTCCCATCTACCATTCTCAAAGAAAACCTCTAAAATGTGGAAAAAACATAGGTTGATGATGTAAAACAGGACTATTAATTAGCAAGGTAGGCCGAAAAAAAGGCAGATGAGACTAAGGAAGGTGATCGGAGGAGGTGACGTTGGTTCACGCGCTAGCGCATGAAGAATCTAGTGGAGTACAAAAAGGCATGTGAGGCACATGTGCTGGTTGGACGGCCACCGAAGTTAGATCAAAGGCCAATTTTGATGTTTTGTCCTTGTTGGAGTGGGCAATGAGAAAAAAAGACCCTCATGTTGGTTGAATATTATTTTTGGTATTCTAGGGTTTTGTGACCATGCCAAAAAAAAAAAGGAAAAAAATTAGAGTTTTTACTCTGATACCATGAAGATTTTAGGAGAAAGAAATACTCCATTTCTCAAATCTTAATTTACAATTAGGTTATAAAAGTATTTATACACAAGAATAATGCTAAACTAGGAAAAAAATAAAAATACAATAAATAAAAAATCTCTAATTTAGGAAGTAATCTTCTAACAAATCAACCTTAAATGATTCAGTCAATAGTCTCCATTTTAAGTTAAGAAAAGCACCCTTATTTGTCCTATGTTCACTATAGAAAAATATAGGATTTATAAGCAAAACAAGTAGTAATAATAATTAAGCCTAAATCTACAACTTATATATATTGCATTGTAAGCTTCAAGTACGACAATAGTAATCAATAATTATACATAATTGGATCTGATCACAGTTGTTTTTCCATCATTATATCAAATCTTACTAAGGCAAAGCATTAGTGATATTACAAATAAATTCCTTATAGCAATTTAAGCCATTGTGCATGTTATTTCCATAATAAATAGCATAAAACGTCAATTAAATCTACGAAAATACTACCTTAAGGTAGAGGTTCAAATAAGATTTACTTAAATTTTTAGGGAGTAATTCGGATAGTTTTTGAAAATCTCTTCCAAATGCTCTCTTAATACACGTCTCCTTAATTTACTAATTCTATATTTCTTGTTATAATAAATCCTGCAGTGAGGGAGAAAATACGTACAGAACTACATAATTAATTAATTTTTCACACACAACTTCCAGGGGTTATTTATAACCTTGAAGAATAAGATGCACTTAGCTATCAATCTGCACACTATTTCCCCACATGTTAGGTTTGCTACTCGGTCATATGAATGGGAAACACCAATATTAGATAGGTGTAAAGTTGACCACTGAAACACGCGTTATGCTAATCCTTCATCATGGTGAGTCATGCTTTGGCTACTTTCCACCTATGCTTGATATCAACGGTCCAATTACACAAGGATGACTAGCCATTGCTGAGGTGTTTGGTATTACGTAGCAACAAATAATCAATAAGCAAACAATATAACTATTAATTATTATTTTATTGTACATTTCATGACATACCTACCATAAGATGACTATTCTAGCTATCTTTCTAGATTTTCTTCGGCTACTTTCAGTATGCATAATTCATTCTTTTATTCTGCTTGTTGTAAATTACAGCACATAGTACTATAACATGAATTACATAGGTCATGTACTTTATATTTAGTAGCTCGTTACATCTCAGAACTTGAACTTCGAGTTTCCAATAAATAGCAAGCCTGTACTGATATCTTATATTTACATCAAAGTAAAGATTTTACAAACTTTATTTTAGAAAGCAAACTTCATGGGATCACTTTGTCTAACTTTCATGGCCACATTGTAAAATTTGAACTAAAAAGGAAGACGTTTGCAGAACTCTACAGAGTCCTTGAAGTCCCGGCATATTATAGCAGGGCACATACTACATAGTTGCAGTAGTACTCATTGTCTCATTACGTTTTCTTAAAATTTTATATTAGTGCCGTGGATCAGTTTTCAGGCTCAAAATATCCTCAAGCTAAGTCAACTTTGAACTGATCTCAGCATTAATTAATCAGTTCCCTTTTCAATTAAGCCATATGAATGTGCTGTTTAAACAGCTACGTGTACCATCCTACATTATAATTTATCGAATGTACTCAACTGAAGTTTGAAAAGTAGAGCAGACCTAAAATACAAGGTCCCATTCCCATCGACTTGATGTGACAAATACAGCCTCCCAAAGTATTCATATATATAGTAAATCAAATTTGACAATTAACAAGTATTTGTGTCACTATTATTGAGTTATGTAGTCTGATCACAAGCTATGGTTGACTCTAGAGAGAGAAAATGCTCTCCCTTCTCTCTAGAAACCACCCTAAGAAACCACTTTTCTTAGGTAACCCATAAACACATTCATTCTCTTTTCTTTTCTCTATCAGCCCCATCCCTTTTTTCCTGTTTTACCCATTTCCATTCTTCATCATCCATGATGAGTGGTTCATCAAACCGCAAGCCCACTAGTGGTTTTCACCACACATTGGGAGCAAGGTCCCCTCAAGAATTCTTTCAAAACCGGAATCAAATATCTGAATACCAGGAAACTAGTTCCAAGGCAAATGACCTGGCTGCTAGTTCCAAGGTCCCTGACCTGGCTGCTGCTTTTGGAGTTGACCCTACAAAGGCTACATCAACCGAGAACTGCAAAGTGGGCAGACAGGACACTGTTGCATTGGATAACCAAAAAGGTGAAGTACTTTTTGGGAACAACAGGAATGCTTTTAATGAAAAAGAAAAAGCATCTTTTGCAAACCTCAATAGTAACGTCAACCCTCTTACACCATTTGGAAATACCACGTTGGAAAACATGAATAATCTGATGGACAATATTGGGAAGCAAAACCACCCATCTTATCAAGGAATACCACCCAGGACCTTCGCCCAAGCCTGTGGACCTTCAACAGCCATCCCCAAACGTCCAAATTTTAAGGTGGAATACCACCCTCCTCTTTCCCATGGTGTGCTGCCCAGAATAAAGCCACCTCCGTCGATTGTGGCTTTTGGGGAAAAACACAGGGAACATACTCTCGTTGGTTTTTTCTTGGGAAAAAGATCCCCTTTTCCTTGGTTCAATCTACCGAACTAAGAATACGAAAAGATTATGGTACAACAGGTGTCTTGTGCAACAAGGATGGCTTCTTCTATTTTTGGTTTACATAAGACACCTTCCTCAACGTTATACTGGAAAAACCATGGTTCTTTGTGAAGAGACTACTAATACTTAAGAAATGGAGGGTTGGAATGCCCCTTACCAAGCCACAACTGTCCAACATGCTGGCTTGGGTGGTCTTTTCTGAAGTCCCTTGTGAATAGTGAGTGTAGTGGGAAAGCCACTCCAAGCGGATATCCTCACGGCATGCCAAGCAAGAGCGAACCACGCTAGGGTGCTCATGGAAGTGGAAGCCACTGATGAAGTTGTATCGCGAGTAAAACTCGAACAAGAAGATGGCACAACCACGTAAATTACGGTCGAGTACCAGTGGCTCCCTTCACGGTGCTCTAAGTGCAAAGTGTTTGGATATACATGTGTCAACCGCACATCCTCTGAAGAGCTACTAGCTAAGAAAACTTCAACTGAGGAGAATAAAATCTGGGTGGAAGTCCAACGAAAGGGTAGGAGGAAAAATAATAAAGAGTTAGATAGCATTCCTTCATCACCGACACAAAGTTCCCAGGTGGGTAGAGAGGAAATATCAACTCCCACCAAACAATTCGGCATGGGGAAGGATACATAGATGGAAGATGGGGAGATCCAAGTGGAAGACATAGGGTCTGGAAATGATGATTCCACCAACATTGTGACGGAACAAACCCCATTCTTGGTTCCAGAAACACAATTGCATGCAGAAGGAAACGTAGCTAAAGGAGACAGGGTGGAGGGTATACACAAGGAGAAGGAAGTTGAGGAAATAGGAGAGAATGGAGACCAGAGGGGAATTCAAAAAGAATAGGCGGTGGATCAAACCACAGGCACTCTTGCTAACCCCAAATTAGTTGGCTCGCTACGTAGGCGTGAGATGAGCAATTCAACCTCATCAAACAATGGGCAGTCCTCTAGTTCGGGGGGTAAACAAAAGAAGAAGAGAAAGGTCTTCAAACGCCAAAGACGATTTACCCAATCATCATCCTTAATTTACAATGAATCCAGCAACATGAAGCATAAGAAGTCTTAATGACTGATTGAAATGTGCAAATATTAGGAAGTTTTGTGCAGAGAATGAAGTATCACTCATGGGGTGGTTGTTGGAAACTCATGTAAACCAAAGCAATGAAGATAGAGTTAAATCTTAATGCTAACTGGAACATTAGAATTAACTCTACAGTGAGGAAGAGGATATGGATAATGTAGGATCTGAGAACTTGGAATATCATAGTGGAAAATAAACATGAACAGTTTTACCACTGTTGCTGCACACATCTTAGTTCCAATTCTACCTTCTATGTATCTTTTGTGTATGCATTGAACTAGGATCAAGAGAAAAAATTATTGTGGAAGGAATTAATAGCATTGGCACCATCCTTACTTGATTACCCATAGGTAGTTCTAGGTGATTTCAACGTGATTAGATCAATTAAGGAGAAAAATGGGGACAATATGAGACAAACAACCGCTATGGTGGATTTTGTAAATTTTCTGGATGAAGTGGAATAAGATGACCTTCGTTTTGGTGGAAATTATTTCTCCTGGTCAAATAAGCAAGAGGATAACCCGATCTTGAAAAAACTGGATAAATTATTGCTTAATCAATGTTGGCTAGAAAAATTCCCTAACTATGATGTGAGGTTTACCCCCCCTAATGCTTTCTAATCATTCAGCTAGAGTTCTACGTACGGACTTTGGTACATCAAAGAAAAGGTACCCATTCAAATTCTTTGGATTTTGGATTGAATCGCCGGTTTCATCCCGAAGGTAAAGGCAACATGGTCACGGGTAATTAAAGGTTTCAAACTATTCCAAGTGGTGTCCAAATTGAAGCTTCCCAAGAAAGAACTTAAAAAATTGAATAATTTTGAATTCTCCCACCTCTCAGCCAGAGTTAAGTTGGCCAAGGAACACTTAACAGCAACTCAAGTGTCAATCGTGAGTGGAAACACGTCCCTCCTCAATCATGAGAAAGAAGCGTCTAAGGACTATTACCAACTAAGAGGGGCAGAAAAGAGCCTGTTGAAACAAAAGTAAAAAGTGAAATGGTTGAAATTGAGAACAAGAATACTGCCTACTTTCATAAAATGGTTAAGTATAGGCAAAAGAGGAATGTCATCCACAATTTGACAAAGGAGGATGGAATGGAAATCCATGGCAATTTTGTTTTCAATGCGGAAATTGTGAATTACTTCTCTGGCAGGCCAGCAAAAAGTAATTTCTATTATAGAGGTACAGGACTACATCTCCAGAAAAATCCCTAATCAACAAACCATGCAAATTAATGGCCCATTCTCAAATGAGGAAATTAGAATGGCTTTCTTTAGTCAAGCAGATAATAAAGCCCCTGGACCAAATGGATTTTCTACTCAATTCTTTAAAGTTACATGGCCCATTATAGGAGCAGATATAGTTGATGGGGTGAATGAGTTTCTATTATCTGGGAATATGCTCAAGGAATTGAATTGTACAATTATGTCTCTCGTACCTAAGGTTATTAATCCTACTAATCTATCTGATTTCAGGCCTATATCCTGTTGTAATACCATTTGCAAAGCTATTTTAAGCTACTTGCCTCAAGACTTAATTTGCTCTTACCTCAACTAGTAGGAAAAGAGCAGTCTGCATTCATTGAAAGTTGGTTTATTTCAAACAATATTCTTATTACTCAAGAACTAATCAATGGCTACCATACTAATAGAGGAGCACCCCGTTGTATGCTCAAAGTGGACATCTACAAGGCACATGATTCTATTAATTGGAATTTTTTGGTGGCAATACTAACCTGCATGAATTTTCCACCCCACTTTATCAAACTGGTGATCCAATGTTTCTCTACCCCATGATTCTCCTTTATCATAAATGGTGAATTAATAGGCTTCATAACTAGTTCAAAAAGAATTAGAGAAGGTGACCCCATATCACCTTACCTATTTGTCCTTGGCATGGAAGTTTACTTAGGGATATTAAGGTAGTTCATGGGTGTTCCTAAATTTTCTTTTCATTGCAGATGTAAAATAGAATGACTAACTCACCTTTGTTTTGCATATGATCTCTTGATTTTTTGCAGAGGCAATGAGGATTCGGTTAGGGTGATCAAAGAGTCCTTGCAAACCTTTGAGTCAATATTAGATCTCAGAGCCAACCATGGAAAAAGCCTTTTATTCTTATCCAATGTACCACCTTCAATAAAGATAGAGCTTATCAAAATACTGGGATTCAAGGAAGGGACTCCCCCCATCTGCTACTTGACTATACCATTGCTTGCATCCAAACTCTGTAAGGCTGCTTGTGATGCCCTAATTGAAAGAATTTTGGCAAAAATCAACTTGTGGATAGTTAAGTTCTTGTCCTATGCTAGACATCCCCAACTTATTAAGTCTGTTCTCTTCTCATTGCAAGTATACTAGGCATCTATGTTTGTCTTACCAAAAAAGGTAATTACTACTATTGAAAGACTGATACATAATTTTTTGTGGAGTGGGAGGCCTAATATTTCAACAAAGGCTAAAGTAAGATGGCAAAAGGTGTTTTGCCTGGTTAATCAAGGTGGTCTAGGCATTCCAAAACTAGAAATTTGGAATAAAGTAGCCCAATTAAAACACATTTGACACCTATGTGGAGATTCAGTAAGGGGAGTTTAGTTTGAATGAATCCAATCTAATTTCCTTAAGGGATCTTCATTTTGGGATACTAAAGCACCCTCTATATGTTCTTGGAGTTGGAGGAAATTATTGAAACTTTGCCCATTATTAAGGAACAGGTTTAAGTGAGAAGTAGAAGATGGTATGTCTATATCCTTATGGTCAGACCTTTGGCTGCCATCTAAGCCTCTAAATTTAGAGCATAGTTCTCAAGAGATTGCTAATTCAGGACTCCCTCTTAATGCTAAACTTTGTTCCATTATTTAGGGCAATGATTGAGAATTTCCACAAAACAACTTTTGAAATGGATTTACAATTCCCTCTGCTATAACCTCTACTTCAAATAGACTTGACAAGTTTACATGGAATAAGGACCCTTCGGGAATCTTCTCTATCAAAAGTGCATATAAGGCCTTAACACCACACTATGGCCTAATTCCTTGGTCAAAACTAATTTGGAACAGGTTCTCAATGCCACAACACTCATTTATCCTTTGGTTAACATGGAAAGGAAATTACATACCCTAAATAAAGTGAGTAATTGGGGAATGACCACATCAATTACATGTTACCTTTGTTTAGCTGAGCAAGAAAACCATGACCACTTGTTCTTTGATTGCTTTTTCTTTAGACAAGTATGGTCAAAAGTTTTGGTAACACTTAATGCCCATCATCCTTCTTATCTTGGCAAACTATATCCACTGCCTTAATAAGTACAGCGCCTTCAAGCAATACTTCGATCTTGGTTTGGAGAGTTGCCCTTGCAACAACAGTATACTATATCTAGAAGACAAGGAACTCAACTCACCTCGGAAATCCCATGGCCTCTAGCTGGATGGATTTTAGCTTACTCTAAGCTTCTTATATCTTGATTTGGTTTACATAAGTATCTATACAATTTTGTAAATTTTGTGAAATTCTAGTTTTAAGACGGAATTTTGTTGCAACCAACTCCCACGTATAACGGTTGTATGTTCTCTTTTTATTCAATATAATTACTTACTTACAAATAAAAAAAGTATTTGTCTCACTTAGTTCTAGTTGTGGAAGCCAAAAAATATCCTGTTAGGATACTTAGAATAACAGCTACAATTCCTCAATAAGAAGCTCTGATATTGCCTAACTAATTGATCATTTCGGAAAGTGAGCTCGCAAAAAAAAAAAAAGATTCCTAAACATGAGAGAGCGTTCAGAAATCTGATCAAATTCCTGAATAAATCCCCAATTCGATAAACTAGGTCTCGTTTAGATAAAGCTATTCGACAAAAACAGTACATCACAAAGACTAATTTATATGAAGATAACAATTTTAGCGAGCTAACAAATGACAGTACCACAAACCTCAACAAGCTCAGGGCTAGCATAGTCTTGAATAATAGCAGCCAACTGTGCACCATCAACATTATAAGGCAAGTTCCCAAAGTAAAGCTTAGTGTTAACACTAGCCTCACTCTCAGCCTCAGCATTGACCCCGACTTCATCACCGCCTTCGGCATCTCCACCAGACACTCCCTCCCCCTCCCCCTCCTCCTCTGTCAATCCCATCCCCTCTGTCAAGACAACCTCTTCCTGAGCAACAGCTGCAGACATCCTCAAAGCCCGCCATTTAGGCGGCGCAGCACTGGCTATAACAACGTCATTTAAGTGGTGCGAGTCAGTTGTCATAGATGCTAGCATTTGTTGGGATGATAAGAACATTTTATGGTGGCAATAATAAATAGAAGGGAAGCAGGTTTTTGAGCGGAGGCATTTTAGGGTGTTGATGGAGGAAATGACGTGTGAAGCAGCCATGCGCTTTGGTGGTGGCGGTGGCGGTGGCAGCGGCAGCGGTGGGCGAATGAGATAGTGAGGAAACGATGGTTATCGTTTTCGTAGTGGCCGTGGTTTACTAAGTTAAGCTGGATGGAAAGAGGGTAAACAAAGACAAAAAAGTTGTACGAGGATGATGTGTGAAGCTAATGGCCAGTAACAAGAGGAGAGAGGGATAAAATTTTTAAGTTTTTATGTTTTTTTGCATTTATAAGTACCATGTTTTCGAGGTTATGAATTTATAATTTAGGGGGCCTTTTATCTTTTCATCTTTGGATTCCTATCTAATGATCTAGGATGTAATCCTAGACGCAAAGAATAAAAAAAGAGGTCTCTGTTCTTCTTTTTTACCTGTTTTGTTTCATTTTTCGATGTTCTCAGAATTGTTATCTATTAACATTTTATCTATTGCACATCTTTAAATAAAAAAAAAGGTTCGAAAATTTAGAAATTTGAAAGATAAATAAAATACTAAGTCATCCACAAAAAGAGAGGCCATAATGGAATTAAAATTATTACTAAATGGAATAGAGTTATAATTCGTATTACCATGTTCACTTTATTGTCATTGAATTAATATTACTGTATTTAGTTAGACGAATTGAAAATTGAAGGGCGTTACTTAGCTGAGGAAGAGATGAAACTGCCCCTTACATTAAAATGCAAAATAAAAAAAAAAAAATTGGCAATTGTAGCTCAATGATAGGTGCAACGAAATGACTATGGAGCAAATGGAAACCTTAATCTAAAAAGTCAAACTCGTCCAATAACAAAACAAACCCCAAATCAAAACCCAAATGCTAAAATGAAAACCCTAATCCCGTAATCCCCAAATTGCAACTTGGAAGACAGAAATGGTTGAGGCAACGAGAAGCTGGAAACCAAAACGGTGAAGATGATTGTCGCGATAAGGTTAAAATTGATTCTTCCATTTGTTGATTGTTTTCATGTAGTGAAGTTCATGTTTCATCCTAGGTGTAATGCTTACTCTATCATAAGGAAGAACACATATTACAAACCATCACCAACTCTCATCAATCTTTAACTAAATCAAAACGAAAAACCAAGGCAACTTCTCTATCACAGTGAAATCATCCTAAAGGACAGTCTATTGTGGCCATGCTTGTTTCAAGCAAATTATTTTCCCTATTAACTATATCAACAAATAATTTATATTATCATGCTAACAAAAAAAAAAATTATATTAACTACATCAGCAACTCAAGTAATTGATTTAATATTCACATAAAGTAAGGTCAATGATAGATCTGGCTTTGTCACAACAAATCTAAGCGAACCCACAACACCACGGCGAACACTTCGAACACTAACGTTGACGATGAACAAAGTTGCTATGGTGACCACAGCGAATAGAGCTGCTATAGCAACCACAGCAAACAAAGCTAATATGGTAACCATGGCGAGCACAAGACTAACATGGCAAACACAGATAAATTTTGCACAAATAGGATCTAATCGAAGACACCACAAACACGAGGGATAGATGACGAAAGCTGCAAATAGTTATTGAAAACAAATAATTACGATGAATACTAAACACATAAACACATACGACCATAGTGAAGCCTTCAAACATGCCAAATAGACAACTGTAGTCCCACTTCTATAATCGGCAGTAACTCCGTAATTGTAATTCTGTGGTATGTAAACCAAATTTGAATTCTATATTTTAATTCCTAACTAAAACCCTATTCCACGGTTACAGCAAACTAAACATCATAATTCATATTCCATGTGAAATTAGGTCGTAATAGAATTGCTATTATGGCCAACTAAATGTGACGTAAGTCTTATTACTTAGTAGCTACGTGGTAATATCACTTTTAAATTAAGCATATTAAAAACATAAAAAGTTGGTAAATGCACCATAATATAAAGATTTAGCACTTTCATAAAAAAGGGTTATCATTAACATAAGAAACTTGCTAGAAATACAAAAAAAGTTGATAAATATAACTCAAAAATCCTATACCACTTCTATTTAAAAGCTACCAAAAATGTAAAAAATTTCATAAGTGTCACAATGTACTATTACCACATTCTTACAATGAGTACCACAAATACAACAATGTTAAAAAATAGCTAAATACTTAATAGGTGTGTGTCCATTAGAAGATTTACCACTTTCATGTAATAGTTATCAGAAATAAAACTCTATCACTAGAAATGAAAGAGAGTTGGTAGGTATGACTCAAAAATCTATTGCCACTTTTATGCAAGGGCTACTAAAAACGTAAAAAAGTTGATAAGTATATTGCTACTATGTAGTATTATAACATTCATGCAAGGATTACCATAAACTCAACAATATTACAAGAATTGAAAAAATGTTAGTAAGTATGCTTAAAAAATATTCTACCATTTTTATGCAATAGCTACTAGAAAACACAAAAAAGTTGGTAGGAATGCAACCACTACAATATTGTCACATTCTTGTAAGGATTACCACAAAATAAAATACTTTACCAAAATTGCAAAAAAAAAAAAAAAGTTACTATAAATGCCTCAAAAATGTTAGGCGTAAGTGTAAAAGACCCCCTTAAACTTTGTCTTAAGTACACATATACTCATTGAACTTTCAAATATTGTAATTTACCATCTAAATTTTAATAAATTAACAAATAACCTCCAAAAGTTGCGAATAATACCCTTAAACATTAATCTTGGTATAGAAATATCCCCTTAAACTTATCAAAATATGCTTTTACACTCCCTTAAACTTTGAACTTAATGTGCCTTTTTTAAACTAAAAAAGCAAATATCCTTTTATGTTGCCTATCATGCCTCTAATGGTACCCTAAACATAATAGTCTGCCATATACAACATAGAAACTCAAGAACAACCCCCTAATTACCTAAGAATTTATCATACAATGTACAAAGCATACTAACATGTAGATACTTTAAGTATGAACTACGTTTCCAAGTAGCAAGAGCAATATTAATTATAAAAGTTCACATACCATAATAACGTAAAGTAAGAACTAATTCCCACCTAACATCCATCAATTTCTAGTAGATCCTATTAAGAAAATTAAAACACTAGGGCAGTTTATGGTATTTGCTCATATTACATCACCAAAATAAAGATAGAGTCTAAATAAAACACATATATTCTCTCATGCACTCCATCTTCCATTGCTCATCCTTGGTTTCCCAATATTGACCTCTAGCATGTGTATACCAACCTTTAGTCATATCGGTTCCTATAACAAGGAAACACTATGGGGGTGTAAGCTACATTCAACTTAGTGAAATATTCCTCATATTGTACCAATAAGCAATTATTAATCAAATTAGTTGATACGAAAACCTTCGCAATCACGCCTTGAGAACCCTTTTGATTAGTGTGAACCCCCAATGCAGTAATACGAAAACCCACGACACCAATTTGGAAATCAATCCCTAAGAAGATTAGAATTTAGGTTTGACTTAGGTTAATGATCTAAGAATTAGAACTATGGAAAGCCCTAATTTCGAAACAATCCACAAGAGAAGTCGATCAATCTTCCTTGATTGTTCCTAGGAGCATGTATTCAAATAAGAACACAAAGAACAAAGCAATAAGCTTTTTGGTATTTTCAATATCTCAAAACTGAGTTTTACAATGAGGAGGTTCCGAATATAAAGGAGAAAACCCTAAAACATTACATGGAAATCGCAAAACAAGTGAAAAGTGCGCATAAAAAGAAGGCCGGCCATTTAGGTCGGCAGCCTACTTTTCAAGGCCGGCGGCTTTCCTTGAAAGTGCACCAAAACATCGGCGTTTTCAAGGCCGGCTCCAAGGTCGGCAGCCTTGAGCCGGTGTATCTTCACCCGATGCTATTTTCATCAAATTGAAGTTCTTTTGGCCTTCTTTTGCCCCAAAGCTTTGAATCCCTTGAAGTCCTTCACCTGTGATCTTCACCAAGCCTTGCAAATGAGAATTCAATGTTTGTTGTAGCTTCTTAGCTCTTGATCTCGTGATTGGTCCTTGAGGCAAGCTAATCGTACTTGAAACCCCTTGAACTTCATCCTTAGCCACTTGATCTTCTTCTTGACTTGGCTCTTGAGCTTGGATCGGTGACTCTTCCATAACATTCCCCCTCTCCTCAAAAGGATTCGTCCTCGAATCCAAAGCATCACCTACATCAAACGGACTAAGATCAGCAACATTAAAAGTGGAACTAACATTATACTCACCTGGTAAGTCCACTCTGTAGGCGTTGTCGTTGATCCTCTCAAGTATTTGAAAAGGACCATCTCCCCGGGGGTTCAACTTTGATTTCCTTTGTAGTGGAAACCGCTCCTTGCGAAAATGCACCCAAACCCACTCTCCCGGTTGAAAAATCATGGGTTTCCTGCCTTTGTTCACCCTTGAAGCTACCTTGGCATTCTGTTTCTCAATCCTATCCTTCACCTGCTTATGTAGCTTCCTCACAAAATCTGCCTTTGAATCAGCATCAAAACTCACAAACTTGTTAGGTGGTAATGGCAATAAATCAAGAGGAGTAAGTGGATTAAAACCATATACAATCTCAAATGGAGAACAATGAGTAGTGCTATGAATAGCCCTATTGTATGCAAACTCCACAAATGGTAGACAATCCTCCCAAGTCCTAATGTTTTTATCTATGATTGCCCTCAACAACTGAATTAAAGTCCTATTAACCACCTCAGTTTGCCCATCAGTCTGTGGGTGACAAGTAGTCGAAAACATCAGCTTGGTTCCCAACTTTCCCCACAACACTCTCCAAAAATGACTCAAGAATTTTACATCCCTATCACTAACAATGCTCTTAGGTATGCCATGCAGACGCACTACCTCTCTAAAGAACAAATCAGCAATGAATGTAGCATCATCAGTTTTATGACAAGGAATGAAATGAGCCATCTTACTAAACCTATCAACCACAACAAAAATGCTGTCACTACCTTTCCTAGTTCTAGGTAATCCAAGCACAAAATCCATCGACACAGCAGTCCACGGTTCATTAGGAACAGGCAATGGTGTGTATAATCCATGTGGTTTTAGTTTAGATTTAGCTTCTCTACATGTAATGCAATGTTGACAAACTTTATGCACATCATGTCTCATGCTAGGCCAGAAAAAGTGTTCATTTAGCATAACATAGGTCTTATCTACCCCGAAATGCCCCATTAAGCCCCCTCCATGTGCTTCCCTAACAAGCAATTCCCTCACAGATCCTCTAGGAATGCACAACTTACTCTTCTTAAATAGGAATCCATCAGACACAAAATAATCATTCAGTCTAGTCCCACCAACACAAGCAGCAAAAATCTCAGAAAAATCAATATCATGTGGATACAAATCCTTCACCAACTCAAAACCTAGCAAAGATGTACTAAGAGAGTTAAGTAACGTGTACCTTCTTGAAAGCGCGTCAGCCACAGTATTCTCCTTACCCTGCTTGTACTTGATCACATATGGAAATGTCTCGATGAATTCCACCCACTTGGCATGCCTTCTATTCAACTTATCTTGACCCTTTAGATGTTTCAGACTCTCATGGTCAGTGTGAATGACGAATTCCTTAGGCCAAAGATAGTGTTGCCATGTCTGCAATGAACGCACCAAGGCATACAGCTCCTTGTCATATGTTGGATACTTTAGTGCTGCTCCACTCAACTTTTCACTGAAGTACATTAGTGGCCTATGATCCTGCATCAAAACAGCTCCAATCCCTATGCCACTAGCATCACATTCAATCTCAAAAGTTTTGTTAAAATTAGGTAAAGCAAGCAATGGTGCATTACACAATTTATCTTTCAAATCATTAAAAGCTTGTTCTTGTGCATCACCCCAAGCAAATCCAACATTCTTTTTCACAAGCTCATTCAAAGGTGCAGCTATAGTGCTGAAGTCTCTAATAAATCTTCTATAGAAACCAGCAAGTCCATGAAAGCTCCTCACCTCACTAGCAGTTCTAGGTCTAGGCCACTCCTTAATGGCTCTAACCTTCTCCTCATCAACCTCAACCCCACGACTAGAAACAACAAAACCTAGAAAATTGACCTTATCCATGCAGAAACTACACTTCTTAAGGTTGGCAAATAATTTCTCCTCCCTAAGTTTTGCTAAAACTAGTCTCACATGCATAACGTGATCATCCAGACACTTAGAGTAAATCAAGATATCATCAAAATAAACCACAACAAATTTACCTAAGTAATCACGAAGCACATGATTCATTAGTCGCATAAAAGTACTAGGTGCATTTGTAAGACCAAAAGGCATGACAAGCCATTCATACAGACCATATTTAGTCTTAAATGCAGTTTTCCATTCATCCCCTACTTTCATGCGTATCTGGTAGTAACCGGATTTTAGATCAATCTTTATAAACAAACAAGAACCATACAATTCATCCAACATATCATCTAACCTAGGAATAGGATGACGATACTTTACCGTGATTTTGTTGATGGCTCTACAGTCTACACACATCCTCCAAGTCCCATCCTTCTTTGGCACTAAAATCACAGGCACTGAACAGGGACTTAGACTTTCTCTCACATACCCCTTCTCCAGCAACTCCTCAACCTGTTTCTGAATCTCCTTTGCCTCGCTGGGATTAGTCCTGTAGGCAGGTCGGTTGGGTATGGCTGCTCCCGGAATGAAGTCAATCCGATGCTCTATGCCCCTAACTGGTGGAAGTCCACTGGGCATCTCCGCTGGAAACACATCTCCATATTCCTGCAGCAAATCAGAAAACACACTAGGAATAGATGGGTTAATATCGTCAGTGGCCAAATAGGCCCCTTTGTACAAAAGTACAAAGATAGGTCTACTGGCACTCAAAGCATGCCTAACCTCACTTGCCCTAGCAATCAAACTCACACTCCTACTTCTTTTCTCTCCAGGCCGATTGTCATCTTGCTTTTCACTCCCCTCTTTCTTTTCACTCTGCTCATTTTTATTACACTTTTTAGTTGCACTCTTATTCTTCACTCCCTCAGAATTGCTTGTTCTACTCTCCCTCTCTTTTCTTTCGGCCTCAACTCTCAACCTCTCTAATTTACATTGGTCCTCATACACTTCCTTAGAGGACAGTGGTGCCAAAATGGTTCTCCTTCCATCCTTAGTAAATGAGTACCTATTGAGATATCCATCGTGCACGGTTTTCCTATCAAATTGCCAAGGTCTGCCCAACAAGATATCACCAGCATGCATAGGTACTACATCACAGAGCACCTCATCACTATACTTGCCTATGGAAAAAGAAATGAGAGCTTGCCTGTTTACCTTAACCTCACCACAGTCGCTGAGCCACTGAAGTTTGTAAGGTCTTGGGTGTGGTACAGTAGGCAGCCCCAACCTGTTCACCAAGAGTGTACTCACCACATTAGTACAACTCCCTCCATCGACAATCACACTACATGCCTTCCCTTGCACATGGCATCTAGTATGAAACAAGTTTTCCCTTTGCTCTTCATGGCCATCCTCCTTCAACTGGGTGTTAAGTGCACGCCTAGCTACATACAAGTCACCTTTCATTGCCTCCTCAACACTCTCAGCATCACTACAATCCTCCAATGGAGGCATATCATCGTCTTCACCCTCATTGTCACTTTCCTCATCATCAGTGACAATCTCACCATTCCTTATCACCATGGTCCGCCTATTAGGACATTCCCGACTAATGTGTCCTACACCCTGACACTTCCAACATTTAATGTCCCTATTTCTACTTTTCTGATCAACAACCTTAGGTTTCTCAGATGAAACCCCAACTGATTTTCCCTTTGAAGCCTCAATAGTAGGCTTACTACCACTCTTAATATCAGATTTTCCATAACCTCTCCATGCAGAATTAGAATTAGAAGAAGGTTTGGAAACGTACCGGTTTGGCCCTCTACCTTGGAGTTGTCTCTCAATCTTGATGGCAAGATGTACCATCTCCTCTAGCTCTACATAATGCTGCAACTCCACCCTGTCGGCGATCTCCTTGTTCAACCCACCAAAGAAACGTCCCATGGTAGTTTCCTCATCCTCATCTACATCAGCTCTCGTCATGATCATCTCCATCTCCTTGTAGTAGTCCTCCACACTCCTACTACCCTGTCTCAAGAAATGTAATTTCTGCATCAATTCCCTATGAAAGTATCTAGGGACAAATCTTTTTCTCATCACAGCCTTGAGATCATGCCAGGTCTCAATAGGATACTCCATGTTCCTCCTCCTGCTAGTCACCAGCTGATCCCACCAGGATATAGCATAATCCTGAAATTGGGTTACAGCCAATTTCACCTTTTTCTCTTCACTACATTGGTGACATTCAAAAATCAACTCAACTCTCTTCTCCCACTGCAAGTATTCCTCTAGGTCAGATTTACCCTGAAAAATTGGAAGCTTCAGTTTAATACTTCCCAGACCCCTGTCTACTACATCATCAACAAATCGACCCCTACTAGCAGTGTAACTCTCCTGCATTCGACCTCTACCTCTTCCTGTGCCCATGCCTCTACCTACTCCTCTACCACCTCTTCTTCTTCTATTGACTAGCATGGCTGCACTATCCTCATAATCCTCCTCCAGATATTCATTAGCATCAGTCACTTCAGCAGCTTGATGCATAGGATTTTTACCTCCCCTATTCCCTTCACTAGTACTTGACTCCCTCTTCTCAACAACTTGTAGTCTCAAATTCATATGCTCTAGAGACTCTCTCATAGCTATAATGGCATTAGTCATACGCCTAAACTCTGACTGTTGTGCTTCACGCAACAAAGCATCATCTGCACTTTTATCAGATTTTTCAACACCACTACCTGTCATCTTTACCTGCAAAAACAACAAACGTTAATGCTAAACAAAATTTTGAGTTTCCTCACAACTGCTCCCTTTCGTGTTTTTGCACTCTATTGGTGGGTTATCCACTCGTGTTTCTCACAATCGATATTTAGCACACAGGTATTCCTCACAACTCTCAAGCCCGCTCTTAAATGTTCTTAAGCGAATCACACTCCCAAGAGCAATTTCCAACGAATTTCAATACAAAGACGCGAATTTGGTGTTTCCCACTATCCCTTAAACAAGATTACACTAGGATTGAAGGATATGGTGTTCCCAAGGATTAGCAAAAACAAGACAATCAAATAATTTCAGATTTTTTTTTTTGCACGAATTTTTTTTTTTTTAAACACCAATTGAAGACTAACTAATCCTAAGCAAGGATCAAAATAGCGAAAATCCCCAAATTGATGAACAAACCCTAGAACATGAGAGGTCACAATTTGATCAATCTAATCAATGGAGTACATAAAGATCACAACTTTATATCCTAAATAACGATGGGAAACAAGAATCAAACAAAAACAAGAAAAGATATAACCTGATCTAGAGCCAAAGCTCTGATACCAAATGATACGAAAACCTTCGCAATCACGCCTTGAGAACCCTTTTGATTAGTGTGAACCCCCAATGCAGTAATATGAAAACCCACGACACCAATTTGGAAATCAATCCCTAAGAAGATTAGAATTTAGGTTTGACTTAGGTTAATGATCTAAGAATTAGAACTATGGAAAGCCCTAATTTCGAAACAATCCACAAGAGAAGTCGATCAATCTTCCTTGATTGTTCCTAGGAGCATGTATTCAAATAAGAACACAAAGAACAAAGCAATAAGCTTTTTGGTATTTTCAATATCTCAAAACTGAGTTTTACAATGAGGAGGTTCCGAATATAAAGGAGAAAACCCTAAAACATTACATGGAAATCGCAAAACAAGTGAAAAGTGCGCATAAAAAGAAGGCCGGCCATTTAGGCCGGCAGCCTACTTTTCAAGGCCGGCGGCCTTCCTTGAAAGTGCACCAAAACATCGGCGTTTTCAAGGCCTGCTCCAAGGCCGGCAGCCTTGAGCCGGTGTATCTTCACCCGATGCTATTTTCATCAAATTGAAGTTCTTTTGGCCTTCTTTTGCCCCAAAGCTTTGAATCCCTTGAAGTCCTTCACCTGTGATCTTCACCAAGCCTTGCAAATGAGAATTCAATGTTTGTTGTAGCTTCTTAGCTCTTGATCTCGTGATTGGTCCTTGAGGCAAGCTAATCGTACTTGAAACCCCTTGAACTTCATCCTTAGCCACTTGATCTTCTTCTTGACTTGGCTCTTGAGCTTGGATCGGTGACTCTTCCATAACATTAGTTATATAAGCATATAAATGCATGGACATGCAAATGAATATAATAATATATATAGTTATTTGAAAAACCATATATAGTACAAATTTAACACCTTTTGTAACTTGGGTTGATCGCCTCAAGCTAATTTTTTCAAGATGGTGGCAAAAGTTTGGTTTCATTATTTACAATAAAACAAGCTTGAACTTTACATAAATATATATACGTATATGCCCATAAGGGATATAGATGTTAATGGTGCACTCAGTCTCATCCACTCGTAAGCGGTGAATCCCTAAACTCAACCTCAATCAAAAGGTGGCATTTCTTGATTTTAAGTAGTTTCCAAAAGTCAAGATAATGTTACATATAGAGATATACCTTCATACGATCTTTCCGTACCACCACGTGATGTGGACAACCTTCATAATGCAGGAGCTTGTAATGTATGGTATGTTTTAATTTATGTTGGATAAAGTTAATTCCATTCATATAGTGATCACTACAATTCATAGACACTCACAAGTTACTACTATAATGTAAAGGAAATTGATTCACGTACATATTTTCGATATAGTTAAGATATTTTGGCAATCATTAGCATGATAACTAACCACATAAATTTCCCACAAACCCCACACATGAATTGAATTCATATATGTAGATTAAACATTCAAGTGCAACTAAAATTTATAAGCACATAAAAAGCACAATACTTATAAGAATACTCAGCTTAACATCTATGATTGATTGTAGTAGTTTAGGTGATGAGATCCATGATGAGAGTCAAGCCGGAAGAAGGAATGTGGATCCTCTTGAAGTGCCGCCTGGACCGATCACAAGAAGTCGAGTGAAATGACTTAAGGAAGCACTTAACGGGTTGATAAAGGATGTCCATGATGCCGGAAAGGATTGGAGCAATCATGAAGTTGTAATGGATTGGAACAACCATGGGAAGACCCTTGCTCTTATACAAGTCACACCGGACACGGGTTGAAGAGGGCGTGTACTTTCAAGGCACGGCCGTGTAGGAATTCCAAGATTGCACAGAATCATACACGGCTAGACACACGGCTAAAAGGCACGGCCGTGTATGGACACAAGCAAATCCACAGAAAGATATACGACCAGAAGTACACGGTCGTGTATGTGACCGAAATGTGCACAGAAAAGTACACGGCCGTGTACACGGCCGTGTATCCCCTGCCGGCCAGCTTGTTCTGTTTTCATGTTTTTACGCAACTTATCTAAGCTACGTCGTTTTGGACTTGTTTTTCATGAATTGTAACGCTAGTATAAAAGCTCCTAGGGTTTAGAACAACTTAGAATTTACATCTTTGAACATTAAACACTTTTGAGAGGCACCTTTCTTGGTTCTTCAAGAACTAAATCGAACTTATCAGATTAATTTCCATGGCGTTCATCCCGACTTATCAATCGGTCTTTCATCCTGATTGTGGCGTCTTCACATTATACCAAGGTTCTTATCTCGCTTATAGACAACGGGTCGCAGTTTCCACTTTAGGTGTTTAGGCGTCTTAGGTAACGAATTTCCGAACGTATTGGTATTGGGTTTCGTCACGGGTTAGCGTGGTTCGTATCAGTTTAGTATCAGAGCTTAGGTTTGTCGAAACATCAAGTTCGGTTGAGGAAGGTAATATCAAAAACCCTAACTCCAATCGTTCATATCAATTATCGTATTCAATTTCGTAGTATTGATTGTCTTTTGATAGTGTAATATTGACTAGGCGATTGTTAAAAAAAAAAAAGAGAAAAATCACGACAAAAAAAAAAGAAGAGAAAAGAAAAGAAAAGAAAAACGTGATCAAGAGCAACAACTAAGACAAAAAAAAAAAATTTGGACAGAAAAAATAGAGGAAAATTTACGAACCCTAGAGTTGTTTTGAATTCTACGGAAGGAAATTGGTGTAGTTCGGGTTAGTTCCAAGAGAATTGAGAAGAGGAATTGGAGAGTTGATATCATCATTGTTTGTGAGAATACACGAGTGACTGTGTGATATCATCATTTGAGCGAAACACGTAAGGGAGTGTATTGTGAGGTTTAATTATATATATATTTGTGTTAGTACTAATCTTTTCTGCAGGAACTATGTCGAGACAACATTCTCCTGAAGGTGAGAGGGGAAGGTTTGATGCTAAGTTAGTAATTGAGGCGTTGAGGGGAGAAATGAAGAGGATGTTCCAAGAAGGAATGGAACAAATTCATGAGACGGTAGAGCAAAGACTAGAGCAATCCACAAACGTATTCCAAGGGCGTAAGAGGGAGAGTCGTTCTAGGAGAGTACTGAGGGGTGGAGATGAAATGACGGATGATGACTTTGATGAGCCTTCTGTTGGGAGTTATAGAGGTTATAGTGGTCGGAATAGAGGAACTAGAGATTGGGAAGATAGAGGAGATAGGAATAGAGGGGATGATCAATTAAGTAGCATAAAGATGAAGATTCCTCCTTTCTAAGGGAAGAATGATCTCGAGGCGTACTTAGAGTGGGAGAAGAAGGTATAGATGGTATTTGATTGTCACAACTATAGTGGGAGAAAGAAGGTAAAACTTGCTGCCACTGAATTTTCGGATTATGCTATAGTGTGGTGGGATCAACTAATGTTGAATAGGAGAAGGAGTGGCGAGCCACCTATTGAGTCTTGGGAAGAGATGAAAAGAGTGATGAAGAAGCGGTTTGTGCCTGCGTATTACTATCGTGAATTGCACAACAAGTTGCAAACTCTGAGGCAGGGAAGCCGAAGTGTAGATGAGTATTTCAAGGAGATGGAAGTCACTATGATTAGAGCGAATGTAGAGGCGGATAGAGAGGCTACAATTGCTAGATTTCTTGCGGGGTTGAATAGAGAAATCCAAAATGTGGTTGAATTGCAGCATTATGTAGAATTGGAGGATATGGTTCACATGGCTATAAAGGTTGAGAACCAGCACAAGAGGAGAGGTAGTAGTAATGCACGGTTTCAACAGAGTAATGGTTCATCCACTTGGAAGACTAATCAATGGAAGAAAGAAGAAAAGCCTTTACCCACCAAACTAAAAGGGGAGCTGAGGCAAGCGGGTTCTACTCCTGGTAATCAAGGTAACCCTGAATCTTTTACTTCTAAAAATCGTGACATTAGATGCTTTAAATGCCAAGGTAGAGGCCATATTGCTAGTCAATGTCCAAATAGGCATGTGATGATTTTGCGTGATGATGGAGAGTATGAGACTGAGGGGGATATTGAAGAAGATGATATGCCTCCATTAGAGGATGCTAGTGATGATGAAGAGCCTACAATGGGAAGCCTAGTGGCGGTAGTGAAGCGAGCGTTGAATGTGTAGGTGAAGGAAGAAGAAGAGGTGAAAAGAGAGAATATATTTCATACTAGATGTTATCTAGGAGATCACATTTGTAGTTTGATCATTGATGGAGGGAGTTGCACCAATGTAGTGAGTAATTTTATTGTTGAAAGGTTGGGGCTCAAAACTGTTAGACACCCTAGTCCATATAAATTGCAGTGGTTGAATGATAGTGGTGAGACAAGGTGAGTAAGCAAGCCTTGATTGGTTTTTGCATTGGTAGATATGAGGATGAGGTGTTATGCGATGTAGTGCCAATGCAAGCATGTCATGTGTTGTTGGGGAGGCCATGGCAATTTGATAGGAAGGTTGTTCATGATGGCTTTTCTAACAAGTATACGCTTGTTCACTAGGGGAAAAGCTTTAATCTTAAACCGTTAACACCCAAACAACTGTATGAGGATCATTTGCAGCTACAATAGTCGTTTGCAAAACACAAGGTGAGTGAAAAGCAGAGTGAGAGTGAGAGAGCAAAAGACAATGAGAAGAAAAAGGAATATAAGAGTTAAGATCAAAAGGAAAAGGAGAGGAAGGCTGGAAAGAGTGTGAGAGGCCAAGTTGAAGGGGAATCAACTTTGGTGGTGAGTGAAAAGGAGAGGGCAGCCTTGCAAAAGGAGAGTTGTGTGGCAAGAGCGAGTGTAGTGAGGAGAGCGTTAGTGATGAAGCAACCTATATTGTTGCTGGTTTTTAAGGAAACATGTCTTAATATTAACGAACTATCTAACTCTTTGCCTAGTGTGGTTGTGTCTATTGTGCAGGATTTTGAAAATGCCTTTCTGAAGGAACTCCAAAGGCAGGTAGATGAGTTAATGGAGAAGGGATACGTGAGAGAAGGCATGAGTCCATGTGCAGTACCTGTGATTTTGGTGCCTAAGAAGGATAGGACATGGAGAATGTGTGTTGACTGCCGCGCCATCAACAACTTCACGGTAAAGTATCGTCATACCATTCCTTGTTTAGATAACTTCTTAGATTGGTTATATGAGTATAGTGTCATTCCTCGTGAGCCATGGATAAACATTTCCATAGATTTTGTGTTAGCATTATCTAGGCTTAGGCATGGTCGAGATTCTAATTTTGTGGTTGTGGATAGGATTTTTAAAACGGTTCATTTCATTCCTTGTCATAAAACTGATGATGCTATACACATTGTTGATTTGTTCTTTAGAAAGGTAGTGTGTCCGCATGGTATACCTAGAAGCATTGTTAGTGATCAAGATGAGAAATTTTTGAGTCATTTTTGGAGAGTATTGTGGGAAAATTTGGGAACTAAACGGATGTTTTCAATTATCTGTCACCCACAAATTGATGGGCAAATTGATGTGGTTAACAGGACTTTAATTCAATTGTTAGGGGCAATCATAGAGAAGAACATTAGGACTTGGAAGGATTGTCTACCATTTGTGGAGTTTGCATATAACAGGGCTTTATATAGCACTACTCATTGTTCACCATTTGAGATTGTGTATGGTTTTAACCCATTGGTTCCTGTTTATTTATTGCCATTGCCACTTAACAAGTCTGTGAGTTTTGATGCCGATTCTAAGGCAGATTTCGTGAGAAAGCTACATGCATAAGTAAAGATTAGGATTGTAAAACAAAATGCTAGGGTCGCTTCAAGGGTGAACAAGGACAGGAGACCCAACATTTTTCAGCCTGGAGATTGGGTTTGGGTGCATTTTCGCAAGGAGAGTTTTCCATTGCAGAGGAGATCCAAGTTGAACCCTAGGGGAGACGGTCCATTACCGATGCTTGAGAAAATCAATGATAATGCCTACAAGAAAAATTTACCAGGTGAGTATCAAGTAAGTGCCACATTTAATGTTACTGATCTGAGTCCTTTTGATGTAGGTGACGATTTTAGGACAAATCCTTTTCAAGAGGAGGGGAATGATGAGATCCATGATGAGAGTCAAGCCGGAAGAAGGAATGTGGATCCTCTTGAAGTGCCGCCTGGACCGATCACAAGAAGTCGAGCAAAACGACTCAAGGAAGCACTTAACGAGTTGATAAAGGATGTCCATGATGCCGGAAAGGATTGGAGCAATCATGAAGTTGGAACGAATTGGAACAACCATGGGAAGACCCTTGCTCTTATAGAAGTCACACCGGACACGGGTTGAAGAGGGCGTGTACTTTCAAGGCACGGCCGTGTAGGAATTCCAAGATTGCACAGAATCATACACGGCTAGACACACGGCTAAAAGGCACGGCCGTGTATGGACACAAGCAAATCCACAGAAAGATACACGACCAGAAGTACACGGTCGTGTATGTGACCGGAATGTGCACTAGAAAAGTACACGGCCAAAGTACATGGTCGTGTACACGGCCGTGTATCCCCTACCGGCCAGCTTGTTCTGTTTTCGTGTTTTTACGCAACTTATCTAAGCTACGTCGTTTTGGACTTGTTTTTCATGAATTGTAACCTTAGTATAAAAGCTCCTAGGGTTTAGAACAACTTAGAATTTACATCTTTGGACATTAAACACTTTTGAGAGGCACCTCTCTTGGTTCTTCAAGAACTAAATCGAACTTATCGGATTAATTTCCGTGGCGTTTATCCCGACTTATCAATCGGTCTTTCATCCCGATTGTGGCGTCTTCACATTATACCAAGGTTCTTATCTTGCTTATAGACAACGGGTCGCGGTTTCCACTTTAGGTGTTTGGGCGTCTGAGGTAACGAATTTCCGAACGTATTGGTATTGGGTTTCGTCACGGGTTGGCGTGGTTCGTATCATTAAAGGTAGCTCAATTTCAAAGTTAGTGTCGCCTGATGAAAGAAATAAGGATTTGTAAGTCTGAGTATGTTAACTTATATAAGTGCCTTAATTAAATTTGATTGATTTATTAGTTTTCGGTAATTTAGTGTTTTGGCCATAACTTTCTTGTTTTAAGTCTGTTTTTTGCATTCTTGTAGTCATTTTAATGGTTTTCAAGTATAATTTTGACTATTATGGTAATTTTGGGTTATAGAGGTTTAGGTTTCTGCTCGATCAGTTTCAGTAGTCACTTATTTTAGCACATTTAAAAGCCTTTTGCTTCTAATTGGGTCTAATGCTTAAAGGAAATCACTTTTAATTAATTTGTAAACATATTTAGATCTTTATTGGGTGCATGAAGGTCATTGTACATGTTATAGGTTCTAGATTTTTGACCTAATATTCAAGATTAATCATCCTTTCTCTCGATTTAGTATATATTCCACCTCAGAGTCTTGTTGCTTGTATTTGACCAAGTAGCTTTATTCCCAACCTTTTCTATGACATTTTATTGTATTCATAATCTAGAAATTTTAGAAAATATCATTAAACGTTCTTCTTGGATGTTGATTTGGGTATTGGAAAATGAAGCTTCTATGTTTTTTAACCTTTTCATCTTTAATCCTTCTTAATTACTGTCAAAGGCTACCAAACATTGTAACCCACTTGGTTAATCAAAGAAATGTGGCCCTATGGTATTTTAAGAGTCTCGACCAAAGAAGGGAAGGGGAGCTTTAAGTCCATCCTTTTCATCTTTTCTCCTCTTCTACTTCTAAGACTTTGAGAAAAAAAATAATGCTTGCATTGTTTAGTAATAAAACTTGTATTTACACCATGTTTAAGAGCTCTTTTGCTTAGTACATCCTAGATACATAATTACATGTTACAAGAATAGAAAATTATGTGCTAATCTAGCCTAAGTTACATATGAAACACAAAGGAAAGAGGAAATGTTTACAATGAGGTGTCTTACTTTTGGTGAAGGTCTTTTAAATGGCATCCCCTTGCTTCACCTTCTCATCCGCTTCCTTACCTTGGTTCTTGATCCTTTGTTCTTTTATTCTCAAGCTCCTTAGGTGCCTTTTTCTAGTAGTGTGGCAAGTTGGTTTCGGTTGGGGGAAGTTGGTGGTGGTTTTGGAGATGTGGGTGGCATTAGTATGGTGGTGTGTGTGTGTGTGGTCGATTGATGGGGCCTTCTTCTTCTTCCTTGGAGAGTTTTTAAGTTTTTGAAATTGTAAAAATTAAGTGTGGAGGGAGAGAAGGGCATTCACAAGCAGAAAGAAGGGAGGAATTATAAGACTTTCCTTTGCTTAAAGCCTTGTCTTTGAACATTAGTCAACATGGTATGTTGGGTAGAGTTTTGGTTTGATGGTTAAAGGAAGGTTTAAGGTCAAATCATCTTTCATTTGTAGTAATTGTCTCTCCTCACCTAATTTGAGTCACATATAGAGTCTTAATCTACCTTTTAGGTTGTACTTAAGTGAAGGATGGCCTTTGGATTTAGGTATGGTGCCATTGTGGTGGCCATTGATCTTAAGACGTTGATTCTTGGGGTATCCATTGCCCCTTCATCCTTTTGTCCAATGGTTGGTTAATAAGGTGTAATTGATGGCTTAATTAAGCATATTTAAAGTTAGTTTAATTAATTCTAATTTCAAGACTAATTTGCATGTGAAATACCATCTTTGTCCCCATACATTCCATGCTACTTTAGGTTAGATTAAGAATGTCAATTTCATCAATTTTTTGGTTTGTTTAATTTATTAATGAGATTAATTTTTACTTAATTATATGATTTTACATTATTCTTAGGATAAACTTCCACTTTAAGGTTTTGGATTCAATTAGGTTTCAATATAAGTTTTTAGGGTTTAAGATTAGCTTAAATGGTTGCCATTATTGTTTTAAGGTTTACTACTTTGGTTTAGGATTTAGAGTCAAATTACGATTTTGGCTAATCATTGTTAGGGTTTAGGATTCCCTTCTTAAGGTTTTAGGATCCTAATACAATAGTCTTATGGTTGAAACTCATTTATGGTCTTAACTTGTTATGTTAGGGTATTACTAATCGTATTGGATGAACTAACATAATTTCTAAGTTTAGAGTCGAGTATCCTATTGACTCTCAGAAATGCCTCCCAATACTTCTATACAGTTTACCTTTCAATTTGAAAATTTCTCGAGGTTTACATTGCCAATTTATTAAAACTTGAAGGGGTGATTTATAACATTTGAAAGTTAAGGAAATATATCCACACCTAAGTAAAAAGTTAAGGAGGTTATTTACAATTTCCCTAAAATGTTATACCACTTTTATGCAATAGCTACTATAAATGCAAAAAAGTTGGCATGTACACTATGCAACATTATTACATTTTTGCATGCACTACTGTAAAACCCTAAAATTTAAAAAAATTATATAAAAATTAAAGAAAATAAATAAAAGAATAAATCATCCAAAACATAATTTTTAAATAATATTAAGTTAAATAATGAAATTAATTTAAATTATAAATCTAGGAATTTCAAATTAAAATTTAGAGTAAATATTTATCTTCGAAATAATCAAAATAACCTAGACATAAAATTTAGTAATAAATTGGTAAAGATATAATTTTTAAAGGTATTTCCGTACATGTGTGGAATGTTAAAATAGGGGTATAAAATATAATTATAATATAATATATAAATATACATATAAATATATATACATAACTGTTAAAAAAAAATCGTCCCATCCCCTTTCTTTTCTTTCTTTTCCTTTCTTTTCTTATCTTTTCTTTTATTTTCCCCCCCGACCGACCCTTGCTCCCTCTCTTTCTCTTTCTTCCTTTTTCCTTTTTCTTTCCTTTTCTTCTTCCTTCCGGCCATACTTCTTCCTTCTTCCCTTACTTTTTCTTTTCTTCTTCTTTTGCTGTTCTTTTCTTCTCCTCTTCTTCGTCTACCTTCCCCGACCACACTTCCCTTCCTCCCGTCACCCCTTCCTCTCTTTCCGTTCCCTTCTTTTTCCTTTCGGCCAGCCACCCAACGATGAGGATGACCCTCAATAGTAACAGCAACAGCAGCAACAGCGATCTCCACAGCAACAAGGAACGATGATGACGAGGAGGAGGACGGCCGCAACAATGGTGTTAGCGACAACAACTACGATGACAGTGGCTTGGTTTCGACGAACAGGGGAGGAGGAAAATAGTAGCAACGAGGAACTCCGACCATGGCGACAACCGTGACAATCACGATGACGAAGAGGAACAGCAACACAAGTGACTCCGACGATGAGACAAGCAATGACCACGATCTCGATGGCAACGACGGTGGTGACAATGATTCGGCAGCTGTAACAAGGACAACAACAGTCACCCAACGATGACGAGCCTGACGATAGCAACCACAATAACGATGACGATCACTCTCACTCCGACATAGCAACAATGATTCGACAGCTGCAACCACAATGATGGCAGCAGCAATGATAGTTCCAATGACGGCAGCAACCGCGACTCCAATAGCAGCAACAACAACGATCACGACGACAACCACAACGGCAACAACAAATGGACAGCAAGTATAAAAGCGAGTGAGGGAAGGGGAAGAGAAAAGGATGTGTGTGTGTGGCGGTGTGCATGAACAAGGAGGTGTATGTGAGTGTGTGCGTGAATGAAAATTCATATGTATTTGTATGCGGTGAAGGATGATGTGTGTGCGGTGAAGGATGGTGTGGGTGTATGTGAATGGAGGTCGAGTGTGTGTGCGTGTGAGTGTGTGTGGCTATGTGCGTAGATGGGGGTGTGTATGTGTATGTGTAATTGAAGGTGTGTGAGTTGTGTAAGGAGTTGTGTAAGGATGTATGTATGTGCAGGTGAAAGTTTGCGGGGTGTAAGGGTGTGTATGTAAGTGTGTGTGGTAGTGTGCAGAATGTAGGAGGATATATGTGTGTGATGTATGTGGGAAAGTGTGTATGTATGTGAATGATGGAGTATGGTGTGTGTGTGTGTAGGAATGTGAGTGTATGCATGCGTGTAACTGAGGAGGTGATGTAGTGTATGCAGAATGTGTGTGTGAATGAAGTGGGTATATGTGTATGTGTGGTTGAGGGTGTATGATGTGTATAAAGATGTATGTATGCGTATGTGTGTAGGGATGTGTGTGATGTATGTGGGAAAGTGAATAGTGTATGTGAAGATGGTGTATGTGATGGTGGGTGTGATGTATATGGAGATACGTGTATGTGTAGGTGATGGTGAGTAGTGTATGTAAGGATGTGTATGTGTTGATGATGATGTATAGTGCGTGAAGGTATGTGTATGTGTAGAGGAGGAGCCGGGTGTTTAATGCTTAGGAGTATGCGCGTAAGTGCATGAAGTGATGTAGGGTGGTATATGTATGTGGGTGTGTGGTATGTGTGTGTATAAGGGTGTGATGTATGCGAAGTGTATGTGTATGGGATGATATGTGGTGTGTGTGAAAGGGGGGTATATGTATATGGACGGTGTGTGGTAGGTCCAGTTTGTGTGTGTGTGCGTGGATGCCATGTAGTGTGTAAAGGTGTATGTATATATGTATGGAAGGTGTGTAATGTGCAGAGCATGTGTGTATATGTATGGAAGACATGTGGTGTGTGGGAATGTATATATGTATAAGGAAGGAGTAGTGTGTGTGGGATGTGTGGAGTATGTGTATAAGAGTATGGAAGGTGTGGAGTATGGATATGTGTGTGTGTAAATGTGGAAGTTGAGGGTAATGTATGTGGGATATGTATGTCTGAGTATGAGATGATGTGTAGAGTGTGAATATGTATGTGTGAGGATGGAAGGTGAGTGTAGTGTGTGCAAAGTATGTGGGTGTGTGTATTGATGATGTAAGGTGTATATGGAGTATGTGAGTAAGTGTATGAGATGATGTATGGTGTGGGTATGTGAGTATGGATATGGGAAGTGTGTAATGTGTGTAGAGTATGTGGGTAAGTATGTATTGGTGGTGTGAAGTATATGTAGGGCATGTGTGTATATGTGTGTGATAGTGGTGTGGAAGGTGAAAGGAGCGGGTTTGTATGTATGTATAGGTGAGTGTGTGGTGTGTGAAGTGTGTATGTAAATGGATAAGAATATGTGTAGGTGTGTATACATAGTGTGTGGGAAAGGTTGGTGTATGTATGATGGAAGCGTGAGTGAGGATGAAAACCAGTAGAAAGTATGAGGAACCTGTAGGTGGAAATATCAACAAAGAAGAAAAGAAAGAAGATGATACAAACTTTTAAAGACTGCTAAAATCTTGTGAGTTATCCTACAAGTAGTTCATTGGAAGATATTAGAGACAATTGGATAAATGAAAGGTTCAAAGATGCTTTATGGACGAGAGCAGCGTCTATGATGGTGTAAATGGTGAAGGGAATGATTCAAGCAACATCCAAGATGATGGCTTGGGAGATATTTGAAATGAAATGGATTTCACAATGGAATGTTCAAAGGATATTGAAGAAGATCATTCTTGGCCAAATACCCTAATGTAAGATCTTCAATTGTCCTTTTCAAGGGTATCTTGCATATGTGGAAGAAGGAATTCCAAATTTGGCAAGTCGAAGACATTCCATTGCTCGACTTCTACACAAGGAAAGCAGACAGTCGATCACAGCAACTTGGGGTGTTGGAAGTACATATTCGAAGGAAGTTCAACATTTGAATCTTGTTTGCCCAAAGTTCCATAAGGAGGAAACTTCACACCTTGTCATTAACTACAAGATGAGCATAGTACACATATTGGGTGCTAGAAGACTATCAAAGTTAAGTGTAGATGTGACTTTCTATGATTGGGTTGAGGAAGCATTGCAGAAGGATACTGACTTCAAGAGGAATGCAAAGGAGTTACCCACTAGAATCGCTCGACTCCAATAGGGCTACGACTAACCCTAAACAAGTGAGTGGGAAACTTAATGATATGCTACTATGTTGTGTTGTATGTTGAATGCTATGCATGTGAAATTGATGTTTGTTGTGTTGCCATTTGATATGATTGTTGTTGAGTTAAGTTATGCGGTAGGGAATAATGAGTTAGGAAAGAAGTCGTGAAGAATATAGGAGAATGAATGGTTCGAGAGTTTAGATGTCATTACCTTAATGATAGCACCTAGCACCATGTCGCTAGTACTATAACCATAAGCCTAACCTATATTTTACAAATTGTTTTCTTCCAAAACAAACCAAAATATAGAGATTTAGCTTTTCCTTCTATAGCTATCGAGTAGGTATGCTTAGTTGGAATAGGGTGTGTAGGTATCATTATGTATACACGTCAAAGCTGGTTCCTAAATGTGTATACGTATACTTAACCAAACTTATTTTCATATTATATTTACAAAATACACTCATGAACATAACCATACCAAATCGTGAGTGTAACCTTAGTTTTTACTACATAATGATCCTATTTTCTTACTCTCTTAAGTTCGTAAGGAAAAGTGCTTAGTAAACTATCCTTAATTAGAGATGTGACAGAAATATGTATATACACATATATATATACATCATATACAAATGTCTTGAGGACATCGAAAGAGAAAACGAGATGACTTTGTTGGCTTTCGAAAGTGTGAAAATGATAGAGCACTTGAAAAGTGCGATGGCATAGAGGTGTCAAAGATGATTAATGTAAATCAACCTCGAGTGGTTGGTTTGACATGTGATATAAATGACACAGAGGTGTCAGAAATGATTGTAAGCCAACCCGAGTGGTTCAGCATTTGAGAGAAATGGCACGAAGGTGCCAGATATGGTGATTGTAAGTCAACCCGAGCGGTTTGACATTTAAAAGAAATGGCACAAAGAGGTACCGAGATAATTTAATCCATTGTAAAACTGGATAGGTCTATGTTCATGGGGTTTGGGTTCAGTGTCGATGTTGTATAACAAGAAATGCATAATCCTTGCTTGTGATGAGTGAAATGGAATGTTTAATGTTTGTCTCTATGGTATGATTGAGGATTGATTGTGATTGTAAATGTTGTTTGATCACCCTAAATCAATTAATTAAGGAAGATGACCTGATTTAAAAACTTAACATGCATTTTCACGAGACATTGCATAAGATTGAAGGCCATCACTGTCACGGGGGGCGTCAGAAGTGATTAGATGATCGCTGTTCTGCCAAGTGCGAACTAAGTGATTAGGGGATTGTCACGCTTTGACGGTTCCGAGTTTGGCCCGTCCTTTGAGGGTTTAATGCTCGGTGTATTGAGGCACCTGGAGCCTAAAACATTAAAGTTAAGACACAGCTTAATGAAGTGATAAGAATAAGAAAGATTGAGTTTCACCTGGGCACTGATGGTGGCTTCAGAATCCCTAACCCAAGGTCAAGGGGGGCGTAAACCCTAGACTTCAAGTAGGTTACCGGAAGACCATGTGAGATGCTACATTTATATGGTTGTTCATATGTTTAATATTTTAACTTGAATTTTCTTGTGTATGTATATAGCATATGTCTAATATTTTGATGTGAGTTTGCTTGTGTGTGTATGTAACATTGAAAGTATTACCATCCTATTCACTGAGTCATAGTGTACTCACCTCCTCACAGACTTTTTGCTAGTAGCGATACGAAAGCTTGGGATGGGATAAGATGTGAAGTGTTGAGAGTTTTGGAAGACCAAAACAATAAAGTAAGATTTGTGAAGGATAGATTTACTTAGATGAAATGTTAGGACCCCCATGTGAATAGAACTTAAAGTTGAGAACCTATGAATTATCCTATTTTACTGATTGGTAGGGGATACCGATTCTTTGCGATCACAGTTAACCGTGGGATACGGGATCCATAGTTATAATTTATTATCTAATTATGTGTACTATAACTTGTTGTAAATGTAATTATTTACTTAGAGTCTTACGATCTCTGACTTGTAAGATGATTATCATGTAACGAGTGCATACATGCTATGATAATTTTAGTAGAGGCTTCTAAGTCCCTTTTCGGGGTGTGACAATTACCACCAAATTAACTACATTATTAAGACCCAAAAAACGTTGGTAGATGTGCTTTAAAAATATTCTACCATGCGGCCACTATATAGTATTGTCACATTCTTGCAAGCATTACCACAAATTCAGTTAAATTGCCAAAATTGCAAAAAAGTTGGTAAGTGTGCCTCATAAGTAATCTACTATAAACCTAAAAAAATTAATAGGTATGCAACCACTATGTAGTATTTGTCACATTGTTGTAACAATTACTACAAATTAAATTACATTACCAAAAATGCAAAAAAGTTGGTAAGTATATTTTAAAAATGTTCTAACCAAGACTAAAAAAAAAGAAAAAAAGGTAGATATGCCTCAAAATGTTTTACTATTTTTTTGTAATAGCTACCAAAAACATCAAAAAGTTGGTAGGTATGTGGCCACTATACTGTATTCTCATATTCTTGCAAAGAGTATCACAAATTTACTACATTACCAAAAATGCAAAAAAGTTGTAGGCATGCCTAAAAAATATTCTATCACTTTTATTCCAAGATTACTAAAAAGGAGAAAAGGTTGGTAGGTATGTGACCATTATATAGTATTGTCACATTCTTGAAAGCATTACCACAAATTCAACTACATTACTAGAATTGCAAAATAGTTAGTAGATATGCCTCAGAATGTTTTATCACTTTTATGCAATTGCTACTAATAACATGAAAAATTTGGTGGTTATGTAGCCACTATATAGTATTGTCATTCTTGCAAGCATTACCATAAATTCAATTACATTATTAAAATCGAAAAAAAATCAATAAGTATGCAATTATTATGCAGTATTGTCACATTCTTTTAAGCATTACCACAAATTTAACTATAGTATCAAAATTACAAATAAGTTAGTAGGTATGCCTAACAAACTATGCTGCCACTTTTATACAATGGTTACTAGATCGCCAAAATTTTCGTAGGTATGTAACCACTATACAATACTATGACATTCTTGTGAGGTTTACCACAAGTTTAAGATCATTACTAGCACTATAAAAAAGTTGGTGGATATACTTAGAAAATATGTATACCACTTTTATGCAACGGCTACTAGAAGCACAAAAAAAGTTAGTAGGTTTGTAGCCATTACAGAGTATTACCACATTCTTGCGAGGTTTACTATAAATTCGACATCATTACCAAATCTACATAAGAGTTAGTAGGTATGCGTTGAAAATGTTCTACCACTTTTATGTAATAGCTACCAGAAATGCACAAAAGTTAGTAAGTGTGTGATTGCCATACTTTATTATCACATTCTTTCAAGCATTATCATAAATTCAACTAGTTTACTAAAACCACAAAAAAATTGGTAGGTATGCCTGAAAAATGGACTCTTACTTTTATGTAACAGCCAATAGAAATGCCAAAATGTTAGTATGTATTTGATGAATATATTTGGTTACCACATTCTTTGAAGGATTACCATAAGTTAAACAGTAATACTAGAAATGGGAAAACGTTGTTTTCTCTTTGTCCAATTATCATTCCTTTTAGAGTTTACTTATTCTTGTTTGTTGTTTTGTTTATTTTAATTTTAAATTGTGGTTTTCTCATTTTCCAATTGATTTTTTTTAAGATATTACTTATTTTAATTTACATATTCTTATTTATTTCAAATTCAAGTTTTTTCTTTTTACATTTGCTATTCCTTTTAAAGTTTACTCATTCTTATCCATTAATAGTGAAAAAATAAATAGGTAGATAATAACAATGAAATGAATAAATACGTGAATATATAAATATATATAGATAGATATAAATAGGGAAAAGTACATTTATAGTTCTCAACTTTTACTTTTTTTTTTTATTTAGTCTTCAACCTTCCTTTTATTTTATTTAAGTTCTCAACATTTTTAAAACCTCATAAAAAAAGATTTTCATCAAATTTATTAAGTTTTCCATCAATCCATAACACATATCTAACTTCAAATTGATATACAATAATTAAATTAACAAAATGATAATATTAAATATATTTATTTATATAATATAATAAAAAATAATATTCAATATATTTAATGATATAATATAATAAAAAATAACAAAAATAATAATTAAAATTAAAAAATGGGCCAAAAAAATTTGTATGTACCATAAGCACCTTAAGCAACTAGCCCAAGTCTAATTGGAAGCCAATACATGCTCTGGATGAATAGAAATTTTGATTTATTTTTAAAAAACTATTTTTATAAGGTTTTTAAAACTCTAAGGACTTAAATAGAAGAAAAAAAGAGAGTTAAGGATTCAAATAGAAAAAAAAAAAGAAAAAAAAGGTTAATAACTCAAATAAAAAAAATAGATAAATGTTAAGGATTAAAAGCATACTTTTTCCATCTAAATAAATAAAATAAATATATAAATAGATAACTCCTATATTTGAGGGGATAAACCTTTAATCTTACATAACGAATAGAGTTATTGAGCTTAAATTTTCATTTTTGTTTGACTTTTGATTTATTCTAGATCCTATGCAATTATTATGAATTATTATTTAAAACATTAAAGAAAATATTTGTAAGGAGATATTATGAAAATTTAGAATCGCCATTTGTTAAACTAGAAAAAAAAATGGTTAAAATTACATCGCGAAACAAACATGAATAGCTGTTACTCGTCGATTTATGGGCACTTTATATGATTACCCTTTAAAGAGCAATCACGGCACCACCAGACAATTGTCACCATCTTTATAGTGATACAAATAAAATATTATAAATTTTAATAAATATAAATAAATTTAAGAAATTATGTAATATATATATATAATATAATACATATAAATGAATATCAATGATATAATATTATTTTTGTAGTTATATATTGATTTATCATGAATTGTTCAACCAAATCCTATATTCATTATGTTATTATTTTATATATAATTATATAGCATAATATAAATTAATATTAATATATTATTCAAATTGTAATATATTAATATATATTTTAATTAAAATTTAAAGTTATATAATTAACATAAATATCATAAGATTGTCATTACATGACATTTAGTATATATAAGACGGCGATGTATGAATTCAATATAAACCTAATAATATGTGCTTAATAATTAATAAACGTTGATTATATAGTTAGGGCATTTACAACATTTTAATAACCAACCAAAATAATAAATTATTTTTTATATCAATTATAAATAAATATATTAATAATATAATTACGAATACAATTATTGGGATAAAAAATATTATTATATATATTAATTTATTTACTTATTTATATGCTATATATTATTTATCATAGCAAAGAGCTCGAACCTTTTGCACAAAATACTCCCTACCAATCTAGATTCAACATGTTGACTTATTTCACAAATATACCTTATCTTAGTCTTAAGAATCCTAGGATACAATCCATACTTAACAAAACCAAAAAGCAAAGTAAACAAGGAGACAAAAGGCAAGGCAAGAGATTGCTAGAGGACTTATGTCACATTCACAAGCACACAAGAAAAGGATGGAAAAAATCCTTTCTTTCTTGTTGAAGGAACCTAGCCACTACAACATCCATTACAACATTCACAACACCATACTCCATTTTAGACTTTACAGTTATGCTCTCACCTAAAGAGACTAAAACCCCATTTGCCTCTTCTCTTCTATAACAACAACCATAAGGTAGGTTAGTTTGTCACACTAACACTAACAAAACCAAAAGTACATAATTTGAAAGTACCAGCAATTCTCTCTTACGTTATTGTTTCTATTTTTTTTTTAAATGAAGTATTGCTATGATGCTTTCCTATTATGTTTTACGATGTTATTGCTTGCTTTTGTTCTGCCTAATTACCATATTAGAGCCCATGTTGAGCAGTATGCCAGATTTCCACATAATGTACATTTTTGTAGAAAACTACTTAGCAGTGTGCATGTAAGGGACTAACAAGTGTTATAACTACTAACGTAAGTGTAACAACACAAAATCAAAATTTAAAAGAAACACATTGTATCTAAAAACACACACTCTTGCTTATAACTTACTTAAGATAAGATTCGAAGACATGCATGTAGCACCAATCCGGTAATGGTACACGATTTTTGTGGGAGTAATGTAATGTTTTTGGGAAATTTCAAAAATTGGGGTTTTTTCTAGCTTAAAAAGGAGGAGAGGGGTGAGGGTTTCTTTAACGATGGCTTTTGAAGAGTAATAGGACTGATTTTTCTCTCCACACCAGGTGTGCTAATAATAGGTTTTCATGTTAAATCTCTTCTTTTTAATCCAATGGCAAAGATCTCATTTACCTATATCAATAGCTCGTATTAGCTAACTTGTAAAAAAGTCACTTTGTAGTGACTTACTCCAATAAAAACTCGATTTTTTTTAGTATGCTTCTCAAAGGGATGTGAGCCTTTTTTTTAATTATTTATTATTTATTATTTTTTAAGTGTGCTCTCTCTTTCTCTCTCTCTCTCTCTCCATCATTGGTTTAAGGGGTTATCTATTCCAACATTATTTAAGTCCCAACTTAATCTAATGGCTTTGTTTTATTGTGGTTAATCCAACAGCTCATACCTAAGACTTCTTTTTAAGTTGTGATTAGACAACTTGATCTAATACCATTCCTAGATTAATCCCAATGGTAAACATTTTCTATAAAAGTTCCTTCATCTTTTGTCATACACAGATATTTTTATTTATATATATATGTCATAAAAATAATATTATAGAATAAGTAACTAATATAATAAAGATAATAGGTGACAATGTCGTAAATAAGTAAGTGGGACAAAGGGTAAAAGTATCTTTTCCTGGTCGGATTATAAAAGCGAACTAACTTAGGGTTTCTCTTTTTTCACACTTAGACAAATTATAGCAATATAGAGAGATAGAAGGTGAAAGAACCCTGCAAGAAAACCTAAGGTAACTAAAGAGGAATCAAGTGGCTAATTGAACAAGTAAGGATCATAATTAGTTAAACAAGGTCTATTCTAACAATTTAAATAAAAAATCCCAAATTGACCTGGTTATTCATAGGGATCGAATCAAAGGACGGGTTGAACAAGTAGGGAATAAACCAAATTCAAGTTCTAAGTGCGAATTTGAGCCAAGTGAGTATACTAGAACCTAACTTTATGTTAGATTTGGGTATTGTAACAATAAGTTAGATTAAGAAACATAGCAATTAGGATTTAAGAGGAATTAGTATAGAAAATTTGGTTTCGTAAGACCTTACTAAGAGATACATGGCTTCCCAATATAGCCGTGTTTCGATTGTGTAAACTAGAGAGATACATGACCATCCAACAGGGTTGTGTTGCTTTCGTGTTGATTAACTAAGACATACTAAGAGATACACAACCATCCAACACGGTCATGTTACCCCCATCTTGAAATCAAGAGATACACGACTTGTTTACACGGTCGTGTTTCAGCTGTTTTGAATACAAGATCCATTGAGATATACACGACCTTTTGATATGATCGTGTAATGGCCGTGTTGAGCTACACGACCTCCAACATAGTCGTGTTGAGTGAAAGACATTATCATTATGTATCAAATTACCTTTTTATTTAACTAAGTTCCACACACCTGGGATAATTAATAAGACCTTAGATAACTAAATAGATTAAGAGAAATTAAGAGAGTTATATTATTTTTAGATTAGTATTAAGAACGATGTCTTGATGATTATATAAATATCAACTTAGCTTACGTTTAGGACCAAATGTGCATACGGTTAGGATCTCAAGTATGTGTTTACCTTGTTTGTTGTATGCGATTACTAGGTAGCTATTTAATGAAAATTTATGTGAAATAATGAAATGTTAAAGTATTGTATGAATTAAATGAAACATGGTGCTCATTCTTGGCTTGGCCTAGGGGCCCGCAGTAGTAAATCCCTAAGGGGCACCTTAATGATCAGTATGCCATGTTATCTCTAGTGGAGTTATGTATCAAAATGATCTAAGATAGATTAGGGTTAGATAAGGCCTGTAGTGGTAGTTACCACTAGGACAAATTTTATGTATACTGGGGTCATGAGTACCCTTTTGTGGTATAATTCATTTTGAGATTTGTGTATAAGCTTAAGTGTGAATATGTTGTGGATAAATGGTACATATATGCATGTGCTGTTATTGAGGTGTGTCATGTACATGTGGGTGTGGTACTCACGTGCTAAGCTTAGGCTCACTCCTCCTTCCTATATTGTTTTTTTTTAATTGCAGGCGAGAATGATGAGCAAGTGGAATATGATGAGAAAGGGGACTTGGTGGGACATTACATAGATGAGATGGGAAGAGAACATTATTATTATGTGGAGAAACCTGAATATTTGTAAATTAAAGTTTTATTAGTTAAGTTAAAGTTATGGAGATAACTATTGGTTTAAGATTTTGTTATTATTAAATAATGAGATTTGGAATGATTCATTTGAAAGTCATTTAATTGATTGAAGTTATAGTGGTATGATGATTAATGTAAATGATCAGGTTTTGAAATATGATGGAATTTTAGAGCCTTAGCGTGTCACTTTGTAGTAGTGACACGTGGCGGGCTGTGATACTCTAGGTTCTGAGGCGTTACAGCTTAAGTGGTATCGGAGCATAGGTTTTGATGATCTTTAGAATTTGGGATGTGATCAAATAGAGATTAGGTTGATGACTCCTAGAATTAAGTAATGATCTAAAAGGTGTGGGATTCAATCAGTAGAAGGTAAGTTGGAATCATTAGAAGGCTAAGTAAATGATCTAAAGAACCATATGAAGTGAAGATAGTAGGTAAATTAAGAGATAACTATTATGTTATGTTAATCCAAATATTTTATGCAATTGTATTTTCTTGAATGTTCCTGTTTACTTTTGTATAGGTATATATATACATATATGTTTGAGCACGAGTATACATAGATGTATGCTATCACTAACTCCCCTTACAAATTCTAAATCCGGGATCCTTCTGTTGTCTCAATTTACATAGAATGCCTCAAAGAAAAAGTATCATCTGGGGTTCATCTAGTGTTGGATAGGATGGAGATGCCTCAGAGGACATGAACCCTCAAAGACCACCTCAGTAGGATACCCTAGAGTAAACTAATGTCACAGCTATTTAGTTGCTAGAGATTGTAAATGCTCTAGTGGAAATACTAGCACAACAACAATAACAACAGGTTGTGAGACCTATCAAGCTTATAGAAGAACCCTATGGGCTAGAAAAAAATTGTAAGACTAGCTAAAGAGTTCCACCTAAAGGTTGATGATCCAATAGAGGCTGAATATTAGATCACTGTGACTAAAAGGACTTTTAAAGCCTTCATGGTCCCTAAAGATAAAAAAGTGAGATATGCTACTTATATGCTGAAGGGAGCAACTACAAATTGGTAGACTAGTATGTCCAGATTAGTAGGAGCTCCAAACCAATGATAGAGGTTTAAGAGTTCCAAACCAATGATAGAGGTTTAAGGAACTCTTTTATGAAAAGTACCTCCTTAGCAACATTAGAGACAAAATGGAGGTGGATTATTACAATTGCCAGCAGAGCAATAGATTTGTGGAGGCATATGAAGCGGAGCTGAATCGGTTAAGCAAATTCTTGTAAGAGGTGATGAGAGGAGATGATGCTTCCTAAGCAAGAAGGTTTTTTAGGGGACTAAAGCTTACCCTGTAACATGAAGTGAGGGCTTTTCAGTTGGCTACTTATGCAAAAGTAGTTGACAAAGCAAAACACTTAGAGAAGAGCAAGAAGAGAACAGAAGAACAACTATCCCACATATTAGGATTAGTTCTGGGGAAAAGGCTTGTTTCCAACATACTTTATGTAGACAAAGGGAAGAGGTTAGCTGTATATCAAGCTAGGCCCGTGACTTATGTGCCTAGACCTCTTCAAACTAGGCCTGCACCTCTAGCACTACCTCTCCCACTGATACGAGATCGGTTTGATCGGATTCCTAACTGATATAAACCACGCCAACGTGTGACGAAACCCAATACCAATACGTTCGGAATTCGTTACCTAAGATGCCAAACACCCTCAAGTGGAAACCGCGACCCGTTGTCTATAAGCGAGACAAGAACCTTGGTATAATATGAAGACGCCACAATCGAGATGAAAGACCGATTGATAAGTCGGGATGAACACCACGGAAATAAAAATCCGATAAGTTCTAGATTAGTTCTTTAAAGAACCAAGAGAGGAATTCTCTCAAAAGTGTTTTCAAACTTTCAATATTGTATTTTCTATATTCTAAATGTTCTAAACCCTAGGAGCTTTATATTAGGGTTTACAATTCGTAACAATAAAGCCCAAAACGACATAGCTTAGATAAGTTGCGTAAAAATAACAAAACAAGACATGAAGGCCGGCGTCGGGGAGATACACGGCCGTGTACTTTGGCCGTGTATAATTCTGTGGAAATCTTGACAATGTACATGACCGTGTACTTCTAGTCGTGTATCTTTTTGTGGAAATCTTGATAACATATACAACCGTGCCTTTGAACCGTGTATACGACCGTGTATGATTCTGTGTAACCTCCAGACTCCTACACGACCGTGCCTTGTAAAGACACGCCCTCTTCACCCCGTATCCGATATGACTTGTACAAGAGCAAGGGCCTTCCCATGGTTGTTCCAATCCTTTCCAACTTCATGATTGCTCCAATCCTTTTCGACTTCATGGACATCTTTTATCAACCCGTTAAGTGCTTCCTTGAATCATTTCGCTCGATTTCTTGTGATTGGTCCATGTAGCACTTCAAGAGGATCCACATTCCATCTTCTGGCTTGGCTCCCATCATGGCTCTCATCACCCACCATAGGCAGGCCAGGGTGTGAGGTTTCTTAGATGTTTAGGACCTCATGATCTATAACAATCTAATTGGTCAGAAGGGGCATGCTTCTCTTGTAGCAAAACAAAACACACCAGTAGGAGCTGTATTGAAAAGACCTTCCCTCAGACCTTCTACTACACCTATAAGTAGAGAGGGCACAGATTATTCAAGTGTAGTGCTCAACACACTCAGGTAACTATACCCTTACAAGCCCAACAGGCGATAAAACTTATACCCAGAAGGCCACTAAGCATAAATCAGAGTGTGGGACCAAGATAGAGGACACCTAGTAAGGTGTTTGCATTACAACAACAGCAACAACAGGATGCTCACAATCAAGATACCATAGCAGGTTCACTGCTCATAAACTCAAATACTGTCTATGTGTTGTTTGACATGGGTGTAACCCATTCCTACATATTGCCTGTGTTTATGAATGTATGTGGATTAAAACCTGTTGTATTGGAGAGTGTTATGATTGTAAATACTCCTTTGGAGTAGGTGGGAAATTAGATGAAATGTGTAAAGAGGTGGAGATTGTAATACATGGCAAGAAAATGTCAGTTGAATTGTTTGTATTAGAGATGGTAGAGTTTGATCTAATTCTAGAAGTGAACTGGTTGTCTAAGTACAATGCCACTATAGATTGTCACAATCTAGTGGTTAGGTTTGATTTTCCTATTGAGAAACAAATTGTATTCAAGTTAGATCTACAGAGGCTTGCAACTCTTCCAATATAAGAGTTATGGAACAAAGAAAGGCTGTTAACCTTATCAATAAAGACAAAACAGGTTAAGGAATTGGAAAAGGTGCATATGGTGAATAAGTATGCAGATGTTTTTCCTAAGAATTTGCTAGTTTTACCACTAGCTAGAGAGATAGAATTTTGTATTGATCTTGTACCGGAAACGATACCCATATCTAAAGCACCATATAGAATGACACCTACGAAACTATCTAAATTAAAGACTTAACTTCAAGAGCTTTAGGATAGTGGGTTTATTATACTAAGCATCTCACCATGGGGTGCTCTAGTATTGTTTGTTAAGAAGAAGGATGGGAATATGAGGTTGTATATAGATTATAAAGAGTTAAACCGCGTCACAATCAAGAACAAATACCCTCTCCCTAGGATTGATGACCTATTTGATCAATTACAAGGAGCTTAAGTCTTTTCCAAAATTGACTTGAGATCGGGGTGCCATTAGTTAAGAATTAAGGAGGAAGACATACAGAAGACTGTTTTTAGGACTCAATATGGACATTACGAGTTTCAGGTGATACCTTTTGGGTTGACAAACGATTCAGTAGCTTTCATGGACCTCATGAACACAGTGCTCAAAGACTGGTTAGACCAGTTTGTAGTAGTTTTTATAGACGATATCCTCATCTATTCTGAAAGTAGAGAAGAAGATGAAGCACATCTTAGAACCTTACTAAAAAGACTCTAGGAAGAAAAACTTTATGCTAAATTCAACAAATGCGAATTTTGGTTGGAATAGGTATCTTTTTTAGGATACGTGGTGGATAAGAATGGAATATCAGAAGACCCTAAGAAGGTAAAGGCAGTAAGTGATTGGCCAAGACTGAGAACTGTAACAGAAGTAAGGAGTTTTCTAGGATTAGCTGGTTACTATAGACGCTTTGTAGAAGGATTCTCACGGTTAGCAACTCCCTTGACTTAATTGACAAAGAAAAAGGCCAAGTTCATATGGAGTGATGAATGTGAGAGTAGCTTCATGACATTGAAGAATAAATTAATGATAGCTCTATTGTTGGCCATACTAAAGACGAGACAAGAATTTGAAGTATTTAGCGATGCATCAAATCAAGGTTTAGGATATGTGCTTACGTAAAATGGGAGAGTCATTACATATGCTTCCCCCCAGTTGAAATGGTATGAGAAGAATTACCCCATCTATGACCTAGAATTAGCTACTATAATCTTGGCACTAAAATTATGGAGACATTATCTTTATGGGAATAAGTGTAAAATATTTATAGATCATAAAAGTTTGAAATATCTGTTTACCTAAAATGAATTGAATATGAGGCAGAGGAGGTGGCTAGAACTGATGAATGATTACAATGTGGAAATTCATTATTACCTTGGAAAAGCGAACGTGGTTGTGAATGCTTTAAGTAGGAAGAAACATATAAATATTGAAGTACTAATCACATCCTAGAGGAAAATACTAGAAGACATGGATAAGCTGAAAATGGAAATAGTGACACAAGAAGTGGGAAATAGGTTCGCTAAGCTTAGTATCCAACCCAATCTTATTGATTAGATCAAAACTGTACAAATGGAAGATCCTGAAATTTAGAAAGTAAGGAACAAATTAGAACAGGGTAAAGCTATAGAATTTGTATTAAACACTAAAGGGATAGTCAAGTATGGTAATAGATGGTGTGTTTTAAATAATACAACATTAAAGAAGAAGATCATGAAGGAAGCCCATTACTCAGGGTATACAGTATACCTAGGAAGCATTGATATCGATCTTCCTATCATCTAACTTTAGACTTATAGGCAAGTGCACTTATCGATTTTATAGTATAGTAGATAAAGATATCGAGTGTCGATCCTACATAGATTACAAGTACTAGTAATTACCTTTTTTTCTAATTATCTAATCGACAAAATTAAATAAACGATTAAATGAAATAAATAATGAATAAATTAAAGAAAGCAATAATTAATAAAACTAATATATTTAGGTATTGAATCGATCTAGAATTACTAATGTAATTAATTAATTATTATTCAAATTCTTATTTTATTCTTGGATTGTGGAAATTCCTATATTGAACTAATAGCTCTCTCAAGTTATACTAATTCCTAATTTTAGGTTTATTAATTAGAATCTTTTCCTAATTAAAACTCCTAAAATTGCATTACATTCGATTGATGAATTTTGCTATTAGGTTTAACCCTAATTCGGAAGATTTATGTCATCCTATCTCTAAGTTTGCATGCAACTCTTTTTAATTATGCTAGATCTATTCTTATATAAAATTTCTTGATTTTTATATAAGAAATCAAAATTTAACTAATATGCCTGCTATATTAAATTGAAAATAATAAAAACACATAATCGAATTACAAGAATGATAGATAATTCATTGAATAATAATCATAAAAATTGCATGTTCATTCTAGAGTTCATCATACCGAATATAAAAGAAATTAAGTTATAGACATGTTAAATCTAAAAACAATGATAATAAAAGAAAGCATAAATAAAAACATTAAAAATATAAATATAAATATAAAAATCTATTCTAATCTCCTAATCTAATTTTAATCTTAATCTTCTAATTCTATTTTCCTAATCTAATTTTTCCTATAGTTTAAAAACTAAAACTAAAACTATTTTACTATCTTCTACTCTACTCTACTACCTTCTTCTTGTCGTTAGCTATATATGTATATATATATGTTGAATGCAACATGGGATATCTTGGATGATTTAGTCAAATATGATCCGGCCTTATCTGATTTCCTTCTCCTTCTTACCGTTATATGTATATATATATATAAGATTTGGAGCTTGGCAAATCTTTCTCTCACTTTCCAGTTGATTTTTCTAGCATGCAACACGGTGAGTCTCTCAACGTACTTTGCAGTGAGCGAATACAAATCTTCCTTGATCTTCTTCAATCTTTGCATGACTTATTTTGGCATTTTTTTTGCTACTTTTTTGCTGGACTTTCCATCTTGTAAAAAAATTACATTTTTCTCTTCAACTTTCATAAAATTTTTCTATTAATTCATAAATTATAATTTAAGACTCTAAAATTAAAATATAAAGTGATTAAGTGCAATATTCATTTAAAATGTATGAAAATTAAATAAAAGGTTATTATAATTTATGTAAATAATTAGCACATTATAACCCTTATCAAGCACCAAGACGTATAAAGTTCTTAAGAATACTTACTAGTGGAAAAATATGAAATGGGAGATAGCAGAATATGTGTCTAGGTGTCTCACATGTCAACAAATAAGGATTGAGCACCAAAGACCAGTTGGTGAGTTATAACTTCTTCCTGTGCCTGAATGGAAGTGGGAACATGTAACTATAGATTTCGTCACCACACTCTCGAATACCAAGGGGAAATATGATGCAATCTGGGTGATAGTAGATAGATTGACCAAGTCCGCTCATTTCTTGCCAATTAAGGTGGACTACATATTAGAAAAGCTTGCTCAAATGTACATTAGAGAAATTGTCAAATTATACGGAGTACCAGCCACTATTATATCTGATAGGGATACTCGATTTGTGAGCATATTCTAGAAAAGTTTACATCAAGCCTTGGGGACTAAACTCTAGTTTAGTATAACATTTCATCCCTAGATAGATGGGCAATTTGAAAGAACTATTCAAATTCTAGAAGATCTACTATGAGCATGTACATTGGATCAAGGGGGTAACTGGAGTGATCATTTGCCTTTAGTAGAATTTTCTTATAACAACAATTATCGGGCTACTATATGGATGGCTCCCTATGAGGCATCATATGGTAGGAAGTGTAGATGGTGTGCTTAAAAGACTAAAGTACATGTACACAATCCAATTAAACAAGTGCTCAATGAAACATAAAATTGGCGTGACGCTTGACTCACGTGAACCATAATTGGCGTGATCCAAATTGGATGAACTACAAAATTCTAACACCAATCAAATTACATGTAACATGCAACTCCAATCTTATAAAAATTGAAGCAATAAGAACCCTAATTGCGTGAACAATAAATAATGGAAAAACAACCTATTATCACTAGATATTACACATTAGTAATAATAAGGAAGTAACTTAGAAGATCTTGTTACTACTCACAAGATTTTCCAAGCCTCACTTGCCACAATTTACAAGAAATTGATAAGAGTGTGTGTATTGGCAAGAGGACTCCTAACTCTCACGACAACAAGAAGTATTTTTCTAAAAAATGTCAAAAGCTCCATACAAACCCTAGTTAGCAAGTATTTATACTTGCTCCAATTAGGGTAAAAATGACTCAAAAAATTACAAATAAGCCACTAGGTGGCTGGTTCTAACAACAAAATACAAACAAATCATAAGTCCAAAAAATGAATAAAAGTAGCCAGTTCAATCATGAAAAATACAAGTACAAAAGATGGTCTTCAAATGGCCGGTTCTCCAAGTTAATTGAGCAATTTGTGGGTTGTTGGATGTGACTCCAAAAATGTCCCCAATTTGATCTTTAGTGTATTTTATTCGCCATCCTGTAAAACTGATAGATGTACTTATCGGAATGTACAACAATTGAATGAAACCAAAGTAGATACTAAATTAACATCCTCAAGGTTTAGTTATTCATGGAGAATCTTTATAGCTAGATTTTGTATACCTTTAGCTCGGGCTTAGGTGATTGGTCCTATAGGAATTGATTCCTATCAATAGATCTCCCTTACACTAGGATGAAGTGGGAGAAATACAGGCATTGGGGCCAGAGATAGTATAGGAAATGGTAGACAAGATTAGAGGAATAAAGCAACGAATTTTATCAGCCTAGAGTCACTAAAAAAGTTATGCAGACAAACGACGATGCCCTCTAGAATTTCAAGTTGGACATAAAGTCTTACTGAAGATATCTCCAACTAAATGGGTAATTAGGTTTGGATTGCAGAGTAAGTTGAATCCAAGATATGTAGGTCCCTTTGAAATTCTAGAAAGAGTTAGAATAGTCACATATATGTTAGCCCTACCACTAAGTCTGGTCGGGGTACATGGCGTGTTTCATGTATTGATGTTAAGAAAATATGTACCAAACTCAGATCAAGTAGTAGTCTTAGAACCCCTGAAGGTTCAACCAGACTTGTCCTCTATAGAAAAACCTGTAAGGATAGTGGATACAAAGGAATAAGTATTAAGAAAAAGAAAAATTCCTTATGTTAAAGTACTGTGGACAAATGAAACAGAACTAAAGGCGACATGGGAATTATAAGACAAAGTGAAGAGAAAGCATCCGGAACTCTTCCTAATCCTAAGTAATTTTTAAGGACAAAAGTTTTAATAAGGAGGGGAGAATGTCATACATAGATATTTTTATTTATATATATATATATGTCATAAAAATAATATTATAGAATAAGTAACTAATATAATAAATAGGTGGCAATGTCGTAAATAAGTAAGTGGGACAAGGGGTAAAAGTGTCTTTTCCTGGCTAGATTATAAAAGTGAACTAACCTAGGGTTTCTCCTTTTTCACACTTGGACATATTATAGCAGTATAGAGAGATAGAAGGCGAAAGAACCCTACAAGAAAACCTAAGGCAACTAAAGAGGAATCAAGCAGCTAATTGAATAGGTAAGGATCGTAATTAGTTAAACAAGGGTCTATCCTAACAATTTAAATAAAAAAATCCCAAATTAACTTGGTTATTCGTAGGGATTGAATCAAAAGACTAGTTGAACAAGTAGGGAATCAACCGAATTCAAGTTCCAAGTGCGAATCTAAGCCAAGTGAGTATACTAGAATCTAACTTTATGTTAGATTTGGGTATTATAATGATAAGTTAGATCAAGAAACATAGCAATCAAGATTTAGGAGGAATTAGTATAGAAAATTTCGTTTCGTAGGAACTTACCGAGAGATACACAGCCCCCCAACATGGCCTTGTTTCAATCGTGTAAACTAAAGAGATACACAACCATCCAATACGGTTGTGTTGCTTTCATATTATTAACCAAGAAATATTGAGAGATGCACGACTATCCAACACGATTGTGTTACCCTCATGTTGAACATAAAAGATGCACCAAGAGATACAAGACCTACCAATACGATCGTGTTACCTCCGTATTGAAATAAAGAGATACATGGCCTGTCTACATGGTCGTGCTTTGATCGTGTTGAACCCAGAATCCACTAAGATATACACGACCATTTGACATGGTCGTGTAATGACCGTGTTGAGCTACATGGCCTCCAACAAGGCCGTGTTAAGTAAAAGACATTATCTTTATGTATTAAATTACCTTTTTATTTAACCAAGTTCCACATAGCCAGGACAATTAGTAAGACCTTAGATAACCTAATAGATTAAGAGAAATTAACAGAGTTATATTATTTTTAGATTAATACTAAGAATGATGTCTTGATGATTATATAGATATCAACTTAGCTTAAGTTTGGGACTAGATGTGCATAAAGCTAGGATCCCAAGTATGTGTTTACATTATTTGTTGTATGTGATTGCTAGATAGCTATTTAATGAAAATTTATGTGAAATAATGAAATGTTAAAGTATTGTATAAATTGAATGAGACATGTTGCTTGTGCTTAGCTTGACCTAGGGGCCTACAGTGGTAGATTTCTAGGGGGCACCTCGATGATTAGTATGTCGCGTTGTCTCTAGTGGAGCCGTTTATCGAAATGATTTGAGGTAGATTAGGGTTAGACAGGGCCTGTAGTAGCAGTTCTCATTAGGGTTAGACGGGGCCCACAGTGGCAGTTTCCACTAAGACAAATCTTGTGTGTATCGAGGTCATAAGTACCCCTATGTTGTATAATTCACCTTGAGATTTGTGTGTGAGTTGAAGTGTGAATATGTTGTAGATAAATGTTGCATATATGCATGTGCTATTATTGTGGTGTGTCATGTGCATGTAGGTGTGGTACTAAGCTTAGGCTCACCCCTCCCTATATATTTTTTTAGCTACAAGCGAGAATGACGAGCAAGTGGAATATGATGAGAATGGAGACTTGGTGGGACATTACATGGATGAGACGGGAAGAAAACATTATTATTATGTAGAGAAACCTAAATATTTGTAAATTAAAGTTTTATTAGTAAAGTTAAAGTTATGGAGATAACTATTGGTTTGAGATTTTGTTATTATTAAATAATGAGATTTGGAATGATTCATTTAAGAGTCATTTAATTGAATGAAGTTATAGTTGTATGATGGTTAATGTAAATGATCGAGTTTTGAAGTATGATGAATTTTTAGAACCTTAACGTGTTGCTTTGTACTAAGGCCACATGGCGGGTTGTGATGCTTCAGGTTCTAAGGCGTTATATCTTTTCTCTTGAAATATGTCAATTTGTTGTTGTAAAAAAATGGTTTATCTTTTTTTTAATTAATTTAATATCTATTGAAATACTTAGAGATGAATCGAGATTAATAAATAAAGAATGGCCTTAACATATACATAGGAAATTTGGCTTAATTTAAATGGGTATTTTGGCTAATAACTCTAAAAAACTATTAAAATAGGACAAATTAAAAAAATTAAAATACTCTTTATTAAAGTTGTCATTTAGATTTGGTACAAATCTAAAGTAGAGGTGCAAGTGACTACTATTGTTACTAAAATCTTGAAAAAAAATTATTATATTATATAAAAAATACACTTTTAGTCATCAATATTTAACCACTTATCTATTTAAAATCTTAACCTTTTTTTAAAATTAATTCAAGTCCTTAATTTTTTAGTATTTTTAAATCAAGACTTTTTTTAACCCTTTCAACTTCTCCATCCATAGATGATATGTGGCAGTATATGATTTGTTGAAACCAATAATTTAAATAAATAATATAATTTAATCAATATATATATATATTAAAAAATAAAAAAAATCCAGAAAGCTAAAAATCAAAAGAGGAATCTAGCGGTCACCCATCACCATCCCTTGATCAAGCTTCACAACGTTGGTCTATTGCCATCAAATCAGAAGAATAGAGAAAAATAAAAAACTTTCGCTACCTAGTAATCTCATGTTTCTTCTCTTTATCTTTCATTTCAGTGCATTATTTAACGTTTAGAAGAAGCATTTTATTTTACAGCTATTTCATTTCAGATACAGAGCATTGAATTGTCTCACACCTGTTGGCTCTTTTCAAACAAATGATAAAATCCCATTTAAGTCATTACCACTTTCTCTTCAAATAAACACTATTCTTCATCAACTTAAAGCCCACTTTACGTTAAGCATTGAAAAGTTAGACTTATAAGAAGAAGATCATATCGATATCTCTGATCCAGGTAAAAAGAGATATAAAATGAGTGTGAATAAATACCGGCAAGTGTATCGGATCGGATCAAGTAATATAGTGAGAGAAGAGTGTCGAACCACGGAGATTGATTAAGTAATGACCTATATCAATTTCTACTATTATTTAGGCAATGATATTTGATGAGAATCGAATGTGAATGAATTATACTAAATGCGCAAAAAGGGAATTGTGTTTGAAAAAGAATGAATTGATGGTGGGAAATTAGAATCCACCCTAATTCTACTAATCATATTGCCTTCATGTTATAATAACTCATAGCTATATGGATTTTCACAAGAAATTGACAAAATCTTAATCCTTTTTCAAGTTTTAAAGTAACATTACCCCAATTTAATTTAATAGCTCCCGCTAATTAGAATCAATGGAGGATTTTAATTCACAATCATAAATTTCCCAATTATATAATTGCCTAATATCTTTAAAATAATTTCTCCTAATCTCTTAGTGAAAAATTTAATAAAAATATTACATGAAACACTTAGGTCAATTTCTAATAAAATTTAATAACACTGCTTCCGCATGAATTATTAAATCTTACTTAGGAATTCCTGATAAAACCTAAATTTCTCTTTCGAGTCATTTAAATTCCTATGCATTGATTTCAATTACAAAATACAATTCATAGCAGGACTTCTTATATTAAAATTCCGTATATCTATATGTCCTATAACATGAATACAATGATCATTTTAGTTTGAATTATGGCTTCATCATGTTTCCCACAAGGATGATTTAGAACATTATGGTATGGATTGTATAAAAACAATTGAAGTAAATAAGTGCAATGGAATTCATATTAAATAATAAAAATAAACTGATAAATGGTATAGAAGAAAATTAAATAAATGAAACAATTACTATAATCTTCAAGAGTTTGTAAAACTTCAATCTTCCGAAATGATTCCTAAACTTCTTCAATTGAAAGCAAACTTTAATAACATTCTTTCTTCAAACTAAAATTCAGAATAACATGAAATGTAAAAGAATTTAAAAAGAAGATAAAATCCTAAAGTCCCCAAGGGAATTCTAATGATTCAAAAGATCAAAAACAAGTATGAATTCCAAGGTTCACACAAGGGGTCTATTTATAGATCCAAAGAGGAGGAAGATAAGGCTGATCTGATGAGGAATTGAGTCAGCAAATCAATCAAGATAAGGTTTTGGAGAAATTTTCGCATGGAAATCTGAGAAACAGTCAAGGCCGGTGATGAGATCCATGATGAGAGTCAAGCCGGAAGAAGGAATGTGGATCCTCTTGAAGTGCCGCTTGGACCGATCACATGAAGTCGAGCGAAACGACTCAAGGAAGCACTTAACGGGTTGATAAAGGATGTCCATGAAGCCGGAAAGGATTGGAGCAATCATGAAGTTGGAACGGATTGGAACAACTATGGGAAGACCCTTGCTCTTATACAAGTCACACCGGACACGGGTTGAAGAGGGCGTGTACTTTCAAGGCACGTCCGTGTAGGAATTCCAAGATTGCACAGAATCATACACGACTAGACACACGGCTAAAAGGTAAGGCCGTGTATGGAGACAAGCAAATCTACAGAAAGATACACAACCAGAAGTACACGGTCATGTATGTGACTGGAATGTGCACAGAAAAGTACACGGCCAAAGTACACGGTCGTGTACACGGCCATGTATCCCCTGCCGGCCAGCTTTTTTTGTTTCGTGTTTTTACGCAACTTATCTAAGCTACGTCGTTTTGGACTTGTTTTTCACGAATTGTAACCCTAGTATAAAAGCTCATAGGGTTTAGAACAACTTAGAATTTACATCTTTGAACATTAAACACTTTTGAGAGGCACCTCTCTTGGTTCTTCAAGAACTAAATTGAACTTATCGGATTAATTTCCGTGGCGTTCATCCCGACTTATCAATCGGTCTTTCATCCCGATTGTGGCGTCTTCACATTATACCAAGGTTCTTGTCTCGCTTATAGACAACGGGTCGCGGTTTCCACTTTAGGTGTTTGGGCGTCTTAGGTAACGAATTTCCGAACGTATTGGTATTGGGTTTCGTCATGGGTTGGCGTGGTTCGTATCAGTTTGGTATTAGAGCTTAGGTTTGTCGAAACATCAAGTTCGGTTGAGGAAGGTAATATCAAAAACCCTAACTCCAATCGTTCATATCAATTATCGTATTCAATTTCGTAGTATTGATTGTCTTTTGATAGTGTAATATCGACTAGGCGATTGTTTAAAAAAAAAGAGAGTAAAAATCACGATAAAAAAAAAGAAGACAAAAGAAAAGAAAAACGTGATCAAGAGCAACAACCAAGAAAAAAAAAAATTTCGGATAGAAAAATAGAGGAAAATTTACGAACCCTAGAGTTGTTTTGAATTCTACGGAAGGAAATTGGTGTAGTTCGGGTTAGTTCCAAGAGAATTGAGAAGAGGAAATTGGCGAGTTGATATCATCATTATTTGTGAGAATACACGAGTGACTGTGTGATATCATCATTTGAGCGAAACACGTAAGGGAGTGTATCGTGAGGTTTAATTATATATATATTTGTGTTAGTACTAATCTTTTTTGCAGGGACTATGTCGAGATAACATTCTCCTGAAGGTGAGAGGGGAAGGTTTGATGCTAGGTTAGTAATTAAGGCGTTGAGGGGTGAAATGAAGAGGATGTTACAAGAGGGAATGGAACAAATTCATGAGACGGTAGAGCAAAGACTAGAGCAATCCACAAACGTATTCCAAGGGCGTAAGAGGGAGAGTCGTTCTAAGAGAGTACCGAGGGGTGGAGATGAAATGTCGGATGATGACTTTGATGAGCCATCTGTCGGGAGTTATAGAGGTTATAGTGGTCAGAATAGAGGAACTAGGGATTGGGAAGATAGAGGAGATAGGAATAGAGAGGATGATCAATTAAGTAGCATAAAGATGAAGATTCCTCCTTTCCAAGGGAAGAATGATCCCGAGGCGTATTTAGAGTGGGAGAAGAAGGTAGAGATGGTGTTTGATTGTCACAACTATAGTGGGAGAAAGAAAGTAAAACTTGCTGCCATTGAGTTTTCGGATTATGCTATAGTGTGGTGGGATCAATTAATGTTGAATAGAAGAAGGAATGGCGAGCCACCTATTGAGTCTTGGGAAGAGATGAAAAGAGTGATGAAGAAGCGGTTTGTGCCTGCGTATTACTATTGTGAATTGCATAACAAGTTGCAAACTCTGAGGGAGGGAAGCCGAAGTGTAGATGAGTATTTCAAGGAGATGGAAGTCACTATGATTAGGGCGATTGTAGAGGAGACTAGAGAGGTTACAATGGCTAGGTTTCTTGCGGGGTTGAATAGAGAAATCCAAAATGTGGTTGAATTACAGCATTATGTAGAATTGGAGGATATGGTTCACATGGCTATAAAGGTTGAGAACCAGCACAAGAGGAGAGGTAGTAGTAACGCACGGTTTCAACAGGGTAATGGTTCATCCACTTTGAAGACCAACCAATGGAAGAAAGAAGAAAAGCCTTTACCCACTAAACCAAAAGGGGAGCTGAGGCAAGCGGGTTCTACTCCTGGTAACCAAGGTAACCCTGATTCTTCTACTTCTAGAAATCGTGACATTAGATGTTTTAAATGTCAAGGTAGAGGCCATATTGCTAGTCAATGTCCAAATAGGCGTGTGATGATTGTGCATGATGATGGAGAGTATGAGACTGAGGGGGATAGTGAAGAAGATGATATGCCTTCATTAGAGGATGCTAGTGATGATGAGGAGCCTTCAATGGGAAGGCTAGTGGCAGTAGTGAAGCGAGCGTTGAATGTGCAGGTGAAGGAATAAGAAGAGGTGAAAAGAGAGAATATATTTCATACTAGATGTTATCTAGGAGATCACATTTGTAGTTTGATCATTAATAGAGGGAGTTACACCAATGTAGTGAGTGACTTTATTGTTGAGAGGCTGGGGCTCAAAACTGTTAGACGCCCTAGTCCATATAAATTGCAGTGGTTAAATGATAGTGGTGAGACTAAGGTGAGTAAGCAAGCCTTGATTGGGTTTCGCATTGGTAGATATGAGGATGAGGTGTTCTGTGATGTAGTGCCAATGCAAGCATGTCATGTGTTGTTGGGGAGGCCATGGCAATTTGATAGGAAGGTTGTTCATGATGGCTTTTCTAACAAGTATACGCTTGTTCACCAAGGGAAAAGTTTGAACCTTAAACCTTTAACACCCAAATAAGTGTATGAGGACCAGTTGCAGCTACAACAGTCTTTTGCAAAACATAAGGTGAGTGAAAAGCAGAGTGAGAGTGAGAGGGCAAAAGACAATGAGAAGAAAAAGGAATATAAAAGTCAAGATCAAAGGAAAAAGAGAGGAAGGCTGGAAAGAGTGTGAGAGGCCAAGTTGAAGGGGGATCAACTTTGGTGGTGAGTGAAAAGGAGAGGGCAGCCTTGCAAAAGGAGAGTTGTGTGGCAAGAGCGAGTGTAGTAAGGAGAGTGTTAGTGATGAGGTAACCTATGTTGTTGCTGGTTTTTAAAGAAACATGTTTGACTACTAACGAACTATCTAACTCTTTGCCTAGTGTGGTTGTGTCTCTTGTGCAGGACTTTGAAGATGTCTTCCCTGAAGAGATTCCAAAGGGATTACCAGCTATTCGTGGTATTGAGCATCAGATTGACCTTGTACCCGGAGCATTGATTCCAAACAAACCAGCTTATCGGAGCAATCCGGAGGAGACAAAGGAACTCCAAAGGCAGGTCGATGAACTAATGGAGAAGGGGTACGTGAGAGAGAGCATGAGTCCATGTGCAGTGCCTGTGATTTTGGTGCCTAAGAAGGATGGGACATGGAGAATGTGTGTTGACTGCCGTGCCATCAACAACATTACGGTAAAGTATCGTCATCCCATTCCTCGCTTAGATGACATGTTAGATGAGTTACATGGGTCTAGTGTCTTTTCCAAAATTGATTTGAAAAGTGGATATCACCAAATTAGAATGAAAGAAGGTGATGAATGGAAAACTGCATTTAAGACAAAATATGGATTGTATGAGTGGTTAGTAATGCCTTTCGGTTTAACTAATGCACCTAATACTTTTATGAGACTTATGAACCATGTTTTGAGGACTTTTATTGGAAAATTTGTGGTTGTCTATTTTGATGATATTCTTATTTACAGCAAGAGTTTGGAAGATCATATGTCTTACTTGAGGGATGTTTTAGAAGTGCTTCGAAAGGAACAATTATATGCTAACCTCAAGAAGTGCACTTTTTGCACAGACAAACTTGTGTTTCTTGGTTTTGTTGTTAGTGCACAGGGAATACAGGTTGACGAAGAAAATGTTTATGCGATCCAAGAATGGCTTAGTCCAACCAATGTAAGTAATGTGCGGGGTTTCCATGGACTAGCGAGTTTTTACAGGAGATTTGTGAAGGATTTCAGCACCATTGCAGCACCACTTACTGAGGTAATTAAGAAGAATGTGGGGTTCAGCTGGGGAGAGCAACAAGAGAAGGCCTTTCAGACGCTTAAAAATAAGCTGACTCAGGCGCCGTTACTTGCTTTACCTAACTTTGCTAAAACGTTTGAAATTGAGTGTGATGCTTCAAGATTAGGTATTGGAGCAGTGCTTATGCAGGAGAGAAGACTGATTGCATTCTTTAGCAAGAAGCTAAGTGGGGCAACCTTGAATTACCCTACTTACGACAAGGAGCTATATGCATTGGTTCGAGCCCTGGAGACGTGGCAACATTACCTTTGGCCGAAAGAGTTCGTGATCCACACTGATCATGAATCCTTGAAGTACTTGAAGGGGCAACACAAGCTGAATAAAAGGCATGCTCGTTGGGTGGAGTTCATCGAAACATTTCCATATGTTATCTACTACAAGCAAGGTAAAGAGAATGTCGTTGCTGATGCACTATCTAGAAGGTATACTCTTATCTCTACTCTTAGTTCTAGACTGCTTGGTTTTGAGCACATTAAGGAGTTATATGCTGCTGATCGAGATTTTTGTGAGGAGTATGTGTATTGTGAGAAGAGTGGGCATGGAAAATTTTATAAACATGAAGGATTCTCGTTTAGGGAGAGTAAACTGTGCATTCCAATTTGTTCCTTAGGAGAATTACTAGTGAGGGAGTCTCATGGAGGAGGGTTAATGGGACACTTTGGCGTAGCTAAAACATTAGGGGTATTGCAGGAACACTTCTATTGGCCTCACATGAAACGAGATGTTGAGAGAATTTGTGAGCGATGTGTTACGTGTAAGCAAGCAAAATCTAGAGTCCAACCTCAAGGGCTTTATACCCCACTTCCCATTCCTCATGAGCCTTGGGTAGATATTTTTATGGATTTTGTGTTAGGATTACCCAGGTCTAGACATGGTCGGGATTCTATTTTTGTAGTTGTTGATAGATTCTCTAAAATGGCACATTTCATTCCTTGTCACAAAATGGATGATGCTTGTAATATTGCTAAGTTATTCTTTAGGGAAGTTGTGCAATTGCATGGTATGCCTAGAACAATTGTATCAGATAGGGATGCTAAGTTCTTAAGCTACTTTTGGAAGACCTTGTGGGCTAAGTTAGGAACTAAGTTATTGTTTTCTACTACTTGTCATCCACAGACTGATGGTCAAACTGAGGTAGTGAATCGAACTTTATCTACTTTGTTGAGGGCTGTAATTAAAAAGAATATTAAGAGTTGGGAGTATTGTTTGCCGCATGTTGAATTTGCTTATAACCGTACAGTGCATTCTGCTACTAAATTTTCTCCTTTTGAAATTGTGTATGGTTTTAATCCACTAACTCCTTTGGATTTATCACCTTTGCCTATTTCTGAGTATGTTAATTTAGATGGCACGAAGAAGGCCGAATTTGTTAAACAGATCCACGAGAAGGCAAGGCTGAACATTGAGCGACGAACAGAGAAGTATGTGAAACAAACCAACAAGGGTCATCGACAAGCTGTTTTTGAACCTGGAGATTGGGTTTGGGTTCACATGCGCAAAGAGCGATTTCCCGTGCAGCATCGATCTAAACTACTTCCTAGAGGCGATGGACCATTTCAAGTTCTTGAGCGCATCAACAAAAATGCATACAAGATAGATTTGCCTGGTGAGTGTCAAGTAAGTGCCACATTTAATGTTACTGATCTGAGTCCTTTTGATGTAGGTGACGATTTGAGGATAAATCCTTTTCAAGAGGAGGGGAATGTTGAGATCCATGATGAGAGTCAAGCCGGAAGAAGGAATGTGGATCCTCTTGAAGTGCCGCCTGGACCGATCACAAGAAGTCGAGCGAAACGACTCAAGGAAGCACTTAACGGGTTGATAAAGGATGTCCATGAAGCCGGAAAGGATTGGAGCAATCATGAAGTTGGAACGGATTGGAACAACCATGGGAAGACCCTTGCTCTTATACAAGTCACACCGGATACGGGTTGAAGAGGGCATGTACTTTCAAGGCACGGCCGTGTAGGAATTCCAAGATTGCACAGAATCATACACGGCTAGACACACGGCTGAAAGGCACGGCCGTGTATGGAGACAAGCAAATCCACAGAAAGATACACGACCAGAAGTACACGGTCGTGTATGTGACCGGAATGTGCACAGAAAAGTACACGGTTGTGTACACGGCCGTGTATCCCCTGTCGGCCAGCTTTTTCTGTTTTGTATTTTTACGTAACTTATCTAAGCTACGTCGTTTTGGACTTGTTTTTCACGAATTGTAACCCTAGTTTAAAAGCTCCTAGGGTTTAGAACAACTTAGAATTTACATCTTTGAACATTAAACACTTTTGAGAGGCACCTCTCTTGGTTCTTCAAGAACTAACTAGAACTTATCGGATTAATTTCCGTGGCGTTCATCCCGACTTATCAATCGGTCTTCCATCTCAATTGTGGCGTCTTCACATTATACCAAGGTTCTTGTCTCGCTTATAGAGAACGGGTCATGGTTTCCACTTTAGGTGTTTAGGCGTCTTAGGTAACGAATTTCCGAACGTATTGGTATTGGGTTTCGTCACGGGTTGGCGTGGTTCGTATCAGTCGGCAGCCTTGAATGTAGGCCTGCCAAGAGCCGGCGGCTTTGATGCGCTGGGATGATTTTTTTCTCTTAGGCCGGCCTTAAGGTGGGCAGCCTTCAGTAGTAGGCCGGCTTAAGGCCGGCGGTGTTCAATGCAATTTTTCACTTGCTTCTTCAATTTTTTGAAAAACTCCTCCAATTAACTTGTATTTTACTTTTAGGTCCTCAAAACCTGAATTTTCACAATAAACACCATTAAATACCATTTCTTTATATTTTCTTATAATATTGAAATAAGTTTAATATAAATCCCAAAAGAAAATATAAGTATAATGTGATCTTATCAACATCCCCACACTTGAACTTTTGCTTGTCCTCGAGCAAAATAATTGAAATGAATAAGAGAAATCTATCATTGAACTTTTAGTGCCCATTGTTCTAACCATACTGAAACTTGTAACTAGAATAATTTAGTTGAAATTTAGTAGTTAATCTAAATAAAACAGATTTTTAATCCTAGTGTTTAACAATTGAATTCTCCTTCAAAAGAAAAATTGATGGGGATCAAGTAGCATCAAGAGTTCTCGAGCCAAAGTCTAATGACCCGCTACATGGTATTGGAGGTCCAATGACAAGAGCTAGAGTTAAGCGAGCGGGAGAAGCCTTGCAAGGATTAGTTATGAAACTCCAAGAGCAAGAAGCAAGTCGACACAAGTCTAATTCAAGCCCCGAGGTAGTAAACATAATATATCAAAGCACGGACGAAGCGGAGGCCATCAACGATGGAACGACAGCCTTCAGCAAAGGGAAGGCCGCCGGCCTAAATTTCAAGGTTGCCGGCCTTCGAAGCTGCACAGTCGGCGTAGTGCCGGCCTAGATATTCGTGGAACGTCTTTTTGTTTTCTTCCGTTATTTCAAAGCCGGCCATATATGAATTTAGGCCGCTAGCTTATGTGTTTTTTCGAATATAATACCTTATGTTGTCATTTGAAAGGACACTTTGATCAGATTGAGTAAAATTTTCCTTGAGAGAATCCTCTCTTCTTTAGTTCTTGCAATAGAACTTCCTTCGATTTCTTCATCCTAAACGCTTGGAGAAATCAATCCAGATAGCTTAGGTTCTAATCGACGGGTTCGATTGGGGTCGGGTTTCGTTTCGTTTTCGATTCAATTTCGATTCTTGGGTTTGAATCCTTCTTGAACGTTGGGTCTTAGATCGATATCTAGGGTTCGCGTCATTTGGTATCAGAGCCAAGGCTCATTGAATCGGGTAATCTCTATCCTTGTTAATATTTTTCTTTAATTGATTGCATAAATTTTCTGTCGTAGTAAAAAAAAAAAAAAGATTGTTGTTGCTATTCGTGGAATTACTATTCTGTTTCAACGACCGGAAATTCCAATTGCCGAATCCCAAAGGCAATTCCATTGTCTTGAATTAGTTAGTCAGTAAAGTTCACAAAAAAAAAAAGAACAAAAAATTCGTTTAGAAAAAAAAAATTCTAGTTTATATTTTAGTTTGTTTATTTAATTGTTCAAGTTCATTGTTTCCTATCAAATTCACTATATTCCATATTGGTCAATCATAGTTATTCATTGAGTCGTTGTATTTTCGTGTTGAAATTCTGAGTTGTTGGTTGATTTATCCTAGTGGTTTATTTTGGAGAAAAACTCATTGAGTTAGTTCTTGAGCAAGGATTTGCAAAGGAGAGTAGAGTGGTGAGAATTTTATTGTGGAAAATCAAATTGTGAGATACACGAGTGTACACACATCTTTGAGTGTAAATTGGTGAGGGAGTGAATTGTGAGGCCTTGATATATTTTTTTATTACTAACGATCTTTGTTGCAGCAAACATGTCTGGCCAAAGTTCACCTGACAGGGAAAAGGGAGTAGGAGATAATAAGCTGTTGTTTCATGCGCTATTGAGTGAGATGAGAAAAATGATGAGGGTTGAGTTGGAGCCAGTCCATCAAAGGATGGATAGGATGGAGCAAAGTAGGGAGGCTACGGGTAGCACTACAATGGGTCGAAGATTTGAGAGGCTTCCAAGGAGGGGAGTGAGAATAGAAGAGGGAGAGGACACTGAATTAGGAGAGTATAATTTCGTGATGGGGAGAGAAAATACCCAAAGAAGAGATAGTAACTTGGGTAGCATAAAGATGAAAATACCTTCCTTTCAAGGGAAGAATGACCCAGAATTATACTTGGAATAGGAGCGAAAGGTTGATCACATTTTTGAGTGCCATAACTATTTAAAGGACAAGAAAATTAAACTTGCAGCAGTTGAGTTCATTGACTATGCAAGTGTATGGTGGGTGATCGTTGCCAATCGTAGCTTTAATATTTATAATGCCTGTTCCTAATTCTAACTACGTTGCAATAGGCAAGTATACCTACCGTGGACGTAGTATAGTGTCAAGTACAGGGTCGTCCCATAGAGATACACCAACTACTAGTACTAACTTCGTTCCTATTATCTAACCGACGCTTAAATATGTTGGTTGAAACTTAATTACTCTAATCTTAAAACTAATAACTCACTAACAACAATGGTTCTGAAGATTTATCAATTGGCAAAAGCAACCTAGATCTTATTCTACTCCTTCTCTATCATGTAATTCATTAGATTTATGAGGATTAGCGTAGTTGACTTTTTATACTGTTGAATTCCCTAGTCAAATTAACTACTTTCTCAAGTATATTAACCTATCTAATCCTAGATTTATCAAATAGGATCTCTCCTTATTTAATAGCAACCTAGAATTGCATAAAGCGCGTGAATTCGCATCAAAACAATTGATGTAAACAGAAGACTCTTGTTTCCTATCTCTAGAAGAACAATCAAGTCTCATTAATTGCATTAAATCTAATCATAAGAGCAATTTCTCAATTAACTAATATGATATCATGTATAAATTCATATTCCAGATCTATGAATCTAAGAAACAATTGAAGGGCATGCAATTAATCATAAGAAAGTCAACAACTTCGCATTAAAAACCGAATCTTCATCACATGACAGAGAAGTTTTGAATAAAATCTAGATTTAGAGTCTACTCCTCCATGAATTGGACAAAAGAAATACAATTACGGGAAGAATAATTAAAATTCATAGTCACAACCCTTAAAGATGAAATCTTCTCCTTCGTGGGTCTTCAACCTCCTTTGGAACTGACAGAATCTTCTTTCCCCTGCTGCTATGTGTGTCAGAGCAAGTACAAAATTCGGAACTCCCTTCTAGGGCAACTAACGGTCTATTTATACATGTACCCGGGTTGGATACATACACGAGTGGATACACGAGTAGTGTATCTCATTCGTGTATCTCATGCTTTCTTCTAAGTGTCCTTATGTGAATATACACGAGCAAGTACATGGGAGTGTACATTGGTCGTGTATTTGAAACATCGCTACACAGCAGAAAAACTTAGATACATAAGCAAAGTACATGGGCGTGTACTTTGCTCGTGTACTTTCCAGACATCCACTTCAGTATACACAAGCAAAGTACATGGGCGTGTATCTCACTCGTGTACTTTCCAAAATTCTTTACTTCACATGTATTGTATCCAATTCCTTCCAAACTTGATCCGACTCTTCAGAACTCCTTCCCTTAGCTCCAAAATACTCTAGAAAATCCTGAAATTAACATTCATTCCATTAAGCATCATTTTCTTCAACAAATCATCTAAAAATTCAACAATAAAGCACAATTTCATTACTCTAGATAAGGGTATTTTGCGACTTATCAGTGGGATCAACTGGTTAGGAATAGGAGACGGTATGGAGAGGAACCTGTTAGCACTTGGGGGGGAATGAAAACTATTATGCAGAAGAGGTTCATTCCTAATCACTATTATAGGGATTTCCATAGGAAGTTGCAGGGTCTGACACAAGGGTCCAAAAGTGTAGAGGACTATTATAAGGAGATGGAAATAGCCATGATTAGAGCTAAGGTGGAGGAGGATGATGAAGCTACAATGGCTAGGTTCATTAGTGGATTGAATAGGGAGATCGCTGATATTGTTGATCTACAACATTATGTAGATATTGAGGAATTATTGCATAAGGCAATCAAGGTTGGGAAGCAGCTAAAAGGAAAGAGTACTTCAAGGTATCACCCAGTTTCAAGTTCTTCCAGGTATAATTCAACTTCTAGTTCTTCATGGAAGTCGAATTGGAAGAATAACAAACCACCACCGAAAACTAAGGAGGCAGAGAAGGCTAAGGCACCGGCATCTTATTTGAAAGGTAACACTGAAACCAAATCTACTTCTAGATTGCGTGATATTAAGTGTTTCAGGTGCTAGGGATTTGGGCATATTGCATCGCAGTGTCCAAACACTAAGGCGATGATCCTTTTGGAGAGTGGTGATGTGGAGAGTGTGAGTTCAGGGGAAGATGATGACATGCCCCCACTGGAAGATTGTAGTGATGTGGATTTAGAAGGGCCTGTAAAGGGAGAGATGCTTGTTACCAGGCGGGTTCTTAATACTCAACTTAAGGATGGGGGTGATAAACTGCAGCGAGAGCATATTTTTCATACTAGATGCCATGTAAATAACAAGGTGTGTAGTTTGATTATTGATAGTGGTAGCTGTACAAATGTTGCTAGCACATTATTGGTTGATAAACTGAACCTGAAAACTGAGAAGCATGAACAGCCTTATAAGTTGCAGTGGTTGAGTGAATGTGGGGAGGTTAAAGTGATCAAGAGAGTACTGGTCTCTTTCTCTATAGGGAAATACCGTGTTGAGGTATTGTGTGATGTGGTACCTATGCAAGCTTGCCACATATTACTGGGACGACCTTGGCAGTTTGATAGAAAGGTCACCCACGATGGGTATCATAATAGGTATTCCTTTATTCTAAACAAAAGACAGTTGGTCTTGACACCCCTTAATCCTTGGGAGGCTACTGAGGATCAAATGTGAATTGCTAGAGAGTTCAGAGAGAGAGGGAAACACAAAAGTGAACAAGGAAAGAAAATTGAGACTGTAAAAGAGAGTGGCAAAAACACACTGGTGAGTTGTGAGAAGAAAGAATTAGAGGGAAACACGAGTGGCATTGGAGAGGCAAGTGAGATTAATAGTGCTTTGAGGGCAAAACGACATTTACTTGTACTGATGTACAAGGATGTTTATCTTTCCACTGACCATCTTAACTCTTCTTTGCCTGCAGTTGTTGTTTCTCTTTTGCAGGAATTTGCTGACTTATTTCCTGAAGAAGTACCAAGGGGATTGCCTCCACTAAGAGGCATTGAACATCAGATTGATTTTATTCCAGGTGCTTCAATTCCAAATAGACCAGCATACCAGGTGAATCCAGAGGAAACCAAAGAGATCCAGAGGCAAGTTGATGATCTGGTAGAGAAGGGGTTTGTGAGAGAGAGCCTCAGTCCATGTTCAGTTCCAGTCATCTTGGTTCCAAAGAAGGATGGAACATGGCGAATGTGTGTCGACTGTCGAGCAATCAATAAGATCACAGTTAAGTATAGACATCCCATCCCTAGACTTGATGATATGCTTGATGAATTGCATGGTGCTTGTCTATTTTCCAAAATTGACTTAAGGAATGGCTATTACTAGATTAGAATGAAAGAGGGGGACGAATGGAAAACTGCTTTTAAAACTAAATTCGGTCTCTATGAGTGAATGGTAATGCCTTTCGGGTTAACAAATGCGCCTAGCACATTTATGAGATTAATGAATCATGTTCTTCGTGCTTTTATTGGGAAATTTGTTGTTGTGTACTTTGATGACATCTTAGTTTATAGCAAGATGTTAAATGAGCATGTTACGCATTTACAATGTCTTTTTGCTGTTTTGAGAGAAAATAAGTTATATGCCAACTTAAAAAAGTGCACCTTTTGCATGGAAACTATGGTTTTTCTTGGGTTTGTTGTAGGTGCAAATGGGATTGCTGTTGATGAGGAGAAGGTGAAAGCGATTAGGGAGTGGCCCACACCAAGGAATGTAAGTGAGGTCAGAAGCTTTCATGGATTAGCAAGCTTTTACAGGAGATTTGTTAGGGACTTTAGTTCTATAGCTGCTCCTTTAAACGATCTTGTTAAGAAGAATTCTGAGTTCAAATGGGCTGAAGAACATGAGAAGGCCTTTAACGCTCTGAAAGGTAAGTTGACTAATGCACCCTTACTTGTTCTTCCTAATTTTGAGAAGGTTTTTGAGATAGAATGCGATGCTTCCGGGAAAGGTATTGGTGGTGTTTTGATGCAGGATTCCAAGGCAATCGCTTATTTTAGCGAAAAGCTCAATGGTGCTACATTAAACTACCTAGTCTATGACAAGGAGCTATATGCTTTAGTGAGGACCTTGTAGACTTGGCAACATTACTTATGGCCTAAGGAGTTCATCATTCATTCTGATCATGAGAGTTTGAAGTTCCTGAAAACTCAAGGTAAGTTGAACAGGAGGCATGTGAAATGGATGGAGTTCATTGAGACCTTCCCGTATGTGATCAAATACAAGCAAGGAAAAGAGAACGTGGTGGCTGATGCACTTTCTCGAAGGTATTCACTTTTGACTTCTTTGCAAACTAAATTGCTTGGGTTTGAACTGATTAAGGAGTTATATGAGACTGATGCTGATTTTGGTCAAATTTGGGCTGCTTGTGTTGAGTCTGGATATTCTGATTTCTATAGGCATGATGGGTTTTTGTTTAAGAAAGATAAGTTATGCGTGCCTAAAAGCTCTGTGCGTGAATTGCTTGTGAGGGAAACACATGGGGGTGGTTTAATAGGACACTTTGGTGTTAAAAAGACTTTGGATATTTTGCATGAACATTTTTATTGGCCAAAAATGAAACATGATGTGCAAAATGTGTGTGACAAGTGCATCGCATGTAGACAGGCCAAATCCAGAGTAATGCCCCATGGAGAATACATTCCATTGCTTGTGCCTAATCAACCCTGAACTGACATTTCTATGGATTTTGTGTTAAGGTTACCATGATCTCAAAGTGGCAAAGATAACATATTTGTTGTTGTCGATAGGTTTAGTAAGATGGCTCACTTCATTGCCTGTTCTAAAACTAATGATGCACAACATATTGCCGATTTGTTCTTTAGGGAGATTGTACGGTTACATGGCTTACCTAAATCCATTGTGAGTGATAGGGATGTGAAATTTTTAAGTCATTTTTGGCGTACTTTGTGGAATAGGCTAGGCACTAAATTGTTGTTCTCTACTATTGCACACCCTCAAACTGATGGTCAGATGGAAGTAGTCAATAGGACTCTTTCAACCTTGTTGCGTGTTATGATTCATAAGAATTTGAAACAATGGGAGAAATGTCTGCCACATGTAGAATTTTCATATAATAGGACCGTGCATTTCACTATATCTTATTCTCCATTTGAGGTAGTGTATGGTTTTAACCCTCTGACTCCATTGGATATTTTGCCTTTGCCTATTAACGAATTTGTTGATCTTGATGGAAAGAAAAAGGCAGAGTTTGTAAGGGAATTGCATGCTCAGGTTCGCGCCAACATTGAGAAGAAAAATGAGCATTATGCTCGACAGGCCAATAAAGGTCGTGTGAAGACTGTTTTTCATCCAGGAGATTGGGTGTGGGTACATCTAAGAAAGGAGAGATTTGCTAAACAGCGGAAATCTAAGCTGCACCCTAGGGGAGATGGGTCATTTCAAGTGTTGGAGCGCATAAATGATAACGCTTACAAGATTGACTTGCCAAGTCACTATGGTAATGTAAGCGCAACCTTTAATGTTTCTGACCTTTCTCTGTATGATGCAGGTGATTCGAAGTCGAATCTTTTCGAGGAAGGGGGGAATGATGGGGATCAAGTAGCATCAAGAGTTCTCGAGCCAAAGTCTAATGACCCGCTATATGGTATTGGAGGTCCAATGATAAGAGCTAGAGTTAAGCGAGCGGGAGAAGCCTTGCAAGGATTAGTTATGGAACTCTAAGAGCAAGAAGCAAGTCGACACAAGTCTAATTCAAGCACCGAGCTAGTAAACATAATATATCAAAGCACGGACGAAGCGGAGGCCATCAACGATGGAACGACAGCCTTTAGCAAAGGGAAGGCCGCCGGCCTAAATTTCAAGGCTGCCGGCCTTGGAAGCTGCACAGCCGGCGTAGTGCCGGCCTAGATATTCATGGATCATCTTTTTGTTTTCTTCCGTTATTTCAAAGCCGGCCATATATGAATTTAGGCCGCCAGCTTATGTTTTTTTTTTCTAATATAATACCTTATGTTGTCATTTGAAAGGACACTTTGATCAGATTGAGTAAAAATTTCCTTGAGAGAATCCTCTCTTCTTTAGTTCTTGCAATAGAACTTCCTTCGATTTCTTCATCCTAAACACTTGGAGAAATCAATCCAAATAGCTTAGGTTCTAATCGACGGGTTCGATTGGGGTCGGGTTTCGTTTCGTTTTCGATTCAATTTCGATTCTCGGGTTTGAATCCTTCTTGAACGTTGGGTCTTAGATCGATATCTAGGGTTCGCGTCAAAAATACTTAGTCCATAAGGAAAAACATTCATTTAAACTTCATTGGTTATTAGCAAGTATAATCTCCCTCAATTTTACTTCTCTAAACAAGATAATAAAAAGTGAAAGCATATGGTATCCATTTTTTTTTTCTAGAATTTCTCCCTCTTCAATTTAGTCTTTATTTCACTTATTGCCCTGTATTCAACATTTTCTTTTTAATTTGCCTTAATTGACAGCGGAGTCAGACTTCACTCTTCTGAGGGACCAAAGCCCGCCCATGTCAACCTGGCTTTCTTTAAGGTACTAAAATTTTTGCCTTTCCGTCCTTCTCGTTATTGTGAGTTTATTGAGTCAGCACATCTCGGGCTCATCACCCAAGTGACCAGGTTTTAAAGGGACCTCTACGAACTCTTCCTCACACTAACATTTAAGATTGAATACTCTTAACTCACTTACCTGAGTCATTGGAGTAAAGGCTCTAATTGCCATTTTTTTTTTTTGAATGAATGAATATTAGTTAAGACTATTTTTATAAGGGATCACTAAATAAAAGATTTCCTTTACCTCTTTCACTAGGTGTTAAGGTATTCTCAAAGAAATTTCAAGAGAAATTTATCCCAACCAATTTTTCCATGAAGTAAGCTTGCTTGTTTTTTCAACTTAAGGACTCATTTTTTTTTCTCTCAAATCTTAAATTCAAAGGCTAAACATAGAGTAAATCTGTTCTCTAGAGATTTTACTATTAAATTTTAACTATGTAAACCGGTCACAATAGTTGGCGAGTGGGGCACCAATCTAAGTCAATTTCAAGATTTCACTGATGATAAACACTTAAGGACATAAATAAAGCATGGGAATTGCAAGCTCATGATGTGTGCAATCAATCTTTATACTTCTACATTTATAATCCCTTCCCCACACTTCAATTGGACAATGTCCTCATTGTTCCTATTATAGCACAAAATTAAGGAAAAGAATGTCAATGCAAAAAATTTGAAAAACCGGTACTTCCCTAGTGTTAAGTTGTTCATTAGCAAGCAAAATTCCTCCAAAATGTCTGTCATCCTTATTTCATAACCATGAAATAAAACATTGGAGTGTCTTGAATGCAAGAGGAGAGTGAAGAAGAAATAGGTCAAAGAGAGAGGAGAAGTGCGAGAGAGAGGGAGAGTAGTCGTGAGAGAATAAGTGAGTAAGAGAGAGAAATAAGTGAGCAAATGGGAGAGAGAGAAGGGCCGGCCAATGTCTAAAAACTAGACAAAGGTCGGCACCTTGTACCTGTACGCCATCGGCCTTTTGAGCTGGCCTTTAATTATACCGAGAGCTTAGGTCGGATGAAGGCCGGCGGCTCTTATCCGGCCTTGAATTTGAACTTTATTTTATTTTTTTTATTTTTTTATATATATATCAACGAAAATAAAACATTAGTGTATACAAATATTGAGCATGGGCTACCTCCCATGAAGCGCTTAGTTTATAGTCGCTAGCCTGACTTTTCCAGTTCATGTCCTAAAATCTCCTAAATCCACAGCTGTGGCATCTTTATCAACATTTTCCCCTTCATAGTAATGTTTGAGAAGATAACCGTTTACTTTGAAAGTACGGTTGTCTTCTGCCATGTCAACTTCTTTCCTTCTTCTTTGCTCTCTTCTAAGTTGCCGCAAGGTGCGTTCTATCTCAAGATTAATTGGTAGAAGTTTAACACTTCTACTCATGCGCATAAAAAAAAAAACCTTCAAAGAGAACAGGAAACGATCACACAATGATAAAAAAAAAAAACAATTGCGCCTAAATTAACAATAGAATCTGAAGATGGTCTAATATTAATCAATCCCCAACAACAGCACCAAAAACTTGGTCCACACAAAAAGATATATAAAATTAAGCGTGAATAAATACCGGCAAGTGTACCGGATCGAATCAAGCAATATAGTGAGAGAAGAGTGTCAAACCACGAAGATTGATTAAGTAACAGACCTATATCAATTTCTACTATTATTTAGGCAATGATATTTGATGAGAATAAAATGTGAATGAATTATACTAAATGTGTAAAAAGAGAATTGTGTTGAAAAAGGATGAATGGATGGTGGGAAATTAGAATCCACCCTAATTCTACTAATCATATTGCCTTCATGTTATAATAACTCATAGCTATATGGATTTTCACAAGAAATTTGACAAAACCTTAAATGAATAAGTGTAATGGAATTCATATTAAATAATAAAAATAAACTGATAAATGTTATAGAAGAAAATTAAATAAATGAAACAATTGCTATAATCTTCAAGAGTTTGTAAAACTTCAATATTCCGAAATGATTCCTATACTTCTTCAATTGAAAGCAAACTTCAATAACATTCTTTCTTCAAACTAAAATTTAGAATAACATGAAATGTAAAAGAATTTAAAAAGAAGATAAAATCCTAAAGTCCCCAAGGGAATTCTAATGATTCAAAAGATCAAAAACAAGGATGAATTCCAAGGTTCACCCAAGGGGTCTATTTATAGATCTAAAGAGGAGGAAGATAAGGCTGATCTGATGAGGAATTGAGTCAGCAAATCAACCATGATAAGGTTTTGGAGAAATTTTCACATGGACATCCAAGAAACAGTCAAGGCCAGCCAAGAGCCGGCGGCTTTGATGCACTGGGATGATTTTTTTCTCTTAGGCCGGCCTTAAGGTCGGCAGCCTTCAGTAGTAGGCCGGCCTAAGGCCGACTGCCTTCAATGCAATTTTTTACTTGCTTCTTCAATTTTTTGAAAAACTCCTCTAATTAACTTATATTTTACTTTTAGATCCTCAAAACCTGAATTTTCACAATAAACACCATTAAATACCATTTCTTTATATTTTCTTATAATATTGAAATAAGTTTAATATAAATCCCAAAAGAAAATATAAGTATAATGTGATCTTATCAATCTCTAGTTTACTTTATTTAGTTTGAGTGCTTTTATCATAGCTGTTGATTTTTCAATTTTCACTTCGTTTTCGTTGAAATTTTAAACTTTTATTCATTTGGGTAGTTGAATTCCTTTTTCTAATTTTTTGGCTTTTTTTTTCTTTTCTTATTTTACAATTTTTATTACTTCAGTTATTGTATTTAATTTACATTTATATTTATTTAAATTATTAATTTCAACAAATTAGGTATTGTAACGTGTCATTTATGGATGAAAATGTTGATGGCGTTAGCAAAAGTCCTAGTTTGTAAACATGGGAAAATGATAAAGACTTCAACAATAAATAAATAAATATATAAATAAAGGTTAACTTATAATGTTCAAAACTAAAAGTATATTTGTCTCTATATTATATTGAAGTGTGAAAACAAACAATTAAATGTTTTGTAGGTGATAATGTATTTTGACTTGATTGTTGAAGTGGTTATATGCTCCTTCAGTAATCTAGATGACTAATGTTCAATGTGTAAGCTTCCTAACAAACCAAGGTTGTGAAGAACCCCCATGATAGATATTTGGTACTTGAAAGAGTAAGCTTAAAAAGTCAGGGAACAATCTCAAGAAAAGCACACTTGATTCAACCTAAACTTCAAGAGTATAAATTATGTGATCAAAGAGGTATGTTTTTGGTGATTTTTGGGACAAGAAATTAATGGTACATTTGGATGTTTCATTACCATAACTAATGAATTGAACTCTCTTGGTAAGAGAATGAATGATACAAATCTAGTTTGAAAAATGCTGAGATTTTGACCAAAACTTTGAAATACAAAGAAAACTACTATTAAAAAAGCATGTAACTTAAGCAAGTTTACACATAGTTAATTTAGAAGCAAGTTGATGGCTTATGAGATTAATGGGCTTGGAGCACAAGACGATGAAGGTAGAAGCAAATCAATTACCCTTAGAACAAAAGAACGTGAGGACGATTATGATGAAAATCCTATTAATGATGATGAAGAAGTGATCATGCTAGCATGATGGCTAAATATGTTATTAAAGAAATTAGATAAAAGACCACTTAATACATATGTTAAGCAATAAAAATGTAAATATTTGGATATTTATATATATATATATATGCATATGTAATTATATTTTATTAAAATTTAAGCCAAGGTTAATAGGGTAATTAACCTAAAGAAATGAGGGCCAGATGGTCATCTCGAGGTCGAGGTATTTAAACCTCTATTTGACCTAGGGCTACTCTTTTCTCACTTTTCAAAATTGCAAACTTAGAAACTCTCTTAAAGAACCTACAAAGCGACCTATCAGTAATCTAATGGTAGAGCAATAGAATCAACATTCTTGTCCAAGTAAGCAATTCTATCATGAGAATATTTGAATATGATTATGGATTCATAGCCTTAAGACCATCTAATGACATGTGATTAGAATTTGGAATGTGAAGCAAGATGAAACGGGCATAGGAACAAACGATAAGAGAATCTAAATTTGCAATTAGGAACAAGTACAAAATCCCCTTATAATGTGTTAGGAATAGCACAATTGTGGATCAATTAGAAATATTTCCAGAGAAATTAGGTCAAGGAAGAATTTACAAATTGGAAAATAGGAAATCCGTGATGAATAGTGACATACACGACTAGGTACATGCCCATGTACTTGCCTGTGTTGAAATGCAAAAGTGTATAGAAAGGTACACATTCACCTAACACGCTTGTGTACTTAAGCATGTTAGAGAACCAAAAAACACACAAAAAGTTACATAACCTCTGGCACGATTGTATTTTTACTCATATCCCTCTACACGACCTTCTATATGGTTGTGTTAATTTAGAACACCCTATTTCATTCTACTTCGTTCACTTATAAACTTAAGTGTACGTAATTGTGAATGTATATAGGTTTAAGGACCTATGAGACTGTATGTGTAAGGAGATCAACTGTCGGATATCGGGTATGCGTATATCGTATTTGTCGTTTATGCTTGTTAGTCTAAATGTGTATGTGAATTGAATGATATTGAATAATGAACGAGATTTGTTGTGTGTGTGATTGTACTTAATTGGGTCTAAAAAATTGAGTGAGGGTCAATGTTCTCGTGGTGGCACCTCGATGATTAGTATGTGACGTTGTCTATAGTGGAGTCATGTACCTAAATGATTTGGATAGATTTAGGATGTTTGGTATGTAAGGACTCATGTCTCGAATCTGGAAGGATGTTTGTGTGCATTGTGGAAGGATATTTCTACAAAAAGTGAAATGACTCATGGAATCATGGACAGTGGGGAGTTCCTACTGTCATATATATATTATTTATCTATGAATTGGACTCATGGACAAAGGAGAGTACCCTTTGTCATATATATATATATATATGTGTGTGTTTGTGGAAGGATTGTATAATGTTTATAATTATGTGATTATGTCTTGGTTTAAGTGATGTGAAAAGATAATGAACTATGTATGAATAATATGTTGCATTACATTTGTGTTGATGTTTTGGCATGGCATGTGTATGCGTGTCTAGGTATACATTGTGTTAGGCATTAGCTCACCCCTCTTGGGACCATTTGTAGTTGCAGGTACCATTGGAGAAGTTGTAGGGTACAATGAGACCTTTGTAGAGATGAATCAAAATACTGAGAAAAACATATAATATGTATATTATGATGATTAGTAGATAGATGAAAATAAAGATAGAGATTAAATGTTTCTGTTTAATGGATTTGATATTCTTATAGTATCTAAGTTGTTAAACGCTTCCATTGTAATAATTTGAGGAGACTATTTAGGATGTATTCTTGAGGAGAGATATTCTTTCTAACCTTTTGTATGTAGAGAATGATTTATTAATCATTCTTGTAGTATCTTTCATTATTGGAACTAGTAGAGTTTGAGCCTTTACATCTCTTCACCTAGTGGGGACATGTGGCAAGCTATACTTATCTCGGGTTTCAGGGCATTACTTAAATAGTAGTAGAGCCTCGACTTATTGATCTTTAGACTACTTAGGAATAAGATCTTTAAGATAATGTTACATGATGAGAGTAAGTAGTGAATATGACTAACATTTGTGAATAAATATTTATTATAACTGTACTTACTATATTACTGATATAGTATGATATCTTGAGATAACTCCTATTCATTTTGTAGAATGCCTAGGAGAATTTCAAGACCAAGATCAGCTTCAGGAGTTAGAGATGATGCTCTTGATAACTGGATGCCACCCAAACCTCCTTAGAATGGACAAGGAGGAAATGAGGTTAATGCAGCATAGATGCTAGAGGCCATTAATACTTTAATAGGAGTGGTGGCATAATAGCAACAACAAATACAAGGGCTATAGTTGCTAAATGTGAGACAAGCGCAAATGATGGGGGAGAATGGAGAGAGGCCTACTGGGCAAGTGAGTCTGGATCATTTTGTCAGAATGGTTAGAGAGTTTAAGCCTAAGGTAGAAGATCCATTGGATGTTGAGTAGTGGGTTGATGAGTTAGAGAAGAAGTTTAAAGTGTTGGAAATTCATGATGATAAGAAAGTCAAATATGCTATTTATTTATTAAGAGGCTCGACTTTTGAATGATGGTTGAGTGTTGCAAGACTCATTGTAAGACTAATCGCATAGGAGAGATTCAAGGAGATGTTGTATGAATAATATTTCCCTAGTAGCATAAGGGATAAGATGCAGGCATCGTACTATAGTTGCTACTGAGGGAAGAGATTGGTAGATGAGTGTGAGGTGGAACACAATCACCTAATGAAATTTATACCACTTACTTTTAGAGATGATGAGAAGTCTAAGGCTCATCAGTTTCTATTGGGGCTGGAACCCACTTTACAACATGGAGTGGGTGCATTCTAATTAAACACTTCTTCTAAAGTGGTAAATAAAGCTAAGTTCTTATAACAGAGTCATGAGAGGATTAAAGAGATGAGGACTAGAATTGTATTAGGAAAGAGACCTACCTAGGGTGTGGTAATTTAAGAGAAAGGCGAGAAACACCATACTGTGTAGACTAGACCTATGGTTATTGCAGTGCCCTCCTCTTAGGCTAGGACCTCATCAATGGGTTAGAGTAATTGGTGTATGAGATGCTATAGACCACATGAGCTAAATGAATGCAAATGGCTAAAGGGTGCTTGTTTTTCATGTGGAAAGACAAGGTATAGCCGTAAAACTTGTCTGGAGAAATCAACACCACTTACATTTTGTTTCTCTTGCAAATAAAGGGGCCATAGAATGGTAGTTGCCTAAAAATTGAAGGGCATAATGTGTAGCTAGCGCAAGCAGAGAGACATCAAGTTCGGAATAATGGTGGCAGACTTCAGCAAGCGTGGCTAAGAAAAAGGGCACTAGCACGAGTGTTCACACTACAACAACAAGACACTCCAAATACAGAGACATTAGTAGATACATTATTGGTACATTTTACTAAGGCATACATTCTATTTGATATTGGTGCATCACATTCATGCGTGTTTAATGCATTTAGAGGTATGCATTATATATGTACTGAGGTGTTGAATACTATGTTGAGTTTGAGTACACTAATGGGTGTGGGTAGAGGATTGAATAAAGTCTATAGAAGGGTCAGTATAAAAGTGTAGGGTAAAATATTGGTTGTAGATCTCTCAGTGTAAAAAATGATAGACTTTGATGTGATACTGGGGATGGATTGGTTAATCGAACATCATGCAACTATTGATTGTCATGATATGATAATCCATTTCAATACATTGGAAGGAAAACGATTTAGTTTTTAGTTAGAAGCACATAGACTAACAAGGCTTACAACATATAAATTGTAGGGCAAGAGTATGATGGCTTTAGTGATAGTTGAAGCTAAAGACGTGATGAAGATTTATCAAGTAAAGGTAGTGAAGGAGTTTACTGAAGTATTTCTTGATGACCTGCCTAGTTTACCCCCAGTAAGGGAGATTGAATTTAACATAGATGTAATGTCTGGTACAACTCTCATATCTAAAGCTCTGTATTGTATGGCACCTATAGAACTAAAAGAACTGAAGGACCAGATATGAGAACTATTGGACAAGAAGTTCATCAGACCAAGTGTCTCACCTTGTGGTGCACTTGTATATGTGGTTATGCATATATTATCGTGAGTTAAATATGGTCAATATTAAGTATAAGTACCCTCTCCTAAGAATTGACAACTTATTTGATCAATTGCAAGGGGCTCATGTTTTTTTCAAAAAATCGACTTACCATTAATTAAGAATCAAGGAGGAAGATATTCATAAGATCAACTTTAAAATTAGATACAGGCATTATGAGTTCCAAGTAATTAAGTGTGTATTAATGCAGAATGAGACAGTGATAGCTTATGTATCTAGGCTTTTGAAGCCCTATGAGAAAAGCTACCCGATACATGATTTGGATTTAGTAGCTGTTATTCTTACACTAAAATTATGGAGGCACTATTTATATGGGAAGAAGTGTAGGATATTCATAGATCACAAGAGCCTCAAGTATCTCTTTACCAAAAAAGAATTGAACATGAGATAGAGATGCTAGCTAGACCTAATAAAAGACTATGGTATAGAGATTTAGTACCATCCTGAGAAGGCGATTGTTGATGCACTCAGCAGGAAGAGGCATGCTAATTTGGTGACTTGGATTATAACTTAGAGGGAAATATTGAAAGATATGTAAAAATTAGATATGAAGATTGTGACCCAAGAGATTAGAGTTTGGCTCGCTAGCTTATGCATACAATCAATACTAATAGACAAAATAAAAGCTACATAAGTTGATGACACGAGGGTATAAGAGATTAAGAATAGAGGATGGAAAGGCTATAGAATTTAATGAAGATGAAGAGGAAGTGTTAAGATATTATCACAAGCTATGTATGCCGAGTATAAATGAAATAAAGAATGAGATACTTAAGGAGGCACATTATTCTGGATACTCCATTTACCCTAAGGGTACTAAAATGTATAAGAGGATTTAAAATGCCATTACTGGTGGAGAAACATGAAGAGGGAAATTGCAAATTATGTATTGAAGTACTTGACATGCTAATAGATAAAGATAGAACATCAGACACTCGCTGGCATGTTATAACCTCTACCAATACCAAAGTGGAAATTGAAACATATAACCATGGACTTCATCATAGCACTATCTAGATCTATGACTAAGCAAAACACTGTATGGGTGATTGTGGACCAACTCACAAAATCTGCTCATTTTATACCTATAAGCACCAAGTATAAACTTGAGAAACTAGCTCAAATATATATAAAAGAGATTGTAAGGTTACATGGAGTACCGATCTCAATAGTATCAAACAGGGATATTGGATTTGAGGGGAGATTTTGGAATAGTTTATATAGAGCATTGGGAACCAAGTTGTAATTCAATACAACTTTTTACTTATAGATGGATGGCTAATCAAAGCGAATGATTTAGATACTAGAAGATATGTTGAGGGCGTGTGTATTAGATCTTGGTGGAAATTGGGATAAACGCCTGCCCTTAGTAAAATTCGCTTGCAACAACAATTATCAAGCTACCATCTATATAACACCGTATGAAGCATTATATGGGAGAAAGTGTCAGTCACCTATGCATTAGGATGAGGTAGGTGAGAAACAGGTGTTGGGACCTAATCTAGTACAAGATACAATGAATAAAGTCAAGTTGATCAGATAAAGGATACAGTCAGCCCGAAGCCGTTAGAATTTCTATGCAGATAAGAGATGACACCCATTAAAGTTCCAAATGGGAGGCTATGTTTTACTAAAGGTCTCACCTATAAAAGGAGTGATAAGATTTGGACCAAGAGAATCCTAAATATGTAGGAATCTTTGAAGTCTTTGAAGAATTAAACCAGTGGCATATAAACTAGCGTTGCCACCAAATTTGGCTGGGGTAAATAATGTATTTCACATCTTCGTGTTAAAGAAGTATGTACCTAACCTATACTAGATCACTACATAGAGCCTCTACAAGTGCAACTAAACCTCACAACAATGCATAAACTTGTCAGGATAATGGACACTAAGGAGCAGATTTTGAGAAGATGGGTTATCAAATATGTCAAGGTGTAATGGAGTAATCAAACAAAGTTGGAAGAAGAGGTGAAAAGCAGATATCTAGAACTTTTCCACGATCTAAGTAAGTTTCGAGGAAGATAATTTTTGTAAAGGGGAGTGAATGTAAATATTCAGATATATATATATGTATGTATGTATATGTAATTACATTTTATTAAAATTTAAGTCAAGTTAAAGGGGGTAATTAACCTAAAGAAATGGGGGCAAGGTAGTCATCTTGGGGTCGAGGTATTTAAACCTCTGTTTGACCTAGGGATACTCTTTTCTCACTTTCCACAATTGCAAACCTAAAAACTCTCTTAAAGAACCTATAGAGCAACCTATCGATAATCTAATAGGAGAGTAGTGGAATCAACATTTCATAGCCTTAAGACCATTTGATGACATGTGATTAGAAATCGAAACTTGGAGCGAGATAAAAGGGGCATAGGAATGGACAATTAGAGAATCTAAATTTGCAATCAAGAACAAGTACAAAATCCCCTTGTAATGTGTTAGGAAAAGCACAATTGTGGATCAATTAGAAATATCCCCTTAGAAAAATAGGTTAGGGAAGAATTTACTAATTGGAAAATAAGAAATTTGTGACGAACAGTGACCTACACAGTTAGGTACACACCCGTGTACCTGCTCGTACTAAAATGCAAAAATGTATAGAAAGGTATGCAATCACTCGACACGCCCGTGTACTTGGGTGTGTTGGAAAACCAAAAAACACATAAAAAGGTACATGGCCACTAGCATGACCGTGTTCTTACTCGTGTCCCTTTGTACGAGCTTTTACATGACTATGTTGATTTAGGACACTCCCTACTTCATTCTACTTCGTTCACTAGCAAACCTAAGTGTACTTAATTGTGAATGTGTACAAGTTTGAGGAATTATGAGACTGTAAGTGTGAGGAGATCAACTGTTGAATACTAGGTATGTGTATATCATATTTGTTATTTGTGCTTGTTAGTCTAGAAGTGTATGTGGATTAAATGATATTGAATAATGAACGAGATTTGTTGTGTGTGTGATTGTACTTAGTTGGGTCCGAGAAATCGAGTGAGGGTCAATGTTCTTAGGTGGCATCCCGATGATCGGTATGTGATATTATCCTTAGTGAAGTCATGTATCAAAATGATTTGGGTAGATTTAAGATATCTGGTATGGAAGGACTCATGTCTCGAATGTAGAAGGATGTTTGTGTAAGATGCGAAAGGACTTATGGACTTATGGATATTGGAGAGTACCCACTATCGTATATGTATTATTTATGTATGGATTAGACTCATGGACAAATGGGAGTACCTTTTGTCGTATATATATGTGTATGTATTTGTGTGTTTGTTTGTAAAAGGATTGTATGATGTTTATAATTATGTGATTGTCTTAATTTAAGTGATGTGAAAAGATAATGAACTGTGTATGAATAACATGTTATATTACATTTGCATTGATATTCTGGCATGGCATGTGTATGTATGTGTAGGTATATATTGTGCTAGACATTAGCTTACTATTCATGCGACCATTTTTAGTTGCAGTTACCATAAGAGAAGTTGCAAGGCACGATGAGACTATTGTAGAGACTAATCAAAATACTAAGGAGAATGTAGAATATGTATATTATGATGATTAGTAGAGGGATGAAGATAGAGATGGAAATTGAATGTTTTTGTTTAATGGATTTGATATTCTTGTAGTATCTAAGTGTTAAATGCTTCTGCTATAATAATTTAAGGAGACTGTTTATGATATATTTCTAAGGAGAGATATTCTTTTTAATCTTTTGTACGTGGAGAATTATTTATTAATCATTATAGATATTTGAATATGAGTGTTGGAAACTAATAGAGTTTGAGTTTTTGCATGGAGACACGTGGCGGATTGTACTCATCTCAAGTTTCAAAGTGTTACAAAAAATCTTCATACAAAATGTGTTTATATAAACTAAAAATTACACAATGTGATTCAATATAACATCTACTTACATTATCCATATACAATACTATAGTACATATTTTAGCCTATTAATGCTAAGAGAAATGATGTATGTGAATGAAATTTTTTTGTGAAAATATGGTTTGCTTACCTTTAATTTGATGAAACATGATATCTTTTTGGTAGAAGAGGGATTTGTTTTGTTTAGGAGTTGAGAGTGTGTAGAGTGTCAAGGGTGAGAAGAATGTGATTGTATGGCATTACATTCAATTTTTATGTGGAGGGTTTGATACATATTGGAGATGTTTGAAAACATATAAAGTATGCACTTTCAATTGAATTTTTTCAATGTGCCTTTACTACCTACCGATTTAATATGTTTATCAATGATCACTTTTTAATAATTAATTAAAAAAATATATTTCCGTACAAAAACCCATATAAAATTCTTGACAATCTGGCAGCAAATGCTTATGGTTAAATCAGAAAAACCAATATCAAAGATGATATCTCACGAAGAACAAGAGCAATTTTAAGAATGGTAGAAACAAATTCTGCCAAAAAATGGGATCAATTCAGCAAGTTTACGTTTCAGATATAACAATTTAAAGAACGAACACGTTACCATCAGGACCATATGTTCTTCTCAAGTTGCAACATGTGGGCATAGATAATCTTCAAAAGATGTGCGACAGACATAAAACTACGGGACGATATTACCCATTCAAATCTGACTCCCAACATTACTGCACAACCACTGGACCACTAGGAATCAACCCACTGAAGAGAAACCAAGATTGAAATCCTCAAATCAGAAAGTGACGCTGGCTTTCACCATGACATGTGAACCCATCACAATGAATCGATTCTCTTTGAAGTAAGATGAACATTATTCCAGGGCCAGACAGATTTTAAGACTCGCTGCTCACAGGCTCCTCCAAAGTCAACCTAAAAAAGCACATAAAATCTGATATCCAGGACTTGTATGCATAACCGCTTTTCAAATCATTGGTGGAGAAGAATTTGCTCATACAAGAACTGATAAAAACAGATGAAGGATAACAGCAATTTTGCTTGTAGTAACCAAAAAAAAAAAAACCTTAAGCAAGGCTAAAACTGCTTAAAGAAAGTTGAATGACTAGAGCTAACAGGATATTTTTATGCAAATATGAAAAGACCACCACAAAAAATATGTCGATTGATTCCACAATTTCCTTAATCTTTTTTTCTTACTAGCTCGCTTTGCAGGTTCTAAAGTTTTAAACATTCATGTCCGCAATGCAATTGTCAGATGTTGCCCAGCATAAGCCTGTACCGAATGAAGAGAGAGAAAACAGTTTCATTCCCTTATAAGATTTGAGTTCCCACTATAGCCTTGACTAGAGTGCTCAAGCTCTTGATGTCCACATTCTACGGATATGGACTGATCGAATAAAGCAAGGACTGCATGATAAAACCCCTTCAGCAAGTGAAGGATTTAGAAAGATTGAAGGGCATATCAGACTGGAAACTAAAATGTCCAATATTGAAGCACATAACCTGCTTTTCACTAGACAGCACAGATGCTAAGCTTTCACAGAAACAATGTCTAGGGAAAAAGTAAAATAGAGAGAACAATGCTCGAATTACTTCAAAGATGCTCCAGCAATTTCTGGTCCCAGCAAATCCTAGCTCACAATGCCATTGAATTCAGCTTCTTTTCAAGCAGTTTAGCCTGCCGGAGTGCATCCAAGGCCTCAGCTTGTTTTCCAGAGCGTTTCAACTTTACTGCCTTTATTTTTTCTGCTTTAATCTGCTCTTCCAAACACACTCTCTCCTGGCTAGAGATATCGCTCCTCCCAACATTTGGTTTCACAGGCTCAGGCTTTTCCAAGGTTCTTGAAACATCATTAGCATCTCCTATTCCAATAACTTTCAGGGCAGACAGAAGTTCAGGATCTAGAAAATCCTCAACAACCACATCATCTCTAGTATCCTCTGAAGATTTGCTAGAATCATGAGAATCCTCTAACTGGGCCTCAAGAGCCTTGGCCAAGTCAAACTCAGTTTCTGCTTCTTTGATTTTACCTTCTTTTCGCAGCTTAAGGGCCTGTCTCTTATGGCCCAAAGATTCCTGTTGAATCTTGAATCGCTCCCGACTAGATAATGGTTTATGACTCAATTTCAATGTATCATATTCCCTTTCACTTGGCACCACTTCTGTACTGGTGTGGGGTTTTTCCTCTTGATCACTTCTCCCTAAAAGTTTTGCACGCTTAAGTTCCTCTCTGGCTTCTGCTAACTTGCCTTGTCTTTTCAAATCAACTGCCTTTTTCTTATGTTCTAAAATGGCTTGATGGACAGAAATTTGGCTTTTAGGATGGACATTTTCCTGGATTGAAGTTGTTTGATTAACTTGGGGTATCTTTTCAGCATGATCATCACATTTCCTTACTGCAACACCTTCTTTGATTGTCAAATCGCTTTCAGCATCCAGTGGATGAAAGGATACATAAGGAACATCATGACTAACTTGTGAATTTCCAGCTGATAGTATAGAGTTTGTCTGATCATTGTTAGTCACCATATCCATTAAATTAACCAGATCTGCAGATTTCGAGGTTGAGATACCTTGACTAGCTGAGATGTGAATTGGCCCAGATTTAACAGCTAATGAAGTCGATGATTTTGCCTCTTTGATGCACTGAGATTTTGCAGGGCTCATATGGTCAGATATCAGAAACAGAGGATCAGTGACATTGGCTCCAAATGATTTAAGGCTTGTGATTCCTCTGTCTGCATTTTCTACCTCCTTGTTCAGTATTTTGTTTGCTTCTAATGCATCGTCCAGACTCTGTGAACCTACATCAACAGGCTCTCCAGCAGCATCAATCTGATGCCCCTTTGGAGCCTCCAGTTCTTCTATTTCAGCCTCTAGCACCTTTGCCCTTCTCAAAATTTCCTCGGCCTCTTCCATTTCTCCTTTACGCCTAAGTTCAAGTGCTTTTCTCTTTAAACCTAAGAGTTCCCGTTGGATTTTTGCCTTGCTTCTTGGAGGTCCAGCAGAAACTATAGATGGGGATTGAATTGTAGTTGGGCCTGGTGGCAACCAATCATCAGCAATTTGTTTTGGAGGTACTTTTTGCACTGTTAAAGGTTCAGGTTCTTCATTCCATCCCAAATCCTTTAACATCGACAATAGTGCTGGGTCTTGCATGTCATTTTCTGTTATGTCCTCATCATTTTCTTCATCCACTTTGTTGCTATAAGGAGTGACTGGCTCTTTCTTAAGCTTATAATGCTCAACTTTAGATCTGTCCCTTTGTGCTTCCATTTCTGCAGTCACGCTCTCTAATGTTTGAGCTCTTTTTAGAACTTCCTCCGCCTCTTCTGTCTTACCTTCACGTCTCAGTGAAAGAGCCTTTCTTTTCAAGCCCAACAGTTCCCGCTGGATCTCAGCTTTACTTTTTTTTCTTCCCCCATTTAGTGTACTTGATACAAATGACTTGTTAATAAGGATGGAATCGTTCTCTGCTGGTCTCACAACCAAAGCATCATATTTGGAAGGAAGGTCACTTATCAACACTTCTCCATCAGCAGGAGGAGATTGGTGTATAACATCTTTTAATTTGTTAGGTTCTTCATCCCAACCAAACGACTTTAAAGCAGCAGATATTTCAGGGTCCTCCATGTCTGTGTCTGTAACATCAAAATTACCATCAGCACCAATACTGCTGGCAATTCCCAGAAGGTCATTCATATCAAAATTTTGTTCTTGCTTGTGTGAATAGTTTTCCTGACTGTCATCATCCATATTGCAAATCAATTCAGACAACTCATCATCAGAATTTTCTGCCCCAGCCAAAAGTTCCTGCTCTTCAAGTTGCTTTTCTAATGCTTTAGCTTTTCTGAGCTCTTCCTTGGCTTCAGCAAGCTTCCCTTCACGTTTCAATGCAAGAGCCTGCTTCTTGTGAGCAAGTACTTGAGTTTTGTCTGTGTGTACGTTGCTCCTACCAACATTAGGCTTCTGAGGGATTTCTCCAATGAGAGCTGAAAGTTCCCCCTCTAAACTAGCAGGTTTTCTATCTTCACTGTGGATATCCATCTCAGACCACCCAAGTTCTCTCATTTCAGACATGATATCATCCTTTTCTTTGTCCTTGCTACCTTGAGGCCTGTTTTTTCTGATAGATTCCTTGCCAGCTTCCTGGTTCTCAACTATGTTACCAACAGATGAAACCTTTTTGCGACTTTTTCTTAGGTTTAGTTCTAAAGCATCAGCCTGTCTTTCAAGCTCTTTCCCTCTTTTAAATGCCTTTAGAGCCTCCTCAGGCTTCCCTTTGCCTTTAAGAATTTTATACCTTTTCTTTTCATCCAAAGCTTGTTGGCGCAGCTCTTCAGGACTTACAGATCCTGCTTCACTCTCATCAACTACATACTTTTCACCCACCATTCTATCCAGATTGACATCTCCCTGAATACAGAATGCATTGCTCATCATATTTTCCATACTGGAATGAGCCTTGGTTATAGATTCTGATCCTGATGAAGAGGATTTCTTCGCATCATTACCTAAAATTTCTACCAGGAGTTCATCCTTGTTCTTTGACACGTTTCTTGAACTGCCTGAAAAGAAAAGTGACAGCATTTGACTACCTAGTAGTAGTTTATACACTCATGAAAAGATATCTAGACCTTCCAAGTCAGCTATATATACTAATCAACCAGCAAATGTCCACAGCAACATGATCAAATCAGGAATAATAAGCCACTGTAGGCATGCAATAATTAATTGCTGATATTCAAGATTATCGACCAGGGAAGTACTCACATCACTTGGATGTTCAAGGACAAATAGTCGAATCTGCAGCAGCAGCAAAGAGCTATTCATCTATGAGCAGCAATAAAGTGGAAATAAAAGGGGCAATTGTTCTTTTATATGATTCATTTTATAAGCACATAGATAGCAAAAATAACAAGGTTTTTGAGGAAGCAATGCATTGCCCTAATTCATGCAAGGAAAAACTATGATACTATGCAGTCAAAGTTAACAAATGAATTACACAACAAGATCCATGCATCAGTTTACAATAACAAGAACTTAATAATAAAAATAAAAGGAAAAATTTTATAACCTGCTTTCACTGCTCGATTTCTGTGTCCATGCCGCAGCTCAAACCGAGCTGCCTCCTCTAGCTTCTTACATGGCTCACAAATTCGCACAGGTGAATCACCTTGCCCCCGCAAAACCATCCTTTGAAGAGTGCAGCTGTTGCAGAACAATCCACCACATCTGCGGCAGTGGTGCTGTATACCAACAATGCATATACACTCATGAACTCATTCTATCTACTTGTATAATCAAACATAATTCATTTAAGATTGGGAAACCCTACTCCCCATAACAAGAATGATAATAATAGTGCAAAAGTTTTACATCAAATAAGTCTTTTGGTTATCTAGACAAGGTGTACTCTAAATCTAAACAAACCGCATGCACCAATTGGTTTAAAGGTCAATCATTAACTCAAACAAATTCTGTTGCAGATAAAAATATGAATGACTATGATATTTTTTGGATAAGTGACTACTGTATGATATTAGTCCATATTCTATGCCAAAAATGTATATCAAACAAGGAACTCACTTCCATTTCATGCAATTGACAGCTACACTTCAGAAGAAGTGAATGTACATGTTCTTTTTTTGGATATATATGAATGCACATATTCATAAGAGTCATTCTTCACATAATAACTTTCTGTGATTGTAATCTTATCTAACATTGACCTACACTATATTCAAAGCCCTATATCAACCATGCATATTAAATCATGAAGTCAGCACTCAACTGAATTGAGAAATCGAATTTCCATTGAATGCAACTGACCAAAAATATTCATATTGAGGCTTTGTTCTTCATAGGATAGTCATCCTTTCTGAAACAAGCCTTTAGGATTCAAATCTCAACTTTAATTGATCTACATGCATAGCAACCAAAAACTGATTAAAGATTCCATTGTTATCTCCAATTAATCCTTTTACTCTCTGAACTATAGAAGAAGATGAAACTATTTGACACTCTCAGAGCACCACATATTTTATTCTCCTGTGGCAAATAGATTGATCATAATCCATATGCACCGGTTATTTATTCTTACTTATCACGCACTCGGATATATCCAGATTCACCATCATAAGGATTAGATAGATTTGACAATAAAACACTTAATACTTATTGGTTGACAAAAATATAGCTTTATGATACTAGTTGCAAGGTTTAGATTTGAGCATAATCCCATGAGGGGTTTACAAAAACTTTCTCTTTTTCACAAATTCTAGTGCAGTTCTCCTTAAAAGAATGACAAAACTTTTCCATCTTCATTCGGAATACCCATCTGTATTGCCACCAACCATACATTAGCATGTATGTATTAAAAAGCATAAAACAGGTCCGCATCAAATACTCATCGATTCATAGCAGCATGTGATTGGTGGGGCATGGGTGTTCAGGAAAGTTTCATCCTACAAACGTCTCCGCAAACAATAATCGCCACGCTAAATCAATCCCCTTTCAGCAACCCAGTTTGAGCTTACAAAAGCAATACAGTGATAGCCAACTTCAGATTACAATCAACATCGAGCAATATGAGATCCAAAGGATATTTCCCAATCTAAATTTCAAACTATCTAACCTATGTATGAAAAGATATGAATGATGAGCAGAAGAGAGAAAACAAAAGTATACCTTGCGATTGATGAAGGTGAACTGAGAGGAACAACCCTGGCAATGAGAAGCATCCACTACCCAATTGTTTCCTCTCATTGAGGGTTTTGGAGGCAACCCAATTTTCTCCAGCATCTAGCGCTTGCTGTAGTATTCCCGGAAAATTAGATCGCGGGCACCAAACAGAAAGTCAGAGAGAAAAGAGAGGGGTTCTGTTTGATGATGGGCTTTGGTTTTGCCGTTATAAAAAAGAAGTGCCTAGAATCATATAATAATCGTTTTTATGGCTAAGTTTCTTTACAATACAGTCCAGGGAAAGAGGTTGATAGCAAAGAAAATGAGAACAGTTATTTGGATAAGGAAGGAATTCAAAAGAATCAAACCGGAAGAGAAGTGCAAAGAACTTGTAGTATGGATATTGATATGTTGATTGAATTGATCGGATTTAAAATTTTTATTTTTAGTTGTAATAAAAAAAAATAAAATTATAAAAAAAAATTATATTTTGATAAGCTAATACTAAAAGACAAATCACTATTGCTATTTTTACCCATTTTAGGTTAGATGATAAAATAAAAAATGCGTGAATATGAAAAAATAAAAAATAATAAAAATTAAAATGAGGAAAAATAAAAAAAAAATTGAAAATTTTGAAAAAAAAGAAATAAAAAATACTATTTTCAAGCCAATAAATAAAGTTAGAAAATATAGGATTAATCCATTCAATCAAGTCTAGCCCATTCCACTTTTTGGTCCAAGTATCTTGTTTAGTGCAAATTTAATTTGCTTACGATAATAAATTGAGAGAAGGAGTGGCTTAGTTGGTCCATGTGGTCGTGGGTTCAAAGTTTGCTATTGTAAATAGGGGTGAGCAGATATAGGGTGTATAGGGTATGAGTTATTACCCACACGCTATCTTGCAAGATATAAATTTCTAAATTTTAAAATTAAAACCTATACTCCGTGGAAACAATACTTTTCTTTTTACTAAATTTCAAAATGTATAAACTTGCAACAAAATTAGTAAAATTATTAAAAAAAAAATTCTACCATAATTATTTTAAGTTTATGTGATCTTATTACTTAATAAATGGAAAAAAAATGAAGGGAAATAACGAAAAACGTAAAGTGAAATATGTGGTATTTAGTTTAACTATTTAAGTTTATTAACTTATAAGATTTGACTCTTTTTTAATTTATTTTTACTAAAAATTTTATTGGTAAAAAAATATAATATTATCATTCATTATTTATATAGATTCCAAGGTAAGAAGACTCCATACATATACCCTATCCTATAAGAGTAGGATCTAAAAACTTTGTACCTAGAATCTATCATATAACTCTCATACCTACTTGGAACCTACCTGTTTGAGTATGATATGGGTGGGTACCAATGCAATGGGGTTATCTACTCACCCCTAATTGTAGGCAATTCTCATTTTTTTAGAAGAGATTGCTCATTTTTTTGAAAGAGATTGCCACACTCACCCTTAATTGTAGGTGAGTTTCATTTTTTAGAAAGAGACTACTCATTTTTTTTTAAAGAGATTACCACATGACAATCTCTTATTGGTTGTAAGCGATCATGTGTGTGGCACATGATCATCTTCCTCCTTCAAACAAAACACCCAAGAGAAGGAGAGGAACACGAAAGCGGATTAAAGTGAATCTAAGCTAAATTGGATTGATTTTCGTTGATTTTCAACAAAAAACTTGTCATTTTTAACTAAAGATTCAATTAATATCACATATTAACAACAAATTCTAATAAAATGAATCAAATATCAAAATAGATAAAAATTAAAGATTGCTTGTTTTGAACACATATTTGAATTGAATCTTTTCAAGACTTATCAAACTCATTCATTAGTGTCTATAAATAGATTAAACCTGTAACGTCCCGAAACTAGGGAGTACTATGGCTCGCCACGTGTCCTTATCATACAAGGATACGTTAAGGTTCTGATCCTACTCTGATACTACTTAATCCTGCAAATCTTGTAAGCCTTAATTCAATATGAACAATACTACTAGCATGGCATAAATACATCCCAATCTATCATTCAAACCTTGAAACAAATTTAACATTCATTCATGATCAAATCTAAAGTAGTGGAATATTTATAAAGTACAAATTTGTTTTCTTTTAAAGGTCTCAACATTCTCTACATATCTAAACATAAATTCCTCTTAAAATATAATCACCATAGTAATAGTGAAACTATTCTCTATTCTTCTCCTTAGTTATCTATTCTCTCAATACTTACATTTAAAAAAAAAAAAATCCCCGAAGGGTAAGCTAATGCCCAATATATATAACATAAGCACATATGTATAAACAAACAAGAACTTAATTCACATACATTATGCAGAACTTAAATAGCAAGCAATCAACTCATGATATACTTAAGTTTACAAGCAATAATAGGGTAATCATGACCCCCTCAATACACTTAAACACTTAAACCATAAACTGGTGTTGGGAATTGTCACTACGAGCTTCAACACTCATGAGTCCATAAGCTTAAATTGATGTGGGAACTACCACTGCGGGTCCTAACACCCATGATCACTTAAAATCTTAACCTGATGATGGAAACTGCCATTACGAGCCCTATTGCCCATGATTCCTTCTTTCTAAGCACGACTTTACTAGGGATAATGTCACACATGGATTATTGGGGTGCTTCTTAGGGATTTGTTACTATGGGCCCTTAGGTTAAGCCAAGTACATATAACAAACACTAAAACAAAACTTAAATCGTTCTATTTAACTTAATGCAATTTCAATATATACTAATTTAAATAAACATAGGAAAACAAACAAGTTACATGTACTTGGTATCATAGTCTTAAGCACAACTGGTCCTAGACTTAGAGCTAATCCGTAATTTGTCAAAACAATAATGATTTCCTCTTAGCACTAGTTTAAGAATAAGCTAAATTTCTTAATTCTTTTAGCCTATTAGATTTTCTAGTCTTACTAGCTATCTAGGTTGCAATGAAATTTGTTTAATTAGAAATTAAATCAAGAAACAAGTTTTTCCTAAGTATACGGTTGTGTTTGAAACCATGTACTTTAGCACACCGAAGGCATACAGTTGTGTAGAGTAGTCTGATAAGAGTATAAGAAAATGGGAGTAAACTCCACTCGTGTATTTTTCAAATGTCTAAAGTCTATCTTTTCTATCTATCCCCAAAAGTATATAAAGGAATATAAAGTTTTCATCCAAACTTGACACAACATAACACAATCGGTTTAAAGTGAAAGCTGCTAGGAGTAGGCTGTTGGCCTTGAAGACATACATTGTTGGCCTTTATGGTTGACTTAAATGCTTATATCATTGGCCTTTATAGCTGGCCTAAATGTTTACACCACTGGCCAAGGCCGGCCTAAAATGGTGCACCATCGGCCTTTGTGATTTGATTTCCATCAAGTGTATTTGTAATTGAAATGATTTGATTCCCATCAAAATGTGGCACTCTAAAATGGACATGCTAGCAATCTCTCAAAAATGGCAGTGTTGGGCACATGCTTAGTTAACACCCATTGGCGATTACCAAGATAAGGGGCATATTCTACTCATATATTTTTGTATAAATCATGTTAAATTCTCACTGATATTATGGAAGTTCTAAGGAAATGGCACTTAATTAGGTTTATTGTGCTATTTTAGGTCTGTAAGAGCTTAGAGTGCAAACATGAGGAAATTAGAGGAGTTTTAAGCACTTAAAAGAATGTTGAACAAAGGAGACAAACCATTCATTATTTTACACCATCGGCTTTGAAGATTAGCTTTCAACAACCTAATTCATTGGCTTAAGCCGCTAGCCTTAAAGAAAAGCTGCCAGCCTTAAAGAAAAGTCGTCGGCCTAAGCTGTTGACCTTGGAAGGAAAAGCCATTAGCTTTAATGCTGGCTTTATGAGCTAACTGAAAAGACACTCCTTTATTTTGGATAAAAATGCCGGATGTGAAGAATTTGGTTTTTATCTCATCTTTTTCTTTTTGTTACTTTTGAACCCTAGATAGAGGAGAGAGAGAATTGGTTGGTGTACTTAAAGTTTTCATCAATTGAATCCATTGGAATCATCAATGAAAGATTCCTTCATCAAGGATTTGCAGAATTATTGTATTGCGATTGATTCTTGTTCTATTAAATTGATGATCTCTGAACTAGCACTTTTCTATTTAATTCATAGACTGATTTTGTTATCAATTATGAATTCTGTTATAGTAATTTCTTTGATTTATGTTTGTGTTTTCAATTCCATGATGTTCTAAGTTTATTTGTGGGAAATCGATGAAACCCTGCAATAACTAAGATGATGATTGTAGCTATATTATAAGATTGTTAGATATATGGAGGATTCATATTGTAAATCCTATACTATAAATTCTAATTTCATGTTTGAATTAGGATTATAGGAATTTTAATAACTCAAAAGGGAAATTAGGGTTCAATAGACTTTCTTAAGTTAGGTTGAATAAGAATTATGGAAATAGGATTATTTTAATCTGATTAGAAATTGTTTGAGAGCTTTATGTAATATTCCTGATTAGTTTCTCACTAAGGAATTGGGAGAAATTAAGATAGAATATTAATTAACTATATAATTGGGAGATTTGTAGTTGAATATAGAATCCCCTATTAATTTGTTCAGCGGAAGCTGATAAATTGATTTTGGGGTTTTGAGTTTAATTATTTGAAAAAGAAATAAAGATTTTCACAATTTCATATGAATATCCACATAGCTAAGAATCATTATAATATGATGATAATCTGATTAGTGAAACTAAGGTGAATTTAGTTTTTCTACTTTCAATTGATATATTTTCATAACAATTGTTTCCTATTTTTAGTAAAAATTTAGGTGTATTAGATTAATTAGTATTTGATTAGTTAATTCTCTCAATTTGATTACTTAAATAATAGTAAAATCTGATATTAATTTAGTACTTATTTAATCCTCATGGAATCGACACTTCACTCATTACTATATTACTTGATTTGATCTAGTGCGCTTGCTGGTAAAATTCGCTTTTACAAAATTTTATATATTAATAGAAAATCAAGTTTTTGGTGCCTATGCCAGGGATTAACTTAATATTAGACCACCTTCAGTTCTGTTGTTAATTTAGGTGCAGTTCATAGCATATAATTATCTTTTGTTCTCTTTCAAGTGTTTTTTATACATAGGAGTAGAAGTGTAGAACTTCTACTACTAAATCTTGAGATAGAATGCACTTTGCATCAATTGAGAAGAGAGAATAGAAGAAGAGAAGAAGTGCAACCAGTTGAGATAGAAAATGACAACAACAATAATTTGATCCAAGGTGTTGCCAAAGCACTTTAAGACTATACCGTATCCACTGTTGCTGGTTTTACAATTAGGGTACCTCCTATTCAGGTTGAACTAAAGTCGACACTTATTCAGATGGTTCAAATAAATCAGTTTGGAAGATATTTAAATGAGAGTCCTAATGAGCATATTGTAGCATTTCTCCATTATTGCAATATAGTGAAGATGAATAACGTTTCACCTGATGTCATCAAATTACAACTTTTTCCTTTTTCACTAAGGGATAAAGCTAGAGCTTGGTTCAATTCATTGCCACAAGAGTCAATCATCACCTAGGCCGATCTCTCATCTAAGTTTCTAAAGAGATTTTTCCCACCATCAAGGATTGTGAAATTATGGAACGATATCACTAACTTCACTAAGTTTAATGGTGAATCATTGTATGAGGTGTGGGAGAGATTCAAGGAGTGCATTAGGAAATGTCTTCATCATGGATTGCTAGACAATCTCTTGATTGAGATTATCTATCTTAGCTTAGATGAGACATTGAGATCTTTGGTAGATGTTGCATTTGGAGGTGCATTAATGGGTAAGAGCTATGATGAAGCTGGTGCTTTGATAGAAGAAATGGCCTCCAGTGCACACAATTGGTAGAACGAGAGAGGTAAATCAAGAGTAGCATTAGTTAGTGACATAAACTCAATGTTTTCTCATATTGTAGCTTTCACAGCTCAAGTAAGTAAACTCGTCTCAGCAAAATTTGTTAATGCTAATCAAATTGCTTTTTTTGAAATTTATTTAGGACCACATTCTACTCTTGAGTGCTTAGCTGGAAACTCCTTAGATTCATCTAATGGAGAGTAAGTGAATTATGCCAACAATTTTCAATGGGGTAATTAGGGACCTTATTTGAATAATTATAATCTAGGGTAGCGTAATCATCCAAACTTTTCATGGAGGAATGATAATAATATACTTAAACCGCCTCCTAGATTCTAGAAACAAAGACTTGCTCAGAATGCTCCACCTCAGCAAAATTAACCTATAATGGAAGAGCTCATGTTGAACAATATGCAAAAGACTGACACAATGCTACAGAATCAACAAGCCACCATTCAAAATTTGGAGAATCAGATTAGTCAGATTTCTCAATAGCTGAGCAATAGACCATTAGGGTCTTTACTTAGCAACATTGAAGAGAATCTTAAGGGTGTCAATGCCATAATGTTGAGAAGTGGTAAGGAATTGAAAGTTGTTGACAAGGAAGTTCACACCGAATAGGGGAGTTTAGAGAAAGAAATAGGGAATCAAAGGATGGAGGAACCAAAACAGAAGTCACCAGTAGTGAAAACATATGTTCCTCCTATCCCTTTTCCAGGAAGATTGAAGTAACAACAGCTAGATGCTCAATTTAGTAAGTTCTTAGAGGTTTTCAAGAAGCTGTAAATTAACATTCTATTTGTAGAAGCACTCTAGCAAATGCCGTCATATGCTAGATTCATGAAGGATTTGCTAACCAAAAAGAGAAAGATTGATGGGAATGAGTCTATGATGCTTACAAGAGAGTGTTCTATGATCTTATAAAAGGACTTTTCTAACCTACCTAGGAAACAAAGAGATCAGGGGAGTTTCAGTGTTCCTTGCACTATAGGAAATTTTCACTTTAATAAAGTTCTTATTGATTCTGGTGCAATTATTAATTTAATGCCCTTGTCTACTTTCAAGAAACTTAGACTTGGAGAGTGTAGGGAAACTCATGTTACTTTGCAACTTCCTAACAGGAGCATCAAATGCCTTAAAGGCATTATCAAGAATGTCCTTGTGAAGGGAGATAAATTCATAATCCCAGTTGATTTCATCGTCCTAGAAATGGAGGAGGATAGAGAAGTGCTTATGATTCTAGGCAGACTGTTCCTTGCAATGGGTAAAGCATTAATAGATGTGGAACAAGGTAAGCATCCTATAAAAGGACTTGTCTAACTTTTAATGTTTATGAAGCCACAAGGAAATTTGATGATTGTAAATCTTGTTATACCATTGATATTACTAATGAGCTTGCCTATGAGTCTATTGAGGAGATAACAGGTGTAGGCACTATGGAATTAGTTTTTAGAGATTTGGATGATTAGAGTGATGAGGATGAGCTTGAGGAAAGATGTGTGGAACAAGTGTCACAAATCAAGGCTCGTTACTATGAGGAGTTAGGTACTAGTGAGATAAAACGGATCCAATCTTTGGCACAACCTTTGGAGCTAGAAATTAAACCTTTGCCTAGCTATTTAAAATATGCTTGTCTTGGCACAGATAAGACTTTGCCAATAATCATTTCTTCTTCTTTAACAGGTGATCAGGAGCAATAGCTCTTAAGTGTGTCAAGAGAGCATAAGGAGGCGATAAGGTGGACTATTGTAGATATAAAAGGAATTAGCCCTCTGATTTGCACTCACAAGATACTTCTGGAAGTTGAGTGCAAACTTATAGTGTAACCACAGAGACAACTCAACCCAACTCTTAAGGAGGTAGTAAAGAAGGAAGTGCTTAAACTACTGGATGCAGGTATTATCTATCTTATCTTTATTAGTAAATGGGTTAATTTTGTTCAGGTAGTGCTTAAAAAGGGTGGTTTGACTGTAGTTAAGAATGAAGTTAATGAATTAATCCCTACTCGCACTATAACTAGGTGACAAGTTTGTATAGATTATCGAAAATTAAATAATGCTACCCATGAAGACCATTTCCCCCTCCCCTTCATTGATTAGATGCTAGAAAAACTTATAGGGCATGACTATTATTGTTTTCTAGATGGTTATTCTGGTTATAATCAAATTCATATGGCATCCGAGGACAACGATAAGGCCACTTTTACTTGTCCCTATGGCACTTTTGCCTTTAAGAGAATGCCCTTTAGTCTCTATAATGCATTTGCTACTTTTTAGAGGTGTATGATGTTTGTATTTTCTAACATGTTAAAGAATTTTATTGAAATATTTATGGATGACTTTTCTATTTTTGGAAGGTCATTTGAATCATGTTTGATAAATTTAAGTTGTGTACTTAAAAGATGTAAAGAGACTAAACTGCTTCTAAATTGGGAGAAATGCCATTTTATGGTAAGAGAGGGAATCGTCTTAGGTCATACGGTGTCAAGGAAGGGGATTGAGGTTGACAAGGCAAAAGTGGAGATAATAGAGAAGTTGCTACCCCCCACTTTAGTAAAAGGAGTCAAGAGCTTCCTAGGACATGCTAGCTTCTACAAGAGATTTATCGAGGACTTCTCTAAAATATTTAGACTTCTTTATAATTTTCTTGAAAAAATTCTACTTTTATTTTTGATGACAATTGTTTGTAGGCATTCAACTTATTGAAGGAGAAGCTCACTTCTGCACCAGTGATCGTTGCACCTGATTGGGAGCTTCCATTCGAGCTTATGTGTGATGCTAGTGACTATGCTGTAGGAGCGGTACTTGGGTAGAGGAAAGGTAAAATATTTCATGTTATATACTATGCTAGTAGAACTTTGAATGAGGCCTAAATAAACTATGCCATAACTAAAAAAGAGCTTTTAGCAGTCATATTTGCATGTGACAAGTTTTGGCCTTATCTGATAGGTTCTAAGATCATAGTGTATATAGACTAGACTACTCTTAAGTATTTGTTTGCTAAAGCTAATGTTAAACCTAGGTTAATTTGCTAGATTTTACTACTGTAAGAATTTGACCTACGAATTAGAGATAAAAAGGGAACTAAAAATGTAGTGGCTGATCATTTATCCTATTTAGAATCTGATTATTTAGATCCACCAATTAATGAAAAGTTCCCTAATGAATAGTTGCATGTAGTAGATATCCAAAGATTACCTTGGTATGTTGATATAGTTAATTACCTAGTCAGCAAAATCACACCATATGGTTTGTCATATCAATAGAAAAAGAAATTTTTACATGATGTGAAATATTATTTTTGGGATGAACCATATTTATTTAAATGCTGTGCTGACCAAGTAATTAGATGTTATGTACCTGAAACTAAACAGTTTAGCATAATACAACATTGTCATTCTAAAGAAGTAGGAGGCCATTTTGGTGTGGAAAGAATTGCAGCTAAAAATTTATCTTGCAGGTTTTATTGGCCTAAATTGCTTAATGACTGTAGGAATTTCATTATGTCTTGTGCTCAATGCCAAAGCATTGGCAATATTTTTAGGAGACATGAGTTACCACTAAACAACATTATTGTAATTGAGCTTTTTAATGTTTGGGGAATAGACTTTATAGGTCCTTTCTCCTCATCTTTTTCAAACAAATATATTCTCGTGGCTGTCGATTATGTGTCAAAATGGGTAGAAGTAGTTGCTCTACAAACTAATGACAGCAAAGTTGTAATCGGATTTTTGAAAAAGAACATATTTTCAAGATTTGGGTACTTAGAGCTATCACTAGTGATAGGGGATCGCATTTTTGTGGTGGGCAATTTGAAAAATTATTATCAAAATATGGAGTCACTCATAAAATTGCCACCCTTTATCATCCACAGACTTGTAGACAGGTAGAGGTATCTAATAGGGAAATAAAATGTATTCTAGAGAAAACCGTTAATGCATCTAGGAAAGATTGATATTTAAAACTTGATGATGCATTGTGGGCCTATAGAACCGCTTTCAAAACCCATATAAGAATGTCCCTACACAAGATTGTTTATGGTAAATCATGTCACCTACCTATGGAGCTTGAGCACCAAGCATATTGGGCCATAAAACACCTTAACTTTGATTTCCAAGCTATAAGTGAAAAGAGGTTGCTTCAGTTGAATCGGACGGTTGAAATAAGAGAGGAAGCATATGAGAATGCTAGTATATACAAGGAATGGGCTAAGTGATGGCATGACAAGAACATTTTAAGCCGAGAGTTTTTGCCTTAGTAAAAAGTTCTATTATATAACTCTTGATTGAAGTTATTTCTAGGTAAGTTGAGATCTTGATGATCTGGTCCATTTGTTATTGTTAATGTTTTTCCTTATGGTGTAGTTGAGTTGAAAGTCGAAGATAACCATACTTTTAAAGTAAACAGTTATCTTCTCAAATATTACTATGAAGGAGAAAACATTGATAGTGTTGCCACTATCGTAGATCTAGCAAATCTACTCTAAACATTGGGGAAGTCGGGTTAGTGACTATAAACTAAGCGCTTTATGGGAGGTAGGCCATGCATAGCATTAAGGTAAATTAGTTTAGTTTATTTTTTTAACAAAAAAAAAGAATTGGAGTTTCTAAGCCGGTAAAGTAAGCTGGTGGCGTACAGTTAAAAGTTTCCGGCATATGTCTTGTTCGACATATTTCAACTGGCCTTCCTCATTTGTGTTCATCTTTTTCATTTCCTTATCTCCTTCACTCTCTCTAATAGCTCTCACGCACTCACTCACACTCAAGGAACTAAGCTTCATCTGTTTACTACAATCAACATCAAGTAAGTCTTCATTCCTTTTATTCTTTACTCTTGTAAGTTCTCATTTATTTATTTATTTATTTTTGTTTTCCTTTAGTTTTGGCTGCGATTTTTGGTAATTAGTGAAAGGAAATCTTAGAATTCTTTGGAATGTGTTGCGTTGCTAATTTTTGAAGTTGGAATTGTGCTTACACGCACATGCATGTGGATTTACACCTAGTTTTGTGCTGAATTTTGTTAAAAATCCCCATTATGTAGGAACTAGGGCTTGAATCGAATTGATTCATGAAAAATTGGGGCTTTTGCCATATTTACTGCCTATATGTTAAATTATATGCAGTTAACTCATTTCGGGGTCTTAATTTTGTGGATGAGGTTCATGAATTGAAAAATTTTGTTCAATTTTGCTTAAGATGTGTTTTTTTTTTTTCTTGGAAGTTGATGCTGCCTTTAATAGGGTTGGATTTTTGTTTTGTTTGAAAGATATCAACTACCTTAAGCTTAAAATTTTCCTATCCTGTATTTTTGAACAAAGTTTCCTACACTATTCAAATTTTAGGTCGACTAACTTAGGCTGTTAACCCTGATTTTCCCTATTGCAAGTGTAAGCAACATGATAACTTATCTGCTTGGTTCTTATTATTTTGATGCCTATAGTTCTAAATTAGACATATCCATTATAAATCATGTTTCACACATGAATGTTGGGGCATTTGTTGAATTGAAAACATAATCCCAAGGCTGAGATAGTGATTTACTGGATCATGAGTTCTTTTCTAAAAATTCATATGAATTATTATATAGGTATGCCACCGATGTGCTCTAATACCGAAATTATGATGTGCACTGATATAAAAAATTATGATGTGCTCAAGGGATCTCAACACCAATTAACAAATCAAACACAATTGATTCCAATTTCCAATTAAAATGGCATGAACAAGTTGAAGATAAAATCCCCAAATGGCGTGAAACACAAGAACTAACAATCTTAAATGACGTGAACCAAATTAGAAGTACTACAATTAGAGTCCAATACCAATCAAATACAAAGGAACAATTTAATTCCAATCCCTACAATTAGCGTGAAAACCTAGCAATACATGAACCTTAATTTAGCATGAAAGGAACACATAAAAGATCAACCAATTATAACTAGATATTACTCACTAGCAACAATCGGATGCAACTTAAAAAGTCTAGATATGACTCACAAGAATTCTTAAGCCAACTCGCCACAATTTCACAAGTAAAATTGATAAGAGTAGATGACGTGAAGAGAAGCTCCCATAGTAACAAAAGACAAGTGTATATTTGTTCAAAAAGCTCCTTCTAAACCCTACTTAGCAAGTATTTATACTTGCTTCAATTAGGGTAAAAACAACAAAAACAAATTACAAAGAAGCCACTCAAATGACCGGTTCTCAAACATAAAATTACAAGTACAAATAAGTCTTCAAATGGCTGGTTCTCAACTTCAATAGAACATATTGTAGATCGGTAGATGTAAGTCCAAGAATGTCCCACAATTTGATCCCTAGTGCATTTTATGTGCCATCCTGTAAAAACTAAGAAATGTGCCTGCTAAAATGCAAAGATAAAGTATTATTAGATAAATATGACAACATGTGGATATTTGGGCTCATGTATCTAATTTGGTTTCCCTACTGTTGGAACCATAGGGTTGATTCCCATCATCTCCTCGGGCTTTTGAAAGATTTGCCCTTAAATCTAAGGGGTCTTCTCTTGGAATAACACCTAGTGTTTGTGTTTGCTTGTTGGCTTGAAGTCTTGAAGAGCCATTGGTGTTTCTAATATGTTCTTGGAAGGAGCGCATCTCATACTAAGACATAGGAATTAAGACAATTCGTGTACCATCCTTCTGAAACATATAAGTGTTTTTGAATCCGTCACGTAGTACCTTCCTGTCAAATAACCAAGGCCTACCTAGCAATATATGAAAGGCGCACATAAGAAGCACATAACAGATAATCTCATCACTGTATTTATCTTTTATACTAAATGGCACATTTACCCTCTATGTAACATGCAAACTACCTTGGTTGTCCAACCAATGCAATTTGTAAGGGTGTGGATGTGAGCTAGTAGCTAGTTGTAAGTTATTTACTAATGTAGTAGATATGACATTAGTGCAGCTACCACCATCGATGAAAAGAACACATAGGTTACCTCGAATCCGACAGGGTGTGTGGAACAGGTTCTCCCTCTATATATCACTGACATTTGGAGATATGGTTATAACCCTGCATAACATATTAATAGGTAAGTAATTTTCACCCTTTTTGTCCTCATGTGTCTCAGTGTTCTAATCATCATAATATTCTTGCAGAGTTAAGGATAAATCTGTCAGCTCGACAACTTCTTCCTGATCATCTTCTTCATTGCCCTCCATAATAGTCATCACCCTTTTATTGGGACACTGCACAGCCATATGTCCAAAACCCATGCATTTGAAACATTTAATCTGGCGTATCTTCCCATTGGTTGATCCTAGTACTGTTTGCTTGAAATCGGATCCAACTAGCTCTTTACCTTTCCCAGAAACATTTTTCTCCATATTAGTGCTAGGGATAATTTTGTCTATAGCCTTAGTATGTTCTCCTACTCCCTTTTGTCTACCCATTTGACCATCTGCTCCGATAGGTTTAGTAGTAGTACCATACCTGTTACTAGTGGTTTGGAAAGGATTGAATCGCCTCTGCCTCTCCACTTTCAAGGCTAACTGTATAGCTTATACCTTTGCAACTCAAAAACACAGGCAATATCATATTTTAACCTAGACATAAATCGTGCTAGGGTTTGCTCAAGAGGCTCGACTGATCCACATCTAATCATCAACGTCTCAAACTCCTATACATAGTCATTTACTGTTTTGCCTCCCTACCTCTATGTTTGAAGATGTATAAACAGTTCTTGCCTGTAATGTTCAGGTACGAACCTTTTCCTCAAAACTCGTTTCATGTCCCTCAAAGTATGTATTTCGGCCTCTCTATCCCTTTGTCTGCTGATCACCAGATTTTTCCACCACAAAGCGGCATAACCTATGAATTCCACAGTTGCAAGACGAACCCTAGTGTTATCATCAATTTCATAATACTCGAATAGACCCTCAACTTTATCCTCCTAATCCAAGTAATCATCTATTGAACCCCTGCCTTTAAATGAAGGCATATGCAGTTTCACATACTCTAATCCTCAAGGTAGTCTGAAATCCCTGTTTAGGTATGGGTTAATCCCAAAATTATCATCTCTTTCCTCCCTAAGTAATAAGAATCAGACTCCTATAGGACCTATCACCAAGGCCCGAGATAAGGGTCTACACAACTTAGTTTTGAGAATCTTACATGAGAAACCCAATCCTGAGGAAGCTAATTTATTTTCTTCATTCCTACCTTATAATTGTTATGCATTCCAGTAGGTTCACTTATCGGTTCTACAGGGTACCAAATCACCTATACTTTTGAGTGAGTCGGGATCCTCATTGGGGCTCAATTCGAAAGTACCCTGAAGACCAGCATCTTGAAGACCAATTTCTTTCATATATTTGTCATTTACGAAGACTATTTTATGTTGTAATTTCTCTTGGGACACTTTCATTTTGTTTGTAATTCTCATTTACGACCGGCCACCCTAAAAGTGACATAGTTGTAATTTTGTGTACTTTCTAACCCTAAAGGGAGCAAGTATAAATACTTACTTAAGTAGGGCTTTTAGGAGGCGAATTTTCAGAACAAACACTTCACTTTCATGTGAGAGAACTTAGGGTTTCCTAGTTCAATTTCCTCTTATCAATTTCAATCCCAAGAGGTAAGATTATGGCGAGTGCAACACTTGAAATTATGAGTCATATCAATTTCAAATTGTTGTGTTTTCTTTTCTTCTCTAATGCATTATATCTATGGTTGAATTGGAACATTTCTTGGTCAAATTTGATTCATTATTATTCGAATTAGTGTGCTTAATTGAGTTCCTTTTATACTTGATTTCTATTCCTCTATTTTACATGTTGAACCGTGAAAGCATTTGTTGTGGAAAGGGGATCACAGTTGTGCTTTGCTAAATATTCTTGAAGTTCACGTGATATTTCAAGTTGGATTAGTGTGTATTGAGGGATTTGATTCATCGTGGTGGATTTGTTCATTATTTATTGATTTTCGATCTCATTGCACCATTAGGAATCTCGCGAATTCCTAACTTTGTTGAATCAGAATTGTTGATTATATTTAGGGTTGGTTTTTATTCCATTTGATTGTGCTTAATCCCCTTTTAGGCACATCACTAAGAGCATGATAATCTCCTTCCACTCTTCTTCCCATATTACCTACAATTGCTCCATCCTTGTGAACATTTTGAGGAACTACCCTAGGTGGTGGTGCCTGAGGATTTGCCACTAGTGGTTATGACATCATCATCCGATCTATCCTTATTACTAATGTAGCAATAATGGTGGTGTGGTCTTGTAACTGTTCCTCCAAAGTTCTTCCACCTATAGTTTGATGACCTTGACCGCCACCAACTTGGTTATTGGCCTCATTACCAATTCTCCCATTTACACTATCATTCGACATGGTTGTTGACTTGATTTGTTGAAATATAAAGACAACTCTAGGAAAATGTAGTATACCTCACAATCACCCCTTCACAATAGCCACACTTTCACACCACAACAACAATCACTGCAAGACATAAAATACACTCCACTTAAGCTTCACACACCCACGTCACACTTACAATTACAGTAACAATACAAGTAGAAGCAATAATGAACACTTCTCCAAATGGTAAGTTAATGATTTTAACTAATCAAAGTGTGTTTAAAGAATCAATACATGATAACTTCCACACTTAATGTTGCTTTTGAAATTCAAAACTTAACCACAACAAATATACTTCTACGCTACACACACTTCACCATGGCACATACACACACACACACAACCATGGTGCAGCACCTTTCCACTACAATACACCACGTTGTAACCCCTTCACTACACACTCTTCCACTTTACAGCAACAACACTTCAATTGGAACAATTAATGAATGTTTCTCCAAATGGTAAGAAACAATTCAAAAATAGTCAAAGTGTATTAAAATCAACAATATACAATAACTCTTAAAATTAAAGTTTGTTTTTGAATTCAAATTGTTTCCTAATTGTCCACGGCAAAGATAGCAAATTTGAAAAGAAATGTACTCTAATTCCGAATTCTTGCAAAGGAAAGGGTATTACAACAATCAACACTACTCAAATGTTGAAATTCAAATTCAAAGACTTCCCTTTCTTCTACTCACAACAAGCAACTTATGGCAAGATGAAGATAGCAAGATCAATTCCGAAATTCCACTTCTAGTTCCGTATAAGGTATATCATAATAAAATCACAAATAATTACTTCAAATCCACTTCAAATATCTTCAATTAAGAAAATGAATATTCAAGAACCCTAATTTCCCAATCGAAATTCACGCAAATCCCTTCTAAAAAACCTTTGCTCTGATACCAAAAAGTATGATGTGCTCTAATACCAAAATTATGATGTGCTCTGATACAAAAAATTATGATGTGCTCAAGGGATCTCAACAACAATTAACAAATCAAACACAATTGATTCTAATTTCCATTAAAATGGCGTGAAACACAAGAACTAACAATCTCAAATGACATGAACCAAATTAGAAGTACTACAATTGGAGTCTAATACCAATCAAATACAAAGGAACAATTTAATTCCAATCCTTATAATTGGCGTGAAAACCTAGCAATACATGAACCTTAATTTGTCATGAAAGGAACACATAAAGATCAACCAATTATAACTAGATATTACTCACTAGCAATAATCAGATGCAACTTAGAAAATCTTGATACGACTCACAAGAATTTCTAAGCTAACTCGCCACAATTTCATAAGTGAAATTGATAAGAGTAGATGATGTGAAGAGAGGCTCCCATGGCAACAAAAGATAAGTGTATATTTGTTCAAAAAGATCCCTTTAAACCCTACTTAGCAAGTATTTATACTTGCTCCAATTAGGATAAAAACAACGAAACAAATTACAAATAAGCTACTCAAATGACCGGTTCTCAAACATAAAATTATAAGTACAAATAAGTCTTCAAATGGCCGGTTCTTCACTTCAATAGAACATTTTGTGGATCGGTGGATGTAAGTTCAAGAATGTCCCACAATTTGATCCTTAGTGCATTTTATTTGCCATCCTATAAAAAACGAGAAATGTACCTACTAAAATGCAAAGATAAAGTATTATTAGATAAATATGACAACATGTGGATATCTAGGCTCATGTATCCAATTTGGTTTCCTCACTGTTGGAACCATAGGGTTGATTCCCATTAGCCACCTAGAAAACTCCGGCCTTGAAAATAGAAACAAAAAGCTATAGGTGAGGCTTCTTCTAGCAATTAGCATATATAGCTCCTCTCTAGATAGGACTATGCCAAGGAAAGAAAGACACAATTGTTGAAGAAGGATTTCATGAACCATCAGTATCTAGATTGGGAGCTTTTAAGGGATTATGGCATGGGGGAGAATATTCAGCAAATGGTAGTAGATAAGACATGGTTTAAACTATTTGAGATAAGAGAACCAACCTACAAGAATGTCACAATTAAATTTTTAGCTACAATGAAAATTGAACACGATGAGCATTGTTCCATCATGACATTCCAGGCTTATGAGCAGGTTCATGTAATTGATCTTAAATAATTTGGATATTTCTTAGGGCTCTATGACGATGAAGAAGTTGAAGAAGACTTCCCTAATGCCTGGCCTTTGAACATGAATGCAAAAACATTCTAGTTTTAGTTGATTAGGCCTAGAAGGGATGGTTTTATACTCTCTAAATCTCTTGCTACCACCTTTGCCAGTGGAGCACAAGTTGCTCCATCACATCTTATCCCATACCATTTGCTATAGGTTTTCCTATAGGGTTCTTTTGCCTTCTATCTCTCTATACTGCTATAATTTGTCTAAGTGTGAAATAGGAGAAACCCTAGGTTAGTTTGCTTTTATAATTCGATTAGGAAAAGACACTTTTAACCCTTGTCCCACCTGCTTATGTACGACCTTGCCACTTGTTATATTTATACATATATTACTTTTAAAACGTGTGTTACACATTATATGTATGCGTATAGAGATTTCCATAACCTTCATCTTAACTAGTTTAATATCATTTAGGTGATGTCAGGAGCTTGAATAGTTTGCTAGATGTAAAAGCAACCACATTGGAGCTTGATGATGGACGTCCTTTAGTCTTTTCTTTCCCTGAGTCCCATAATTTTGTTAGTGAAAGCATTGTATCATCTTTGCCTCTTAAAGATTTCTTAACAGATAGGGGAAAGGATAATTCTAAAAGTTCACTCTCTACTCTATATTATGATGACAAGAGTTCTTGTTCATCCATGGTAAGTTTGCTGCATCAATATTCAATTGCTGTTCCATTCACATATCATTTCCATATTAATACTATTTATATTCACTTATTATAGCATCTATTTTTAATGCTCGATCAGGAGGATATCATTTAAACTATATGACTGGAATCCTGTAGAATTTCCAAGACATCTTTTTCGCCAAGTATGTGATATCTTCTTAGTATATTGAATGGATCATTTTATTAGGTGATTTTAGAATTTGACTATGATGGGTTAAACCTTTTCTAGATATTCTAATGGTTGGCCAATATGCTAATTGAATTGGAGGGTTATATATGCCCTGGATGTATGATCTTGACTGTATTTGCTACAATGTCTAAAGTCATGTGGAACAAGGTAATAGCTTGATTGGATTTAATTGCACATTTCTTCTTATCTCTATGATTCTGTAGCTTTATAGGTGAAAGTTTTGTATAGAACCATGGTATAATAAAGTAGTTGAACTATCTTCTCTTTTACATACGGTGATGTGCCTATTTCCCAATTCCGAATACAATAATCACAATTCTGATTTCAACCAACACAATATTCAAACTTATAATCAAATAAAGGAACAAATAGTGTCTAAACCCTTACTAGATGTTACACATTAGCAAAGGATTAGCCCTAGCATGGAATGGTTGATATAACACACAACGATTCCAACGCTGTCACTCGCCACAATCAAAGATTGATAAGAGTTGAGAGGAAAACTCAAAGAGCTCAATTTTAATGTTCAATGATTTGCCTATTCGAGTGTCTAATAACAAATATAAAATACAAGGAAAAGTTGAAACAAATTGACTCAAGAAAGCTACCGGCTTAGACAATATATGCCACTGGCTTTGGCACTTAGGCCGCTAACCTTAAAGGCCGGCATAAGAAGAAAAGCTGCCGAACTTGAGGGTTGGCCTAAGTGGCTACGCCACTAGCCTATCTCCTATACCACCAGCTTTGAGGTCGGTCTAAAGAGGTAAGCCGCTGGCCTTTTAGGCCAGCTTAAAGGTGTCCACCCAGACTTTGATGACTTGATTCCCACGTTTGAACAATGTTGTAAGAGTCATGATTTGATTCCCATCATCTCCTCAGACCTGTGAAAGATTTGTTCTCAAATTTGATGGTTTCTTTGTTGTAGATGAGAATTTCTGAAAGCCACCTGGACCGAAAACCTTAGTTTGCAAATGCTTGTTGCCATGAAGTTGTGATTGCCTTGGAGTCTTCTTGAGATGTTCATAATTCTTTTGATAAAGCTTTTGAATTTCCTGTGACTGTTTCACTCTACTTATGTTGCCTTCTAGTTCCTTCCGCCCCAATAATAAAGACTTCTTCTCAATATTTTTATTGATCTGTTCTTGGAATTCGTGTACCTTAGTTAGTGTCATAGGAGTCAAAACAACCCGTTCACCATTCTTCTGAAACACATAGGTGTTTCTATACCCATCATGCAATACTCTCCTATCAAATAACCAAGGTCTACCTAGTAGGATATGTGATGCGCACATAGGAAGAACATCATAAACAATTTCATCTTGGTAGCTCTCCCCTATGATGATTGGAACCTTAGTCCTTTGAGTGATATACAGACTGTCTTATTCACTCAGCCAGTGCAATTTATAGGGCCTATGATGAGGTGTAGTGACTACTTGCAATTTGTTCATTAATGCAGCAAATATAACATTAGTGCAACTACCATCATGAATAAGAAGAGTACAAAGATTACCTTAGACCCTGCAGGGAATATGGAATAGGTTTTCCCTCTACACATCCTTAATATTTGGAGATGTAGTCATTACCCTATGTAGTACATTAATAGCTAGATATTGATCATTGCCTTTGTCCTCATGTACCTTGGTGTCTAGATCCTCACAATATTCCTTTAACACTGTTGATAAATCTTTAGGCTCAAGTATGTCTTCCTTATCACCCTCATTTTCCACCTCCATAGCAGTCATTACCCTTTTGTTGGGACATTGAGCAGCCATGTGTCTAAAGCCCATGCATTTGAAGCATTAGGTTTGATGAATCTTTCCACTCGATGACCCCAACACTATTTGTCGGATACTAGCCCCAGCAACTGCTTTGCCTTTTCCAAAACCATCCTTCTCCCTATCGTTAACAGTTGCATTTGATTCCATAACTCTATCAATTTCCCCCTTTTCAACCTGTTGGTTATCTGATCCATATAATTGAGTAGTAGATCTATACCTGTTACTCGATGTTCTATATGGATTGGAGTGCCTCTGCCTCTTAATTTTTAAAGCCAACTGGATGGCCTCATTAAGAGTATCATACCTCTACAGCTCGACAATACATGCAATCTCATATTTCAACCCGGATACAAATCGCGCTATGGATTGTTCAAGAGGTTCCACTACCTCACATCGGATCCTCAGTGTCTCAAACTCCTGGGCATACTCATCCACAGTTTTGCCTTCCTGTCTCAATGTCTAGAGACACATGAATAACTCTTACTTGTAGTGTTTTAGTATAAAACTCTTCTTTAGTACCCTTTTCATTTCTTACTAAGTATGAATCTCAACATCACTATCTCTCCTCCTATTAGCCACAAAGTTTTTCCACCACAAGGCGACATAACTTGTAAATTCAACTACTACTAGACAAACTCTAGTATGATCATTAATCTTATAGCACTCGAAGAGTCCTTATACCTTATCCTCCCAATCAAAGTAATCCTCTGTAGGTCCCTTTCCAAAAAATGAAGACATTTACAATTTTACATACTTTAGAACCCTGGGCGGTCTAAACTCATGGTGATGATAAAGTTCATCCCCAAAATTGTCTTCCCTCTCCTTTCTATAAGCATGATACTGTCTTCCAACCTGTCTACCCCTGTTTCCTCTTACTACTCCTTCTTTACCCACAACATTAAGGGCTACCCTAGGTGGGGGTGCCTATAGATTTGCCACTGGTTGTTGGGGTAAGGTTATCTGATCGACCCATGTTTCTAGATTATCAACAATAGTAGTAAGGTCCTGCAACTGCTCTTCGACTATTCTTCTTCCACCTGCAGCATGATAACCCTGTACTCCTCCTCCAACTTGGCTATTGGCCTCATTCCCAATTCCTCCATTAACATTGTCGTTTGACATGTTTAACAGTAATTGCAACTTAATACAAGAATTTCACAAATCACAAATACCGCAATAATCCTCTAACAACAGTAATTCAATCACAACCTTCGCTCAATCTCTAACTTAGATTCATACAATATAAACCATAATACAACCCCTTAGTATTAATCTCCGCCCAATCTCAATTTAGAGTCAAGCAACCCTCAACAACAGAATCACAATCCATAAAAATAACCTCGACACAAAAACCCAAAATTTCATTTTTTTTATCCACTAATTCAATCACAAGGCAACAACAATCCCCAATTGACACAATCCCAATTCAATAACAATCCACCTAACACAAATTCACAACATAAGCCCTAATTGCAAAATTAGAAATCAATAGTTACAATCCCTTTCTCGATCTGAGCTTTAATATGAAAAGATGACGTGCCTATTTCCCAATTTAAAATACAATAATCACAATTCCGATTTCAACCAATACAATATTTAAACCTATAATCAAATAAAAGAACATATAGTGTTTAAGCCCTTACCAGATGTTATTCACTAGTAAAGGATCAGTCCTAGCATGGAATGGTTGATACAACACACAACGATTTTGACGTCGTCACTCATTACAATCAAAGATTGATAAGAGTTGAGAGGAAAACTCAAAGAGTTCAATTTCAATGTTCAATAATCTACCTATTCGAGTGTCCAATAACAAATATAAAATATAAGGAAAAGTTGAAACAAATCGACTCAAGAAAGCTGTTAGCTTATCAAATGTACACTGCCGACTTAGACAATATATGCTGTCGGCTTAAGTAGATAGGCCGCCGACCTTGAAGGTTGGCTTAAGAAGAAAAGCTACTAGCTTTGAAGGCCGGCCTAAGTGGCTACGCCACCGGCCTAGATGGCTGGCCTTGAGGCTGGTCTAAAGAGGTAAGATGCTGGCCTTTTAGGCCGACTTAAAGGTGTCCACCTTGGCTTTGATGACTTGATTCCCACATTTGAACAATGTTGTAAGAGTTGTGATTTGATTCCCATCACAAGGTTTGAAGAACTTTCTTTTAGAGAAAAGCACAAATTATCATTTAGTGATATGGCACCCCTCTTATCTTAATGACAGTTTGGTTCTCTTTATCTTCTTCAGCTTTACTTGCTATCTTTTTATGCTTTGATTAAGGTTTTGTCAGTTATCTCATCAAAACATCACTATTATATATAGATAATCGTATCACTAGGTTCTTGATGTATTTTAATCTAGTTCACGAAAAAACTGATATCTTGGAGACATGATTACCTTTTGATATGTTTTTCCTTATTCTTACCAGTCATTGCTCATCCTCATTACTTCACTTTCTTAATATTCATAAAATAGAATTTCACCTCCTAAGGCTTGAAATGGTGCAACACTTTTTGTTGATTCCCTTTTCCATGAGGAGGGTTGCATTTGAAGATTCACATTTTCTTTCTTTGATATCACTAAGGGTTTAGTTGACTTATGTTTGAATCGATAAGGTGATTTACAATTTATTCTTGTTAGATTGGATTTTCAAATAACTTGAAAGCTTAAACTTATAGATAAATGTTTTGATTTACCTTTATATTCTTATGCATCTCACTAGTGGATTGAGATATTGATCAGAACCCATCACATGAATTAAATCAAATGAGGGTGAGATGATGATATGAGGATTCAAACATAGCAGCACTTGCTTTTCACAATATTAAGTTATATTTATGAGCAATGTATCTAGAAATTAAACTTGTAGATATGGATGAGGTATTACATCTATATTTCAACAATATTTGCATTGATATGAGATCAATGAACTTATGTAATTATAAAATATAAACCTTATAATATTAGAAGCTTATAACTATAAATCAGTGGTCTACGGAATGTTCCTTAAATGAAAACCATGAATCTAAAGGCAGTAATCATGGTCTTCTCTTTGTATAACTTTTTATTAACACTTATCCTAAAAAACTTTTTACTAACTATTAAATTAATTTACTTTCTTTTTTAAGTGTAAGCTGACTGTTTCCAATTAATTCTAACTAAAGAGTGTTGGTCTTTCTTGTTTGCAAGTTAGGGCAATAGATTTCTTTGGACTTGGAGCAAGATGAATTTGGTATTTCTATGCAGCAAAATGGCTCTACAAATAGCTCAATTGTTGCATTCTTTGGTATGTTATGTTGATAACATAAAATGAGTTTATTAGCGCATAAGTTGCTTGAATACATGGTTTTAAATATTTTATACACAAATTTAAATAATCATAATTATTAAATAAGCAAATAAATAAATAATAGAAGATCGAGGGCAGTCGTGCAAATAAGGTTAAAAGAGGGGGTTAGTTTTGTCTTTTCTTGACGAGACTATATAAGTAAACTAACTTAGGGTTCTCCTTTTTGCACACTTTTACAATTGCAACCTAGAGTGAGATAAGGAGAGAGAACTCATTCAGGACAAACCTAAGGCAACCTAAGGAGACATCGCAACACTATAAACAGGTAATGGATTTTTCAAAGTTATAACCAAGATTTATTTTGATAATGGAACTTAAAGATCATGGATTCGACTTAGTTGTTCACAGGAATTGGGCTTAAGGACTGATTGAACAAGCACAGAAGTTGTTGAATTTGGAGTTTCAAGTGTAATCCTAACCAAGTAAGGAATTTTAATTTATGTTTTAGAATTTACTTAAGCTTAGGATTAGAAAATAAGGAGATTGGATGGATTGATTAAAGAAAACTAGGGTTTGTGAGACCTTACCAAGGGATATATGACCTCCCAACACAGTTATGTTGCTTTTGTGTTGCTCACAAAAGACCTACTGATAGATACACGACCTCTCAACATGCTCGTGTTGCTCCCATGTTAAAACTGAGAGATACACAACCTGTCTACACGGTCGTGTTTCAATCATGTTGAATCCAAGATCCACCAAGAGATATACGACCTTTTGACGTAGTCGTATAATGGCCATGTTGAGCTACATGGCCTCCAACATGGCCTTGTTAAGTGAAAAAAAATATCATTATATTTCTATTTAACTCTTAATTAAATCAAGTTCCACATAACTAAGATAATTAATAAGACCTTAGATAACCTAATAGAATAAGAGAAATCAAGAGAGTTATGTTATTCTTAGATTAATACTAAGAATGATGTCTTGATGATTGTACAGATATCGACTTATCTTATGTTTGGGACCATACATGCTTAAGGTAGGGATCCTAAGTATGTGTTTACCTTGTTTGTTGTATGTGATTGCTAGGTAGTTATTTAATGATTTGTATGTGAAATAATGAAATTTTAAAGTGTTGTATGAATTGAATGAGATATGTTGCTTGTGTTTGGAGTGACTTAAGGGCCTATAGTGGTAGATCCCTAAGGGGCACCTCGATGATCAACATGTCGCGTTGTCCTTAGTGGAGCCGTATATCGAAATGATCTAAGGTAGATTAGGGTTAGATGAGGCCTGTAGTAGTAGTTCCCATTAGGTTTAGACGGGGCCCACAGTAGCACTTCCCACTAGGACAAAATTCTGTGTGTACCGGGGTCATGAGTACCCTTACATAGTACAATTCATTTTGAGATTTATGTGTAAGCTAAAGTGTGAATGTGTTGAGAATAAATGTTACATATATGCAAGTGTTATTGTTGTGGTGTGTCATGCGCATGTGGGTATGGTACTCATGTACTGAGCTTAGGCTCACCCTCTCTTCCTATATTTTTTTAAAGCTACAGGCGAAAATGACGAGTAAGTGGAATATGGTGAGAATAGGGACTTGGTGGAACATTACATGGATGAGACGGGAAGAGAACATTATTATTATGTAGAGAAACCTGAATATTTGTAAAATTAAAGTTTTATTAGTTAAGTTAACGTTATGGAGATAATTGTTGGTTTGAGATTTTGTTATTATTAAATAATGAGATTTGGAATGATTCATCTAGTAGTCATTTATTTGATTGAAGTTGTAGTAGTATGATGGTTACTGTAAATGATCAGGTTTTAAAGTATGATGGAGTTTTATTGCCTTAGCGTGTCGCTTTGTAGTAGTGATACGTGGCGGGTTGTGATGCTTCAAGTTCTAAGGCATTACAATGCCTACATTTTATTAGACATTTGAAAAAAAAAAGAAGGTTAACTTTCATGGCATTGATGATAAGACCATCTCCAATAGGGGCGATTGTATCTAATGTCACAAACGAGGGAAATATCCTGGGAATGCACTATGCACTATGGTCCCTAGTTCTAGAAACTGCATTGCATCATGGGATTTCTTCTATTGTTCCTAATGAGTTGCCTTCTCCATTGAGATTTAGATCAGCTGGCAATCGACTTGGTCATATCAAGTCAAGTCATTCATAGGGGCAGTTGAAACTAGATATTCAATCAATTTCTTGTTTCATCATCACTCACTTCTTGAATATCATGATGGTTTAGCTAATGCCATTCCTAGCAATTCTCTTGGAACAATGGGCCTAACCTAAGCATCAATCAAAGAGTGCCTGAAAGAATTGATAGGCAGCAAGTCTCCAGAATTAACTCAAAAGGACACTCTTTAGAAGTTAATGAAGGTGGTATGTGTTATAAGTCCTTCACTTTCTTATCTTTCCTTCGTCATCTGTACTATATCACACGAGGATTATTTCTTGGCATTAGTCATTTGGTCTAAGGTTATGCTGAAGTGCTGTTGTACATATCTTCTTTCATTATTAACACAATTGTTCACCACCTGGGAAAGGAGAAAAGTTATGTAATGAGAGAAATGGGAAGGTTTGTGAAACCTTTTAGTAAATTTGCACAATTTATTTCCAACTTGAAATTCTTTCCATTTTAGTGGAAATGATTAGATCACTAGAAGTTATCTAGTTTCAGCGCTACACTTATTTTCTTAAAACTTGTACTAAATTTCAAGCCTAGAGCTCAAACACTTAATGTAGGTGTTGTCATTATTTTCTTTAGCCTTTGTATAACTTCTCTTGCACTAAGTCTGTAATGCCCTAGAACCTGTGATATCATAGCCTGCCACGTGTCATTACTACTAAGCGACAAGTTAAGGCTCTACAACTGCATAATACTTCAAAACCTAATCATATACATTATCCATCATACTAATATATTTTAATCAAATAAATGCCTCTCAAATGAGTCATTTCACACTCTTTATTTAATAATAACAAAATATTAACTAAAAGTTATCTCCATAACATTAACTTAACTAATAAAACTTTAATTTACAAATATTCAGATTTCTCCACGTAATAATAATGTTCTCTTCCAGTCTCGTCCATGTAATATCCCATAAAGTCTCCATTCTTATCATATTCCACTTCCTCATCATTTTCACCTACAGCTAAAAAAAATATATATAGGAAGGGGGGTGAGCTTAAGCTTACTATATGAGTACCACACCCACATGCACATGACACACCACAATAATAGCACATGAATATATGTAACATTTATCCACAACAGATTTACACTTCAGCTCACACACAAATCTCAAAGTGAGTTATACCACATAGGGGTACTCATGACCTCGATACACATAACATTTATCCTAGTGATAATTGCTACTGTGGGCCTTGTCTAACCCTAATGAGAATTGCTACTGTAGACTCCGTCTAACATTAATGGAAACTACCACTACGAGCGCCGTCTAACCCTAATCTACCTCAAATCATTTCGATACACAACTTTATTAGGGATAACGTAGCATACCAATCATCGAGGTGACCCCTAGGGATCTACCACTACGAGCCCCTAGGTCGAGCCAAGCATAAGCAACATGTCCCATTCAATTCATACAATACTTTAACATTTTATTATTTCACATAAATTTTCATTAAATAGCTACTTAGCAATCACATATAACAAATAAGGTAAACACATATCTGGAATACTAGCCTTAAGCACGTCTTGTCCTAAACTTAACCTAAGTTGATATCTAATCATCATGGCATCATTCTTAGTACTAATCCAAACATAATATAACTCTCCTAACTCCTCTTAATCTATTAGGTAATCTAAGGTTTTACTAATTATCTTGGTTATGTGAAACTTGGTTTAAATAAAAGGTAATTAGATATATAATGATAATGTCTTTCACTTAACACAGCTATGTTAGAGGTTATGTTGCTCAACACGGGCCAGTACACGATCGTGTTAAGGGTTGTGTATCTTTCGGTGAGATTTGGCTTTAAAATGGTTGGAACATGGCTATGTTGGGAGGCCATGTATCTTTCATTTTAACACGGGAGCAACACGACTATGTTGGATGGTCGTGTATCTTTCAATATATCTTGGTAAATCAACACAGGAACAACACGATTGTGTATCTCTCGGTATGTTTTTCAAACCTTAATTTTTCTATACTAATTCATCTAATCTCCTCATTTTCGAACCCTAAGCTTAAGCAAATTCGAAAACATAACTTAGAATTCTTTACTTGGTTTAGTTTACGCTTGAAACTCCTAATTCAACTACTTTCATGCTTGTTTAATCTGTCCTTAAACCCATTCTTCAATTCAATCCCTTTTTGTTGCATCGTGATATTTCCTTAGATTACTTTAGGTTTTCCTTAAAGAGGCTCTCTCTCTTTTAGTGTTACTCTATCTCTCTATGCTGCTATGAATGGTCAAATATGCAAAAAGGAGAACCTTAGGTTAGTTTAGTATATATATATAGTCTCGTTAAGAAAAGACAAAAATGCCTTCGTGTTTTATTCTTATTTGCACAATTGCCCTCGCTCTTATATTATTTATTTATTTGTTTACTTAGTAATTATAATTTGATAAATATGTGCATGAAATTTTTAGAACCATGTATTACATTCTCCCCCCTTTATTAAAACTTTCGCCCTCGAAAGTTACTTAGAATTGGCAAGAGTTCTAGATGCTTTCTCTTCATTTCTTCTTCTAATTCCCATGTCTCCTCTCATTCTATTTGGTTTGTCCACTGTACTTTGACATAAGGAATTCTTCTTCTTCTTCTTAAAACTTGTTCATTAATATCCACTATCCTCACATGTCTCTCTATAGAGGATAAGTCTGGTTGTGCTTTCAAAGGTTCCAAGGCCACCACTTAATCTAGGTTTGGTATAAATTTTCTTAATATCAATATATGAAACACATCATGTACCTTGACTAGACTTGGAAGTAAGGCCAACCTGAACGCAACTTTCTCGACTCTTTCTAAAATTTTAAATGGACCCACATATCTTGGATTTAACTTACCCTACAATCCAAACCTGATTACCCCTTTAGTTATAGATATCTTCAATAAGACTTTATCTCCAACTTGAAATTCTAGAGGGTGTCGCCATTTGTCTACATAACTTTTCTAGCGACTTTGGGTTGATAGAATTAGTTGCCTTATTAATTTAACCTTGTTTACTGTTTCTTGTACTATCTCCATCCCTAATACCAGTCTTTCTCCCACTTTATCCTAGTGTAAGGGAGATCTACACTTCCTACCATATAATGCTTCATAGGGAGCCATCTGTATAGCAGCCTAGTAACTGTTGTTATAAGTAAATTTTACTAAAGGCAAATGATCACTCCAGTTACCCCCTTGATCTAATGTATAAGCTCATAGTAGATCTTCTAGAATTTGAACAGTTCTTTCAGATTGCACATCTGTTTAGGGATGAAATGCTGTAATAAACTAGAGTTTGGTTCCCAAGGCTTGATGTAAACCTTTCCAGAATCTACTCACAAATCGAGTATCTTGGTCAGATGTAATAGTGGTTGGTACTTCGTGTAATATGACAATTTCTCTAATATACATTTGAGCAAGCATTTATAGTCTATAGTCTACCTTAATTGGCAAGAAATGAGTAGACTTGGTTAATCTATCTACTATCATCCATATTACATCTTATTTCTCCTTGGTTCTCAAGAGTGCACCGATAAAATCCATAGTTACGTGTTCCCACTTCCATTTAGGCACAGGAAGAGGTTGCAACTCACCAGTTGGTCTTTGGTGCTTAATCTTTATTTTTTGACATGTGAAACACCTAGACACATATTCTACTATCTCTTGTTTTATATTTTTCTACCAGTAAGTATTCTTGAGATCCTTATACATCTTGGTGCTTCTTAGGTGTGCTGTATACCCTCAGTAATGAGCTTCCTTCATAATCTTCTTCTTTAATTCTATATTATTTGGATCATACTATCTATTACCATACTTGACTATCCCTTCGGTGTTTAATATAAATTCTATGGCTTCACCCTATTTTAATTTGTTCCCTACTTTTTGAATTTTAGGATCTTTTATTTTTGCAGTCTTAATTTGACTGAGAAGATTGGGTTGGATACCAAGTTTAGCAACCTATTTCCCACTTCTTGTGTCACCATTTCCAATTTCAGCTTATCTAGGTCTTTTAGTATTTTCCTCTAAGATGTGATTAGTACTGCAATATTTATGTGTTTCTTCCTACTTAAAGCATCTGCAACCACATTCTCTTTTCCAAGGTGATAGTGAATTTCCACATCGTAATCATTCATCAGTTCTAGCTACCTCCTTTACCTCATATTCAATTCCTTCTAGGTAAACAGATACTTCAAACTTTTATGATCTATAAATATTTTACACTTCTCTCTGTAAAGATAGTGTCTTCATAATGTCAATGCTAAGATTGTAATAGCTAATTCTAAGTCATGGATGGGGTAATTCTTTTCATACTGTTTTAGTTGGCAAGAGGCATATGCAATGACTCTCCCATTCTATATAAGCACACACCCTAAACCTTGATTTAATGCATCACTGAATACTTCAAATTCTTCTCCCGTCTTCGGTAGGGCTAACACTAAAGTTGTCATTATTATATTCTTCAATGTCGTGAAGTTACCTCTCACATTCATCACTCCATACGAACTTAGCCTTTTTATTTGTCAAGTGAGTCAAGGGAGTTGCTAACTGGGAGAATCCTTCTATGAAGCGTTTGTAGTACCCAACTAATCCTAAAAAAATCCTTACTTCTATTAGAGTTCTCAGTCTTGGCCAGTCACTTATTGCCTTTACCTTCTTAGGATCTATTGATATTCCATTCTTATTCACCACATGTCCTAAGAAGGATACCTGTTCCAACCAAAATTCGCACTTACTGAATTTTGCATAAAGTTTTTCTTCCCTGAGTCTTTCTAGTACGATTTTAAGATGTGCTTCATGTTATTCTCTACTTTTGGACTAGATGAGGATATCATCTATTGAAACTACTACAAATTGATCTAGCCAATCTCTGAGCACTTTGTTCATGAGGTTCATGAAGGTTGCTGGAGCATTTGTCAAACCAAAAGGCAGCACCTGAAACTCGTAATGCCTATATCGAGTCCTAAAAGCAATCTTTTATATGTCTTGCTCCTTGATTCTTAATTGATGGTACCTTAGTCTCAAGTCAATTTTAGAGAAGACTTGAGCTCTTTATAGTTGGTCAAATAGGCCATCAATCATAGGGAAATGGCATTTGTTCTTGATTGTAACTCGGCTCAACTCCCTATAATCTATACCTACCTCATACTCCCATCTTTATTATTAACAAATAGTATTAGAGCACCCCATGGTGAGACACTTAGTCTAATAAACCCACTATCCTGAAGCTCTTGAAGTTAAGTCTTCAATTTAGATAGTTTAGTAGGTGCCATTCTCTATGGTGCTTTAGCTATGGGTGCCGTTCTCGGTATAAGATCAATACAGAATTCTATCTCTCTAGCTAGTGGTAAACCCAACAAATTCTTGGGAAAAATGTCTACATACTCATTCACTACACATACCTTTTCCAATTCTTTAACCTGTCTTATCTCTATTAACAAGGTTGATAGTCTTCCTTTGTTCCATAACTTGTATGTTAGAAGAGTTGTAGGCCTCTATGGATTTAACTTGAATACAATTTGTTCCTCATCAAGAAAATCAAACTTGACAATCTATTGTGGCATTGTGCTTATACAACCAATTCACTCCTAGAATTAGATCAAACTCTATTATTTCTAATACAAACAATTCAGCTAGCATTTTCTTGCCATGTATTACAATCTCCACCTCTTTACACATTAGATCTAATTTCTTGCCTACTCCAAAAGGAGTATTTACAATCATAGCATTCTCCAATACAATAGGTTTTAATCCACATACATTCATAAACATAGGTGATATGTAGGAATGGGTTGCACTTGTGTCAAATAATATATAAGCAGTATTCGAGTTTATGAGCAGTGTAACTACTATGGTTTCTTGATTATGAGTATCCTGCTACTGCTACTGTTGTAATGCAAACACCCTACCAGGTGCCTTTTGTCTTGGTCTCACATTCTGATTTCGACCTAGTGGTCCTCTAGGTATAGGTCTTATAGGCTGTTAAGCTTGTGGGGGTGTAGTCACTTGAGTGTGATGAGTACCACACTCGAATGGTCTATGCCCTCTTTACTTACAGGTGTAGTAGAAGGTCTAAGGGAGGGTCCTTTTAATGTAGCTCCTGCTGGTGTGTCCTATTTTACCATAAGAGAAGCATGCCCCTTTTGGCCAATTACACTACTGCAGATTATGAGGTCCTAAACATTTAGGACACCTTACCTTGACTTTCCTACGGTAGGGGAGGTAGTGCTAGAGGTGTAAGCCTAGTTTGAAAAGGTCTAGGCACATAAGCCATAGGTCTAACTTGATAAATGGTTGGCCTCTTCTATTTGTCTACATAAAGTATGTTGGAAACAAGCTTTTTCCTCATAATTGATCCTGATTTATGGGATAGTTGTTTTTCTGTTCTCTTTTTTCTCTGCTCTAAGTATTTTGCTTTGTCAACTACTTTTGCATAAGTAGTCAACTAAAAAACCTCCACTTCATTTTGTAGGGTAAGCTTTAGTCCCTTAAAAAATCTTCTAACTTGGGAGGCATCATCTCCTCTCATCACCTTTGGCAAGAATTTGCTTAAGCGGTTCAACTCCGCTTCATGTCTCCACAAATCTACTGCCTTGTTGGCAGTTATAATAATCTACCTCCATTTTATCTTTTATGTTGTTGGGGAGGTACTTTTCATAAAAGAGTTCCTTAAACTTTTTCCATTGGTTAGGAGCTCCTACTAATCTTGACATATTAGTATACCAATTTGCAGTTGCTCCCTTCAGCATATGAGCAACATATCTCACTTTTCTATCTTCAGGGACCATGAAGGCTTTAAAGGTCCTTTTAGTCTTAGTTATCCAATATTCAGCCTTTATTGGATCATTAGCCTTTGGGTGGAACTCTTTAGCTAGTCTTATAAATTTTTCTAGCCCACAGGGTTCCTCTACAGGCCTAATAGGTCTCATAGCCTATTGTTGTTGTTGTTGTTGTGCCAGCATTCCCACTAGAGCATTTAAAATCTCTAGTAATTGAGTAGCTGTGACATTAGTTTGCTTCGGGGTTTGCTGTTGAGGTGGTCTTTGAGGTTTCTTGTCCTCTAGGACATTTCCACCTTGTCTAGCACTAGATGAACCCATATGATACTTGTTCTTGGAGGCATTCTGTGTAAATTAAGATAGCAGAATGATCTCGGAGTTAGAATTTGTAAGGGGAGTTAATGACAGTATACATTTATGTATACTCAAGCTTAAACATATATATATATATATATAACAATACATAATTAAATAGGAATATTTAATAAAATACAATTGCATAAAATATTTAGGTTAACATAACCTAATAATTATCCCTTAATTTACCCACTCTCTTCACTTCATATGGTTCTATAGATCATTTAATAATTAGCCTTCTAATGATTCCAACTTACCTTCTACTGATTGAATCCTACACCTTTTGGATCATTACTTAATTCTAGGAGTCATCGACCTAATGATGGGAATCAAATCACGACTCTTATAGCGTTGTTTAATGCGGGAATCAAAGCTCAAGAATCGAAGGTGGACACCTATAGGTCGGCTATAAAGGCCTGCGATTTTCATTCTAGATCGGCCATCTAAGGTCGGCTATCAAGGCTAAAGGTGTATAACAACAAGGTAGGCGACCTTCTTCTCTCTAAGTCGATGGCCTTCATTATTTCTAATCTGACGGCTTTGCCCCCTAAGTTGGCCATCTAGGCCGATGGCTTATGTAGGCGAGCTAGTTGAAATCTTGTGACTTTTCGCATTTTGTTTTCCTTTGCTATATATATGTTGTATTGTAAGGATAGAGGAACTTTTGGACATTTGAGGAAATACATTGTGAAGTTTATTCTTCATTTTTACTCTTATCAATCTATGGGATTGTGGCGAGCGACAGTATCGGATTGTTGTGCATTAAATCAACAAATTCGTGCTAGGACTACTCTCTTGCTGGTGTGTCATATCCGGTAAGGGTTTAGGGTTTATTTTGTGTTCTTGTTCGTATCGTTCATTAATTAGGTTGCTAAATTCGATTATCATTAATTGTTACCTAGGAATTAGAATCATTTGATTGTATAATCGTTTGAGGCACATCATCTTTTGGTATCAAAGCTTAGATTGAGATTAGGGATTGTGTCTATTGGAATTCCTTTGACAAATTAGGGTTCTTGAGATTGTGAATTGTGTTGTAGTGGATTGTTATCAAATCGAGATTGTATGTGAACTATCAAATTGTATTGTGTTGTTGTTGTGCAATTCAATTCGAGTTTGTTTGTGGAATTTATATCAACTGAAAATTAGGGTTTTCTTCGTTGTTATTGTTGTGGGTTATGCGATTCCATTGTCGTAGGTTATGAATTTCATGGTTGGATTGATTATAGAATTAAGGTTGTTGTTATTGAGTATCCTTGTTGTATTATTGTTGTGCTTGGTTTTGAGCTGAAGATTGAACGAATGTTGTAATTGGGAATTGTACCGATTGAGGATTGTTGTAGTGTGTGATTGTGATTTGGAAATTCTAGTGTTGAGACTACAATTCAATGAAGAATGTCAAGCGATAGTGTGAACGGAGGAATCGAGAATGAAGCTAACAGCTAGGTTGGAGGAGGAATATAAGGTCGTCGTGCTATAGGTGGAAGAAGAACTATAAAAGAGCAGTTGCAGGACCTGACCACTATTGTTACTACTTTAGCAACATGGGTTGATCAGATGACCTTACCCCAATAGCTAGTGGCAAATCCACAGGCACCCTCACTTAGGGTAGCCTTTAATGCTGTGGGTAGAGAAGGAGCAGTAGGAGGAAACTGATGAGATCCATGATGAGAGCCAAGTCGGAAGAAGAAATGTGGATCCTCTTGAAGTGCTGCCAAGACCGATCACAAGAAATTGAGCGAAACGATTCAAGGAAGCACTTAACGGGTTGATAAAGGTTGTTCATGAAGCCGGAAAGGATTGGAGCAATCATGAAGTTGGAATGGATTGGAACAACCATGGGAAGACCCTTGCTTTTATACAAGTCACACCGGACACGAGATGAAGAGGGCGTGTATTTTCAAGGCACGGCCGTGTAGGAATCTCAAGATTGCACAGAATCATACACGGCCAGACACACGGCTAAAAGGCACGGCCGTGTAAGGAGACAAGAATTGGCACAGAATCATATACGGCCAAAGTACACGGCCGTGTATCCCCTGCCGGCCAGCTTTTTCTGTTTTCGTGTTTTTATGCAACTTATCTAAGCTACGTCATTTTGGACTTGTTTTTCATGAATTGCAACCCTAGTATAAAAGCTCCTAGGGTTTAGAACAACAAAGAATTTACATCTTTGAACATTAAACACTTTTGAGAGGCACCTCTCTTGGTTCTTCAAGAACTAAATCGAACTTATCGGATTAATTTGCATGGCGTTCATCCCGACTTATCAATCGGTGATGGGTGTCGAGTCCAACAAAAATAAAACCTACTCCTAGACAATTATATGATTTGCATATAGTGGTGAGTAGTGATGGGAATCAAAATCCGACAAGACCTATCATTAGGACAAAAATTGATGGATTTCGAATCTTGGCGATGAGGGCCCATTTCGAGCTGATCAACCTTGGAGTTAATTATTATCTAACCTCTTTTATCTTATTCATGAATTGTATATTCCAACAGGTATGCTTATTTGGCTTCACAAGGCGATGGACAAACTCACTAAGACTCAGCTTGTGGGTTATCTATGGACCGACCTGAACCGACGATGAGTTGAGCCGACGAATTCCATTATGAAGCTAGCTTGCTGAAGATTATTTTCTGTATTTGTAATTTATGTTTGAACCATTTATTTTGTAAGCTTTTGTGATATTTTATTTGGTTGTAATTTTGCCTTTAGGACCGGCCACCTTATAGTGGCATAGTTGTGATTTTCTTGTCATTTTAACCCTAAAGGGTGCAAGTATAAATACTTGCAAATTAGGTTTTTTTAGGGAGCTTTTGAACATTTGAGAAAATACACCCCCTTTGCCGTGAGAGAGAGTGACTCTTTCAAGCATTTGCTCTTATCAATTTCCTTAGTGAAATTGTGGCGAGTTGACTTGGATTTGTTGTGTGTTATATCAACAAATTACAAGTTGATCCTAATTCCAAACTAGTGAGTCATATCTGGTGAGGATTTAGTTACTTTTATGTACTTTTTGTTCTTATGAAATTAGGGTTCTAATTTCGAAATTTGAAGAACCTTTGAATTGAATTTGAATACCATTTCGTTTTCCCTTCTAGCAATCGTCATTTGATATATTGTAATTCATCACAATTTCGGAATTTCATTTGGATATTGAGGTATTTTCCTTTGTTTGTGGCGTGGTTTTTCATTGTAAGTTCATCCCTTGTTATTTGATTGTGCTTGACCCCCCTTTAGGCACATCAAGTAGGGTCGAATCCACAGAGATTGGTTAAACTTATTTCTATTCAAGGAGAATAAAAGGAAAAGAAAAATGGGGGGTTTGGTTTGTGAATTGAATAAAGTTAAAACAAGTTAAGAAAGTTGTATATTGATAAAAAGCCTAGCCAAAGGAATCAAGATAGTTTAATTCTAGGAATTGATCATCGATGCAAATGTTCTCTATTCTTAGTTCTAGATAAATTGGTTATGGTTATTTACAAGCTCTAACAACCTATCTCTCCTTACTTCCTCGATAACCTCAGACAAGCGCTTTGAATTATTTCTCTTATTGATTAAACAACCCTTAGACAAGCGCTTAGGATTTAATCTATCAATAGCATTAAGATCTAGAGAGACCACCAATTCATGCCGGTAGATTATAAGATAACCTATTTAAACATGATCACACACCTCCATAACATGAATTCGATCATCTCTTTTATAACCAAACATGTTATTGTGTCACTAAGACTAGAACAATCAAACAATTACGGATTTGACGTGCTAGTTGACAATATATTAACTTGCTAATTGAGTAGAAGAGCTCTATTCATACCAATCAACAAAGATAATAATGACAAAACGATTAGAAGATATATGAATACCCGAAAGCAAAGAATAGAATAAATACAAGTCAATTAGACCTCACAATTCGTGGAGAATTAAACATCTATGACCCTTTGGCTAGAAAAGTAGCTTAGCTACACATGTTCATCAATAAAACGAAAATAAAAAGTAAAAACATAATGAACCCGGTTGCTTGCTCTGCCTCCAAGATGATCCAAGGTTCTTCAAGATCCAAAGATTCAAAAGTTGTCCTGACCCTCTAGGGTTGGCTCTATTTATATTATTAGATGGATAGCATGTGATCTTTTGCTAGCAAGATACGAAAATATCTTTCCTTTTCCAAGTAGATTTCGAGAAGTGAAGATTCGTCTGCCTGGCACGCCCCAACACACGGCCGTGGATCAAGCCGTGCCATCCTTTGTGCATATTCTTCAAGTCTTCATCCGCGCTCAGTGTGAACCACGGTTATACACACGGCCAGATTTCAAGCCGTGCCTTCATCTGTGCATAATCTTCAAGTCTTCATCCGTGTCCAGTGTGTACCACGGTTACACCCACGACTAGATTTCAAGCCGTGCCTGCATCTGGTTGATGTTCCACACTTTCTTCTCCTTGGCACACCTAGCTTCCACCACGGCTTCAAGCACGGTTTATCCCACGGGTTCCACCATGGCCGTGCCTTAAGCCGTGTCTCTTTCTGTTCAAGGTACTCATTTTGGCCTTCTTGTCCAGTGTGTAACACGGTTTGAACCTTGGCCGTGCCTCAAACTGTGCTTCCTCCGGTGGTGTAATTCCTTGTCTTGATCCAAGTTGTAGATGACTTCTCCAAAATATTTGAATTAGCATCCTTGACTCCATTTAACCTGATTTATCACGATGATAGGATTAAAGTACCATTTCCTTATGATTTCTATAAAATCAATAATAATTTAACACAATTTATACTATAAAGATTGAGTATAAAATGGCTCTATCAAATTCCCCACACTTAAACTCTTGCTTGTCCTCAAGCAATTGCATCAAATCAATTGAGAAATCTATCATAGATTATACAAACTTTCTTTTCATCATTCCAAGCATCTATTCATTTGTAATTCATGACTTGTAGTTCAATGTCTACTACTTCAACCCAATTGGTTTCCTGTGATCAAATTACTATGGACAAAATTCAATAGCTAATCTAAACAAAACAAACTTTAATCCTCATGTTTAGCAAAAGAATTTTTATTCCAAAAGTAAATACTTAATCCACTAAGGAAAAACACCCAATTAAACTCCATTGGACATTAGCAAACATATAATCCTTGCAACATAAAGTAAAAGCATATAGTATAAGCTCTTTGCTAGATATTCTCCCTTTTATACATCTTTGTTTTATTCAATGAATGTTCACATTCATGTTCTTTTGATTTATTCAAGCATATATTTTAACGGGTTTTTGCCCGCTTCTTTTCATGAACTTTTGCCTTTTTCGCCCTTATCGTTATAGTGAGTTCATTGAGTCGGCAACATCCCGAGCTCATCACTCAAGTGACCGGGTTTTGAGATACCCCTACGGACTCTTCCTCACTCTAACATTCAAGTTTGAATGCTCTTAACTCAATTAGTTGAATCATTGGAGTAATGGCTATGCTTGATTCTTTTTTTTTTTTTTTCACTAAGTGTTATGATTGCTTTACAAACAACTTCAAAGAGTATATAGTAGCTAATATAACCTAGAAGTAAACTTGTTTATTTTTCACTTAGGGACTCGACTTACTCTTAGACTTCTAATTCTAAAGCTAAATACAAAGTAAATTTGTTTCTTAAAGATTTCACTACTTAATTTTAACCATGTATTCTAATCACAGCAGTGGGTGAGTAAATCATTTGAACAAGTCAATTTCACATTTTGTAGATGTTTATTACAACATTTAGTACAATCTCTAGATTTAATGATAATTTTGAAAAAATTTGGCTTAAAATTGCTTAAGGACAAACATTCAGTGTATAAGTTAGTTCTCTATTCTCCATATTTTATTATCCTCTCCCCCACACTTAGCTTGAACAGTGTCCTCACTGTTCCTAATTCAGCACAATTGAAGAGGAATTAACAACATAAAGGACATTAGAGAATAAGAGAGAGGAAATATTGGTACTTCCCTGGTATTGGAGTGCTCCCTTTAAGCTCTGGAAAGTGTCATCTAATGATATGTATCCTTGCTGCAGCCGATCCAAAGAGTTTAAAACTATACTAAAATCAAAACAAACTAAACTAAAACAAAACAAAACTAAAACAAACCAAAATTAATGCAAAACAAAACTTGTTTTTTTTTTTTTACATGGGTTGCCTACCATGAAGCGCCTTTCTTTAAAGTCTTTGGCTAGACGTTCCTGGCTAAATATTCGGATAAGGATTTTGATTCCAGCCTTGGTGCCTGTGGTGATGGGTTAATAACATCCGCAACAAAAACAGGAGATGGGTTAATAGCATCCGTAACAAAAATAGGAGAGATATCGTTAGGATGTTTCATGGCATCATAAATGTTAAATTTAATCACTTCACCATCAAATTCCATAGTGAGGGTGCCATCATTTACATCGATTTTCATTTTAGAAGTCTTAAGGAATGGTCGCCCTAATAATATCAGTGATGAAGTATGAGAATCACTATCGTCCATGTCAAGCACATAAAAATCAGCAGGAAAAACCAACCCATTGACTTGAACTAAAACATCCTCTAGAACTCCCTCAGGATAAACATTGGACCTATCAGCAAGTTGAACAATAATACCCGTTTCCTTTAAAGGACCAACATTTAAACGTTGATAAACAGACAAAGGCATGACATTGATAGAAGCTCCTAGATCACACATGGCTTTAGCGATTCCAAGACTACCTATTTTGCAAGGAATGGCGAACATACCTGGGTCCTTACATTTAGGAGGAAGCTTCTTCTGAATAACAGCTGAAACATTTTCACTCACACTAATCTTTTCATTGCCTTTCAACTTCCTTTTGTTAGTGCACAAGTCCTTGAGGAATCTAGCATAGCGCGGTATTTGCTTAATTACATCAAGTAAAGGAATATTTACCTCGACTTTACGAAACGTTTCCAGAATCTCTTTTTCTTCCGCTTCCTTCTTGGATTTCGCTAATCTGGAGGGGAAAGGAGGTGGTATCAATGTGACCTTCGATGGCTCATCTAGAGACTTGCTAATCCGGTCGCCCTGCTGGCTCGGAGTCGAAGTCTCTTTCTTGGTCTCTTCCTCAAGATTAGACGGATTTCCTTTCTTATTTGATCCCTGCAATTCTGTTCCACTTCTCAAGGTAATTGCATTAACGCTTTGCTTTAGGTTTGTAATAGTTTGAGAAGGTAACTTACCTTGAGTTTCTAACCTGTTTACGACTGAAGCAAGTTGGCTTACCTGATTCTCCAAGTTTTGAATGCTTTGCTTTGTTTCCTCCTGAAATTGTTAACAGCTAGAGACTTAACAATATCCTCAAGGGGCATACCTGAAGTAGAAGGAGCTTGGGGTACGTGGTGTGATGGCTTAGGCTGGAATTGTTGGAAACTTTGTGGGTTATTGCCATATCGGAAGTTAGGATGATCCCTCCATCCATGATTGTAAGTATTCGAGTAGGGGTCATACTTCCTTTGCGGTTGTCCTGGAAATCCGCCTACAGCATTGGCGTGTTCATGATTGTCATCTTGCAATGTGGGGCACATGTCGGTCGGATGATTAGGAGCAGCGCAAATTCCACAAGCCTTCACCTGCTGCGTTTTTCCAAGAGCTAGCTGCTGCACAAGGGAGGTAAGATTAGAAATTTGATGTTCAAGGTTAGACACATTTACCTCATTTACCTTCCTTGAAGACGTATCATGCCTATACCCAAATTGTTGCGAATTGGCAGCCATAATGGAGATCAATTCCCTAGCTTGACCAGGGGTTTTGTTTACTATGGCGCCTCCACTTGCAGCATCCATCATCTTCCTCTCCATCGGAAGTAGGCCCTCGTAGAAGTATTGGATAAGGAGTTGTTCAGATATCCCATGTTGTGGGCAACTTGCACACAATTGCTTGAACCTCTCCCAATACTCATGAAGTGTCTCGGTGTCCCTTTGTTTTATATCACAAATTTCTCTTCTTATACCAGCGGCTTTGGAGGCGGGGAAGAATTTGTCCAAGAAGAGTCTCACCATATCTGTCCAAGTGGTGATAGAACCTGGAGGCAAATAAAACAACCAATCTTTAGCTTTAGTACTTAAAGAAAATGGAAAAGCACGTAGCTTGATTTGATCGTCGGTTATTCCTTGCGGCCTCATACTAGAACACACTATATGAAACTCTTTCAAATGCTTGTGAGGATCTTCATTCTCAAGACCATGAAATGTAGGTAGCAGATGTATCAACCCAGATTTCAATTCGAATTCCACGGCTAGTTCGGGGTAGTGAATACAAAGTGGTTGTTGATTCACATCCGGTGCAGCCAACTCCCTTAAGGTTCTCTCGAGATTTGCCATGTCGTCCTCTTTTTCAGAATCAAGGGATGAATCAGACAAGTTCGATACTAAGTTCGGTCCGGGGGATGATCTAGCTTCTTGTCGCAACCTCTTTAGAGTCTTCTCAATCTCCGGATTATAAGTTAGTTCACCTGTCTGAGAAGAACGAGTCATACAAGAATAGAAATAAATTTGACACCAGTCCCCGGCAACGGCGCCAAAATTTGATGGGTGTCGAGTCCAACAAAAATAAAACCTACTCCTAGACAATTATATGATTTGCATATAGTGGTGAGTAGGGTCGAATCCACAAAGATTGGTTAAACTTATTTCTATTCAAGGAGAATAAAAGGAAAAGGAAAATGGGGGGTTTGGTTTGTGAATTGAATAAAGTTAAAACAAGTTAAGAAAGTTGTATATTGATAAAAAGCCTAGCCAAAGGAATCAAGATAGTTTAATTCTAGGAATTGATCATCGATGCAAATGTTCTCTATTCTTAGTTCTAGAAAAATTGGTTATGGTTATTAACAAGCTCTAACAACCTATCTCTCCTTACTTCTTCGATAACCTCAGACAAGCGCTTTGAATTATTTCTCTTATTGATTAAACAACCCTTAGACAAGCGCTTAGGATTTAATCTATCAATAGCATTAAGATCTAGAGAGACCACCAATTCATGCCGGTAGATTATAAGATAACCTATTTAAACATGATCACACACCTCCATAACATGAATTCGATCATCTCTTTTATAACCAAACATGTTATTGTGTCACTAAGACTAGAACAATAAAACAATTACGGATTTGACGTGCTAGTTGACAATATATTAACTTGCTAATTGAGTAGAAGAGCTCTATTCATACCAATCAACAAAGATAATAATGACAAAACGATTAGAAGATATATGAATACCCGAAAGCAAAGAATAGAATAAATACAAGTCAATTAGACCTCACAATTCGTGGAGAATTAAACATCTATGACCCTTTGGCTAGAAAAGTAGCTTAGCTACACATGTTCATCAATAAAACGAAAATAAAAAGTAAAAACATAATGAACCCGGTTGCTTGCTCTGCCTCCAAGATGATCCAAGGTTCTTCAAGATCCAAAGATTCAAAAGTTTTCCTGACCCTCTAGGGTTGGCTCTATTTATATTATTAGATGGATAGCATGTGATCTTTTGCTAGCAAGATACGAAAATATCTTTCCTTTTCCAAGTAGATTTCGAGAAGTGAAGATTCGTCTGCCTGGCACGCCCCAACACACGGCCGTGGATCAAGCCGTGCCATCCTCTGTGCATATTCTTCAAGTCTTCATCCGCGCTCAGTGTGAACCACGGTTATACACACGGCCAGATTTCAAGCCGTGCCTTCATCTGTGCATAATCTTCAAGTCTTCATCCGTGTCCAGTGTGTACCACGGTTACACCCACGGCTAGATTTCAAGCCGTGCCTGCATCTGGTTGATGTTCCACACTTTCTTCTCCTTGGCACACCTAGCTTCCACCACGGCTTCAAGCACGGTTTATCCCACGGGTTCCACCACGGCCGTACCTTAAGCTGTGTCTCTCTCTGTTCAAAGTACTCATTTTTGCCTTCTTGTCCAGTGTGTAACACGGTTTGAACCTTGGCCGTGCCTCAAACCGTGCTTCCTCCGATGGTTTAATTCCTTGTCTTGATCCAAGTTGTAGATGACTTCTCCAAAATACTTGAATTAGCATCCTTGACTCCATTTAACCTGATTTATCACGATGATAGGATTAAAGTACCATTTCCTTATGATTTCTATAAAATCAATAATAATTTAACACAATTTATACTATAAAGATTGAGTATAAAATGGCTCTATCAATCGGTCTTTCATCTCGATTGTGGCGTCTTCATTTTATACCAAGGTTCTTGTCTCGCTTATAGACAACGGGTCGCGGTTTCCACTTTAGGTGTTTGGCATCGTAGGTAACAAATTCCGAACGTATTGGTATTGGGTTTCGTCACGGGTTGGCGTGGTTCGTATCAGAAACAGAGGCAAACACGTTAGAAGAGAGTATCATGCTTATAGAGGAGAAGGATGACAATTTTGAGGATGAACTTTATCCTAACCATGAGTTTAGATTGCCTAGGGGTCTAGAGTATGTAAAATTACAGATGCCTTCATTTGTTGGAAAGGGGCCTACAAAGGACTACCTTGATTGGGAGGATAAGGTAGAAGGACTCTTTGAGTGCTATGAGATTAATGATCATACGCGAGTTTGTCTAACAACTAGTGAATTTACAAGTTATGCCACCTTGTGGTAGAAGAACCTTGTGGCCAATAGGAGGAGAGATGGTGATGTTGAGATTTATACTTAGTAGGAAATGAAAAGGGTGCTAAGGAAGAGGTTTATACCAAAGCACTACAGGTAGGAGTTATTCATGCGTCTCCAAAAATTGAGACAAGGAGGCAAAACTATGGATGAGTATGTCTAGGAGTTTGAGACATTGAGGATTTGATATGGAGCAGTTGAACCTCCTAAACAGATTATGGCGTGATTTGTGTCTGGGTTGAAATATGAGATTGCAAGTATTATCGAGTTGCAGCGGTATGACACTTTTGATGAGGCCATCCGGTTGGCTTTAAAAATTGAGAGGCAGAGGCTCTTCAATCTATATAGAGCATCGAGTAACAGGTATGGATCCACTACTCAGTTATATGGGTCAAATAGTCAGTAGGTTGAAAAAGGGGGAATTGATAAGTTAGTGGAATCAAATGCAACTATTACTAATAGGGAGAGGGAAATTTCTGGAAAAGGCAAAGCAGTTGTTGGGGCTAATATCAGACAAATAGTGCTTGGGTCATTAGGTGGAAAAATTTGTCAAACCTAATGCTTTAAATGCATAGGCTTTGGACACATGACTACTCAGTGTCCTAACAAAAGGGTGATGACTGCTATGGAGGTGGAAAATGAGGGTGGCAAGGAAGACATACTTAAGCCTACAGATTTACCAATAGTGCTAAAGGAATATTATGAGGATCCAGATGCTGAGGTACATGAGGACAAGGGCAATGATCAATATCTAACTATTAATGTGCTGTACAGGGGAATGATTACATCTCTAGATATTGAGGATGTGCAGAGGGAGAACCTATTCCATATTCCCTACGGGGTCCAAGGTAATCTTTGTACTCTTTTTATTGATGGTGGTAGTTGCACCAATGTTATAGTTGCTGCATTAGTGAATAGATTGCAATTAGTCACTACACCTCATCTTAAGCTTTATGAATTACATTGGTTGAGTGAGTGAGACAGTTTGCATGTCACTCAAAGGGATAAGGTTCCAATTAGCATAGGGAAAAAGTATCGGGATGTAATTGATTGCGATGTTCTCCCTATGTGCGCATTACATACATTACTGGGTAGACTTTAATTATTTGACAGGAAAGTGCTGCATGATGGGTTTAGAAACACCTATGTGTTTCAGAAGGATGGTAAATGGGTTCTTTTAAGTCCTATGTCACCAACTGAGGTACACAAAGCCTAAGAGTATATTAATAAAGCTAATGATAGGAAGTCTTTATTAGTAAAAAGGAAGGGACTGGGGGATGACCTAAATAGAGTGAATTAGCTATAGGTAATTTAGAAGTCTTCAGGGCAGCCACAACTTTAGGACAACAAACAGTTGTAGACCAAAATTTTCAGTCCAGGGAATTATCAGAAATGCGCAACTAAAACAGAGGAACCATAAGATTTGAGGAAAAATCTTCTATAGGTCCGAGGAGATGATGGGAATCAAATCACGACTCTTACAACGTTGTTTAATGCGAGAATCAAAGTGCAAGAACCGGAGGTAGATGACTTTAGGCTAGCTATAAAGGCCAGTGACTTTCATTATAGATCGGCCATTTAAGGCTAGCGGTGTGGAGATAGGCCGGCCATAAAGGCCGGTGACTTTGCCTCTAAGGCCAGCCGATGACATATAACAACAAGGCAGGTGGCCTTCTTCTCTCTAAGCTAGCAACATTCTTTTTTTCTAAGCCGGCCATCTAGGCTAGCGACGTACAATGCAAGACTGGTGGTTTATGTAGGCGAGCCAGTTGAAATCTTGTGACTTTTTGCATTTTGTTTTCCTTTGCTATATATATGTTGTATTGTAAGGATTGAGGGACTTTTGGACATTAGAGGAAATATATTGTGAAGTTTTGATGTGCCTAAAGGGGGGTCAAGCACAATCAAAAGAAAAGGATGAATTGTCAATGAACATCCACGCTACAAACAAAGGAAATGACTCAAAATTCTCAAGAGAAATTCCGAATCTTAGAACCCTAATTTCATAAGAACAAAAAGTACATAAAAGTAACTAAATCCTCACCAGATATGACTCACTAGTTTGGAATTAGGATCAACTTGTAATTTGTTGATATAACACACAACAAATCCAAGCCTACTCGCCACAATTTCACTAAGGAAATTGATAAGAGCAATTGCTTGAAAGAGGCACTCTCTCTCACGGCAAAAGGGGTGTTTTTTCTCAAATATCAAAAAGCTCCCTAAAAAACCTAATTTGCAAGTATTTATACTTGCACCCTTTAGGGTTAAAATGACAAGAAAATCACAACTATGCCACTATAAGGTGGCCGGTCCTAAAGGCAAAATTACAACCAAATAAAATGTCCCAAAAGCTTACAAAATAAATGGTTCAAACATAAATTACAAATACAGAAAATAATCTTCAGCAAGCTAGCTTCATAATGGAATTCGTCGGCTCAACTCATCGCCGGTTCAGGTCGGTCCATAGATAACCCACAAGCTGAGTCTTAGTGAGTTTGTCCATCGCCTTGTGAAGCCAAATAAGCATACCTGTTGGAATATACAATTCATGAATAAGATAAAAGAGGTTAGATAATAATTAACTCCAAGGTTGATCAGCTTGAAATGGGCCCTCATCGCCAAGATTCGAAATCCATCAATTTTTGTCCTAATGATAGGTCTTGTCGGATTTTGATTCCCATCAAGTTTATTCTTAATTTTTACTCTTATCAATCAGTGGGATCGTGGCGAGTGACGGTATCGAATTGTTGTGTTTCAAATCAAAAAGTCCGTGCTAGGACAACTTTTTTGTTGGTGTGTCATATCCGATAAGGGTTTAGGGTTTATTTTGTGTTATTGTTTGTATCGTTCGTTAATTGGATTGTTAGATTCAATTATTGTTAATTGTTGCCTAGGAGTTGGAATCATCTGATTGTATAATCGTTTGAGGCACATAACCTAATCTCTATTTGATTACATCCTAAATTCTAAAGATCATCAAAACTTATGCTTTGATACGACTTAAGTTGTAATTCCCTAGAATCTGAGACATCATAGCTCGCCATGTGTCACTACTACCAAGTGACACGCTAAGGCTCTACAACTGCATAATACTTAAAAACCTAACCATATACATTATCCATCATACTACTATAACTTTAATCAAATAAATGACTACTAGATGAGTCATTTCACATCTCTTTATTTAATAATAACAAAATCTGAACTAACAGTTATGTCCATAACATTAACTTAACTAATAAAACTTTATTTTACAAATATTTAGATTTCTCCACATAATAATAATGTTCTCTTCCCATCTCATCCATGTAATATCCCACCAAGTCTCCATTCTCATCATATTCTACTTTGATGTGCCTTACAATTCCAATTGCATATACATCCACAAATGGCATGATCACTAAAATCAAATCAACAATGGCATGATCAACAACTCTCCTTTGATTCCTAATTCACGTGGAACTAAATGGCAATGATAGTAAATGGTGTTGATGAACAATGCAATTGTATAAGAAGCAATGGATAACAATATAAATGAATTAGAATTCCACTCAAATTGACTTGATTCAAACATGAAATTGATGAACCCTAATTCACGTGAAGAACAACAAGTAGCATAAACAAATTGCACCTAGATATGATGCATTAGAATACAATTTGAAACAACTAGAGAAAGATTGATATTACTCACAATCTCCTCAAGCTAATCTCGCCACAATTTCACTTGTGAAATTGATAAGAGAATTTTTGCAAGTAAGGACCCTTCCTCATGGCAAAGTGTATAATTTTCAAGTGTTCAAAAAGCCGACTCAAAACCCTACTTAGCAAGTATTTATACTTGCTCCAATTAGGGTAAAAATAAAAAAACAAATTACAAATAAGCCATTCCAAATGACCGGTTTTAAACAACAAATTACAAGTACAAATAAGTCTTCAAATGGCCGGTTCTTCACTTCAATAGAACACTTGTGGACCGGTTCTTCTTTGATTTATGTAAGTCCATGAATAACCCACAAATTGAGCTTTAGCGAATTGATGGGAAAATTTCTAACACTGTCAACCTTTTCAGAACCCAATTTGGATGATGGCCCAAATTTCTCATATTTTACCATATGTCTTTATTTCTAATAAAATTTGAGAATAATCTTACAGGTACAATTATAATTCTCCATGGGATGCCAAAATGTCCTACAACTTCAGTTGGACACAGAACATTTTTCAGGATAACAATCAAAGACTCGCTGCGATTGTTCTCTATTCCGAGGCATTGGATCATGAAGACTTATGTTATTTTGTATCTTGTAATTTTTTATTGAACTATTTTGGTTGTATTTTGGTTTTGGGACACTTTTATTTCTTTGTAATTTTCATTTAGGGTTAGCCACCTTAAAAGTGGCAAACTTGTAATTTTGAGCACTTTTTAACCCTAGGAGTAGCAAGTATAAATACTTGCTTAAGAGAGGGTTTGAGGAGGCCATATTTTGCAGATTATAAACTTCTTCTTCACGTGAGAATTATGGTTCCTAATTGTCATTAGACTCTTATCAATTTCAATCCCAAGAGTTGAAATTGTGGTAAGTGCAACACCTTGAAATTGTGAGTTGTATCAATTTCATTTTGTTGTGATTTCTTTTCTTCTCTAGTGTGTCATATCTAGGGTTGAATTGAGATAGTTCTTGGTCAGAATTACCTCTTATTATTGTCGAATTCTTGAGTTTATTTAAGATACTTTGCAATTGAATTCGAATCTTCATTGAAGAATTCCTTTGAAAATGTGTTCTTCACTATTGGAAAGGAGTTCTTGGAATTGAGGTTTTTCTTTTAAATTTGTGGAATATTTTCGTGGATTATATGAGATTAGGGTGTTTTTAGAAGATATTATCATTGAGGTTTCACAATTGCATCATTGAACATTTGGATTTCCTTGTATCTTCATTAGGGTTCACGTGAATTAGCCTTTGTGGATCCGGTTTTCACTTTGACTTGAGATTGTTTTTTCTTAAGTCTTTTGATTGTGCTTCTTAATGGAATTAGGCACATCATCTTTTTGGTATCAGAGCTCTTGTTGAGAGAAGGGAATTGGTTTCATTTGATTTCGTGGAGTTAATAAACCATTAGGATTGATTTAGTGGAAACCGCAATCGTATTGATTGTTGTGGTTTTGAGTTTGTGAAATTACCTTGTCTTGGAGTTTATTTTGCTGTTTGTTGGAGTTAGTTTGGGAAGGTTGTTGCATCATTTTGTGATAACTAATTTATGTGGAAGGGCAGAAGTACAAAGTGTTGTTTAATTCAACAATTTTTGGAACTTGCAAAACTTACCAAAATCCTTGCCATGACTTGTTGTGGCGTGGAGGAGGAAGTGTAGTTTGTTGTTTTTGATTTCCATTGTGTAATTCTGAATTGGTGGCGTACAATTTGCAGATTGCATTGAGTTTTGATTAGTAAGGAATTATTTGAATTCAAAACATATGCAATTAAGTTGTGGGAGTTAATGATTGCTATTTGAATTTGAATTCATTGTTACCAATTGAGGAAGGCTTGCAATAAGTGAAGTTGTTTGAATTTCAAATTGAAAGTTGTTGCCTATTGTGGAATTCAGAATTCATTTGTGGAAGGTCACTTATTAGTCCTTTGTTATCATTATTTGCCGTGGAAGTTGAAGTCTACTTGTAATTAATATCCATCTTGTTGTTGCGGTGGAAGTAACACATCATCATTGTTGTTGTTGCTTGTGTGTTGCCGTGGAGTGATTTTTGGAAATTAAATTTGTTGCACCGTGTAGTTGTGACGTGTTGTGGAGAAGAGTATTACACGTGAGTTGCAATAATATAATTGTAACATTAAGTGGGTTTATTTGTTTGTCTTTTGTAGTTGCTATTATGTGGAGTTTAGGGAAGCGTAGTAGTGGAGTGTGTACCCTTGAATCAAATTGTTTTGAGGAACAACATACGGGAGTCTACAAATATGTCAAATGACAGTGTGAATGGGGGAATGGGTGAAGAAGCCAATAGCTAGATTGGTGGAGGTCAGGGTCGTAATGTGGTAGGCAGGAGAACTTTGGAAGAACAACTTCAGGAGCTCACTACTATAGTTGCTACATTGGCAACTAGAGTTGATAGGATGACATTGCCACAACCACCAGTGGTAAACCAACTGGCACCACCTCGAGTAGCTCCACAAAACCCTCATCGAAACAGAGTAGTGGAAGATGGGAATTTAAATAGAAGGATGGGTGAGGAGCATCTTCCAAACAGGGAAGAAAGGGATGACAATTTTGGGGTAAACCTAAATCAGAATAGGGATTTCAGTCCACCTCGGGGTTTGGAGTATGTGAAACAATAAATGCCATCTTATGATGGCAAGGGATTAGCAGATGAATACTTAGACTGGGAGGATAAGGTCGAAGGTCTCTTCGAATGTTATGAGATCGACGATAGTACCGGGGTTCGATTGGCTACTGTTGAATTTGTAGGGCATGCTGCACTCTGGTGGAAGAATCTAATCATCAACAGGCGTCGGGATGGAGAGGCTGAGGTTTAGACCTGAAGGGACATGAAGAGATTGTTAAGGAAAAGGTTCATTCCTGAGCACTACAAACAGGAGCTGTTTATGCGACTGCAAACCTTGAGGTAGGGGGGTAAAATAGTGGATGATTATGTGCAGGAATTTGAGACCCTTATGATTAGGTGTGGGTCTGTTGAGCCTCTAGAACAAACTATAGCACGATTTGTCTCAGGTCTAAAATATGAAATAGCGTGTATTGTTGAACTGCAGCGCTATACTACACTTGATGAGGCTATTCAGTTGGCCTTAAAAGTAGAGAGACAGAGGAGGTCCAACTTCTTTAGGGTTCCAAGCAGTAGGCCCAGTACTGTTAATAGACCCATATCAGCTGACAGTTGATCAGGGGGAACAAAGGCGGTAGGTGAGGGAGTCAAGGCAGTGGACACTACTACCCCAACCATTATAAGAGAAAATTTACCCACTGGGAAGGATAAAGAGGTCATGGGCCCAAAAACGAGGCAGACTGTTCCTGGATCTACTAGTGGGAAAGTGCGCTAAATAAAAAGCTTTAAATGCATGGGATTTGGGCATATGGCTGCACAGTGTCCAAATAAGAGGGTGATGACTATTATGGAAGACACTGGAGAGGATACTGAGGATGATCATGATCAGATTGAACCTACAGATCTACCAACAACATTGTAGGAATATTATGATGATCAGAATGCAAACGCGCCTGAGGAGCATACAGGAGGGAAATATCTACCCCTTAATGTGTTACGCAGGGTTTTATCTATATCTCCTGATACCAGTGATATTCAGAGGGAGAACATATTTCATACCTCTTGCAGAATAAGAGGTAACCTTTGTGTACTCATCATCGATAGTGGTAGTTGCACGAATGTTATATCTACTGCACTGGTAGACAAATTACAACTGTCTGCTATACCACATCCTAGTCCTTATCACTTGCATTGGTTGGATAATAGAGGTAGTATGCATGTTACCCTTAGGGCAAAGGTTCCTGTGAGTGTCGGGTAGAACTATCATGATGAGATCCTTTGTGATATAGTTCCTATGCATGCATTCCATTTGCTGTTGGGTTGGCCTTGGTTGTATGATCGACGGGTGATACATGATGGGTTTGAAAATACCTACATGTTCAGCATGGGCGAGTCATACATAGTTCTATTATCGATGACTCCATCTGAGGTCCAGGGTTTTCAGAAACAGATCAGGAATCCATCCACTACCATGGTTAGCCGGAAGAGCAGGACAACAGGGATACTAGGGTTTAGTTCCACAACTGATCCTCTAGATTTGAGGGCAAATCTTTTAGAAGCCCGAGGAGATGATGGGAAAATTTCTGACACTGTCAACCTTTTCAGAACCCAATTTGGATGATGATCCAAATTGCTCATATTTTACCATATGTCTTTATTTTTAATAAAATTTGAGAATAATCTTACAGGTACAATTATAATTCTCCACGGGATGCCAAAATGTCCTACAACTTCAATTGGACACAGAACATTTTTCAGGATAACAATCAAAGACCCGCTGCGATTGTTCTCTATTCCAAGGCATTGGATCATGAAGACTTATGTTATTTCGTATCTTGTAATTGTTTATTGAACTATTTTGGTTGTATTTTGGTTTTGGGACACTTTTATTTCTTTGTAATTTTCATTTAGGGTTAGCCACCTTAAAAGTGGCAAACTTGTAATTTTGAGCACTTTTTAACCCTAGGAGTAGCAAGTATAAATACTTGCTTAAGAGAGGGTTTGAGGAGGCCATATTTTGCAGATTATAAACTTCTTCTTCACGTGAGAATTAGGGTTCCTAATTGTCATTAGACTCTTATCAATTTCAATCCCAAGAGTTGAAATTGTGGTAAGTGCAACACCTTGAAATTGTGAGTTGTATCAATTTTCTTTTCTTTTCTAGTGTGTCATATCTAAGGTTGAATTGAGATAGTTCTTGGTCAGAATTACCTCTTATTATTGTCAAATTCTTTAGTTTATTTAAGATACTTTGCAATTGAATTCGAATCTTCATTGAAGAATTCCCTTGAAAACGTGTTCTTCACTATTGGAAAGGAGTTCTTGGAATTGAGGTTTTTCTTTTAAATTTGTGGAATATTTTCGTGGATTATATGAGATTAGGGTGTTTTTAGAAGATATTATCATTGAGGTTTCACAATTGCATCATTGAACATTTGGATTTCCTTGTATCTTCATTAGGGTTCACGTGAATTAGCCCTTGTGGATCCGGTTTTCACTTTGACTTGAGATTGTTTTTTCTTAAGTCTTTTGATTGTGCTTCTTAGTGGAATTAGGCACATCACGAATTTATCCACTGTCCTGTAAAAACCAACAAGTGTACCTATTGGAATGCACAACAAATATGAAATAGAAAACAAGATACTAAACAAATATTCTTGGGGTCTAATTGTTCAAAGAGGACCCTCATCGCCAAGTTTTGTAGTCCCTTGGCTCTCGTTCTAGTGATAGGTTATGTAGGAATTTGATTCCTATCACACTTGTTCATCATTCTTGCCTATAGCTAAAAAAAATAAAAAATTATAGGAAGTGAGGTGAGCCTAAGCTCAGTACGTGAGTATTATATCTACATACACATGATACACCACAATAATAGCACATGCATATATGCAACATTTATCCACCACACTTTAGCACACACACAAATCTCAAAGTGAATTATACTATATAGGGGTACTCATGACCTCGGTAGACACAACATTTATCTTAGTGGGAACTGCCACTGTGGGCCCTGTCTAACCTTAATGGGAACTACCACTGCGAACCCTGTTTAACCCTAATGGGAACTGCCACTACGAGCTCCATTTAACCCTAATCTACCTCATATCATTTCGATATAGGGCTCTACTAGGGACAACACGACATACTGATCATCGAGGTACCCCCTAGGGATCTGCCACTGCGGGCTCTTAGGCCGAGCCAAGCATAAACAACATGTCTCATTCAATTCATACAATACTTTAACATTTCATTATTTCACATAAATTTTCATTAAATAGCTACCTAGTAATCACATATAGCAAACAAGGTAAACACATACCTTGAATCCTAGCCTTAAGCACGTCTTGTCCCAAACTTAAGCTAAGTTGATATCTGTATAATCATCATGACATCATTCTTAGTACTAATCCAAACATAATATAATTCTCCCAACTCCTCTTAATCTATTAGGTAATCTAAGGTTTTACTAATTATCTTGGTTATGTAAAACTTGGTTTAAATAAAAGGTAATTAGATATATAATAATAATGTCTTTCACTTAACATTGCCATGTTACAAGCCATGTTGCTCAACATGGGCTAATACACAACCGTGTATCTTTCGATGAGGTTTGGCTTCAATACGGTTGGAACACGATTGTGTTGGGAGGTCGTGTTTCTCTCGATTCAACACGGTCTAAACATGACCATGTTGGGAGGCCATGCATCTCTCATTTTAACATGGGGGCAATATAACCATGTTGGATGGTCGTGTATCTCTCGATATATCTTGGTAGATAAACATGGGAGCAACACGACCGTGTTAGATGGTTGTGTATCTCTTGGTACGTTTTTCGAATCTTAATTTTTCTATACTAATTCATCTAATCTCCTCATTTTCTAACCCTAAGCATAAGTAAATCCGAAAAAATAATTTAGCTTTCCTTAGTTCAGTTTATGCTTGAAACTCCTAGTTCAATGGCTTCCATGCTTGTTAAATCCATCCTTAAACCCATTCTTCAATTCAATCCCTTTTTGTTGCGCTGCGATATCTCCTTGGATTACTTTAGGTTTTCCTAAGGAGACTCTCTTTTTGTGTTGCTCTATCTCTCTAGGCTGCTATGAATGGTCAGATATGTAAAAAGGAGAACCTTAGGTTAATTTAATATATATATATACAGTTTCGTCAGGAAAAAACAAAACTGCTCTTTGTCTTTTATCTTTATTTGTACGAATGTCCTTACTCTTATATTATTTATTTATTTCTTTATTTAGTAATTATAATTAGATAAATATGTGCATGAAATTTTTAGAACCATGTATTACAAAGACTGTAAGGACTTCATGGGGTCCCATCTCAAATGTTGAATATAGTTTTGCCAATAAATAGTCACCATGTTGGGTCTGCACCTACGGTCAACCCATCAATTTGGGACGAGCAACAAGTTTTTGCGGGAGAATCACCTGGTGCTCATGGTTTTCACCCAGTTTCTTTTGGAAATATGCGTCTCCCTAACAATTCTCTTCATTCCATTGAATTTATACCTCATAATATCTTTCCTCCTAGTGGAAACTGTATAGACCTGTCAATGGCATAGAAAAATATTGGACAGCAGTCACATCATCAAAGGAGCGTGATGTTAGGCCAAATGATGCCAGTTGTCTCTCTTCATTTGATTCTCCAAGTGAACGTGCTCGAAGTCGTAGAAACGAATGAGCTTCCGATCAAGCAGATAACAAAAAACAATATGAACTTGATATTGACCGCATAATTAGGAGGGAAGATAACCGAACAACTCTCATGATCAAGAATATTCCAAACAAGTAAGTGTTCAATACTTACACTAATTGAAGTTGTTGTATATCTACAATGATACTAGTCTAGAATCACTTTGGCATCATATATCCTTAGCAGTTGTTTTGTCTTAGCAGTGAGGTGTATAATTATAGGAGCTGGTCCTTCAATTGATGATATGCAATAATAAGGAAGAATAGTGCTAAGACGTTCAAAATTCAGCTGGTCATTCCTAAAAATATTGGCTGATTAATTTAGAAGGTGCTCCAAGTATATTTTTTTTTTCTAGATAAGTTTATCTTTCGGGATGGCTTTCTTTCACTACGCAAACTTCAGTATTGAAATGCTTTTATTAATATGTAAAAAGATATGCCATGCTATATTTTCCCTCTCATGTCTCATATTAAGGATATTTAAGCTCAAGAAAGGCGTTGCATGAGTATCCATCCGTAGATTGCGACACTTGCATTTTTATTTAAGATACATGTTCTGGAAAATGTTCTTGGGACCTTGCACAATTGGATATTACAATCTAGTTCATATATTTAAATAATATTGCTTTAGAAAATCCTGGTTTACACTTTCATGGGAAATCATTGTTTCCATATAGTTGTTCTTTGCCATGTTAGAATGTAATCTTCAAGGCATTCTTTTTTTTTTTTTTTTCACTTGAATTGTCCATCCTCAGAGTTTCAATATATTTTTTATTGTGACAATGGCAACAGATATACTTCAAAGATGCTTTTGGTAGCTATTGATGAATGTCATAGAGGGACGTACGATTTCATTTATTTACCAATTGATTTTAAGGTAAAAGGCATTTGCTTGGGAAGTACCTCATTATGTTGTGGATGGGTGATTGTCTTGAAAATGTTTTTTCTCAATTATTACAATCCTTGTTGCAAAATAAATGCAACGGTGGGTATGCTTTTATCAACACGACTGATCCTAGTCAGATCATTCCATTCTATAAGGTCTGTCTTCCCTAACCTCAAACTATTGCAATGTGGAAGGCTATGAATATAATGTTTTTTTGTTTCTTGTAGGCATTTAATGGTGAGAAATGAGAAAAGTTCAATAGTGAAGAGGTGGCATCTCTTGCATATGCTCGTATATAAGGAAAAGTAGCTCTAATTGCACATTTCCAAAACTCAAGCTTGATGAATGAGGACAAATGTTGTTGCCCTATTCTCTTTAATACCGAAGGACCTAATGCTGGTGATCAGGTGCTTACAGAGTTGGCTACTCTATCCATGCTTCTTAGTATGCATATTGAACCTAGAAAGGATGCATTTATTTCTTGTATCCAGTAATCTTGATTTGGTAAATTCTCCAGCAGTATTCCTAGTACTCAAATTTGGCTGTGGCTTGCACAAGATTGAGGAGAATAAATTTAATGCAAAATGCTGATTTGGTGGTAATTATTGAAATGCTGAATCTGTTTGGTCCAAACTGCTTTTCAGGTTCCCTTTCCAATGGGGGTCAATGTCCGTACTAGACCTGGAAAAGCTCGAACAGCTTCACTTGAGGAGAAGAATCAGTGAGCCATTCTGGTTCAAACGGGGAGGACTCTAATATAGGGGAAGCATCAATAAGTTCTGTGAAAGACTCGGATTGAGGCCAACTAACTTTTTAGCTAAGCAACTAGATTTACTTCCACCCCTAACTCTTAACTTTATTTTGGGGGAGGGGGGAACAAAACTTCTTTTGAAAGCCATTTTAAATGTTTTGAGAAGGGCAACTTAGCGAATGCTAGGTGATGTTGCAGTTTTCTTCGGGATAATTTTAATTGATAGCCCTTGTGGTAAAAAAGGAGCTATGTTCTGCTCTAAAATTTCGTTTGGCTGTGTGAATGTTGTAAATATATATAATAAATGCTCTGCGATATTTAAATGTTACCTATTGGTTAAATTTAACTACGTTTAAACATATTAAAGTAGTTAAAAAAATGTTTAAACATCACAAATAAAGTATGTATTCTTGATTTTGTTTAAATTAATATTTCTAGGGTATTATTTTAACTATTTGATATTATATATTATGATTGAGAAATCTGATGTGTAATTAGATCTAATATATTTAAAGAGAATTAGTATAGTCTTAGAGATAAGTTACATAATTCTTTTAGAATTAATTAATTTTTTTAGAGGATTCATTGTTCTTAATGCAACTTTTGACATATGTTATTATGAACTGATTTAAATAGGTATTTTTAATATTAACATTAATAAACTTAAGAAAATTATTAAACTAATTTTAAAATTCTCCTGGTCAATGAAATTAAAGAATGATTTGAATGAATTTTGTTAATGTTACATAATAAATTCTAAGGTAAACAAAGTCTAGATACTTGTTTTGCTAACTTAAAGTTAATTATAATATGTTTTGCTCATCTTTCTTTCAATTTAATCTTTAGTTCATTAGTTAATAATTACTTATGGGTTTTAATTTAATTGATCTTTAAAGTTTATCAATTAGATAATAGGGTGCAGATAAGTATTAGTACTCATAATTCCTATGAGACGATATCCATATTTAATTCACTATATTACAAAATTTAATAGGTATATTTGTCTCACATAAAAAATCAATAAGAAGAAGGTACTTATAAAACTTACATCTTTCCCATTCTTAATTGATTTCCACAACTCTAAGATCTCTAGAGACCTATTTACATCTCTTAATCACTCACTTGTGATTGTGGGTGGTGGTTTGAAAAGAAGAAAAGCACCCCTATTTATACAAAGGGAAGGCTATGAGTTATGACAATGATTTAATATTACTCAGCAACCATTAAGATAATAATAATGAGGTTTTTTTTTTCCCCTACCATTACCATGGAGTTAGAGTAAATTTGATCAATGGAGTAATGGTAGTCAACAATCATTATGACAATGATTATGAGACATAATGGAGGTTTTTTCTTTTTCTTTTTGGGTTTCAACCAATTTCATAAGTCTTGTAACATATGAAGTAATAAAGGGATATTGGTTGTCTTGAAAGTTAAGAGAATATTAAGGAAGAAAAAGAATATAAAAAGAAAAAGAAAAAAAATGCATGTTATTTTTTTTTTTTTTAAAGAAAAGCACATCTTATGCACTTTGAAAATACTGCATGTCATGGCTTAAAAAAATTAAAAAAGAAAAGAAAAGTGCTTGTACACACTAGAAAAAAAATAAAATAAGATAAGGAAAAGTGAATGCATGAGCTTGAAAAAAAAATGGAAAAGTAAAGTAGTTGCGACGATATACATATACCAAGTTAATTTTATGTATGTTAAAATATGTTACAATAAATTAAAATGTTCACTGTGGAATATTTAGTTGTGGGAAATTTTGGATGAGGGAGTTAAATAAAAATTCAGTATAGAATATTTATTTATGGAGCATTTTGGATGAGGAGTTTTTTTTTTTTAATTCTAGTGTGGAATATTTATTTGTAGTGCATTTTCTATGAGGAGGTTAAGAAAAATCTATCATGAAAAATTTATTTGTAGAGCTTTGTTTGGAGTTATGACAAGTTATTTTCAACAAGGATAGTTTATTTTGCTCAACAAGCTAATTTGGTATACCAAAACAAAAGATATTTATTATGTAGGACAAAAGAACTTGTCAAAATTTAAAAAGTGAAGATTTCATGTTAAGACATGATTGTGAAAAAATTCTTTCAAATTGAGGAAACCATCTCACGAGATGGATATTGTAGCAAATTAACTATATGAAGTTCTCATGATGTAAAAATAAGTCAAGAAATTAAGGAAGTTCATCATCAAATATTCACTAGAGAAGTTTTACTTGGAAGCCATGAATACTTGTCAAACTTAAGGAAATACTTTCCTCTACAAACACTTAAAGAACAAAAAAATCACTGATGATGGGAATCCGCCATACGATTCCAACAGTGGGGAAACTTGACTTAGATGCATGAGCCTAAACATGCACATATGGCCACATGTTATCTAATAATGTTTGATTTTGCACTGTAGCAAGTACATTTATCGGTTTTACAAGATGGTCAAATAACATGCACTAAGGATCAACTTGCGGGACATTCTTGAAGTCACATCCAACGACCCATAAATTGTTCAATTGAAGTGAAGAACCAACCACTTGAAGAACATTTGTATTTGTAATTGTTGCTTATGAGAACCAGCCATTTTATTTTGTATTTGTAATTCATGATTTTGGAATCGACCACTTAGTGGCATCTTTGTAATTTTTAGTACATTTTTACCGTAATTGGAGCAAGTATAAATACTTGCTAATTAGGGTTTTTAGGGAGCTTTTTTATATTTTTGACAAAACATACACTTTGAGCCGTGAGGGTCCTTCCTTGCAATCAAGGATCTCTTATCAATTTCTTTGTGAAATTGTGGTGAGAATTAACAAGAGTAGATTATGAGTTATATCAATCTTACTTTTGTTGTGTTACAAATTATGTTTAGTGAGTAATATCTAGGTACAGTTTGTGGTTACTTGTTCATTCACATGATTTAGGGTTGTAATTTTTAGATTTGATTATTTCAATTTGAAATTGAATCCTGGTGCAATTGCGTTTCCTTCCATTAAAGAACACATACTTATTTGTTCTTACATCCATTTGGTATTTGCTTATTTGGAATCAAGTTCATCACGCCATTTTGAGTACTAATTGTTTAGTTGATTATTCATTTGTATTGTTTGCTTGTAATTTGGAATCAAGGTACATCATAATTTGGTATCAGAGCATGGTTTGAGAAGGGGAATTGTGTGAACTTCATTTGACAATTAGGGTTCTTGAATTGACTTCTTGATCCGAATTGTTAAAGTAAGATTGTAGTAGTTGATTGTGGTTTTTGTTGCATTATAATTGTGTTTTTGAAGTGGACGTGGAGTACTTGTAGTAGCCTTTGTCTTCTTGAACTTGCCGTGAGGGAAGGAGGTTTGTTTCTTTGTGCTTGTTCAGAATTGAAGTTACATTCATTGAAACAAAGAAGAGTGAATTGCTTTTTTGTGTTTTCGGAAATTGAGGAGTGTCATATGCAATTTTTAGATTTTCCTTACATGGAGATTAAGGAAATTATTTGAAATTTAAACACATTCATTAAGTTTGAGGAAGTTATTGTGTAATATTAATTGAATGTTATTTGAATTTTGAATTGCTTCTTACCATTTGTGGAGAAGTTACATTAAGAGTAGTATTTGAATTTGTTGAGTCGTGATTGTGTAGTGAAGTGAGTGTTTTGTGGATTGAGGAAGTGTTGCACGTGAAGTGTAAGTGGAGTTGTGTTTGAAACTTGCATCGTGATTGAGGAAGTGTGTATATGTGCCGTGATTAAAAGGGGAGTTATAGTGGTTAAAATTTGAATTTCAAAAGCAAGCATTAAAGTGTGGGAGTTATTATGTATTGATGCTTAAACACTTGCTTAGTTGAATTCATTAACCTACTATTTGGAAGAGTGTTTAATTATTGCATCAATTTGTTGTTGCCATAATTGAAGTGTAGAAGTGTGTGAAGTTAAGTGGAGTTTTTATGTTTACTTTTTTAGGTTATTTGGTTGTTGTGTGGCGGTTGAAGTGTGGTTATAGTGAAGGGAGTGTACTACATTATTTTGGACTATCTTTGTAATTCAACAAATCAAATCCATAACTATGTCGAATGATAGTGTGAATGGGGGAATTGGCAATGAGGCTAATAGCCAATTTGGTGGAGGACAAGGTCATTGTACTGCAAGTGGTAGAACTTTGGAGGAATAGCTTTAGGACCTTACCACTATTGTTGCTACACTAGCAGCAATGATTGATAGGATGATGATGCCATAACCACCAGTGGCGAATCCTTAGGCACCGTTACCTGGAGTAACTCCTTAGAATGCTCAAAAGGAGGGAGCAGTAGGAGGAAATATGGGAAGGAGAGTGGAGGGAGATCATCATGCTCTTAGAGAGGAGAGGGATGATAACTTTGGGGTTAATCTATACCTGAATAGGGATTTCAAGCCACCTAGGAGACTAGAATATGTGAAACTATAGATGCCTTCATTTGATGGCAGGGGCTCAACAGATGATTACTTGGATTAAGAGGATAAGGTTTAGGGCCTTTTTGAGTGTTATGAGATTGATGATAACACTAGGGTTCATCTTGCAGCTGTAGAGTTCATAAATTATGCCGCCTTGTGGTGGAAGAATTTGGTGATTAGCAAGTGAAGGGATGGAGAGGCTGAAATACACACCTGGAGAGATATGAAATGGGTTCTAAGGAAAAGGTTCATTCTTGAGATGCATCTCCAAACATTGAGACAAGGAGGCAAAATAGTGGATGACCATATCCAGGAGTTTAAGACATTAATGATTAGATGTGGATCAGTAGAGCCTCCTGAGTCAACCTTAGCACGTTTTGTATCTGGGTTGAAATACGGGATAGCCTGTGTTGTTGAGCTGCAAAGGTATAGCACTCTTGATGAGGCTATATAGTTAGCCTTGAAAGTGGAAAGGCAGAGGCGATTCAATCCATTTCGAGTTACTAGTAACAGGCTTAGTACTATTACTAAACCCATGGGGGCTGATGGTTAGTTAGGTGGACCAAAGGGAGTAGGAGAACATGCTAGGGCCGTAGATAGAGTTATCCTTAGCACAGAAAAGGAGAAAATTATTTCTAGGAAAGGCAAAGAGGTGGTTGGATGTGATGTTAGGTAGACAGTATCGGGGTCAACCAGTGGGAAGATGTGCCAGATTAAATGTTTCAAATGCATAGGATTTAGACATATGGCTACATAGTATCTCAATAAAAGAGTAATGACTGTTATGGAGGGCACCGAAGAAGAAGATGAGGAAGAAGCTGTCGAGCCTATAAATTTATCCATGGCCTTGCAGAAGTATTATGATGATCAAAACGTTGAGATACATGAGGACAAAAAGGGTGAAATTAGTTACCTATTAATGTGTTGCATAAGGTTTTGATTTTATCTCCAAATGCTAGGGACATATAGAGGGAGAACTTGTTCCACACACTTTGTCAGATTCGAGATAAACTTTGGGTGCTTTTCATTGATTATGGTAGTTACACTAATGTCATATCTGTTGCATTAGTAGATAACTTACAACTAGCCATTAGCCTGCATCCTAGCCCTTATAAATTGCATTGGTTGGATGACCGAGGTAGTCTACATGTTACATAGAGGGCAAAGGTACCAATCAGTATAGGAAATAAATACAGTGATGAGATTATCTGTGATGTGTTTCCTATATGTGCCTTTCACTTGTTGTTGGGTAGACCCTAGTTATTTGATAGAAAGGTATTACATGACGGGTTTAGAAACACTTACATGTTTCAAAAGGAGGGTATACAGATAGTCTTGACTCCTATGTCTCCATCTGAGGTGAGCTCTTTCCAAGAACAAATTAGAAACACCTCTGGCTCTTCTAGACGTCCAGACAACAAGTAAACACAAACACTGGGTTTCAGTTTAAGAGAAGACCCCTTAGATTTGAGGGTAAATCTTTTAGTGGCCCGAGGAGATGATGGGAATCCACCCTGCGGTTCCAATAGTGGGGACACCTGACTTGGATGCATGAGCCCAAACATCCACATATGGCCACATGTTATCTAATAATGTTTGATTTTGCACTTTAGCAGATATATTTATCGATTTTACAGGATGGCCAAATAACATTCACTAAGCATCAACTTGCGGGACATTCCTGGAGTCACATCCAATGACCCATAAATTGTTCAATTGAAGTGAAAAACCAGCCACTTAAAGACCATTTGTATTTGTAATTGTTGCCTATGAGAATCGGCCATTTTATTTTGTACTTGTAATTCATGATTTTGGAACCAGCCACTTAGTGGCCTCTTTGTAATTTTTAATACATTTTTACCCTAATTGGAGTAAGTATAAATACTTGCTAGCTAGGGTTTTTAAGGAGCTTTTTGATATTTTTGACAAAACATACACTTTGAGCCGTGAGGGTCCTTCCTTGCAATCAAAGATCTCTTATCAATTTCTTTGTGAAATTGTGGTGAGAATCAACAATAGTAGATTGTGAGCCATATCAATCTTACTTTTGTTGTGTTACAAATTGTGTTTAATGAGTAATATCTAGGTACAATTTGTGGTTACTTGTTTATTCACATGATTTAGGGTTGTAATTTTCAGATTTGATTATTTCAATTTGAAATTGAATCCTAGTGCAATTGCGTTTCCTTCCATTGAAGAACACATACTTATTTGTTCTTACATCCATTTGGTATTTGCTTATTTGGAATCAAGTTCATCATGCCATTTTGAGTACTAATTGTTTAGTTGATTATTCATTTGTATTGTGTACTTGTGATTTGGAATTAAGGCACATCAACTAAGGTCTTGCATGACCCTTTGTAATGCCCCTGAACCCGAGATAAGTATAGCCCACCACGTGTCCTCACTAAGTGAAGACATACAAAGGCTTAAACACTACAAATCTTCAACATTAACATTTAGGTATTAATAATGATTAATAAAATCATTCTCCACATACGAGATATTAGAAAGAATATCTATTCTTAGAAATAAATCATAATTAGTCTCCTCAAATTATTACAATGGAAACGTTTAACACCGTAAATGCAACAACAATCTCAAATCAAATTAACAAAGTCATCTAGTATCTATCTTTTCTTTCTTCAGACTACTAATCATCATAATAAGCATATTCTACATTCTCTTAAGTATTTTGATTTATCTCTACCAAGGTCTCATTATATCCTACCACTTTTCCTATGATATCTACAACTAAAAAAAAAGTTCCTACGAGGGGTGAGCTAATGCCCAGTACAATGTATACCTACACATACACACATATGCCATGCCAAAAATATCAATACATGCATAATGGAACATGATATTCATGCACAGTTTATTGGCTTCCACATCATTTAACCTAACACACAATCTTATGGTTATAATCATCATACAATCCTTCTAAAAGCACACACATATATATATATATATGACAAAGGGTACTCCCCTTTGTCTATAAGTCTAATCTATACATAGATAATACATATACAATAGTGGATAATCCTCATTGTCTATGAGTCATTTCACATCACACACAATCATCCTTTCACATCCAAGATATGAGTCCTTCCATACCAAATAACCCTAAATCTACTTGGATCATTTTGGTATACAACTCTACTAAGGACAACATCACATACCAATCATTAAGGTGCTACCTTGAGAATACCTACCTTCACTCAAATTCTTAGGCCTAGCCAAGCACAATTACACACATAACCAATCTCATTCATTATTCAATATCATTTAGTCCACATACATCTCTAACTCAACAAGCGCAAACAATAAACATAGTATACCCATACCTGATATCCAATAGTTGGTCTCCTCACACTTCTACAGTCTCACAATTCCTCAAACCTATTCACATTTACAATTATATACACCTGGGATTGCAAGTGAACAAAATAGAATGAAGTAGGAAGTGTTTTGAATCAACATAGCTATGTAGGAGGCTGTGTAGAGGAACATAGAGCAAAACATGGTTACAATAGTGGTCGTATATCTTTCTATGCGTTATTGTCAATTCAGCATGCCTAAGTACACAACCATGTATTTGGTCATGTACTTCAGCACGGTTGGGTACATGGTTATATATAGTGGTTGTATACCTTTTTGTGAATTTGTGCAATTTGACATGCCCAATTACACGGGCGTATCGAGGTGATCATATACCTTTCTATACACATTCTTTTTTCAACACGGGTAGGTATATAGGCATGTACCTAGGCATTTAGGTCACTGTTCCATTGTAAACTCCTTTTCCAATACGCCAGTTGTTCCTCCAATCTAATTTTGTTAAATCTAAGCCTAATTGATTTGTTTTATTTACAAATTCTAATACTTTACAAAGATTTATGGACTTATTTGATTGGAATTGCGATTGAGACGCTCAAATCACCTATTCCTAAATCCGTTCCTTCTTGTTCCTTGTCCTAATTTCTATCCACACATTACTAGATTATCTTAAGGCTATGAATTCACAATCTTATACGAGTATCTAGCAATTGAAATCCTTTCCTAATAGCAAATAGATTGATCCAACTACATTTCTCATCAAGTCATTCTATGGTTTCCTAAGTGCGTTTCTATAGTTTCAATTGTGTGAGAGTGAGAAATGAGTAACCTTAGGTAAAATGAAAGTTTAAATACCTTGACCATGAAATGACCAAGTTGCCCCGCATCTCTTTAGGTTAATTACCCTCTCACATTTGGTTTAATTTAATAATTATTTCATAATATATATGTATATATATATAATTTAGAGTATTTACATTCTCCCCTCCTTATAAAAAGTTTTGTTCTTGAAAATTACTTGGATCATGGAAGAGTTCGGGATAACTCTTTTTCATTTCTTCTTCCGACTCCTAAGTTGCTTTTCTCTCTATTTGAGTGCTCCACTATACCTTAACATACTTGATAACCCATCTTTTCATAATTTTCTTCTTAGTGCCCACAATCTTAATAGGCTTCTCATGTAAACCGCAGAAAATTCTGAAATAGGGTATAAATCATTGGAAGAAAATTTGGAGACACTTTCAAGAATCAATAGGATATTTAACTCTATATCCAAGAACTAGATTCAATAACCCTAAAATATTCTACGAAAATCCTAAATTGATCCCTAAAACATAAAATAATATGTCAAACCTTAACAAAAAAAGAAGAAGAGAAATCTAAACCTTAAAATAGGAATTCAAAACCTTATGACGACCCACATACCCTAAATCAACAATTTCATCCCTAATTTAAATGAAAAACCCTAAAAACAATAAATTAAACTTTAAACTTGAACCCAATCCCAAAATAATAATAATAATAATAAATTAAAAACCCCAAACCAATTAACAAACTTTAAGGTCACAAATATGAATTGTCAAAACCAACTTCAAGCTCCAAAAACCCAAAATTTAACCTAAGCGAAACTGAAACTTAAACAATGGTAATTTACCTCATAATTAATATAAATGATCAAAAAATTTAATTAAAACTAACCTTACTAATTAATCAAATTAGGCAAGGTAAAGGATTGAAAACAATTCCCATTCCAACACCCCCTAATTGGTGTAAACATAAAGGGTAAAATGGCCACTTTGCATCCATCATTAGTCTAGATAAATAACCTAATTCAACCGCTGAAAATTACCCTAATCAATCCTTAATTAATCCACAATTATTAGCCAAGAAATAAAAAAAATAATAGTAGCAACTTCCCTAGTTATTGCGTTGACTACACACTTAGACAAGAGGAAAGACATTGTGATCCAATGACAAAAAGGATCAAATTTCACTCGTCAAATGACCAAATTAAAAGCCCAAATTAAATATGGAAATTCCATTAACTAAGCCCTATTTAAGGACCACTTAATTGAAGAAAACAAGAGGAATTAATTAGCCAAATCAGCCTACCGCAACCGGCCAAGCTTAGATGTGAGATATAATGAAGATAGTAACTAGAAACTAACTAGGCTTAATCTAAGTAATTGCAAGAAAAATTGGAGATTAGGCATGTGGCAAAAAGAGAAACCAAATATGATATTTATCACCTCAATTGCAGGTCTTGCCCAATATGATTAGACTAATTACCTAATGTGTAATACTCTAACCTAAACACTAAAGCCTTAAAGCAATGGGTAAACTTATCAAACAAGCTACCTAGGCTTTTGATTTTACTTACCCTTTTTGCATGTGGAGAGTCCCTTCCCTTTTGAAGAAATTCTCTTCAAAAACTCCCCAAGAAGTTAACACAAAACACTCTCAAAATTCTGATCAACACATACCCATAAACTATAACCCTCTTCCCTATGCCTAGCACCTTATTTCAACAAGGAAATTCACCCTCCAAGCAATGACAATTCAAGCTTAATTTTTGATATTTTCTACACCATTTAGGATTTAATTTAAGGAGAAAAAATCCATAACAAGACCAGAACCAAAAGCCACTCTAAGAGGAAGCAAGAAGGTGATTATTGGAGCTTCCTCAACTAGTAATCAAGAATAGGATCTTTACTCCACTTTGTAGTCTTTTTATTTTTTTTCTCCATTTTTGTGTACATCATATTAGAATAGGATATATGCTTCTGATTTTGTAAGCTTCATATGTATATTTTAGTTTTATCTAGCTTAAGATATAAGTTTAGATGCAAACACTAGAATAAGATGATGAATAAGGTGAAAAATCACCATGTATTAAGTGGAATGTGTTTGATCTTTGAGGAACTTTATGTAAATCATATTTGTGGAAATTATTCACCTTCTGGATGCCAACTTTAGGAAGCTAAAGAAGTGTTTTTCTAATGTATTTAAGGCATTCCGAATCATAGAAAATCATAGGTAATGATTAAGGCACTTTAGTAGTAGGAAAAAGTGGAAATTTGCAAGATTTGATTCTTGAGCCCCAAAAATGATGACCAAACTAATTTATATATATGATTTTTAGAATGTGAGGAAATAAACTTAAGAAAATTCTGGAAATCAAAGCATTGAAGTAAAATATATAAATAACGTGTAAAAGAGGAGAAAATGCAAACCGAGGACTTAGAGAAACCACTTGAAATTCTTAAAAAAAATTTCCAAAATTTTAGAAAAGAATAGAACCCTCACATGCCAATTGGAAGCCTTAAGCACTTTTCTAATTGATTAGAATTAAGTATTTTGGGTTATTAGATCTAATTAGGCAAGAAAGGACTTTAAACAAAACCTAGATCATGTGCACTTAATTTGTTCTGACCCTGACGTAACTTTTTGAAGTTTAAATGACCAAAAAAACTTCGTAAATGGAAAGAACACTAAAAACCCTTTAAAATGACTATAATTGTGAAAAAAAAAAGGGACTTAAAATGAAAAATTTATGAATAAAAAACTAAAAACTTCAAAATTAGGAAAATCGATAAATTTAGCAAAACTAATGTATGTTGATATTCTAATCCAACTTATAGTATTATTATTGTCCTATGTGGTGACACGTCATTTGAGGGCGACTTACCACTTGATTACTATGACTGAGGACTACATGGTAGGGTGAGTCAAATTTGATGACTACTATTCCATGTTTGTGTTTGTAGTTAGTACACTTGCATGTGGATATAATGGATATATGAACTGAATTTGTGTGTGGGGGTAATCAAGGTATTTATTGTGCTTGATTGCTATGATTGATTATTAAATTACCTTAAATGTACCTAGCTAAATGATTATTGTTTTCCCTTGCATTTAGAATGTAGAAATTGTGAGTGTCTGTATTAAATTGCTATGGGCGCCCGATAACTTGACTTAATATTATTTGGCCATAAATAAAATGAGTCATCTACCATGAAATCTTATATGTAACAAGTCCGTCGGCGTCACACAGTGGTACAGAAAGGCCCTATGGAGGTGTACTCCATAGGCATGCTTTTTCTTAACCTTCAAGAACTAAGTGGAACCGAGAAATGTCGCCTTTTGATTGAGACCTAGGAATACCTAGTCTGGGGATTCATCGTTTAGGGGTAATTGAGCATATAGGCCTTTGACAATCTATACCCCATATGGGCTTGGTATGGATATACATATTTTCAAGTCTATTGAAATATAGTACAAATATATATATAGACTTTATGAATTATCTCAAAAGACAGCTTAGGGTTACTAGAGCTTAGAGCTGATGTGTAGTTCATAAGTTGCCAACCAAGGAAATGGAGAGCGAAAATCCATGTTGTATGTGGTGTTCAGTGAATCGTATAAACTATTACATTCATGTGACTACTTATGCATGGTATATGCTTGAATGAATAACTTGCTTGTTATGGCTTGTTGGTTTAGTAAGAGGGTATATCTCACTATGGTTTATAGCTTACACCCCAACGATTTCTCTTCTGTAGGTTAAGTCAACAATCGGGAATGGGCTACGAATCAAGTGATGAGAGCTCTAGACTTAAATGTTAAGGAATTAGTATAGATAAAGTAATTGTTGGTTTAGAGTTTGATAGAGTGATAAGATATTGTAAAACTTGTATAATCATTCTTTTTGAAATTTATTCTCCTTTAAATTTATTTGAACTTAGACTTCTTTAGGATATTGACTACCCAATTTAACAATTTGGTAAGGGATATCGACTCTCCGTGGTTTTGGTGACTGTGGATTACCGGTTTCCTTAGTTATTTTTCTATAATAATTAGTTCTATTTATTACGATTAAAAAAAAATTAATTAGAGTTTTGTAAACTTTGACTTGCAAGACAATTTTCGCATCGTGGGCATACACGAGATGCAATAACTTTTAGTGAAAAAAACCATGACCCCCCTTTAAGGTGTGACAAAAGTGGTATCTAAGCAATTGGTTGTCAGAGATAGGAGCAATTAGGTAGAACTTGGGTAGAGAATTAGGTGTATAATTTAAAAGACTTAGACTTTAGAAATATATTCTATATGTATTATAATAGGAAGTGGATACTTAGTGGTCATCTATGTGTACCACACATTTCCTATTCTTTTTAAGCATAATCCTTTTTCTCAAGAATAACCAAATATACAACTAACTCCATGGTAACAATTTTAGTTATCATATTGATTGAAGATATTGCCATTTACGACAGCATATATTGCATCTAGTTGTGGGTAGAAGTAATATATGCTATTGTAAATGGCATCTAATAAGGTGAACATATGGCATCTATTATTGGTGTATAAATGGCATCTAAAATTGACATCCATTTATATACAATGCCACCATATATAAATGGATTTTAAGAGGCATTAAGATCACAAGTGGTTAGGTCAATGATGATGAAGCCTTGCTAAGTGAAAGAATTGAAGTGTAGTAATAGAAAAAAAATTTACATGGACAAGTTTTGAGGACGAAACTTATTTTAAAGGGGGGAGAATGTAAACCTCACAAAATTCCGAAATAGGGTATAAATCGTTGGAAGAAATTTTTGAGACACTTCCAAGAATCAATAAGATATTTAACCCTATATCCAAGGACTAGATTTAATAACCCCAAAATATTCTATGGAAATCTTAAATTGATCCCTAAAACATAAAATAATGTCTCAAATGATAACAAAAAAAAAATATATATATATAAAAACTTTAAAATAGGAATTCAAAACCCTATGATGACCCTTAAACTCTAAATCAACATTTTCAACCCTAATTTAAATAAAAAAACCCTAAAAAGGATATATTAAACTTCAAACTTGAACCCAAACCCAAAATAATAATAGTAAATAAAAAACCCTAAACCAATTAACAAACTCTAAGGTCACAAATATAAAATGTCGAAACCAACTTCAAGTTCGGAAAAAACCAAAATTTAACCCAAATGAAACTAAAACCTAAACAACTGTAATTTACCTCATAATTAATATAAAAGATCTAACAATTTAATTGAAACTAACCATACTAGTTAATCAAATTAGGCAAGGTAAAGGCTGGAAAACAATTCCCATTCCAATACCCCCTAATTGGCATGAACATAAAGGGTGAAATGGCCAATTTGCATTCATCATTAGTTTAGATAAATAACCCAATTTAACCTCTGAAAATTAATATAACAAAGCCCTAATTAGTCCAAAATTATTAGTTAAGAAATAAAACAAATAATAGCAGCAACTTCCCTAGCTATTGCGCTGGCTACACGCTTGGAAAAAAGGAAAGACATTGTGTGATCCAATGACAAAAGGATTAAATTTCAACCATCAAATGACTAGATTAGAAGCCCAAATTAAATCTAGAAATTCCCCTAACTAAGCCCCATTTAAGGCCCATTCAATTGCAAGAAAACAAGAGGAATTAATTAGCCAAATTAGCCTACTCTAACCAGCAAAGCTTAGACAAGAGATGCAATGAGGAGAGTAACTATAAACTAACTAGAATTAGGCTAACTATTTGCAAGGATAATTGGGGATTATGCATGGAAAAAAGAGAAACCAAATCTGATATTTATCACCTCAATTGTAGATCTTGCCCAATATGATTAGAACTATTACCTAATGTGTAACACCATCACTCAAACACTAAAGCATTAGATTAATGGGTAAAGTTATCAACCAAGCTACCTAGGCTTATGATTTTTCTTACCCTTTCTACATGTGGAGAGTCCTTTCCCTTTCAAAGATATTCAATTAGAAAACTCCCCAAGGAGTTAACCAAAAACACTCTCAAAATTCAGTTCAACACACACCCACAAATTGCAACCCTCTTCCCTATGCCTAGCACCTTGTTTCAATAAGGAAATTAACCCTCCAAGCAATGACAATTCAAGCTTAATTTCTGATATTTTCTACACCATTTAGGAGCTCATTTAAGGAGAAAAAAATCTATAAGAAGATCAAAACCAAAAGCCACTCCAAGAGGAAGCAAGAAGGTGACCATTGGAGCTTCCTCAACTAGCAATTAAGTGTAGGATTTTCACTAGACTTTGTAGTCTTTTTATTAATTTTTTTTCTCCATTTTCATGTACATCATATTAGAATAGGAGATGTTCTTCTGATTTTATAAGTTCCAGATGTATATTTTAGTTTTATCTAGCCTAAGATATAAGTTTGGATGTAAACACTAGATTAGGATGATGAACAAGGTGAAAAATCACCATGTATTAAGTGGAATGTGTTTGATCTTTGAGGAACATTATGCAAATGATATTTTTGAAAATTATTCACCTTCTGGATGCCAACTTTTGGAAGCTAAATAAGAATTTTTCGAATGTATTTAAGGCATTCCAAATCATAGAGAATCATAGGTAATGATCACAGTACTTTAGTAGTAGGAAAAAGTGGAAAATTGTAAGATTTGATTCTTGAGCCCCAAACTATTAACCAAACTAATTTTTATATATGATTTTTAGAATTTCACACACATGGGTTCATTAGTTTTTAATTTTAGGTGCCACTAAAATTACAAGCACAAATCAAGTCATAATTATCATTGGTATTCACCTTGCCATTCTTTTTCAAGAATTGTAGTAATCCTTAAGTAAAACTTGGTAATCTTATGAAAAACCTATAAACATGGAGAATAAGGACACATAGGGTTGATTTAAAGAAGGAAGGAATGGGCATATGATTTTATCCAATTGTAATGATTTATCTCACATCATCTTATCGTATCTTACCACCATCACATCATATACTAGTCTACCCTAATCTTATCTTGTTTACCTAGGAAAGTGACTTGAAAATAATGGAAAATAAGCAAGCCAAAACCAATCCAATTTCCCTAACATTCACACGCACTATAAGTACTCAAAAAAGCATATTTTTATTTAACATTAATTTAATATAATGATATGGTTAAACAAGTAATTTTTATAAGTACTTAATGGTAATTTAGTCATTTCATAAATAGGCTATATACCTTAGTTTGGCCTAGCGCTCCTCTCTTTATCATTTTCATAGTAAGTGGAAAGAGACATTCTTCGGAACAAGGAAACTCTAAGGTGACCTAGCGAACAATCGCAAGAACCAAACCTAATTTCATTTGGTAAGGGTTTAAATGATCAAATTGTTATTCTTGATTATAGAATTTAAGATTTAATCAATTGTCATTACATGATTCCATCATAATTTAGATTAAGGAAAGGGGTGGAACAAGTGAGGAATTGAATGATTAAGGATTCAAAATCTTTACTAAATTAAGTATGTTTACTAATACACACAATGAATTAGAAATTGACAAGTTTAAGATCCAATTAAACTTAGGATCATGGAAATTAGGTTTAGGAACAAATTGGAAAAGAGAAAAAGTAGTTCATGAAGAACAGCGTAGTACACGGTTAAGTACACACATGTGTACTCACCAATGTAGAAATACGCATTGTGTATAGAAAGTTACATGGACAAAGGAGATGCCCATGTATTTAAGCATGTCAAAATATGAAAATACACAGATAGGTACATGGCTAACTGCATGACCATGTACTTGAGCATGTTAAAATGTGAAAAACACATAGAAAGATATACAACCACCATACATGACCATGTATCCAACCATGCTAAAGTATATGGCCTAAAGCATGACCATGTACTTAGAGATGCATCCTTACTCGATTTGTTTTCCAACTGAATGAAGTTCCATATAACCTAAACACATAATATAACCCTAGAAAGTTCACTAGAGTAAGAGAAAGAATCATATAACAGTTAAGTGTATAGAATTAAGAAACTTAAATTTTTCTTTGATTAGCATTAAAAACAAATTGCTAGCGTTTTGACAAATTTTTTACTAGCTTTAAGTTTAAGACTAGTTGTGCTAAAGAACACTCTTCTAGGTACGTGTAACCTTTGTTTTTGTTTGTGATTGTTAGGATAGTTATAAATTAGATTGAGATAATAGATTGGTTTAAGTTACTTATTGTATGTGCTTGGCTTGGTCTATGAGCTCGTAGTGGTAGATTCTTAGGGAGCACTCTAATGATCCTTATGTGATGTTGTCCTTAATTGAGTCGGGCTTAGAAATGATCTAGGTAGGTTAAGGTTTTGAGGACTCATGGGTGTTGGGGCTCGTAGTAGTAGTTCGTAACATCGCATTATGTATTAAGTATGTATATATGTTTGGTGGGGTCATGAGTACCTTATTGGTGTTATGTGAATTTAAGAGAAATAAGAAACTTTTGTGTGATGTTTAATGTTTGCATTGATACATGTGCCTAAATTCGTGTTTGTTCATGCATATGTGTTTGTTGGTTATACGTACTAGGCATTGGTTCACCCCTTGGGGTTATTTCTTTTTAGATGTAAGCATAAGCAAATGACTAAAGCTTAAGTTTGATGATTCTTTAGAATTAAGTGATGATCTATAAACATAGGCTTCAAATAGCAGCAAGTAAGAAGTGATCTTTAGATAAATTAGGTATTGAATCTAATGTGCCTTGATTCCAAATCATAAGCACATAATACAAATGAATAATCAACTAAACAATTAGTACTCAAAATGGCACGATGAACTTAATTCTAAATAAGCAAATACCAAATGGATGTAAGAACAAATAGGTATGTGTTCTTCAATGGAAGGAAACGCAATTGCACTAGGATTCAATTTCAAATTGAAATAAACAAATATGAAAATTACAACCTTAATTCATGTGAATGAACAAGTAACCACAAATTGTACCTAGATATTACTCGCTAAACACAATTTGTTAAACAACAAAAGTACGATTGATATGACTCACAATCTACTCTTGTTGATTCTCACCACAATTTTATAAAGAAATTGATAAGAGATCTTTGATTGAAAAGGATGAGCCCTTACGGCCAAAGTATATATTTTTCTCAAAAATATCAAAAGCTCCTTAAAAACCCTAATTAGCAAGTATTTATACTTGCTCCTATTAGGGTAAAAATACACCAAAAATTACAAAGATGCCACTTAAGTAGCCGGTTCCCAAAAGCACAAATTACAAATTTAACCAACAAGTGACCGGTTTTGAATAAACAAATTACAAGTACAAATGATCTTCAAGTGGTTGGTTCTTCACTTCAATTGAACATATTGTGGACTGGTTCTTCTTTGACTTATGTAGGTCCATGAATAACCCACAAACTAAGCTTTAGCGAGTTTATCCACCATCCTGTAAAAATTGACAAGCGTACCTACTGGAATGCACAACAAATATGTAATAGAAAAGAAGTTACTAAACAAATATTTTTGGGGTCGAATTGTTCAAAGAGAACCCTGATCGCCAAATTTTGTAACCCTTTAGCTCTTGTTCTAGTGATAGGTCCTATAAGATTTTGATTCCTATAGAAATTAGTAGGGTGGTGAGATATGAAGAGAGTGGGTGAAGTTATGGGATGATTATTTTACTCAATAGTTTATTTTGTTGTAATTATTATTTTATTAGCATTTTTTTTTAATTTCTAAGTTATTCATATATAAGTACACAATTATGTATAGAGGTATATATGTATATACTGAGACATAATAACACTAACATTTGAACTGACACTAGCTCTTAAGTCTATCTAATTGTCACTTCTCAAACAAAATACCTTCAAGAAGAATCACCGAATTAGGCTCAGCAAGGAGTGTTGGAAGTGGCAACCCAAATGAAAGGAATGCTTAAAGGCAACAGCTATAAGAAGGATAGGGTCAAGTGGTAGAACAAATTACCTAACTTTTGTACACTGTAAACAACTTAGTGGGGTTGTTAACACAACAACATCAAGCCTATAGTGTCCCATAGAGCAAAATTGTAGAAGAACCAATCAGTTTTGATAGGTTCATCAAGGTGCCAAAGGAGTTCAACCTTAAGGTGGATGACTTGATTGGGATAGAAGATTGGATGTAGGAAATAGAGAAGACATTTGTTACCTTTTGGGTACCTAAAGACAGGGAGATGAACTATGCTATGTTTATGTTGAAGGGGACTGTAGTGAAATGGTGGGTGTTAGTTCCCAAACTAGTAGGAGAGTGTATGAATTGGATGGTGTTCACGGAACTATTGTATCAGAGGTACTTTTCTAGTAGTTCTAAAGATAGAATGGAGAACAAGTATTATAATTATGAATAGGGGAGTAGGATAGTGGAAGAATATGAGTCAAAATTGAATTGCTTAATTTTGGTTCTTACCCAAGACGGTCTATGTTGATGACTGATCTAGGGTAAGTAGATTTCTATGGACATTGGAGCCAAGTCTCTAGCATGAGGTTGGAGCCTTTCAGTTGACTAAGTATGTTAAAGTGGTCAATAAAGCTAAGTACTTAGAACAATGCAAAAGAAGGATAGAGGAACTAAGGAATCGTAGAGTAGGGAAAGCTTGAGGTAAGAGACCCGCCTTAAATATAATGGTATTAGGGTAAAAGGCTTTAAATGTTCCAAAATAGATCATAGGTTACTACAACCCCTCCTTTATAGAATAGACTAGTGCCTTTGGCATTTCTTATAGCAGCAGTTGTCATCAGATGCACTGAGTGTTATGGGCCTCATGAATTAAGAGAATGCAGATGGTCAAAGGGAACATATTAGTAGGCATTGTAATGAAAGCTTAATCCCACTAGTATTCTGCCATGTGTGCAAGTAAAGGGGATACAAGGTAGTAGGCTATCTTTAGGGGCAAGTAGGAAATCAAATAGCTTGAGCTCAATATGTAACAAGATCTCTAGAAAAGGTACAAGTTGGTAAACCATAAGTAGGGGGCCCTAGACAATAGGTTCCCACTAAGGTATTTACAATTTAGCAGTAGTAGCACCAATACCTCCTTAATATGGACACCATTGCAAGTATGCTTTAAGTACACACTTGCAATGTTCATGTGTTATTTGTTACCGGTGCTTCTATTTCATGTGTGTTTGAATCTTTTATACATGAATGTGCATTGGAAATTGAATGTATGGATTAACAACCAGCTATTAGTACTCCTTTAAGAGTTAGAGAAAAAATAGATAGAATCTATAGAAGAGTGAGAATAGAGATACAAGGCATGGTGATGTTAGTAGATCTATTGATATTGGAGATGGTAAGGTTTGACATTATATTGGGAGTCAATTGGTTGTCAGATTACCATGCCACCATTGATTGTCATAACATGGTGGTACATTTCAACACACCTCGGGAAGATTATTTTGAGTATAAGTTGGAAGCTTAGAGACCAATAGGATTACCACTTATGAGTTATGGGGAAAGAATATGTTAGCAACTATGACTACAAAAACTAATGAAGAAATGAAATTGGAAATGGTGCCAATAGTGAGAGAATTTCTAGATGTATTTCTAAAAGACCTTCTTAGTTTACTCTTAACCATGAAGATCGAGTTTAACATTAATTTGGTATAGGGTACTGTACTAATATCAAAACAAATGTATGGAATGGTGCCAATTGTAGTAGAAGAGTTAGGAAACAGTTGCAGGACCTATAGGATAAGGGTTTCATAAGATCTAGTACATCCCTCTAGGGTGCACTAGTCTTTTTTGTCATGAAGAAGGATCGAAGCATGAGATTGTGCATCAACTATAGAGAATTGAATTGGGTTGCCATCAAGAACATATATCCTATTCCTAGGATAGATGGCCTGTTTAACTAGTTACAAGGAGCTTTAGTTTTCTTTAAGAGAGACCTGAGATTAGATACCATCAACTAAGGATTAAGGAAGGGGATATCTAGAAGACAACCTTCAGGACTTGATATGAGCATTTCAAATTTTTAGTGATGCCTTTCGGGTTGACCAATGACATCCTAAATAAATTTGTAATTGTCTTCATAGATGATATTTTGATCTACTCTAAGAGCAATGAAGAACATAAGGAACACTTGTGATTGGTGTTGGACAGGTTATAGGAATAGATTGTATGCCAAATTTAAGAATGTGAATTCTGGCTGGAGTAGGTGGTTTTCTTGTGTCATGTGGTTAACAAGGATGGAATATCTATAGACCTAGAAAAGGTGAGACCTATAGTGGATTGGCTAAAACTAAAGATAGTAATAGATATAAAAAGCTTCCCAAGTCTAGTGGGTTACTACAAAAGATTTGTGGAGGGATTCTTCAAGATAGCAACTCCTCTTAGTAGATTAACACAAAAGAAGGTGAGATTTGATTGGGATGATAGATGTGAAGCCAATTTCCAAACACTCAAGGAAAAGCTTATGTCAGCACCAATTTTAGCACATTACCCAAGAGTGGGAAAGAATTCACTATTTATAGTGATGCCTTAACCACATGATTAGGATGTGTTTTGATGCAAGGTGAGCAAGTCATAGCATATGCATCCTGCCAATTGAAGCCTTATGAGAAGAATTACCCGACTCACAAATTGGAGTTGGCAGCAATGGTATTAGCCTTAAAACTTAGGAGACACTACTTGTATGGAAAGAGATGCAAGATTTTTACTGATCATAGAAGTTTAAAATACATCTTCACACAAAAGGAGTTAAACATGAGATAGAGAAGATGGTTGGAATTAATTAAGGATTATGACTTTAAAATCCAATACCATCTAGTAAAAGCTAATGTGGTGGTAGATGCTCTTAGTGAGAAAGAAACAAGGTAATATTGCTACACTAATCACTTCACAGCGAGAGTTGTTGGATGATATGTGTAAGTTGGAATTGGATATTTTGACTCAAGATATAGGTGCAAAGATGGCTACTTTACACATACTACTAACTCTAGTGGACAAAATCAAGACTACTCAAGTAGAGGATGAAGATATTCAAGACATCAAGACAAAACTCTTAAATTTAACATTGACTCGGAGGGAATATTAAGGTATAGAATAAGATTGAGCATGTTGAAGGATATAGATTTGAAGAAAGAAATCATGAAAGAGGCACACTATTCTACCTATACGATCTATCTTGGAAGCACTAAATTGTACAAAGACATAAAGAGTCATTACTAGTGGAAGAACATGAAAAGGAAAATAGTTGAGTATGTAGCAAGATGCCTTACTTGTCAGCAAATCAAAGTTGAACACTAGAGATTAAATGGAGAATTACAATGTCTTCCAGTACTAGAGTGGAAATGGGAATACATGATAATGCATTTTATTACAACCCTCCTAAATGCTAAAGAAAAACAAGATGTAGTTTGGGTAATAGTAGGCCAGTTAACTAAGTTTGCTCACTTTCTATTTATCAAAGTGGGATACAAACTTGAGAAGTTGGCCTAGATATATATATAGGAGATAGCAAAATTACGTGAACTGCTAATAACCATAACCTCTGATAGAGATACACAGTTTGTAAGAAGATTTTGGAATAGCTTACATAAAGCTTTAGGCGCAAAATTGTAATTCAACACTATGCTCTACCCTCAGACAGATGGATAGTCTTAGTGGACTATTTAGATCTTAGAAGGTTTGCTCAAAGCCTGTGCGCTAGACTTTAGAGGTAAATAAAATGAGCACGTACCTTTAGTTGAGTTTGCCTATAACAATAGCTATCAGGAAATCATCCAAATGGCTCCTTATGAGCTTTTATATTGAAGAAAATGTAGATCCCCATTACATTGGGATGAAGTGGGGGAAAGATAGATGTTAGGACTAGAATTGGTTTAAGAGGTTGTGGATAAGGTAAAATTGAAAAGGCAAAGAATACAGATAGCTTAAAGTTGACAAAAGAGTTATTGGTGACAATTCTGATCAGTCCTTTAAGGTACATTAGGCAAATAAGACCTATTGGGAAGCAATGTATGAATTAGAAGATAATATGTGAAAGAAATATCTAGAACTCGTCTAGAATCAAGTAACTTTTGAGGACAAAAGTCTTTACAAGGTGGAGAGAATGTAAATACCCAAAAAAGCATATTTTTATTTAACATTTATTTAATATAAAGCTAAGGTCAAACAAGTAATTTTCATAAAGACCCAAAGGTAATTTGGTCATTTCATGGACAAGGTATATATACCTTAGTTTGACCTAGCACTCCTTTCCTTATTATTTTCACAGTAATTGGAAAGAGACATTCTTTAGAACAAGAAAACCCTAAGGCAACCTAGCGAACAACCATTAGGACCAAACTCGATTTCATTAGGTAAGGGTTTTAATGATCAAATTATTATTCTTGATTATAAAATTTAAGATTTAATCAATTGTCACTATATGATTCCATCAAAATTCGAATCAAGGAAAGGGGTGGAACAAGTGAGGAATTGAACGATTAAGGATTCGAAATCTTTACCGAATGAGGTACGTTTACTAATCCACATAATGCATTAGAAATTGACAAGTTTAAGATCCAGTTAAACTTAGGATCATGGAAATTAAGTTTAAGAACAAATTGGAAAAGAGGAAAAGTAGTTCATGAAGAATAGCATAGTACACGCTTGTGTACTTTCTTGTGTAGAAGTACGCATTGTGTACAGGTACATGGACGAAGGATGACCATGTGCTTGAGCATGTCAAAATATAGAAATATATAAAAGGGTGCATGGTTAACTACACAACCATATACCTAGGTATGCTAAAATGTCAAAAACACACAGAAAGATACATGGCCACCATACACGACCGTGTTTCCAACCATGCCAAAGTATACCACCTAAGCATGATCATGTACTTAGAGATATATCCTTACTCAGTTTGTTTTCTAACTAAATGGAGTTCCATACAATCATATGCCTTAAATTGAATTAAATCATATGCAATCACACAATTGAAACAACTTTAAAAGCAAATCCAAAACCAGATCAACCTTTAAATATGCGTGAACTCTAAAGTTGCTTTTGTAATCCAATTTGTTGGTTAATCAATCTTAATACCAAATGATAATACTCAATGGAATTAAGCACACCACATAAGATCAAATGAGATTCCAAATCACCAACAACACAAAATGGCCGTGAACTATGAATCAACAAAGGAACTTCACGCAAATGATGAAAGACAATTATAAGGAAATATCAAAGAGACAATTCCAATTAAATTGATAACAATATATGGATGGAATTGGACCTACAATTGACACCAAAAATTAGAATAAGAACCAACCCTAATCAACACTAGATATGACACACTAGTTATGAAAAGGAAATTAACTTAGGAATTGATATTACTCACAATTCACTAAGTTGCAACTCGCCATAATTCCAATGGATTGAAATTGATAAGAGTCATTATGAAATCTTAGGACAAACACTAATCTCTCACGAAAATTTGCAGAAATGGTAAGTGTATTCTCCTTTTCAAAACCCTACTTAAGAAAGTATTTATACTTGCTCCCTTTAGGGTTAAAATGACTAGAAAATTACAACTATGCCACTAAAGGGTAGCCGCTCCTAAAACACAAAGATACAACCAAATAAAATGTCCCAAAAACTTACAAAATAAATGGTCCAAAGAAATAAATTACAAGTACAAAAGATAATAATCTTTAAAGAGCCAATTTGTTGAGTCAATGTTGATTACAACGAGCCATTGGATGAGAATCCGATGATGTCCCTAATTGACTAACAGTGAAATTCATTTGGCATCCCATGAAGAAAGATCATTGTACTTGCTAGATGATCATTCAAATGTTCATTAGATAAAGAAAAACATGTATGCATATGAGTGATTTGGATCATCACCTAAATTAAGTTCCCTGTCCATCAAGATTGCCGAGTAGATTCCCATCATGCAACCTAAACACTTAGTATAACTCTAGAAAGTCTAGTAAAGTAAGAGAAGGAATTATATAACGACTAAGTGTATAGAGTTAAGTAACTTAGATTATTCTTAAATTAATATTAAGAATGAATTACTAGTTTTTAACATATTTCAAATTAGTTGTGCTTAAGAACACTCTTCCAAGTATGTGTAACCTTTGTTTTTGTTTGTGATTGTTATGTTATGATAGTTGCAAATTGGATTAAGATATTGGATTGGTTTAAGTTGCTTGTTGTATGTGCTTAGCTCGACCTAGGGGTTCGTAGTGGCAAATCCCTCTAGGGCACCTCAATGATCCTTGTGTGAAGTTGTTCCTATTAGAGTCGTGTTTGGAAATGATTCGAGTAGGTTAAGCTTTAAGGACTCATGGGTGTTGGGGCTCATAGTGGTAGTTCCTAACACCGTATTATGTAAAGCACATATATATGTTTGGCTGGGTCATGAGTACCCCATTGGTGTTATGTAGACTTAAGTGAAATAAAAAACTATTGTGTGATGTTTAATGTTTGCATTGATGCATGTGCCTAAATTCATGCTTGCTCATGCATACATGTTTACTATTTATATTTACTAGGCATTAACTCACCCTTAAGGAATATTTCTTTTTGGATGCAGGCACTATTGAATGTGCTAATTAAGATAAGGACTTAGGGTCAAATGTGCAAGAGAGGGAGGATGAAGAATTCTTTTATTATTATGGTGATTAGATGTAGTAGGAATTAAAGTTCTTTTTATGTATTAAGCGTGATTTTCTTTCAAAGATAATAGACTATTCAATCTCTAAGAAGTTTAACTATTTTAGTTTTTGATTGAGAATAATTGTTAAGGTTGTATTAAGGAGTTTGATGGATGTAATGGGTTTTATCGAAGTTATCATAAAGGTTATAAGATGAATTATTAAATTTGTGAATGTCAAGTATTATAGGTTATAGGCTTTAATGGTATTAAAGTAGAGTTAAGTGTCTTAACATGTTCCTGCTTGGTAAGGACAAATGGTAGGCGATAGTATCTTGAGTTCCGAGGCGTTACATGCATCATTTCTCATTTTTACCCATCAAATCTCAATTTAATTCATATTATCTTATCCTACCCTACCCTATCCTATTTTACCCTAAATTATCTTGTCCAAACTAGGAAAAGGACTTGAAAATAACATGGACAAAATTGAAATACATGGCTAGCTAATGCACGTGGAAAATGCCCTCATGATCTTATCCTTTACACATGATTAACCTACCTCATCCTACTTCACCCTAAGCCATTAACTCCTACTCTAATCTACCTTATCTTAAGGCTTCATTGCTACCCTAGAAGAGCCAATAATTACCTCTCCTTAGGCATGAAAAATAAGTCGTTCATCATGTACAAAACAACAAAATAAAACACTATAAAATGGAGGTGAAAAGCATGATTTACCAAACTAAAAATTTTACTCTATTTCTCTTCCTTTTTCTCATGAGAACTATGCCTTTTTCCACCTAACTTTCTCACCTAACATTTCTCATAATAAAAAGAAAATCACATCCACATTTTGCCCCACACTCATCTCTAAAATTGCTAAAAACTTTTGCGACCACTTTTCCAAGAATCAAGGTAAGAAACTTCTAGGAAGTAACTAATCTTGTCTATTTCCTCTATTATAGGATCATTATCATAGGTTTCCAAGAAAATCTCGATCAAGAAAGGTAATCTCGAATTACCAAAGTTATCTTCATAGTTTAACCTTTAGAAAGTATACTAATAATGTGTATTTTCAAAAGTTGTAGGTTCCATCACTTACTTCTCCTGAAGAAGTCCTCTTTTTGTAAGACTATTCCACTACTCTTTCCTTTAGAATGCCTCTTAGGATATATTCTAAGATATGGAATCTAAGCCTTCAATAATGCAAAAGTTCAAAATAAGGATGTTAATGACACTTTTCCAAACTTTTAGAACTTATGATTATTTATGACTATTTTGACCTACTTTGGACTTTATTGGACTTATTCTTAGACATATATTTGTCCTTATATAACATGATTTGAAAATAGGACATTCTTCATCACGGACTTAAGCGTGGACTTTGACAGTGGATTGAATCCTTATCAAAGAAACTTAATACTAAAACATCTTAAAAGACTCTAATAAGACTTGGGGATAAGAATGGGATATTAGAATAATATATTCTAGTAGTAGTTATTCTTTTATGTTTAATTATTTAAACTTTTTAGGAGATTCCCAATCTCTACTTGAGGATTATTACAATCCATGAAAAATGGCTAGATGAGTACCAACGATAATTTCCACTTGATTTGTGCTTGTAATATTTGTTGTTAAGTTGGAAACTAATAAACCCATGTGTGTGCTTGATTTGGTTAATTTAGTTGTTTGATGGAAAATAAAGTAAAAGAGGTAAACTCTTGTATTTATGATTATATCTTTGATTGGCCAAGTGCTTGCAAATTGGTTAATCACCCATCAAATTATGTTAAGTATATCATAACCTTAACTTAAAATGGATCATGGATAACATCTCTTACATATTCCTATTATATTCCATCACAGTCAAATAGGTAATGGAAGGTTGTCCTGAGGGAGTGTCTTATTTTAATAATATAAAAATGATTTGAGGATCATCTCGTATTGGTAAGAATCCATCTTCATTATTCTATTTTAGGCTCACGCATTTGGAGGTATGCGAGTAAGGGAAACTTGATGTGATTTCAAATGATCTTCAACCCAAGGTCAAAGGAGAGGTAAAATAGTTAGAATTATCCTTAGGCTTCATGTTGTTTCTGGTTGACTACATGAGATGATTGGCATATGTTTGTTTATGCATTCATACATTAAAGTGATAATTTTTTTCTTTTTTTTCTTTTTTCTTTCTTTTTTTTTTTGGCATAAAAGGTGGTTTTAAGATAGGATTTCACTAAGCTAGATATAGCTTACACCCTAGTAGTTTTCCATTTTTTAGGCACTGCACTAGTTTTACCGCGGTAAAACCTAGTCAACATTGGGAATCTTCAAGATAATTATAGGCAAGCAAGTGAGCATGAAAACTAATAGAATAGATGTTTATAATTTTGAATGGACTCTTTCAAATATGGAAGAATATAACATTTAATCCTTATACTTACTTTTATACTTATTTATCTCTATAAGACATTATATATCATCATATTTAAAAAGCAGTACTTATTTCCAATTATCCATATAATTATTGAACTGTTATTTTTATGGGAGTTTCTAGAGTAATGACTCCTTATATACCTTGTTGAAGTTTATGTATGCTAGAATATAGCTAATCATAAACTTCAGTATAATACATGATAAGCTGTTATGACTAGGTTACCTACTAGTGTGACAGTGTAGAAGTAAGACATTCAAGGAACAAGGGCTTAGGCAAGGGAGGGGATGAGCAGGAGGAAGACTACAAGAATCTCACACAACACTGAAGAGTAGGAACATTAACATCCTTATAAAGTTCTTATAGTTCTAGGCTTCATTTCTTTTTATTGAATGTTGTAACTTAGTGTAGCACACTCTTTTTATTATTGTAATAGGTTTGTCTTAATCATGAAAACAAATGGATATAATCTAATTATATGCAACATAAATTAGCTTTAGGAAGAGCTTCGAGATGATTAAAAGTGGTTAAGTAGAGGAGACTTGCAAGAATGCCCAAAGTTGATGCCAAGAGAAGTAGGATTAGAATCATGTTCTAAATTTTAAGACTTCAAATATAATAAAATATCAATAGGAAAAATTGGAAATAAAACTCTTTAGTTATATACAAGTAAAGAAGACCTTTAGGTGAAAATATGCAAAACTAAGCAAAGAACTTTATTGATACGAACTACGCCAACCCGTGACGAAACCCAATACCAATACGTTCGGAAATTCGTTACCTACGATGCCAAACACCTAAAGTGGAAACCGCAATCTGTTGTCTATAAGCGAGACAAGAACCTTGGTATACAATGGAGACGCCACAATCGGGATGGAAGGCCGATTGATAAGTCGGGATGAACGCTACGGAAATCAATCCGATAAGTTCGATTTAGTTCTTGAAGAACCAAGAGAGGTGCCTCTCAAAAGTGTTTAATGTTCAAGGATGTATATTCTAAATTGTTCTAAACCTTAGGAGCTTTTATACTAGGGTTACAATTCGTGAAAAACAAGTCCAAAACGACGTAGCTTAGATAAGTTGCGTAAAAACACGAAAACAGAACAAGCTGGCCGGCAGGGGATACACGGTTGTGTACACGACTGTGTACTTTGGCCGTGTACTTTTCTGTGCACATTCCGGCTACGTACACGACCGTGTACTTCTGGTCGTGTACCTTCCTATGGATTTTCTTGACTCCATACACGGCCGTGCCTTTTAGCCGTATATCTAGCCGTGTATGATTCTGTGCAATCTTGGAATTCCTACATGGTCGTGCCTTGAACATACACGCCCTCTTCAACCCATGTCCGGTGTGACTTGTATAAAAGTAAGGGTTTTCCCATGGTTGTTCCAATCCATTCCAACTTCATGATTGCTCCAATCCTTTCCGGCTTCATGGACAACCTTTATCAACCTATTAAGTGCTTCCTTGAATCGTTTTGCTTGATTTCTTGTAATCGGTCCAAGCGGCACTTCAAGAGGATCCACATTTCTTCTTCCGGCTTGGCTCTCATGGCTCTCATCATGGATCTCATCATTCCCCTCCTCTTGAAAAGTATTTGTCCTCAAATCATTGCCTGCATCAAATGGACTCAGATCAGTAACATAAAATGTGACACTTACTGGATACTCACCTGGTAAATTTTTCTTGTAGGCATTATCATTGATTTTCTCAAGCATCGGAAATGGACCGTCTCCCCTAGGGTTCAACTTGGATCTCCTCTGCAATGGAAAACTCTCCTTGCAAAAATGCACCCAAACCCAATCTCCAGGCTGAAAAATCTTAGGTCTCCTCCCCTTGTTCACCCTTGAAGCGACCCTGGCATTTTGTTTTTCAATCCTACTCTTTATCTGTGCATGTAGCTTTCTCACAAAATCTACCTTAGAATCAGCATCAAAACTCACAAACTTGTTAAGTGGCAATGGTAATAAATAAATAGGAACCAATGGGTTAAAACCATACACAATCTCAAATGGTGAACGATGAGTAGTGTTATATAAAGCCCTATTATATGCAAACTCCACAAATGGTAGACAATCCTTCCAAGTCCTAATGTTCTTCTCTATGATTGCCCCTAACAATTGAATTAAAGTCCTGTTAACCTCATCAATTTGCCCATCAATTTGTGGGTGACAGATAGTTGAAAACATCTGTTTAGTTCCCAACTTTTCCCACAATACTCTCCAAAAATGACTCAAAAATTTCTCATCTCGATCACTAACAATGCTTCTAGGTATACTGATGGGTGTCGAATCCAACAAAAATAAAACCTACTCCTAGACAATTATATGATTTGCATATAGTGGTGAGTAGGGTCGAATCCATAGAGATTGGTTAAACGTATTTCTATTCAAGGAGAATAAAAGGGAAAAGAAAAATGGGGGGTTTTGTTTGTGAATCAAAATAAAGTAAAACAAGGTAAGAAAATCGGATATTAATAAAAGCCTAGCCAAAGGAATCAAGATAGTTTAATTCTAAGAATTGATCATCGATGCAAATGTTCTCTATTCTTGTTCCTAGATAAACTGGTTATGGTTATTAACAAGCTCTAACAACCTATCTCTCCTTACTTCCTCGATAACCTCAGACAAGCGCTTTGAATTATTTCTCTTATTGATTAAACAACCCTAGACAAGCGCTTAGGATTTAATCTATCAATAGCATTAAGATCTAGAGAGACCACCAATTCATGCCAGTAGATTATAAGATAACCTATTTAAACATGATCACACACCTCCATAACATGAATTCGATCATCTCTTTTATAACCAAACATGTTATTGCGTCACTAAGACTAGAACAATCAAACAATTACGGATTTGACGTGCTAGTTGACAATATATTAACTTGCTAATTGAGTAGAAGAGCTCTATTCATACCAATCAACAAAGATAATAATGACAAAACGATCAGAAGATATATGAATACCCGAAAACAAAGAATATATTGAATACAAGTCAATTAGACCTCACAATTTGTGGAGATTTAAACATCTATGACCCTTTGGCTAGAAAAGTAGCTTAGCTACTCATGTTCATCAACAAAACAAAAAATAAAAATAAAAACATAACAAGCCTCTGTTTCCGGCTGCCTGCTCTGCCTCCGCGTTTCGTTCTTGTCTCCAAGGTGATCCAAGATTCCAAAATTGCCTTAACCCTCTAGGGTTGGCTCTATTTATATTATTAGATGGATAACATGTGATCTTTTGCTAGCAACATACGAAAATATCTTTCCTTTTCCAAGTAGATTTCGAGAAGTGAAGATTCGTCTGCCTGGCACGCCCCACCACACGGCCGTGGGTCAAGCCGTGCCATCCTCTGTGCATATTCTTCAAGTCTTCATCCGCGCCCATTGTGTACCACGGTTACACATACGGCCAGATTTCAAGCCGTGCCTTCATCTGTGCATAATCTACAAGTCTTCATCTATGTCCAGTATATAACACGGTTACACCCACGGCTAGATTTCAAGCCGTGCCTTCATCTGTGCATAATCTACAAGTCTTCATCCATGTCCAGTATATAACACGGTTACACCCATGGCTAGATTTCAAGTCGTGCCTTCATCTAGTTGATGTTCCACACTTTCTTCTCCTTAGCACGTTAGCTTCCACCACGGCTCCAAGCACGGTTTCTCCCACGGCTTCCACCACGGCCGTGCCCTAAGCCGTGTCTCTCTCTGTTCAAAGTCCACATTTCCGCCTTCTTGTCTAGTGAGGGGCACGGTTTGTACCTTGGCCGTGCCTCAAACCGTGTTAGTTCCTAGTTAGCTACACGGCCGTGTACTTCAACCGTGTATCTTCCTATTGATTCAAAACCAAGTACACGGCTGTGTACTTCAATTACACGCCCATGTACTTCCCTTCGGCGGTGTAAATCCTTGTCTTTGAACCAAGTTGTAGATGGCTTCTCTAATTTACTTGAATTGGCATCCTTGACTCCATTTAACCTGATTTATCACGATGATAGAATTAAAGTACCATTTCCTTATGATTTCTATAAAATCAATAATAATTTAACATAATTTATACTATAAAGATTAAGTATAAAATGGCTCTATCATATACCATGCGGACGCACTACCTTTCTAAAAAACAAATCAACAATGTGTATAGCATCATCAGTTTTATGACAAGGAATGAAATGAACCGTTTTAAAAATCCTATCCACAACCACAAAATTAGAATCTCGACTATGCCTAGGCCTAGATAATCCTAACACAAAATCTATGGAAATGTTTATCCATGACTCACGAGGAATGACACTATACTCATATAACCAATCTAAGAAGTCATCTAAACAAGGAATGGGATGATGATACTTTACCGTAAGGTTGTTGATAGCGTGGCAGTCAACACATATTCTCCATGTCCCATCCTTCTTAGGCACCAAAATCACAGGCACTGCACATGGACTCATGCCTTCTCTCACGTATCCCTTCTCCATTAACTCATCTACCTGCCTTTGGAGTTCCTTCGAAAAGACATTTTCAAAATCCTGCACAAGAGACACAACCACACTAGGTAAAGCATTAGATAATTCGTTAGTAGTCAAACATGTTTCTTCGAAAACCAGAAACAACATAGGTTGCCTCATCACTAACGCTCTCCTTACTACACTCGCTCTTGCCACACAACTCTCCTTTTGCATGGCTGCCCTCTCTTTTTCACTCACTACCAAAGTTGATCCCCCTTCAACTTGGCCTCTCACACTCTTTCCAGCCTTCCTCTCCTTTTCCTTTTGATCTTGACTCTTATATTCCTTTTTCTTCTCATTGTCTTTTGCTCTCTCACTCTCACTTTGCTTTTCACTCACCTTATGTTTTGCAAACGACTGTTGTAGCTACAACTGATCCTCATACACCTGCTTAGGTGTTAACGGTTTAAGATTAAAGCTTTTCCCCTGGTGAACAAGCGTATACTTGTTAGAAAAGCCATCATGAACAACCTTCCTATCAAATTGCCATGGCCTCCCCAACAACACATGACATGCTTGCATTGGCACTATATCACATAACACCTCATCCTCATACCTTCCAATGCGAAAACCAATCAAGGCTTGCTTACTCACCTTAGTCTCTCCACTATCATTCAACCACTGCAATTTATATTGACTAGGGTGTCTAACAGTTTTGAGCCCCAGCCTCTCAACAATAAAATTACTCACTACATTGGTGCAACTTCCTCCATCAATGATCAAGCTGCAAATATGATCTCTTAGATAACATCTAGTATGAAATATATTCTCTCTTTGCACCTCCTCTTCTTCCTTCACCTGCACATTCAAAGCTCGCTTCACTACTGCCACTAGCCTTCCCATTGCAGGCTCCTCATCATCACTAGCATCCTCTAATGGAGGCACATCATTTTCTTCACTATCCCCCTCAGTCTCATACTCTCCATCATCACGCAAAATCATCACACGCCTATTTGGACATTGACTAGCAATATGGCCTCTACCTTGACATTTAAAACATCTAATGTCACGATTTCTAGAAGTAGAATAATCAGGGTTACCTTGGTTACCAGGAGTAGAACCCGCTTGCCTCAGCTCCCCTTTTGGTTTGGTAGGTAAAGGCTTTTCTTCCTTCTTCCATTGATTAGTCTTCCAAGTGGATGAACCATTACCCTGTTGAAACCGTGCATTACTACTACCTCTCCTCTTGTGCTGGTTCTCAACCTTTATAGCCATGTGAACCATATCCTCCAATTCTACATAATGCTGCAATTCAACCACATTTTGGATTTCTCTATTCAACCCCGCAAGAAACCTAGCCATTGTAGCCTCTCTATCCTCCTCTACATTCGCCCTAATCATAGTGACTTCCATCTCCTTGAAATACTCATCTACACTTCGGCTTCCCTGCCTCAGAGTTTGCAACTTGTTGTGCAATTCACGATAGTAATACGTAGGCACAAACCGCTTCTTCATCACTCTTTTCATCTTTTCCCAAGACTCAATAGGTGGCTCGCCACTCCTTCTCCTATTCCACATTAGTTGATCCCACCACACTATAGCATAATCCGAAAACTCAATGGCAGCAAGTTTTACCTTCTTTCTCCCACTATAGTTGTGACAATCAAATACCATCTCTACCTTCTTCTCCCACTCTAAGTACGCCTCGAGATCATTCTTCCCTTGGAAAGGAGGAATCTTCATCTTTATGCTACTCAATTGATCATCCTCTCTATTCCCATCTCCTCTATCTTCCCAATCTCTAGTTCCTCTATTCCGACCACTATAACCTCTATAACTCCCAACAGAAGGCTCATAAAAATCATCATCCAACATTTCATCTCCACCCCTCGGTACTCTCCTAGAACGACTCTCCTTCTTACGCCCTTGGAATACGTTTGTGGATTGCTCTAGTCTTTGCTCTACCGTCTCATGAATTTGTTCCATTCCCTCTTGGAACATCCTCTTCATTTCTCCCCTCAATGCCTCAATTACTAACCTAGCATCAAACTTTCCCCTCTCACCTTCAGGAGAATGTTGTCTCGACATTGTCCCTGCAGAAAAGATTAGTACTAACACAAATATATATATATAATTAAACCTCACGATACACTCCCTTATGTGTTTTCGCTCAAATGATGATATCACACAGTCACTCATGTATTCTCACAAACAATGATATCAACTTGCCAATTTCCTCGTGTCGATTCTCTTGGAACTAACCCGAACTACACCAATTTCCTTCCGTAAAATTCAAAACAACTCTAGGGTTTGTAAATTTTCCTCTATTTTTTCTATCCGATTTTTTTTTTTTGTCTTGGTTGTTGCTCTTGATCACGTTTTTCTTTTCTTTTCTTTTCTCTTCTTTTTTTTTGTGTGTGATTTTTACTCTTTTTTTTTGTAACGATCGCCTAGTCGATATTACACTATCAAAAGATAATCAATACTACGAAATTGAATACGATAATTGATATGAACGATTGGAGTTAGGGTTTTTGATATTACCTTCCTCAACCGAACTTGATGTTTTGACAAACCTAAGCTCTGATACCAAACTGATACGAACCACGCCAACCTGTAACGAAACCCAATACCAATACGTTTGGAAATTCGTTACCTACGATGCCAAACACCTAAAGTGGAAACCGCGACCCGTTGTCTATAAGCGAGACAAGAACCTTGGTATAAAATGAAGACGCCACAATCGGGATGGAAGGCCGATTGATAAGTTGGGATGAACGCCACGAAAATCAATCCGATAAGTTCGATTTAGTTCTTGAAGAACCAAGAGAGGTGCCTCTCAAAAGTGTTTAATGTTCAAAGATGTATATTCTAAGTTGTTCTAAACCCTAGGAGCTTTTATACTAGGGTTACAATTCGTGTAAAACAAGTCCAAAACGACGTAGCTTAGATAAGTTGCGTAAAAACACGAAAACAGAACAAGCTGGCCGGCAGGGGATACACGGCCATGTACACGATCGTGTACTTTGGCCGTGTACTTTTCTGTGCACATTCCGGCCACATACACGATCGTGTACTTCTGGTCGTGTACCTTCCTGTAGATTTGCTTGACTCCATACACGGCCGTGCCTTTTAGCCGTGTATCTAGCCGTGTATGATTCTGTGCAATCTTGGAATTCCTACACGGCCGTGCCTTGAACATACATGCCCTCTTCAACCCGTGTCCGGTGTGACTTGTATAAAAGCAAGGGTCTTCCCATGGTTGTTCCAATCCGCTCCAACTTCATGATTGCTCCAATCCTTTCCGGCTTCATGGACAACCTTTATCAACCCGTTAAGTGCTTCCTTGAATCGTTTCGCTTGATTTCTTATGATTGGTCCAGGCGGCACTTCAAGAGGATCTACATTTCTTCTTCCGGCTTGGCTCTCATGGCTCTCATCATGGATCTCATCATTTATAACCTCAATATTAAGCTAAAAACTCTAGAACATACAAAAAAAATTTTGATCTCTACAAACCAAATAAAGGCCTAAATATGATTATAAATCAGTTGGAAATGATTCCCTCAAGTTTTAGGTCTAACTAAAACTAAGGAGGACTCAATTTAGACCTAACAAGATGACCTATGAAATTGTTCGACCCATTCTAAAAAGTTGTACAACCCAAATGATCAAAATGACCCTAAAAATGGAAGCTATACTTATAAATCCTTATTGCTTTTATTTGGTGATATTGACCTTAATCTTAAGCCACCACTGGATTATTATGACCAGTAGCAGATGGCTAAGTGAGTATTCTTATGACTACTTTATTTGATTGTGTTTGTAATTATAATGCACATAAATATATGATTAAAATTGATTGCATAGGGTTAAGTAATTTTTTTTTAATGACTTGGTGTGAATCTAGTGCCAAACTATCTTAATATATAATAATTATGTGATTGTTGTGGCTGTTCATTAGAAGTACAGGATTGCAATTGTTTGTGTACAATTTTATGGCCACCAAATAACTGGATCTAATTAAACTCAATCTTAATTAAAATGGATCATGCATTTCATTAAATTACTTAAAGAAAGCCATCGACATCATACGATGGTACAAAAAAGTTATGTGGAGGTACATCTCCACATGATACAAACCACGCCCACGTGTGATGAAACCCTATACCAATACGTTTAGAATTGTAACCCAAGATGCTAAAATAACCAAAGTGGAACCACGACCCGTTGCCTATAGATGAGGCAAGAACCTTGGTATATTCTGTTGACACCACAATCGGGATGAAAGACCGATTGATAAGTCTAGTTGAACGCCACGGAAGAAATCCGATAAGTTCAAGAGGAGTTCTTTAGAGAACCAAGAGAGGAATGCTCTCAAATTGTGTTATTCAATGTTGTATGAATGTTCTATCTATGTTTTTCCAACCCTAGCAGCATTTAATAGGGTTTACAGCTTGTAAAACAAAAGCCCAAAACGACATAACATAATAAAGTTGCGGAAAAATAACAAATAGGCAATGTACGTCGGCGGCGTAGTCCCTCTGTCGCGCTCTAATTGCAACGCCAGTTCAAAGCCGGCAGCGTTGGAGCCAGCGTTGTCAAGACTGGCAGCTTTGATCTCCTTGAATGACTTGTACAAATGCAAGTTCATTCTCATGATTGCTCCAATCCTTTCCGGCTTCTTGGACATCCTTTACAACCCATTAAGTGCTTACTTGAATCGTTTCGCTCAAGTTCTTGTGATCGGTCCAGGTGGCACTTCAAGAGGATCCACATTCCACCTTCTAGCTTGGCTCCCATCATGGCTCTCATCATTCCCCTCCTCTTGAAAAGGATTTGTCCTCAAATCGTCGCCTACATCAAAAGGACTCAGATCTGTAACGTTAAAAGTAGCACTTACTTGATACTCACCTGGCAAATCTAACCTGTAGGCATTATCATTGATGCGCTCAAGAATTCGGATTAGAATAACCACAGGAAGACCCTTGCTCTTATACAAGTCACACCGGACACGGGTTGAAGAGGGCGTGTACTTTCAAGGCACGGCCGTGTATGGAGTCAAGCAAATCCATAGAAAGATACACGGCCAAAGTACACGGGCGTGTATGTTGCCAGAAGTTGCACAGAAAGATACACGGCCAAAGTACACGGGCGTGTATGTTGCCAGAAGTTGCACAGAAAGGTACACGGCCAAAGTACACGGGCGTGGTAAAAATTTCTCTAGTTCCTTGAATGTAACTTGTAATTAGTTGGTCCTATCATGCCCTAAGGTACACCCTCATTGTAACAAGCTATGATGCACCACACCAAAGCCTCAAAATAACTTTTGGGAATCAAACCAATGCAACAACAAGATCCATTACCTGAGCAAAGAGCTAAAGGACTATAGAACTTAACATTGAGAGTCCTCTTTGAGCAAATGGAACCCAAAGACATTCACATAGTGTCTTAATTCATTTTATATGATTATTTTATATTTAATTAGGTACATTTGTCAATACTACAAGATGGCGACTAAACTAATTAGCACATGGTTTAGAGAAGGGTTCACGGTCCATTTGTTGAATCGAAATGAATCATAGAGAGTCGGCTATGTGCTATGCTATTTTCTTTATTTTCTTATGCTTGTTTTTCCATATTTAGGGACTACTATAAATACTTGTAAAGGGGACAGCCAAAAGACACTTTTGTCATATTTTGGAAAAGCATCGCGTGAAAGAAAGGGAATTTTCTCCCTCATTTCATACACTCTTATCAATTCCTTTTAGGGTTGTAGTGAGTGGAAGCTTGGATTATTGTGTGTAAAATCAACAATTGCAAGTTGTTTCCTCATTCTACTAGTGAGTAATATTTGGTAAGAATTTAGAATTTAATTTTTGTTCTTGTTATATGGAAATTAGGGTTCTATGTTCAAAAAGGGGATCCATGCTATTTTGAACAAAATTGTTCCATTGTTTCATCAATTAGGATTGTTTGATTGAAATTGGAATTGACATATCATCTTTTGGTATCAGAGTCACGGTTGAGAAGGGAATTGCTAGTGAGGTGTCTTGATTTCAAAATTGGGAATTTAGGTTTTATGTCATGCACTTGTTCAATTGTTGATTTTAAGTTGAAATTGTGTATGTTACATAAATTGTGTTGTGTTCTAATTGTCATTGTAGGTTGAATTCAAAGGAAGGATTGCTTTAGGGTTCCTTACTGTAGATGAAATTGAGAATCACTATAATTGATTCAATTAGTGTGTAATTGAATAGTGATTGTGCATTAAATTGCTTTGAATGCATTATTGACTTAAGTTGAAGGAATTTTTTTTGCCTTGTAGGAAGTGTTGTTGCTGTGAGTGTGTGTTTGAGAGTATGGAAAAATTTGTGCCGTGGAGGAAGTTTTGTTGCCATGAGTGTGTGTTTGAGTGTATTGGAAAATTTGTGCTGTGGAGGAAGTGTTGTTGTCGTAGGTGTGTGTTTAAGTTTTTGGAGAAATTTGTGGCGTGAAGTGTGTGTTTGAGTGTGGAGAAATTTTATGCCGTAGAGTGTGTTTGTGATTTGAAGAAATTATGCCGTGAGTGTGTGATTTGAAATTAGGGGACTTGTGTTGTGAGATAAAATATATATATATCAACAACTATGTCGAATGACAGTATAAATGGAGGAATTAGGAATGAGGCCAATAGTCAGGTTGGAGGAGGAGGTCAAAGACGTCGTGCTGTAGGTGGAAGAAGAACTTTAGAAGAACCATTACAGGACTTGACTACTATTGTTGCTACTCTTGCAACACGGGTTGACTAGATGACATTGCCACAACCACCAATGGTAAATCCATAGGCACCACCACCTTAAGTAGCCTATAATGATGCACGTAGGGAAGGATCAGTAGGAGGAAATAGGGGTAGGAGAATGGGAAGAGGTTATCATGCTTATTGGGAGGAAAAGGATGATAACTTTGAGGATGAACCTGATTCTAACCGTGAGTTTAGGTTACCTAGAGGTCTAGAATATGTAAAATTGCAAATGCCTTTATTTGTTGGAAGGGGTTTTATAAAGGATTATCTTAATTGGGAAGATAACGTAGAGGGCCTTTTTAAGTGTTGTGAAATTAATGACCACACTCAGGTTCGTCTAGTAGCAATTGAGTTTACAAGATATGCCACCTTATGGTGGGAGAACCTTGTAGCCAGTAGAAGGAGAGATGGTGATGCTGAGATTCGTACTTGGCAGGAAATGAAACGGGTTATGAGGAAGAGGTTTATACCAAAGCACTACATATAGGAATTGTCATCTCCAGACATTGAGACAGGGAGGCAAAACAGTAGAAGAGTATATTTAGGAATTTGAGGCACTGATGATCAGATGTGGAGTAGTCGAACCTCCTGAACAAATTATGGCACGATTTGTGTCCGGTTTAAAATATGAAATTGCCTGCATAGTAGAGTTGAAGCGATATGACTCCCTTGATGAGGCCATTCAATTAGCTTTGAAAGTGGAGAGACAAAGAAGTTCCAACCCTTATAGAGCAGTGAGTAACAGGTATGGATCCACTACTAAACTATATGGGTCAGATAGTCAACAAGGTGAAATAGGGGGAATTGATAAGATTGTGGAAGCAAATGCAATTGTTACTAATATTGGAAGGGAAAAGAAAATTTTTGAAAAAGGGAAAGCAATTGCTGGGGTAGACATTAGGTAAATAGTGCTTAGGTCATCAGGTGGGAAGAATCGTCAAATCCAATGCTTCAAATGTTTGGGTTTTAGACACTTGGCTACTCAATGTCCTAACAAAAGGATGATGACTGCTATGGAGGTGGAAAGTAAGGACAGTATGGAAGAGATACTTAAGCTAAATGATTTGTCAATAGTGTTAAAGGAGTATTATGATGATCCAGATGCTAAGGTACATGAAGACAAGGAAAATGATAAATATCTGGCTATTAAAGTATTGCATAGGTTAATGACTACATTTTCAGATGTTGAGGACATACAAAGGGAAAACCTATTCCATACTCTCTGTAGTGTTCAAGGTAATCTTTGTGTTCTTCTTATTGATGGTGGTAGTTGCACAAATGTAGTAGCTGCTGTAATAGTAAATAGATTGTAACTAGTTACTATTCTACATCCTAATCACTATAAATTTCACTGGTTGAGTAAACAAGACAATCTGTATATCAAAGGGCTAAAGTTCCAATTAGCATAGGGGAGAACTACTAAGATGAAATTGTTTGTGATGTTTTTCCTATGTGCGCATCACATATACTATTGGGTAGACCTTGGTTATTTGACAGGAGAGTGCTGCATGATGGGTTTAGAAACACTTATGTGTTTTAGAAGGATGGTGCATGGGTTGTTTGGACTCCTATGTCACCAACTAAGGTATACAAATTCCAGGAATAGATCAATAAAAATACTAGAAAGAAATCTTTATTATTGGGGCTGAAGGAACTAGAAGGCAACTTGAGTAGAGTGAAATAGTTATAGGAAATTCAAAAGCTTTACAAAAGAGTTATGAACATCTTAAGAAGACTCCAAGGCAATCACGACTTCAAGGTAACAAGCATTTGCAAACCAAGGTTTTCAGTCTAAGTGGCTTTCAGAAGTTCTCATCTATAACAAACGACCGATTAGATTTGAGGGCAAAACTTCTATAGGCTTGAGGAGTTGATGAGAATTAAACCAATGCAACAATAGGATCCATTGCCCAAGCAAAGAGCTAAAGGACTACAGAACTTAACATTGAGAGTCCTTTTTGAGCAAATGGAACTTGAAGACATTCACATAGTGTCTTCATTCATTTTATATGATTGTTTTATATATAATTAGGTACATTTGTCAGTACTATAAGATAGCGACTAAACTAATTGGCATATGGTTTAGAGAAGGGTTCACGGTCCATTTGTTTAATCGAAATGAACTATAGAGAGCCGACCATGTATTATGCTATTTTCTTTATTTTCTTATGCTTGTTTTTCCATATTTAGGGACTATTATAAATACTTGTAAGGGGGACAACCAAAAGACACTTTTGTCATATTTTGGAAAAGTATCACGTGAAAGAAAGGGAATTTTCTCTCTTATTTCATACACTCTTATCAATTCCTTTTAGGGTTATGGCGAGTGGAGGCTTGGATTGTTGTGTATAAAATCAACAATTGCAAGTTGTTTTCTCATTCTACTAGTGAGTAATATCTAGTAAGAATTTGGAATTTCATTTTTGTTCTTATCATATGGAAATTAAGGTTCCATGTTAAAAAATGGGATCCATGCTATTTTGAACAAAATTGTTCAATTGTTTCATCAATTAGGATTGTTTGATTGAAATTGGAATTGGCATATCAATAACCTCCTTTGTTATTCTAAAACTTTGATATAGCCCATTAAGCATCATCACCAATGTGATAATAATAATAAGATCACACCAATAAGGATAACATTTCAACACAATGATTAAAGCACATTTACTTACTTATCTTATCGATATATAATCATAATAATAAGATCTAAATAGCATGATAACTTAATTAAGTCTCTTAATAAGATTACAATCACCTATAATTCGAAATATAAAATTCTAAAGTCTTCATCTTAGTTCTCTTCCCATCTTGAATGCAAATGTCCCAAAGCTTACTTAGGGCATTTGTTTGCATGGTTAAAGCCAAAATGGACCTAGTAAAATGATCAAACTATAGAGGTGTAAGCATAATGCTTAGTGAGCTATCATCTCACATCACCCTTTCATGTGGGTTTAGTTAGTATTATCAAACATATGAATGCAAACAAATAAGTGAAATGTAGCATTACACAAGCCTAACTAAAAACCATGTGAAGTTAAGGGTATAATCATCCCCTTAAGACTAAAGGTTGAGGAGTAATAGTTTTATTAGTGTCTGGGCTAAATCTAATCCAACCCTCAATCTCTTATTGTGGCATCCTTAGCTACTCAAATTAATCAAATCAAGGGAGACAATGCTCCAAATCAAAATTTTAAATGCCATAGGGGAAGGATCCCCTAGCTACTTACACCTTAGGTAAATGAAATGAAGTGTTCATCCTTAGCTACTACGCCTCTAGATGTACATATGGCCCTAAATGGATAAATGGATTCAAGCTCTATCAAAAGCATGACCCTTCTCTAAGTCACCTAGTCTGTAGATGATAAAGTAGGCTCTTGAATCAAATCAGCCACTCCATTTACCATATGACAATGATAGTAGGACTCTCAAATGCATGTGTAATGCATGTCTCATTTACATTTCATGTTTTGATAGACTTATATCTAATTGATTAAGATGACCATTGCAAATATTATAGACACTCCAATACAGTATTTAGCAAGCAACAACTAGAGCTCATTTCCACTATCTTATAGTATTTTCACTCAATCAAGCAAGCATAACACACCTTAATAACGGATCCCCACACATGGTTCTAATTCAATATTACATTTAAGTACACTATACTACTAGCATAAGCAAAGTGGTAGTCATAGAATGATACTTTGTCATGCCCCAAGGGTTACCCTAGTCGTAATAGCCCGTCGTGTACTACATTAAAGTCGATGATTAGCTAGATTTCAGTATACACAAACTTCAACATGGTACATAAGGTGTCGTTACTCTAGAAACCACCATAAAGATAACAGTTCTACTAATATTAAAGTTAAAGTCTATTAATGTAAAAGATAAAGTTCTACATATATAATAGATAGAGAAATAAGTTTATATGGTTAATATTACATTTATCCAAAAATCTATTCAAAATTTAAAATATCAATTCTAATTGTCTTCTTCTTCACTTACCTAGGTACCATTATCTTTGATGATTCTCACTACTGTTTGGATTCTACCATGGTAAAACCAGAATGGGGCCTACAGAAAAGGGTAAACTGTAGGGGGGTAAGCTAAAAATCTTAGCGAGATCCCAGCTCAAAACCACCTTTCACGCAAAACAAGCAAGTTAATAGTTTTAATGCATGAATAATCGTATGCTAATCATCACATGTAGTCAGTAGGAAACTACATGAGGTCTAAGGATATTTTTGACTAATATAACCCTCCTTTGACCTTAGGTTGAGAATCATTTTAAAATTTTATCAGAGTTTGGGCTATTAATTTCGTTACACTTGCATGCATCCTTGGCTACACAAATTAGAGCCACGCTTTATACATCAATAGTTATGTAAGAAGAATGATCTTCTAAGCAAGGACTTGGGGCAAACCAAAAGAAAATAATGTTTTCTTTGCCTGCACACCACCAAATGCATGCGTCCAAACCAGAATAATGAACACAGATTCATACCAATGCACAACAGTCCTCTAGTCATTTTTGTATTGTTAGAATAGGATAGTCCCTTAGGACATCCTTTCATTATTTATGTAACTTTAATGGAATATATGAAAATATACAAGAAGATGCTATGCATGATTCATTTCAAAATAAGTATTTCAATATGCTTAATGATAGGAATCAAAATCTGTCAAGACTTATCATTAGGGCAAGAGCCAAAGGATTTCAAATCTTGGTGATGAAGGCCTATTTTGAGCACATCGACCTAGGAATTATTTGTTTACTAACCTCTTTTCTCTTATTCATGTATTGTATATTCCAATAGGCACACTTCTCATGTTTTCTAGGGTAGTGGACAAACTCACTAAAACTCAACTTGTGAGTTACCATGGTCCGACCTAAACTGGTGATGAGCTGGGCCGACGAATCCTATGGAAGAGCTAGCTTCTTGAAGACTAATTTTTATATATTTTTTATTTACTTGGACTATTTATGTTGTAATTTCTTTTGGGACACTTTCATTTGCTTGTAATTGTCTTTTAGGACCGGCCACCCTAAAAGTGGTATAGTTGTAATTTTGTGAACTTTTTAACCCTAAAGGGAGCAAGTATAAATACTTGCTTAAGTAGGGTTTTGAGAGGCCAATTTTCATATTAAACACATTCGCTTTACGTGAGAGAGCTTAAGGTTTCCCTAGTTCAATTTCCTCTTATCAATTTCAATCCTAAGAGTTGAGATTGTGGCGAGTGCAACAATTGAAATTGTGAGTCATATCAATTTCTAATTGTTGTGTATTCTTTTCTTCTCTAGTGTGTAATATCTAGGGTTGGATTGAATCATTTCTTGGTCAAATTTGAGTTAGTTTGATTTGAAATAGTGTGCTTGTTTTGAGTACTTAATTTACTTGTTATTAACCATCATCAATTGCTTATCATTTGAACCATGAATTGCCTTTCTATAAAGGGGTATCTCAGAATTGATTTTGTTGTTGATCTTAGATTCACGTGGTATTTCAAGATTAATTAGTGTGTTTTGAGGGTTTTGAATCATCGCAGTTGATTAATTCATTAGTCATTGAATTTGGATCTCCTTGCACTCCATTAGGAATCACGCAATTCCTAGCTTGTTGAACCGGATTCGATGTATTGCATTTAAGGTTGGTTTGTATTCCATTTGATTGTGCTTAATCTTGGTTTTAGGCACATCATCTTTTTTGGTATCAAAGCTATATCATAGTTGGATTTAAGATTGAACACGCCATTGTTAGTGGAATCGGTTCATAATTAGAAGAAGTTTGCGCCATTTGAACTAATTTGATTGACATTGTTAATTTATCTTTCAAATTGGTTTTTGCTTGTGCTTAATTCCCTTTTAGGCACATCACTTAACATAAGTGAGGAGGTTACCAAACAATTTGTAGACACTCCATCAACTACAAAAATAGCCATAAATATAAGAAACTTTACTTTCTTTTCCTTTTAGGCCTTAACAATCAGACAATCAACCAAATCAAACACACACATGGGTTCATTAGTATTCAACTTTAGGTGCTACTAAAATTACAAGCACAAATCAAGTGGCAATCATAATTGGTACTCACCTTGCCATTCTTTTTCAAGGATCGTAGTAATCCTTGGGTAAAACTTGGCAATCTTCTGAAAAACCTATAAACATGGAGAAATATTTGTATATATAAGAAATAACTTCCTTTAAGAAAACTAATCTAGTATCCCATAGCTAACCCCATATTTTATTAAAGTCATTTAATGTTAAGTCTTCATTTAGGGAATCAGTCCGTTGTCAAGGTCCTGTCCTTACCATAATAAGGCAAATATGTGTCCAAAGCATATGCCAAGAGCAAGTCCATGAATATATGTCCAAAATATGTCAAGAATGTGTCCATGGATGTCCAATAGATCATAGATGGTCATAGGTTCTTATGATTTGAAGATAAGGCCTTAATATCTTTTCTTTGCACTTTTATGTTCATTACGAGTTTGAAACATGTCTAATTATTAGAAAAATATACCAAATGAAAAATAAATAAGATAATTTTACAAAGATAAAGTTTGTTTGATGTGGAATTATGATTAGAATCTACAAACTATTACATATAAGTGGTATTAGTGTAAGTATGATAAATATGCTATGGAAAATGATTTGGGTATGTGAAGTCCGAAAAATTTCAAAATGTTATATAAACAATTACAAAAAATAAATAGAATAACAAATATTATTTTATTCTAGATTTGTGATAATAATAGGTTTTAAAAATTTAATCAATTAAAAAGAATGACTTTCATAAGAAAGATAAGATGATGAACGTAATAAATTGAATTTTATGAAATATGTTATCGAATAAATTTAGGAAGTGACGTACTTGAAAATATCCGAATATAGAAATATAAATGGATAAATGAAAATAATTGTAAAATTTAACTTTAGTTCGGGTAAATTAAATTAAAAGAATAAATCTTCAAAACATAATTTTTAAACAATATTAGGTTAAATAATGAAATTAATTTAAATTATAAATATAGGAATTTCAAATTAAAATTTAGAGTAAATATTTATCTTCGGAATAATCAAATTAACCTAGATGTAAAATTTTGTAATAAATTGTTAAAGATATAATTTTTAAAAGTATTCTCGTATGCGCTTGGAATGTTAAAATAAGGGCATTTTTTAAATAAAATATTATTATAATATATACATATACATATAAATATATATACACAAAAAAAGTCTGCAGCCGCAACAAGGACGTGACCGGTCGTCACGTCCCCATCACGTCTATCCCATCCATCATGTCAGGTGGCAGCAGCACAGCAACGGCCACCAGCAGGTCCCTAACTCTACCCCGATCTCTCTCTTCCTTCACTCTCTTCTTTTTTCTTTCTTTCCTTTCCTTTCTTCTTGTTCTCTTCAAATTCCCTTCTTCTCCTTCTCCTTCCACGCTGCGTCTTCTCCAGCAGCTTCCAGCGGTTGCAACAACGACGACAACGGTGACCTCAGCAATGACGGCCACCACAACAGCAGCAATGGTGTCTACGGCTTGGCGTTGTGTTGCCTCATCTCCTTTCCCGACAACGGCAAGCGATGATGATGACAGCAACTCCGGCAGTAACAGCCCTCGATAGCAGCAACGACGGTGGATGGTTGAGTGTGTAAGTGTGCGTGAGAGGGAATGATCACCGCAATAACGATGACCAGAATGACGACGAGCCCGGTGATAGCAATAGCTGCAATGGCGACCGTGGCGATGACAGCAATGAGAGGACTTCAACTTAGCAACTTCAGCAGCAACAATAATGGTGACGGCAAGAATTCAGCAGCTGCAACAACGACAACAATAGCCACCCAACGACAGTGGCCATGACGGCCACAGCAATAGTAGCAGCAATGATAGTCCCAATGACGACAACAACCACGACCCTCAACAGCAACAACAATGGCGATGGATGGTGTGTGTGAGTGTGTGTTTGTATGTGCATGAAGAAGTGTGTGTGTGCAGGTGAAGGAAGTGTGTGGGTGTTCGTGGAGGGAGGCCGTGAGAGTGTGTGCGTGTGAGTGTGTGTGGATGAAGAGGAGGTGTAAGTGCAGTGTGTGTGTGGTTGTGTGCGTGTGTGTGCGCGAAGGAAGAAGACCGCAATAGCAATGGCAGCAGTAACCATGCCGACGGCCACGATTATAGCTACGACAGCACCAACAACAATCCCCATAGCAACTGCAACGACGATCCCAACAATAGTAATAACGATCACGACAACAACCGCAACAGCAACAACAAACGGACAGCAAGTACAAAAGCAAGTGAGGGAAGAGGAAGAGGAAAGAATGTGTGTGTGTGTGTGTGGGTGAAGGGTATGTGTATGTGAAAGGGAGAAGGAGGAGCCAAAGGTGTATGTGTGTATGTGTGGATGATGGTGTGGAAGTATGAGAGTGTATGTGTGTAGAGGAAGGTGCGTATGTGTGTACAGGAATGAAGATGTATGTATGCGTATGTGCGTAGGGATGTGTGTAATGTATGTGGGAAAGTGTATATGTATGTGAAAGATGGAGCATGGTGTGTGTGTAGGAATGTATGTGTATGCGTGTGGGTAAACGAGGAGGTGATGTAGTGTATGCGGAATGTGTGTGTGTGAATGAAGTGTGTATGTGTGGTTGAGGGTGTATGATGTGTATGTAAGGATGTGTGTGTGCGTTGGTGATGATGTATGGTGTGTAAAGGTGCGTGTATGTGTGAAGGAGGAGCCGAGTGTGTAATGCTTGTGGGTATGTGCGTAGGTCCATGAAGTGATGTAGGGTGTGCGGTATGTATATGTGGGTGTGTGGTATTGATGTGCCTAAACACACTTAAAAGCACATCCAAAAGACTTAAGATCAACTATCTCAAGTTTAGGCAAAATCGGATCCAAAAATGGCACTTTTCAAATGAACCCTAATGTTGAAATGATGAAATTCAATCAACCAATAATATAATCAGATTACCCCAAAGAAAATGCCTTCTAATAACACTCTAATGTCATATAATCCACGCAATTGAAGCCTCAATTTGACAAGGAGAAACCGTAACAAAACAATCCTTTTTCCAAATGGTGAAAATCACGTTTTCTAGGGAAATTTTCAATGATGATCCAAATCAAATGATAAGTACTTCAAATAATCACAAGAATTCGTGTACAATAAGATGTAAATTTGACCAAGAACTATCTCAAATCAACCCTAGATATGACACACTAGAGAAGAAAAGAAATCACAACAAAATGAAATTGATATAACTCACAATTTCAAGATGTTGCACTCGCCACAATTTCAACTTCTTGGGATTGAAATTGATAAGAGAATTTGGAATTAGGAAAACCCTAAGCCCTCTCACGAAATGTGAAGTGTTTTTTCTGCAAAATAAGCCTCCTAAACCCTCTCTTAAGAAAGTATTTATACTTGCTACTTCTAGGGTTAAAAAGTGCTCAAAATTACAAGTTTGCCACTTTTAAGGTGGCTAACCCTAAATGAAAGTTACATGGAAATAAAAGTTTCCCAAAACCAAAATACAACCAAAATAGTTCAATAAACATTTACAAGATACAAAATAACATAAATCTTCATGATCCAATGCCTCAGAATAGAGAACAATCGCAGCGGGCCTTTGATTGTTACCCAGAAAAATGTCTTGTGTCCAACTGAAGTTGTAGGACATTTTGGCATCCCATGGAGATATATAATTGTACCTGTAAGATTATTCTCAAAGTTTATTAGAAATAAAAACATAAGATAAAAGATGAGCAATTTGGTCAATCATCCAGATTGGGTTCTGAAAAGGTTGACAGTGCCAGAATTTTTCCCATCATCTCCTCGGGCTTCTGAAAGATTTGCCCTCAAATCTAGAGGATCAATTGTGGAATTGAACCCTAGGATCTCTGTTGTTCTGCTTCCCCGACTAACCATGGTAGTGGACGGCTGCCTAACCTCTTTCTGAAAACTCTCGACCTCAGATGGAGTCATTGGTAATAGGATTATGCATGTCTCGCCCATGCTAAACATGTAGGTATTTTTAAACCCATCATGTATCACCCGTCGATCATACAACCAGGGCCGACCCAACAGCAAATGGAATGCATGCATAGGAACTATATCACAAAGGATCTCATCATGATAATCCTGCCCGACACTCACTGGAACCTTTGCCCTAAGGGTAACATGCATACTATCTCTATTATCCAGCCAATGCAAATGATAAGGACTAGGATGAGGTATAGTAGACAGTTGAAATTTGTCTACTAGTGCAGCAGATATAACATTTGTGCAACTACCACTATCAATGATGAGTACACAAAGGTTACCTTTGATTCTGCAAGAGGTATGAAATATGTTCTCCCTCTGAATATCACTGACATCAGGAGATGTGGACAAAATCCTGCGTAATACATTGAGGGATAGATATTTTCCTCCAGTATGCTTCTCAGGTGCATTTGCATTCTGATCATCATAATATTCCTGCAATACTGTTGGTAGATCTGTAGGCTCAATCTGTTCATGGTCATCCTCAGTATCCTCTCCAATGTCTTCCATAATAGTCATCACCCTCTTATTTGGACACTGTGCAGCCATATGCCCAAATCCCATGCATTTAAAACATTTAATCTGCCATGCTTTCCCACTAGTAGATCCGGGAACAGTCTGCCTCGTTTCTGGTGCCATGACCTCTTTACCCTTCCCAGTGGGTAAGTTTTCCCTGATGATGGTTGGGGTAGTAGTGTCCACTGTCTTGACTCCCTCACCAACCGCCTTTGCTCCCCCTGATCGACTGTCGGCTGATATGGGTCTATTAGTAGTATTGGGCCTGCTGCTAGGAGCCCTAAAGAAGTTGCACCTCCTCTGTCTCTCTACTTTTAAGGCCAACTGAATAGCCTCATCAAGTGTGGTGTAGTGCTGTAGCTCAACAATACACGCTATCTCATATTTTAAACCTGAGACAAATCGTGCTATAGTTTGTTCCGAAGGCTCAACAGACCCACACCTAATCATAAGGGTCTCAAATTCCTGCACATAATCATCCACCGTTTTTCCCCCTTGCCTCAAAATTTGCAGTCGCATAAACAGCTCCTGTTTGTAGTGCTCAGGAATGAACCTCTTCCTTAACAACCTCTTCATATCCCTCCAGGTCTGAACCTCAGCCTCTCCATCCCGACGCCTATTGATGATCAGATTCTTCCACCAAAGTGCAGCATACCCTACAAATTCAACTACAGCCAATCTGACCCTGGTATTGTCGTCAATCTCATAACATTCGAAAAGACCTTCGACCTTATCCTCCTAGTCCAGGTACTCATCTGCTGATCCCTTACCATCATAGGATGGCATCTGTAGTTTCACATATTCCAAACCCCGAGGTGGCCTGAAATCCCTATTCTGATTTAGGTTGACTCTAAAATTGTCATCTCTCTCTTCCACTACTCTGTTTCGATGAGGGTTTTGTGGAGCTACTCGAGGTGGTGCCGGTTGGTTTACCACTGGTGGTTGTGGTAAAGTCATCCTATCAACTCTAGTTGCTAGTGTAGCAACCATAGTAGTAAGCTCCTGAAGTTGTTCCTCCAGAGTTCTTCTGCCTGCTACATTACGTCCATGTCCTCCACCAACCTGGCTATTGGCTTCTTGACCCAATCCCCCATTCACACTATCATTAGACATATTTGTAGATCCTTGTATATTGTTTCTCAAAATGATATGATTCAAGGATATACACTTCCACTACAATACTTCCTTGAACTTCACACAATGGTAACTACAAAAGACAAACAACAAACCCACTTAATGTTACAATTTATAATTGCAACTCACGTGTAATACTCTCCTCCACAATAAGCCACAAGTACACGGTGCAGCAAAATTAATTTCCACAAGTTTACTCCACGGCAACACACAAGCAACAACTACAATTAATATGTAATACTTCCACGGCAACAACCAAGTGAACAATGAATACAAGTAATCTTCAACTCCCACGGCAAATAATGAAGACAAGAGATTAATAAGTAGCTTTCCAAAATGAATTCTGAATCCCACTATAGGCAGCAACTTACAATTTTAATTTCAAATAACTTCACTTATTGCAAGCCTTCCTCAATTGGTAACAATGAATTCAAATTCAAATAGCAATCATTAACTCCCACAACTTAATTGCATATATTTTGAATTCAAATAATTCCTTGCTAATCAATACTCAATGTAATATGCAAATTGTACTCCTCCAATTCAGAATTACACAATGGAAATCAAAAACAACAAACTTCACAACTCCACACGCCATAAGCTACACGGCAACAATTGGTAAGTTTCACAATTTCAAACAATTTGCTAAGGTAATTCCACCTTGTACTTTCTGCTCTTCCACGTGAATTAGTATCCACAAAGTGATATAATAACCTTCCCAAATCAACTCCAATAATCAGCAAATTAAATCCCAATCCAAAACAATTTCACAATCTCAAACTACAACAACAACAACAACTACACAATTGCGTTTTTTCCACTTGATCAACCCTAATTGTTGATCACTTCCACGAAATTAATACAACCAATTCCCTTCTCTCAACAAGAGCTCTGATACCAAAAAGATGATGTGCCTAAACACACTTAAAAGCACATCCAAAAGACTTAAGATCAACTATCTCAAGTCTAGGCAAAATCGGATCCAAAAATGGCACTTTTCAAATGAACCCTAATGTTGAAATGATGAAATTCAATCAACCAATAATATAATCAGATTACCCCAAAGAAAATGCCTTCTAATAACACTCTAATGTCATATAATCCATGCAATTGAAGCCTCAATTTGACAAGGAGAAACCGTAACAAAACAATCCTTTTTCCAAATGGTGAAAATCACGTTTTCTAGGGAAATTTTCAATGATGATCCAAATCAAATGATAAGTACTTCAAATAATCACAAGAATTCGTGTACAATAAGATGTAAATCTGACCAAGAACTATCTCAAATCAACCCTAGATATGACACACTAGAGAAGAAAAGAAATCATAACAAAATGAAATTGATATAACTCACAATTTCAAGATGTTGCACTCGCCACAATTTCAACTTCTTGGGATTGAAATTGATAAGAGAATTTGGAATTAGGAAAACCCTAAGCCCTCTCACGAAATGTGAAGTGTTTTTTCTGCAAAATAAGCCTCCTAAACCCTCTCTTAAGCAAGTATTTATACTTGCTACTTCTAGGGTTAAAAAGTGCTCAAAATTACAAGTTTGCCACTTTTAAGGTGGCTAACCCTAAATGAAAGTTACATGGAAATAAAAGTTTCCCAAAACCAAAATACAACCAAAATAGTTCAATAAACATTTACAAGATACAAAATAACATAAATCTTCATGATCCAATGCCTCAGAATAGAGAACAATCGCAGCGGGCCTTTGATTGTTACCCAGAAAAATGTCTTGTGTCCAACTGAAGTTGTAGGACATTTTGGCATCCCATGGAGATATATAATTGTACCTGTAAGATTATTCTCAAAGTTTATTAGAAATAAAAACATAAGATAAAAGATGAGCAATTTGGTCAATCATCCAGATTGGGTTCTGAAAAGGTTGACAGTGCCAGAATTTTTCCCATCAGGTATGTGTGTGTATAAGGGTGTGATGTATGTGGAGTGTATAGGTATAGGACGGTATGTGGTGTATGCGAGAAGGGTGTATGCATATGGATCGTGTGTGGTAGGTGCAGTTTGTGTGTGTGTGGGGGGGGGGGGGGGGGATGCCATGTAGTGTGTAAGGGTGTATGTGTATAGGAGTATGGAAGGTGTGGAGTATAGACATGTGTGTGTGTAAATGTGGAAGTTGAGGATGATGTATGCAAGATATGTATGTATATATATGAGATGATGTGTGGAGTATGAATATGTATGTATAGGTATGGAAGGCAAATGTGGTGCGTGCAAAGTATGTGTGTGTGTGTATTGATGGTGCAAGGTGTAAATGGAGTATGTGAGTAGGTGTATGAGATAATGCATGGTGTGGGTATGTATGAGTATGGATACGGGAGGTGTGTAATATGTGTAGAGTAAATGGATAAGAATATGTGTATATTGGTGTGAATGTGGTGTGTGGAAAAGGTTGGTGTATATATGGTAATAGAAGCGGTGATTCATTGGAAGATATTAAAGACAATTGGATAAATGAAAGGTTCAAAGATGCTTCATAGACTAGAGAAGCATCTATGATAGTGTAACTGGTGAAGGGAATGATTTAAGCAATATCCAAAATGATAGCCTAGGAGATATTTAGAATGAAATGGATTTCATAATGGAATGTTCAAAGGATGTCGAAGGAAGATCATTCTTGGCAAAATACCCTAATGCAAGATCTTCAGTTGTCCTTTCTAAGGATATCTTGCATATGTGGAAGAAGGAATTCCAAATTTGGCAAGTTGAAGACATTCCATTGCTCGACTTCTACACAAGGAAAGCAAACAGTCGATCACAACAACTTGAGGTGTTGGAAGCACAAATTCGAAGAAAGTTCAACATTCGAATCTTGTTCGCCCAAAGTTCCATAAGGAGGAAACTTCACGCCTTGTCATCAACCACAAGATGAGTAGAGTACACATATCAGGTGCTAGAAGACTACTAAAGTCAAGTAGAGATGAGGCTTTATGATTGGGTTGAGAAAGCATGGCAAAAGGATACTGACTTCAAGAGGAACGTAAAGGAGTTACCCAATAGAATCGCTCGACTCCGGCTAGGACTACGATAACCCTAAACAAGTGAGTGGGAAACTTAATGATATGCTACTATGTTGTGTTATATGTTGAATGCTATGCAAGTGAAATTGACGTTTGTTGTGTTACTATTTGATATGATTGTTGTTGAGTTAAGTTATGCGGTAGAGAATAACGAGTTAGGTAAGAATTCATGAAGAAAATAGGGGAATGAATGGTCCGAGAGTTTAGATGTCATTACCTTAATGATAGCACCTAGCTCCATATCGCTAATGCTATAACCATAAGCTTAACCTATGTTTTACAAATTGTTTTCTTCCAAATCAAACGAAAATATAGAAACTTAGCTTTTCCTTTGATAGCTACCGAAAAGGTATGCTTAGTTGGAATAGGGTGTATAGGTATCAACATGTATACATGCCAGAGCTGGTTCCTGAATGTGTATACATATACTTAACCAAATTTATTTTCATATTATATTTATAAAATACACTCATGAGCTCAATCATATAAATCATGAGTGTAACCTTAGTTCTTACAACATAACGATCCTATTTTCTTACTCTCTTAAATGTGTATGAACTTAAAATTGGTTTTGCATGAACCAAACATTGAAATAGCAAACTTGGTTGCTAAATCTACTTTGGTAAAATGAATTAAGGAAGCATAAGAAAAAGACCTAGCAATTCAAATGATCAAATAAGAAAAACAAAAAGGGAAATATGATAATTTTGAGGTTCATACTGATGGGTCCTTGAGACAAAAAGAAAGGTTGTGTGTGCTTGAAGATATAGAGATAAGAAAAGAGAACATGCAAGAGGCACATTAATCTGGCTTCACTATATATCTTGGAGGAACCAAGATATACTAGGACATGAAGAGAAACTTTTGGTGGGAAGGGATGAAATGAGATATAGTCAAGTATGTGGCTAAATATGGAACTTATCAACAAATTAAGGCCAAACATCAATGACCTAGAGGATTGTTACAACCTTTACCTATCTTTGAGTGGAAATAGGATCAAATTACCATGGATTTTATAAGTCGATTACCAAAGACTTCAAGTGGATATGATACTATTTGGGTAATCATAGATCGACTTACTAAATTTGTTCACTTCCTTCTAATCAATAAAACTTATTCGTTGGAAAAACTAACACGAATATACATTTGTGAGATTGTTAGACTTCTTGGTGTACCTATGAGCATTGTTTGAGATAGGGATTGTTGTTTTGTGTCTAACTTTTGGATAAGTTTACAAAAAGTAATGGGGATTAAGTTACATGTTAGTGCAATAGCTCCACAGAACCCTCAGAGAGATAGAGTAGTAGGAGATGGAAATCTGAATAAAAGGATAGATGGGGATCATCATCCTTACAGGGAAGAAAGGGATGATAACTTTGGGGCTAATCTATATCAGAATAGGGATTTCAGACCACCTCGGGGATTGGAATATGTGAAGTTGTAGATGCCTTTTTATGACGGCAAGGGATCAGCTGATGGTTATTTGGACTGGGAGGACAAGGTTGAGGGTCTCTTTAAATGTTATGAGATCAATGATAATACCAGAGTCCGATTGGCTACTGTCGAGTTTACAAGATACGCTGCACTATGGTGGAAGAATTTGATTATCAGCAGGCGTACGGATGGGGAGGTTGAGATTCGAACATGGGGGGATATGAAAAGGGTGTTGAGGAAAAGATTTATTCTTGAGCACTACAAACAGGAACTGTTTATGCGACTGCAAACTTTGAGGCAGGGAAGCAAGACAGTGGATGATTATGTGCAGGAATTTGAAACCCTCATGATTAGATGTGGGTCAATCAAACCTCTAGAACAAACCGTAGCACACTTCATCTCAGGTCTGAAATATGAGATAGCGTGTGTTGTTGAGCTACAACGCTATAGTACACTTGATGAGGCTATTCAGTTGGCCTTGAAAGTGGAGAGGCAAAGGAGGTCCAACTTGTTCAGGGCTCCAAGCAATAGGCCCAATACTATTACCAGACCCATAGTAGCTGACGGTCGATCAGGGGGAACAAAGGTGGTAAGTGAGACAGTGAGAGTAGTGGATAAAACTACCCCAAACACTGCTAGAGAAAATATACCCATTAGGAAGGGTAAAGAGGTAATAGTACTAGATGTGAGGTAAACTGTTCCCGGATCTACTAGTGGAAAAGCATGCCAGATCAAATGCTTTAAATGCATGGAATTTGGGCATATGGCAGCACAGTGTCCAAATAAGATGGTGATGACTGTTATGGAGGGCACTGGGGAAGATGTTGAGGTTGACGAGGAATAGACTGAGCCTACAAATTTACTAATAGCACTGCAAGAGTATTATGATGACTAGATTGCAGAAACACATGAGGAGCGTACAGGTGAACAATATCTACCTATTAATGTGTTATGTAGGGCTCTAACCATATCTCCTGATGCTAGAGATATTCAGAGAGAGAACATATTTCACACCTCTTGTAGGATCAGAGGTAACCTTTGTGTACTCATCATTGATAGTGGTAGTTGCACGAATGTTATATCTGCTGCACTGGTAGACAAATTACATTTGTCTACTAGCCCACATCCTAGCCCTTATAACTTGCATTGGTTGGATAATCGAAGCAGTATGTATGTTATGCTAAGGGCAAAGGTGCCTGTGAGTGTTAGGCCAAAATATCGCGATGAGATCCTATGTGATGTAATTCCTATGCTTGCATTCCATTTGCTGTTGGGTAGACCTTAGTTGTTTGATCGGCAAGTGTTACATGATGGGTTTAGAAACACCTACATGTTCAGTATGGACGAGTTTCGAATAGTACTGTCACCTATGACTCCATATGAGGTACATCAGTTTCAGGAACAAATTAGAACTACTTCCACTACATTTGATAGCCGAGAGAGCAGGTCAACAAAGATATCAAGGTTTAGTTCAAAAAATGATCCTTTAGATTTGAGGGCAAATCTTTTAGAAGCCCGAGGAGATGATGGGAAATTTTTCGGCACCATAGATGCTTTTAAAACTAAATTTGGATGATGATCTAAATCGCTCATATTTTACTTCATTTCTTTTTATCTAATAAGTATTTAAGAAATAATCTTATAGGTACAATAATAATTCTCCATGGGATGCTAACATGTCCTACATTAGTTGATGGCTACGAGACATCATCAGATTTGCATTCAAAGGCCCGCTGCGATTGTTTCCATTTCGAAGCATTGGCTCATGAAGATTTATAATATTTTGTACTTTGTAATTGTTCTATGGACTATTTTATGTTGTATTTTCTTTTGGGACACTTTCATTTTGATTATAATTTTCATTTAGGACTAGCCACCCTAAAAGTAGCATAGTTGTAATTTTGTGTATTTTTTAACCCTAAAGGGAACAAGTATAAATACTCGCTTAAAGTAGGGTTTGAGGAGGCCATTTTTCAGAATTTAGAAAAAAACTTTTTGTGAGGATTAGGGTTCTTCCTAATTGTCGTTAGACTCTTATCAATTTCAATATCAAGAGTTGAAATTGTGGCGAGTGCAACACTTAAAATTATGAGTAATATCAATTTCATTTTGTTGTGATTTCTTTTCTTCTCTAATGTGTAATATCTAAGGTTGAATTGAGATATTTCTTGGTCAGATTTGGTTAAGTTTTATTTCGAAATATTGAGTTTGTTGAGTTACTTATCATAGTGTTATTCATCAACATTTGCTTATCATTGTTCACGTGGAATGCCTTGTTCTATAGAGGGGAATCACGATATTATCTTTGCTGATTATTCTTGAATTTCACGTGATAATTCAAGCTTGATTAGTATATTTTGAGGGATTTGATTCTTTGTGTTGGATTAGTTCATTGTTTATTGATTCCGGATTCATTTGCACCCTTTGGAATCATGCAAAATCTTCAATTGTTGAACCAGAATTAGGGATTGCATTTAGGGTTGGATTTTTACTCCATTTGATTGTGTTTAAATCCCATTTAGGCACATTATCTTTTGGTATCAGAGCTATATCATACTTGGATTTAAGATTGAACACGCCATTGTTTGAAGAATTAGTTCATAAACAATGAGGATTTGCGCAATTGTTGAATTAGTTTGATTGATATTGTCTAATTGTCTTTCAAATTGGTTTTTGTGTGCTTAGAACTTGGTTTTAGGCACATCAGTATTATCAACAAATTACAAGTTGATCCTAATTCTAACTAGTGCGTAATATCTGGTAAGGAATTAGTTATTCTTATTTTTGTTCTTGTTTCACGCAATTAAGGTCCATTTTTCAATCTAGGGTTCGCGTCATTTAGTTAGAAATTGAAATCAATTATGCTTGTTTCTTTGATTGGTATTGGAATTCCAATTGAGCACATCATAATTTGGTAGTAAAGCAAATTGATTCGTGCAATTAGGGTTTACGTGGTAATTAGAATCACGCCATTTTGTGAACTTTGTTTAGTTGATTCTTCAATTGGCCTTGTGTACTTGTAACTGGATCCTTGGCACATCATTTTATCAATGACAACCCTACTTTAGTCATTTTAAGCCTTCCAAAATTTTCAAATTAGCTCAAGTTACCAATTTTCACTTTAAAGCCCATATCTCATTCATTTTGACTCTAAATCAATCTAAACTAAAGCTCATTTGTTCCTAGTCACTTCTAGTCTTTAAATCATCACTTAAGCCCACAATTCAATCAAAATAAGCATATCAAATAATCAAAGCAGCCCTTAAACTTCCAGATTAAAGAATCATATTCTTGATTTGGCCAATTCATCTCCAATTTAGCTTTTAGATATTATTTGACATCAAAATAACCTCCAATCATTAAATTAACACATAGTGGCCCTAATTAACTCAAAATCAACAAATTTAATTACAATTATTCCAAAAAAGTTGGTGTCACACATAAAGGAGCCAACATGTCATTTTTCTTATCCTAATTTAACCTTCAACTTACTAAACCCTATGAAATCCTTAAATTATCAATTAGACTTAATTTTAACCTCAATCCATTCATATATTTAGACCACATTTGCTAGCAATTTTCATGAAGCATCATCAAAGGACTTCTCAACACCCAAATTCACCAATTATGCAAGGTTAACTTCCCTAAGGATCATTTATGCTCCAGTTTACATCTAAATCATCATCTAACTTAGAAATCATCAACTTAACATAACCAATCACTTCCTATAAAAAACTACACCACTACAATGTAATAACTTCACAAGACTTACAATAACCACTATAAACAATAATTGGAAGCTACTTTCTCAACTTAAAGCAACTAATTTCAATGAACAAAGTATAGAATGAGTTGAAGTTACCTCAAGTGTATCAAATCACAAGCTTTAACACCATTAATAAGATGCATATAAACTAAGAGGCTCAAGCTTATACATAAATGGAGGTGTGAAGTTAGATTGAACCAAGTTGAGATTTTTACACTTTTGGGGTTTTGTGTGTAAATGAAAGAAATGTAAACCAAACTAGATATAACTCACTAATGACAAGTATGAACTAGTTTGTAGTCAAATTGACAACCAATATTAACCATAGTTACTAAAACTCCTATAGGGTGTTGTATAGAAACCGATATTGCTCACAATTTTTAGATAATCAGTTTGCCACATTAACAATAACTAATTTATAAGGACATAAGGATGTAAGAGAGACAAAATCACTTGATAATCATAAGTTTAAGATAAATCTTGTCTAAAGGGGAAGTACATGATGAAGCCACCTTCAAAATAAACCCTAAAATCCTAATTAAAGTCATTAGATGTTTAATGGAAAACTTATAAAGAAAATGAAGTTTTATAAAACCAAAGTAAGGAAAAACACACTTCAAAATTCACCTACCAAGGTCTACTGCTTGAATAATAAGGTGCATTTTGTAAACAATGCATTCTTGGTCATTGTTTGAATGTTAACTTCTATTGTCCATATGATTAGTTCTACCATTTGGATCATAAATGGTCTATTATCTAGATGGTAGATGTACCATGGGGATGGTAGCTCTTGAATTTTGCTCACCAGGGGATGGCAAATTCAACTACCTACATAGTAGGATTGAATTTTATAGTTCTCACGTTATTTTTTCTACATAGTTGGAGAAAGAAATATAGGTTCATCAATGACTTGATTCACCCTACTTTTTAGCCTTTAGGTTAACAAGGCTCAAGTCTTTAGTAGATGGTTTGGTTCCATGATTATTGATTACCATGTTTCCCATATGTTGCATAGGTCCTTTCCTTCTCTTAGACTGTTATGATGTTTCTATTAGATCAGTTTCCCTTATTTAATGTACTCTTATAAATTCAAACGCTAGAAATCCAAAAGTAAAAGCTAAAGGCTCTACCACTTAAGTATCTTGCTTATCCCTAAATCTTAAAATAATAGATTTTTATATTGGAACTCCCTAATTATGGTCCAAAATTAGATCTTCACTGTAAAATTGAATTGCCTCTAACTGATTTGGTCTATTTGAGCTTGTTTGGTTGGATATAGGGTTGGATGCATCTTGAGGCAAACCATTGACATATATACAATGCCTCATGATGGTGGTCTCAAATGATGGGTTGAATGTTATCCAAGCTTGATAGTAGTGTTTTTGTTATCTATTCCGTGAAATTGATGTTAAATTAATCACTAGGTAATCTTAGGTATTTCTTTCTTCTTAATTTTTTATATCACCTACACATATAGATGATCTAGCCGCTTTCCCTAATGTTATATTGTTATGATATTGTTTATGTAAAGTACAAATTCAAGTTGTTATGTGGACATGATATTTTAGGTGTTTAGGTACTATATGTCTGCGCAGTATAACTTCATATGACCTATCCATAGTTCTTTTAATCTAAGGTTAATGTGAAATGGTCACGTGCATATTACGCGAGTACCGCACTACACGTGACTTTAGAGAAAAACAATTCAAAGATGGCACGTGATGGGGGTGACTAGGAAGAGAGAGGCAGGGAGGAGGAATAGTCAATCTTAAGTGTCTCGAATGCATAAGTGATAGACAAGGGAGCTAAAGGGACCTCAAGCATCGACCTTGTAGTTCTTGGATAATAAAGATCGTTCTTTGCCTGATCTCTTGTTTGATCTTTGAGAGTAGAGAACTCTTGATGGAACACCGTTTCTCTGATCTCAGGAATTTGAGAAAAGGTTCTCTAATGAGGAGAAAAGACTGAGTATTTATAAACTCTTAGGCTTAATGGCATCTATTAGATTACTTTAGTGATCAATGGGCAAGATGGAATCTACTCAATTTAGGATTATCCTAATGAGCTTGCCATAGGCTCAAGACTAGTAGCTTTCCTCATAAGTACATGAGCTTGCCTGAGAAATGTTGGATATGGATGAACTGGTCTAACAATTCATGTTTCGAGCCCACCAAGCCAATTCTCTCTAAGTTATCTCAAAAATTGGACCGAACTCATTAAGCCATGTCACCTAGCCCAATGAGTCAAGCCAAATAATTAATGAGTTTAGCCCAATATATTTACATAATATTTTTAACCTTCTACACCTATCTTGTTTTAATAGCATCCCATATTTATGTTTTGTTGTATAAATATATACATATGATTCTTTATGTATTTTTGATGGGATTAGTGATAAAGATTTAATACACATAACTAAACAGTGAGATTAAAAGATGAATCAACTCATTAAAATAATGAACGAAACTGTATTAGATATATATATATATATATATGTACGTATGTATATACATGAAGAAACGAGATGCGAATTATCCTATCAATATCTTGATGATAATGAATATTTACATAAGAAACTCGTAACTATAAAGCGATTGGTTTTAGTTATACACGAAAGTTCATCTAGTAAAGTTGTCTTAATATAATCCCGAAACTCCCCATAATGTACAAGTTGGTACCAAACTTGGAGCATATATATATATATATATATATATATAGCTTTTAGTATATCTGGTGATTAAATTGTATTAATTAATAAATTAAATTAACTCCCTCATTGACCTGACATGTTATGATCCAAAAAACACATACCAAATTGCAGGGACAACCAAATAATTTTGTTGTCTGTCAAGAAAATTTAGCTATGACCAATCTCCAACATGTACAAGTGAAAAGGAGAGCCTATGTCGTCTTTAACATCCCCTGTTCATTCTGTTTAAATTTGTACAAGATTATGGAAATAAACACAATGATACTATGTCGTGTACTAGAGTTGTATATTGCGCGAGAAGATGTTAATTCTTGTCCACCTTAGCTCTCAGCTGCTCTGAAGAGGGTCAACAACGATAGGAATAGATTGATAATGTCCAAGTACAAAGCCACAGCAGCCCAGATGTACTCGTCGTATGAGTAACGTTTGATCAAATTGTCAGTGTCGTATATGATGTATCCGCAGAATATGATCGATGCCAAACAGCCGTATATCATCACTGAGATCCTACCAAGAGGGAAAAGAATCTGCAAAAACCAATCAAGAGTACATCACTTGATTGATGAGGCTGTATTTACAAACCCTTTTTTTCGGGGGGGGGGGGGTGTGACAGCATAACATGGCATATGACAAATGAAGTGTAAACTGATTTTTCTTCTACTGCACCAGAGCAGTTGGTTTTACCTGGATTAAAGCAAAGACCATGAGCACCATGATTGCACCGAACAAGAATGGCCCCAGAAAGTTGAAGTCATGGCCTCTTTTTGCAGCCCAGAATGTGTAAAGGGTGAGACTGAGGACCACTACACCCGTCAAGATCGCCGATTCCAGGATAACCTTTCCTGTTTGGATTGCGGGGGAAGCAAAAATATTTTAACACGGAATCAGACAAACAGCTATATATGCAGGATTTACTGATCGAAATCGTAACTATAAGGTAAATAGAACTGTTCAATAATATCAGCCATCATTGTATAATAACAGTCCATAACCATGCAAAAACGGTTCATGCTAAAGAAGGTTGAAACATGACCCCGTTCCCGTTTGTGCATCGATAATATATAACCAAAACAAAAAAAATTATATAATGTTGACTTAACTGTCTTTAAAAGGTGAAAAATAAGGGGGACTAAGTCAATTTCCGAAAGAATGCTGGAGCCCGTAGCCACCTTAATTTCCGGAAAGTATGTCAAAAAATTTCTAACTCATAACCCGAAAATGCATTTATTCTCATAGTGTTTCGCCTCTTAATTCTATCTTACATCCTAAACCATGGGAATCCGTAAAAGAAACGTGTAGAACATTACAGAAATCTAGTAATCACGGGCGGACGATCCGCCCAAAATGCGGGTGCGAGAGAATACGCAAATAAAATTGTTAATAAAAATGATGAAAACCAGTTGTAACAATGATACGGCAGCCTCCTTAAACGTATACATATATATATATGATAAAAAGGTTGCTCTTTCTAATTTGAATAACGAATAAAATCATTGATAATAACTAATATAAAGAAGGGACTGATTCGATATATGCTAGTAATACTGACGAAGGACGATTTACATGATCTTCCCAAAATTTTCATGACGATTGACACAGTATGCTTTGTCATGAATGACCAAGATGGCGTAAAAATACGGTTTTCTTACCCTCGGTAAAAGCGCATGTCAACCCAACAGCAAAGGCCAGAGACAGAGTGAAAATCCCAAGCAAAAAATAATTCAGAGGATGCTTCTGATGGTAGTAATACAACGGGCACAATACTGTAGCAACCAAAAAAAAAAAACCGAAATTCCATTTTTAAAAAAAGAAAGGAAAATTATTAAACTACAAAACGTTCATAATAGCAGCACATCATTCTTCTTACCGATGAGGGGCGTGATGATCAGAACAATATACAGAGCCAAACCAGTGCCACTGCTGACAAAGAAATTGGCAATTGGGTGGTAGGAGGCGACGGTAGCGGCGACAGCGATCGTGGCAAGCAACTGAAAGCTTATGATGGAGTAAACTTTACGAATAAAGGACCAGCGTAATTCAGGGCTCTCTAACATCGCCGGATAAAGACGGTTATCCCCTGCCTCCACATCCCTCTTTCTGAAAGGCTGCGCAGTCCACATTACTAACTTCTCCTTTTGTGTCTACTGTCTAATGATAAAAAAAAAAAAAAAGAGTTCTTTTTTTATTTCCCTGTTTGGAGAGTAGGAAAAAAGAAAAAGACGAAGAATAAAAATGAAATGGGAAAGTGTTTGCTTGGCTTGTGGGTTTGGAGAAGAATGAGGGTGAGGGAAGTTATAAGAAAGTTGCGTGAGAGCAAGGAGGGAAAGAGAGAGAGTGATGGAAGGTTCATGATGAGTAGCGTAAAAGTTCTTGTGCGATTTGGGACGGGAAGTGGCAGTGGAGTTTTGAGAGATTTTGACACTCTTACATACTTAAATATTATAATTTTAAAAAAATTACATAAATATTATATGTATAATAAATATTAGGCACACACCATATATATATATATATATATATATATATATATATATATATATATATAACTTTAGTTTAAAGGAAAAAAATTTAAGTGAAGGCACGAACCGGTACAATTTACACTAAAAGAGTAGACCTCATCTATGCCTTTAAGCAAAATGGTTCGTGCCTTCGGTACATAGATTTTTTTTCCCTTGAAGGCAAGGACATGGTTTGCACCTTCAGTATTTTTTTTTTCATAAAATCTGTGCGTTCAATACATGTTTTATTATTATTATTTAAATCTACAAACCTATAAAACGCGTAAAAACAAGTTTACTGCAAACCTATAACCTATAAAATTATTATACTACATACCTATAAAGTGATACAGTATAACATGTGATTTTTAATATATATAAAAAAATTTACACCGATAATTTGTACTATAAATACGATTTCCCAATTCATATATTTATATTTCCATCATTCAATTTCCTTTACAAATTTTACTCTATCTGATTACTTATAAATTTTTTTTTTCGTAAATTCTGTTTCACGCAAGTGTTACTCTATTGAAATACATGTGTGGATATATCTTCATCGGTATGTTTTCTTAAGAAAAAAATTATTTTCTATTCTCGGTACACTTAGGATAAATGCAAAAAGAAGAAAAAAAACACATGTGATTATATATACTATACAATTTTTATTGAAATAGTAGTTATTGTTAATTAAGTATTAATTAGTAATTAATTAATTATTAAAATATGATTAATTAATATTAAAAAATGAATTATGTTTATATGCTATTATAAGATATTTTTATAAACGTAGTCGTTAAATTAAGTTGTTGTTAATTAGTAGTGATTAGTCATTTGTAAATAATTGTTAGAAAAATAATTTGTGAAAAATGTTGTGTTGATTATAAATGTAAAATATATGAATGTTTTTATATAATTAGTTATTAAATTAAGTATTTATTAATTATTTGTTAATTAAATGTAATTAATCGTTAATATATCATTAATTAATTGTTATAAAATTAATTAGTGAAAAATTTTATATTTGTTGCAAATAAAAATAGTTGTATTGTTTTGTAGAATCAGTTATAAAATTAATTAGTTATTAATTATCTATTAATTAAATGTGATTAGTCATTAATATGTTGTTAATTAGTTGTTATAAAATTAATTAGTGAAAAATTATGTATTTGTTGCAAATATAAAATATTTGTATGGTTTAGTAGAATGAGTTATAAAATTAAGTAGTTATTAATAATCCGTTAATTAAAGTTGATAAGTCGTTAATATGTCATTAATTAATTGTTATAAAATTAATTAGTGAAACTTTAGTATTGGTTGTAAATGTAAAATATTTATATGGTTTTATAGAATTAGTTATAAAAGTAAGTAGTTATTAATTATCACTTAATTAAATATGATTAGTCGTTAATTAGTTGTTATAAAATTAATTAGTGAAAATTTTTTATTTATTACAAATGTAAAATAGTTGTATTGTTTTATAGAATCAGTTATAAAACTAAGTAGTTATTAATTATTCATTAATTAAAGGCAATTAGTCGTAAATATATCGTTAATTAGTTGTTATAAAATTAATTAGTGAAAAATTTTGTATTTGTTGCAAATGTAAAATAATTGTATGGTTTTATAGAATCAGTTATAAAATTAATTAATTATTAATTATCCGTTAATTAAAGGTGATTAGTCATTAATATGTTATTAATTAATTGTTAAAATTAATTAGTGAAACTTTAATGTTGGTTGCAAATGTAAAATATTTGTATGGTTTTGTAGAATTAGTTATAAAAATAAGTAGTTATTAATTATCCCTTAATTAAAAGTGATTAGTCGTTAATTAGTTATTAAGAAAATAATTAATAAAAAAATTTATATTTGTTGTAAATGTAAAATAGTTGTATTGTTTTGTAGAATCAGTTATAAAATTAAGTAATTATTAATTATCCGTTAATTAAAGGCAATTACTTGTAAATTAATATATTGATGGTAACATATATATTATATTTTGCATAATAGATGAAGCCTAGATCTTTCGATCCTTCAGTCTTGATGCAGTAGGAGAGTCATCGTTTACAGATCGTTTGGGATGGAAAGGTAAACAACCTTTCACTTATCAATTAGTTTATATTGCATTAAAAATGGTAAAACATTTCATGTGTTGTTGGCATAGGATCAAGTAATTGTCGCTATTCAATAGCGTGAGTTATCACTCCGTTGTGACGAGCGTACCATCCTCCTCGATGCTTAAATGGAGCCATACTTGCATTTGGCTAGATTCGAAGGTATGAGTCACTTCCCATACATACCCCTAGATTGGCATATGATTACAGCATTACTAGAGCGATGATGTCTAGAGACGCACATAATCTACATGCTAATAAGAGAGTTTACAATTACGTTGTAGGATGTAGAGATTTAGTTAGGACTTCCCATAGATGGTCAGGCAGTTACAGGGAGTAGTTACCTAGATTAGGGAGCGATATGTGAAGAATTGCTAGGTGTGAAGCTGAGGCCTAGGGTAAGGGGGCCGCATTAGTATGACATGACTCCATGATATGTTCTAGATGATCCCATTAAACGTCAATGTTGAGAAAATCTATCAAGTTACTCGTGCGTATATACTGCAATTGTTGGGGGAACTTATCTTTGCCAATAAATCTAGCACCCCCGTCCACGCGATGTGGTTACCTTTGCTGGAGCATTTCAACATTGTTGGGATGTATAGTTAGGGGTGCACAAGTCTGGCATGGTTATATCACCAACTTTGTATCGTGTCATCACCGTCGACACACGAGATTGGAGGGGTTGCCATTTTGCTATAGGTATGGGCTTAGGATAGATTTCTCCACATTACATCCGTTAATCAGTACAGACTATTTATAGAAGCTAAATGTCCACTAACGGCACATTCGAACATGCAGAGGGACACGTGTTAAGTTCTCTAATTTGGTTTTGATGTTAACAAAAGAGGAATAATGTGTAATGTATGTTTGAGCTTGTCCGAAGTTGTTTCAGAAGATAGTAAGTGAATTTTTCTAAATTGGACAAAGAGATAGTAGCTTGTTCAGAACCTTCAATGGTGTTATACAGACTGTTTTTGTTCTGTCATAAGGTATTTCAGAAGTTGTGTAATATATCCGTAGTTCTCGTATTAACCTATCAGAAGCTCTTTCAGAACCTTTGTAAAAGAGGAATGGTAGATAGATTTTCTTTAGAAGCTCTTTCAGAACCTTCCATGCCTGTCACGAATTTTTCCAAATTTCCTTCTAATTTTTGTATCGATGGTTTTTAATAAATTTCAAGGCCTAGCTCCATGTGTTAAGTATATTTGGGTAATATACTTGATGTGTTTTACTAAAGTTGGATTTTATATCATGGGATTTTAATTTACATAAAGTTTTTACAAGATTTTATTTTATTTATGATAAAGTGAGATCGTATAAGATTTACAAGTTTTATCAAGATTTAAATCTAGATATTTGTGCTATATTTTGGGAGATCCAGCAGTTACAAAGATAAGGATATATTTGAATTGGAAATATGGTTGTTACATGAAGATATGGTTCCACAACATATGGGATATCAAGATAAGGTTCCATAATGTGAGGGATATCTTCAACTCCAAAGAAGATCTCAGTCAAACTAATTTATCCAAGCTTATGCTCATCAAAACATCACGAGAATGCAGATTTTTCTCCAACAAGTTCAACTTATTTTTGAAATAAAAAATTTCAAAAATAAATCCAAGCTTATCACGTGGAACTCCATGAACATTACAAGACATTCTCCAGCAAAGCAACCGTTATGTCTTCTACATGAAAAGGGATGTTCAGCTGAAGAAAATATATAACATTTTCTTTAGAATCAAGCACACGAAAAGTTCAAAGCTCATACATCTTCAGGCGCAAAAATATTCTTATACTTGTGATCCGATTTATAGAGGAAATTTGATATTCTTCATTGTTGTTGTGATTCCTTTCTTGTATGAGGAATTGAGAATTATTTCATCACTGTAGTTTGAGTGATTAGCTTAGGGAAGAAGTTAGAGAGACTTAGTAGTGAGACTTCGCCTTGAAGAGGCTTATTTTGTATACTCTCAATTTTATTGATATAGTGAAACACAACCAGGACCCCAGCGTGGAGCTGGAAGATAGGACTGATGCTCGAGGCAGAACCTCTATAAATCTCTGAGCATTTTATTTTTCTCTACTCATTTTATTTATTGCACATTATTATTTTTCATTTTTATTGCTCACGTCATTTCGTTAGTTAAGAGACTTTGGATAATTTGCAAAAATTGAAGTTTTAAGTAATTAATCAATTCACCCCCCTCTTGATTAATCTAATTGGGACCAACAATTGGTATCAGAGCAGGACTCATTTATTTTGAGTGATCCAAAATGGTTGAAAATAATGTTGCAATTAATTGAGCTCCTTACTTCGATGGTTCAAACTTCTCATATTGGAAGATGCGCATGGAAACTTATATTAAAGCTAATGATTATGATTCATGGCAGGTCATTTCACTTGGGGACAATGTGATCACCTTGAATGGAAATTCGACCTTGTCAGATTCCGAGAAGAAGATCATTGAGAAGAACAGCAAAGCAAAAAATTTATTGCTGACTACTATTGCTTCATCAGAGTTCTATTTGATATCATCGTGTGCAAATGCAAAGGAGATTTGGAATATCCTATCCAAAACATATGAAGGGACTGATACCATCAAGGAAACCAAGATAAATGTTTTAATTCAACAGTATGAATTATTTAAGTTTAAATCTAATGAAGATGTCAAAGATGCTTTTAACAAGTTTATAGCTATTACAAATGAGATTGCATCACTTGGAAAGAAACTTCCAGATCCTGATCTTGTGAGGAAAATGCTGAAGATATTGCCACCATCTTGGGATGCAAAGAAAACAGCTATAGAAGAAGCTCAAGACCTAAACAAGCTAACTCTCAATCAATTGAGAGAAAAGCTCATGGCATATGAGTCTCACATAAAAACCACGCAAAGAGGAGAAGACAGCACCAAAGGAATTGCTTTTAAAGTCAAGGAAATAAAGCAAAATTAAACTGAAACAGATGATAGCAATGATGAGAAAGAAGAGGACATCAGTCTTCTAGCACGTAGACTCAACAGGCTACTCAAGAAGCAAAGAGGTAAGAAATTTAGTGTTTTCAAGAAAAGTACTGAATATAAGCATAATGATGTAGGGAAAGCTTACAAAGAGAAAGAAAAGAAGAAAGAGAAAAAGGAAATTCAATGTTATGAATGCAAAACGCCAGGACACAACAAATATGAATGTCTAATACCGATCAAGAAAATGGAAAATTATAAAAAGAAAAGTCGTGCAATGCTAGCAACATGGAGTGATTTAGAGGACACAGAAACAAATTAAGAAGATTCAGAAAAAGAAGAGGATGAGGCAAATTTTTGTCTAATGGCTAGTTCTGAGGTACACTCTGAATCTGATGAAGATACTGACATGCTAGCAGAAATGAGTAAGTTATTAAAGGCACTAAAAAGGGCTGATACAAAATTGGCTAAGTATGAAAATGAAATAAAAGCTCTTAAGAATGAAAAAGAAGCATTAAAACAAATAAATACTTTGTTTGCTGATGAAAATGATATCCTGAAACAAGAAAATGAATTCATACATGTGAGTATTGAAAAATTAAGAAAAGAAAATCATTTACTTGAAGTAGAAACAAGTGACATGAAGGTAAGGATTGATGATCTATCCAATTCGTTGAAAACTACCTTTAAGACATTTGATGAAAGTGACAAGAAATTGACCATGTTAATTTCTTCACAAAAAGTTTCAAACGAAAAATATAGATTAGGATATGAGCATGGTTCAAGTTCAAAATCGAATCAAAATACAGTTTTTGTTAAGGCTAAACAAGTCTTAAGTGATGAATCCAACAACAAAAAGTACATTTCAAATACAAATAATGTTAAAAGAAGAAATACTAGAGAGTTTTACAGAAGTTATTCTGACAAGAGGTATCCACACAATGGGTACTACGGAAGCAATACCAGAAGGTGTAACAGAAGTTATACAGACCAGAATTTCAAGAAACAGGTAAATGACTGGTATAGGAATGTTAATTCTTATGCATGTTTCTTCTGTAATAAATTTGGTCACATTGAGAAATTTTGCTATTATAAAAGAAATAAGCTCAATAGTCAACAAGTAAATCAAAGAAATCAAATGAGCTTATCTTTTGAAGGGCCCAAATTCACTTGGGTTCCAAAAAGGACTTAATTCTTTTTATTTTGTACAGGAATATGAAGCTAAAATAAGAGGAACATGGTATTTGGATAGTGGATGTTCTAGACATATGACTGGAGATGCTTCATTGTTTAGTAGCATAACATGGGAAGAAAAAGGATATGTAAAGTTTGGAGATGATAGTAGAGGTAAAATAATTGCCATTGGAACAATTGGTATGCCTACTTTTCTCATTGAAAATGTATATCTTGTGCAAGGCTTAAAACATAATCTACTTAGTATTAGTCAATTATGTGATAAAGGATATAAAATGATTTTTGATCAAGACAAGTGCTATGCTTTTAATGAAAATGATGAAATATTATTTTAAGGAATTAGGAAAAGAAATATCTATCTCATAAAACCAGCTGAAATCGATAATGCTTGTTATTTAATTTCTTTGAATGATCATGTTTTTGCTTGGCATAGACGACTAGGACACGTTAATTTTAATCATTTAGAAAAATTATCTAAAAAGGATATTATTAAAGGATTGCCTAAAATAAATATTAAACAAGATGTGAAATGTGATACTTGCTTAAAGAATAAAATGGTTTTTGTCTCTCATAAAAGTAAAAATGTAATCTCAACTAAGAGACCACTTGAATTATTGCATCTTAATCTTTTTGGACCTACTAGAGTCTTAAGCATGGGTAGAAGCAAATATGGACTTGTTATTGTTGATGATTTTTCAAGATACACTTGGGTTATATTCTTGCGACACAAAAGTGATACCTTTGATTCTTTTCAAAAATTTGCAAAACAAATACAAAATGAAAAGGGAGTTTCCATAATTAGTCTTCGAACTGATCATGGAACAAAATTCCAAAATACAAGTTTCTTAAATTTTTGTGAAGAACATGGTATATTTCAAAATTTCTTAGCTCCATACACTCCTCAACAAAATGGAGTAGTGGAACGCAAGAATAGAACTTTACAAGAGATGACTAGATCTATGTTAAATGAAAGTGGCATTGCTAAGTATTTTTGGGCAGAAGCAGTTTCTACAGCTTGCTATATCATCAATAGAGTTTTCATTCGACCCATGACATCAAAGACTGCTTATGAGATGTTTCAAGGTAAGAAACCTAACATTTCATATTTTCATATCTTTAGATCTAAATGTTTTGTGAAAAAGAATCCTCTCAACCTTGGTAAGTTTGATGAAAGATCTGAAGAAGCTATTTTCTTAGGATATTCTCTAAATAGTCGTGCTTATCGTGTTTTCAATAAATCATCAAAACTATTGAAGAATCAATAAATGTTAAATTTATTGAGGATTTAAAGGATGTTGATTCTGATGAAGAAAAGGACTCCAATCCTAAAGCAGAAGCTGATTCAGAACCTAAGTCAGAAGCACCTACTGTTAACACCTAAAGATCTGGTCATCCATAACCTATTTCAGAGGCAAACACAGAAGGTACTTCAAAAGTTGTAAGATCTGAACAAGAAGCTTCTAGAGCTTGGAGGTATAAGTCTACACATCCTTCTGATCAAATAATAGGTAATGTTCAATCTGGTGTTAAAACAAGAGCTAATTTACAAAATCTTGAAAATCATTTTGTGTTGTTATCTGAAATTGAACCTAGTAATATGGAAGAAGCTTTAAATGATGATAATTGGATTATCTCTATGCAAGAAGAATTAAATTAATTTCAAAGAAACAATGTATGGAACTTAGTTCCTAGACCTAGAGGAAAGTCTACAATTGGAACTAAATGGGTGTTTAAAAATAAATTAGATGAATATGGTAAAATTATAAGAAATAAAGCAAGATTAGTTGCTAAAGGTTATTCACAAGAAGAAGGAATAGATTTTGATGAAAGATATGCACCTGTTGCTAGACTAAAAGCAATACGGTTGATGTTTGCATATGCATCTTATAAGGATTTTAAAGTTTTTCGAATGGATGTAAAAAGTGCATTTTTAAATGGTTTTATAAAGGAAGAAGTTTATGTAGAACAACCACCTGGTTTTGAATATCCTTTCAAATCTGATTATGTTTTTAAATTAAATAAAGCGCTATATGGTTTGAAACAAGCTCCAAGAGCTTGGTATGAAAGATTGAGTATGTTTTTTTTTATCTCTAAAGGTTTTCATAGAGGAAAAGATGACACCACTTTATTCTTGAAAGCTTTTGATAATGATATCTTGGTTGTGCAAGTATATGTGGATGATATTATCTTTGGATCTACTAAAGAATTGTTGTGTCAAGAATTTGCCGAGACCATGCAGGTAGAATTTGAAATGTCAATGATGGGAGAATTAACATTCTTCTTGGGGCTTCAAATAAAACAAATAAAAGAAGGAATCTTTGTTCATCAAGAAAAATACACAAAAAAAATATTGAAGAAGTTTGGATATGCTGGTTGCAAAAAGGTTACAACACTTATGAGTACTTCAACAGGGTTAGACTCTAACTCAAATGGACAAAAGGTAAGTGAGAAACTTTATAGGAGCCTCATAGGTTCTTTATTGTACTTGACTGCATCAAGACCTGATATTTTGTTCAGTGTGTGTTTGTGTACTAGATTTCAAGCTGCACCAACAGAAATTCATTTATTAGCTGTAAAGCGAATTTTCAAATACCTAGTTAATACTTCAAATTTGGGCATCTGGTATCCTAAAAATCAAAATTTTGATTTAATAGGATATTCTGATGCAGATTATGCTGGTTGTAAAATTGATAGAAAAAGCACATCTGGTACTTGTCAATTCCTAGGTGATAAATTATTTTCTTGGTCTTCTAAAAAAAAAATTCTGTTGCTCTATCCACAGCTGAAGCTGAATATGTTTCTATTGGTAATTGTTGTGCACAAGTTTTATGGATAAAACAACAATTGAATGATTATGGAATAAATTTTAAAACTGTGTCAATTAAATGTGACAACATGAGTGCAATAAATTTGACAAAAAATCTAGTGCATCATTCCAGGTCAAAGCACATAGAAATTAGACATCATTTTATTAGAGATCATGTGCATAATGGAGATATAAATGTTGAATTTGTGCCAACCGAAAATCAATTTGTAGACATCTTTACTAAACCTCTTGAAAAGGTAAAATTTGAATTTATTAGAAATGAATTTGGAATTTGTAACCCTTTTTGAATTTTTTTTCCCCCCGAAATTTTCAATCTTTGAAAATCTTTATATATAATATATATTCATTCTCTTTATCCGCTTCTCTCTTTCTTTACAAATCATTTCTCTCTCTTTCTTTATTTTTCCGTAACTTGCTCTCTCTCTCTATCTTTGTGACTCCAATGGCGCCTAAATCCTCAAAACGTCTCAAACAAAAATCTTTCAAAACAAAGCTCTCCAACAAGACTTTAGTGATTCATGATGAATCTTCAGATTCTTCGGAAAAACCTCAAGAACCTTCAATGGAGAAGAACCCAAGTTCCCCTGACTTCGAATCTGCCATTGGTTCCAAGAACACTTCCAAAAGAAAACGGGTTTCATCGTCTTCAAAAGGAAAAGAAAAGGTTACCCAAGAAACCTCTTCGCCTAAGAAATCGGCCAAGAAGCAACCAAAACAAAGGAATGTACCAAGTCTGAAACCCTCAATCTCGAAATCTCTTGGAAGGAAGAAAAACGAGGTATGTCCTTGTAGTTTTGTGGATTTTAATTTCTTTACAAGTAATGGGTTTTACTGGAATGAACTTTTAGAACCCATAGGATGTATGGAACTTTGCTCTATTTAAGTTCTGGTTTATGGCGAGTGTGTGAAAGAATTTTATGGAAATTTAAATCTTTCGAAAGGGAATGTTCTAGTTTCCAGAGTATGTGATCAAGACATTACAATTTCTAGGGCAGATGTAATTAAATGTCTACACTTGCATGATGTAAATGATGATGTAGAGATTACAAACATGCCTAGGAATGATCTTTTTGCTGCTATTAATGGAGGTTTTCAAATGGATTATGGGAAGGAGGCAATGGTTATTGATTTCGAGTTGTTTCCTCGAATCATACACAAAATTATTGTTGAATGTATATGTCCAAGGAAGGGCAGTTCTACTTCAATGTCTATAGACCATGCTCAAATCATCTATGCAATGATTAATAGAAAGAATGTGGACATGGCTTCTAGAGTCATTGATCAAATATGGTGAAATAAAGAAAGTCTAGTTTTTGGGAATGCTCTCATGTGGCTGTTTGTATTTAAAGAAATTGTTTTGCCTTCCAGCTCTTCTGAACCTATTAAGTTAAAGAGGATAGGTAAAGAAGTTTTTCATCATATGTCAATATTTGTTAAAGATTTTCTGTGGTATGCGAATGATGGTGCACACTTTGTGCATCAAAGACATATGAAAAGAACTGTTCCTTTTGGAACTTCTTCAATAACTGTTCAAGAAGGAGGTTCAGAAACTAGTTCAGAACCTAGAACAAAGCTTGGAACAGATTCGAGAAAGCAACCACACGATTCTGAGGTTGGAAAAAGTGGAACAAAAGAAGCTACATTCAATGTTGATCTGGAACAAATGAAGAGTGTTATGCGAGAAACCTTGAAACATGAGCTATCAGATTTAATTAAGACAGCTTTGACAAATGAAATCTCGGTTCTTCAATGGTCTAATCTTAAGAGATTAAAAGCAATGGAGTTACAAGTTAAACAAAATTTTGATACTGTTTCTGACATTAAGAAAAATTATGAGAAAATGCTCACTGACCTCCATCACTACAGAATTCTCTATGATGAGTTTAGTGCGAGAGTCAAGCAAGATCTATCTAACAATGTGATTGCTTTTGACAAGTTTGTCTCTCAAGTAAGGAAGATAGGAGATTCAGTCACTAACTCTTTCAAGACTTTGGACTCCAAGACGGATAAAACATCCCAATCTATCACAAGTCTTCATGGAGAAATCAAACTATTCTTATCCAACAATTTTCCAGATTATGTTCGCTCTGGCGCACATATCATTGATAGAGCCATTTTATACTCAATCTTTATAGTATAAATTGTGTTAAATTATTATTGATTTTATAGAAATCATAAGGAAATGGTACTTTAATTCTATCATCGTGATAAATCAGGTTAAATGGAGTCAAGGATGCTAATTCAAGTATTTTAGAGAAGTCATCTACAACTTGGATCAAGACAAGGAATTACACCATCGGAGGAAGCACGATTTGAGGCACGACCAAGGTTCAAACCGTGTTACACACTGGACAAGAAGGCGAAAATGAGGACTTACAACAGAGAGAGACACGGCAGTGGTGGAAGCCGTAGGAGAAACCGTGCTTGAAGCCGTGGTGGAAGCTAGGTGTGCCAATGAGAAGAAAGTGTGGAACATCAACCAGATGAAGGCATGGCTTGAAATCTAGCCGTGGGTGTAACCATGGTACACACTGGACATGAATGAAGACTTGAAGATTATGCACAGATGAAGGCACGGCTTGAAATCTGGCCGTGTGTGTAACCGTGGTTCACATTGGGCGCGGATGAAGACTTGAAGAATATGCACAGAGGATGGCACGGCTTGACCCACGGCCGTGTGTTGGGGGGTGCCAGGCAGACGAATCTTCACTTCTCGAAATCTACTTGGAAAAGGAAAGATATTTTCGTATCTTGCTAGCAAAAGATCACATGCCATCTCCCTAACAATATAAATAGAACCAACCCTAGAGGGTTAGGACAACTTTTGAATCTTTGGATCTTGAAGAACCTTGGATCATCTTGGAGGCAGAGCAAGCAACCGGGTTCATTATGTTTTTACTTTTTATTTTCGTTTAATTGATGAACATGTGTAGCTAAGCTACTTTTCTAGCCAAAGGGTCATAGATGTTTAATTCTCCACGAATTGTGAGGTCTAATTGACTTGTATTTATTCTATTCTTTGCTTTCGGGTATTCATATATCTTCTGATCGTTTTGTCATTATTATCTTTGTTGATTGGTATGAATAGAGCTCTTCTACTCAATTAGCAAGTTAATATATTGTCAACTAGCACGTCAAATCCGTAATTGTTTGATTGTTTTAGTCTTAGTGACGCAATAACATGTTTGGTTATAAAAGAGATGATCGAATTCATGTTATGGAGGTGTGTGATCATGTTTAAATAGGTTATCTTATAATCTACTGGCATGAATTGGTGGTCTCTCTAGATCTTAATGCTATTGATAGATTAAATCCTAAGCGCTTGTCTGGGGTTGTTTAATCAATAAGAGAAATAATTCGAAGCGCTTGTCTGAGGTTATTGAGGAAGTAAGGAGAGATAGGTTGTTAGAGCTTGTTAATAACCATAACCAGTTTATCTAGGAACAAGAATAGAGAATATTTGCATCGATGATCAATTCCTAGAATTAAACTATCTTGATTCCTTTGGCTAGACTTTTATTAATATCCGATTTTCTTATCTTGTTTTACTTTATTTTGATTCACAAACAAAACCCCCCATTTTTCTTTTCCCTTTTATTCTCCTTGAATAGAAATAAGTTTAACCAATCTCTGTGGATTCGACCCTACTCACCACTATATGCAAATCATATAATTGTCTAGAGTAGGTTTTATTTTTGTTGGATTCAACACCCATCAATCATCGACTTGGATACTTCATAAGAAAAACCTTCCTCTACCAAACCTTCCACCACTACTTCTACCTTTCGAGTTACAAGATCCAGAAAGTCTTAATTCTTATCTTAATTTCCTGTTTTGAACTCAAGTTGTGAAAGACATCTTTTATTTTTTATGCATGGATTAAGGGGGAGTTATCCCTTTTGTTGTTAACAAAAAGGGGGAGAATGGTACCATAGAGAACTCAATGCTTTATTAATGGTTCTGTTGTGACGCTTTTCTGTTATGAATTCTGGTTAATTTTTCTAATGGTGTTATGAATATATGTTTGCTTGAACATGAAAGTTGTTTCTATTCTGTTTATCTAATGGTGTTTTGTTATCATCAAAAAGGGGGAGAATGTTAAGTTCTCTAATTTGGTTTTGATGTTAACAAAAGAGGAATAATGTGTAACGTATGTTTAAGCTTATCAGAAGTTGTTTCAGAAGATAGTAAGTGAATTTTTCTAAATTGGACAAAGAGACAGAAGCTTGTTCAGAACCTTCAATGGTGTTATATAGACTGTTTTTGTTTTTTCAGAAGGTATTTCAAAAGTTATGTAATATATCCGTAGTTCTCATGTTAACCTATCAGAAGCTTTTTCAGAACCCTTGTAAATGAGGGATGGTAGACAGATTTTCTTCAGAAGCTCTTTCAGAACCTTCCATGCCTATCATGAAATTTTCCAGATTTCGTTCTAATTTTTGTATCGATGGTTTTTAATAAATTTCAAGGCCTAACTCCATGTGTCAAGTATATTTGGGTAATATACTTGATGTGTTTTACTAAAGTTGGATTTTTTATCATGGGGTTTTTAATTTACATAAAGTTTTTACAAGATTTTATTCAAAGATTTTATTTTATTCATGATAAAGTGAGATCGTATAAGATTTACAGGTTTTATCAAGATTTAAATCTAGATATTTGTGCTATATTTTGGGAGATCCAGCAGTTACAAAGATAAGGATATATTTGAATTAGAAATATGGTTGTTACATGAAGATATGGTTCCACAACATATGGGATATCAAGATAAGGTTCCATAATGTGAGGGATATCTTCAACTCCAAAGAAGATCTTGGTCAAACTAATTTATCCAAGCTTATGCTCATCAAAATATCATGGGAATGTAGATTTTTCTCCAACAAGTTCAACTTATTTTTGAAATACAAAATTTCAAAAATAAATCCAAGCTTATCACGTGGAACTCAATGAACGTTACAAGACATTCTCCAGGAAAGCAACCGTTATGTCTTCTACATGAAAAGGGATGTTCGGTTGAAGAAAATAGATAACATTTTCTTTAGAATCAAGCACACAAAAAGTTTAAAGCTCATACATCTTCAGGCGTAAAAATATTATTACACTTGTGATCCGATTTATAGAGGAAATTTGATATTCCTCATTGTTGTTGTGATTCCTTTCATGTATAAGGAATTGAGAGTTGTTTCATCACTGTAGTTTGAGTAATTAGCTTAGTGAAGAAGCTAGAGAGACTCAGCAGACTTTGCCTTGAAGTGGCTTATTTTGTATACTCTCAATTTTATTGATATAGTGAAACACAACCGATAAAGACAACCGGGACCTCGGCGTGGAGCTCGAAGAGAGGACTGACGCTCGAGGTGGAACCTCTATAAATCTCTGAGCATTTTATTCTTCTCTACTCATTTTATTTATTGCACATTGTTATTTTTCATTTTTGTTGCTCACGTCATTTCGTTAGTCAAGAGACTTTGGATAATTTGCAAAAATTGAAGTTTTAAGTAATTAATCAATTCACTCCCCTCTTGATTAATCTAATTGGGAGCAACAACACGCAATATCACCCCACTTATGTTGTTGGCACATATTGGAATGCATTGGATAGGCAAAACATGTCACGGTTACTTCAGTAACCGAATTTTTTTCCTTGCAATTAATTATATTGATCATTTGAAGTTAATATAATTTCCTATTTTCAAGTTGAATGGGAACCATATGATGGGACTTTAATTAATCTTCCACCTCATTTCTGAAAAGTTGGCATGTACATTTAGACGACTCAAGTGCCATTGATTTTTTCCACATTGTTGAGTAGCATTTTTTAGATCGAGTGGCCAGACAATTTGGTGAGTTCCAATATATCCCTCAGCCAGTAAACACGTAGTTGGAGCTCCATGAAATCGACCTGCATGGCCGGATTGATGTTAATTGGATGTACGAGGGTTGTTCTTGGATTTCTAGTAAGTACGATTACATCAACGCTCCGTAATGTCCAAATAATCGCATGATCATGTCAACCTTAATTTACGTTTTGTTCATATTTGTAGAGTGACATCTTATGACAAATCTACTTATCGTCAGATATATATACAACTGTAAGAATAACTGCTTAGGGTCTTCAGTTCATGCTTCATCATTAGGGGGGGTGTGTGCAATGCAACAGTAGAACACCAAGAGGAGGCAGAACCAATTCCTACACAGTAACGAACGAGGGGACGACGACAACCTTGAAACCAAGGTAAACCACAAGAAAATCCAAGACAGGACCAACAAGTGCCAATAGATTCCGATGTGATGTATGCTAGCTTAGGGTCGATTTTCAACTAATATGAGACACCACATTGGCATTTTATAAGTGGTCCTATCCCAACACTACCGGCTCTACAGAAGAAATGCTCTAGAAAATAACCTATATACTAGGGTAAATCATCAAGTCAACCTATAGAGTGGAGTTTCATGTCTCAACGATCATTCAACGATACTCCCTAATAGGATCTAACACAGAAGTATGAAGCTCTACTAGCTTCACATCCAAAGCTAAGCAATGCCTTCGCTCGACTAGCTAAACAATTCACTAGGGAAAGGAGATAAGAGAGGATAAGGATAGGAACCACCAATTTTTATTTATTTCATATGTATATGTTCGATTAAAATGATCGAGTTGATGTATTTTCACATATAATGTGTACATATACCAATTTACAACTTTAAATTTTTCAAAAAAAATTATCAAATGTCTAAATAAATTAACATAGAATATAACTTGTCAATAAATTACAAAATTGCAAATACATATACAGAATATCAAGCATTCGCCTTCTGCCATGCTAAAATAAACTGCATAAAGTGGTCGAGGATTTACTTAACCTACAAAAGGGAAAAAGATAATGTTAGTATCATAAATGCAATGTCGAATGTGATGAAATATGTATTGGTATCCATTAGTTACCATTATTGCATCGACATGGACATGTTTTTCTATTATGCGCCCCCCCCCCCCTCTCGCTCTGCAAAGTCTACATGTGATTTGATCTAGTCTCCCCCTAATGCCCATCTCTATGTGGTATCTTTTTTGCCTCGGCTTTCCTTTCTTCCATACGAGGTCTTCCCTTAGGCGGAGTGACAGGAAGTGTATCAGCTCTCAATCTAACTCATCCCCTACAAGCATGAAGTGCATTCTATATATTTGTTCTTGATGTGTCCATCTGTACCTATCAAGTATAGAGTGTGTGATATCAAGCCTAAGCAAGGAAGCCACTACATATGCATGGGAGCATGGAATTATGTATATTTGTCACTTTTAGCAATTGCATGTGATATGGGCAAAGTCAATAACATGCGTTCGACCTCCTCCCCTTAGCCCACCAGCGACGGGGTGACCACCAGGTTAGACTTTGAAAACTTTGTCATGCCTACTGTAGTTAATGACCCTGTGGTTGCTAGCTCGTGAACTCTAACGATCGATTTTTTTGGGTTACATACTTGGTGAAAATTCTATTCTTCGCTATATTCTTCAATGCCTTTGTATGTTTCTAAATGAACTACACTATGCAGTTGTAGAACGTTTTCTTCACCAAAGTAGTCATAGGTAACCCCCGAGCCCCCTTCAACATGGAATTGTAGCTTTTAACAACGTTGAAGGTCATATACCTAAACTGACAACAACCATCAAAAGCTGGCGCCCACATGTTCAACGGCACATTGTCAAACCAGTCTAATGCATCTGGCTTAATCATCCCCATGTGCTCCATCACATAAATCAACTTGTGAGATTATGCTTGCAACTCGACTTATGTAAACAACCTCTTACACTGGGTGTTTTTATGTGCTGAGTTGAAGTTACTCGCAATGTGTCAAAGACAAAACCGCCACATCGCGAATGGAGGATGCCATCCATTCGCTTCCTCTTAGATTGTTGATATGATGCATGTGTGTCTATCTAATATGAGGCAAATGGTTTCATGATCTTCACAGTCGTCGACAACATATTCCTTCAATTTCCTCAAAAACTAGCCCCATGTCTCAACTGTCTGCTAATTAACTAGAACGAATGCCAGTGGAAGTATATGGTTGTTGCCATTAGCGCCATAAGCAACTAGCAACTTGTGGGTGTACTTCCCATACATAAATGTGGCATCAATGGTAACAACAGGTCTAAGGAATCTCCACACTGCGATGCACGGCTAAATGCCTAGAATATCCACTTCAAAATAGATATACCGGGGGTACTCGATTTGCTCTACCCTTAATCTATTCATGTTTCGAGATTTGTATTTTTTATTCCATTGAGAAGTTTAGGTAGTTCATTGTAAGACTTCTCTCAATTCCCATACACGTGCTCGATTCTTCTTGCTGATCATGTAGCCAAATTCTTCTTCAACAATAGAAGTCATCTCGACTACCTTCATATTAGGATTATCCCTAAGAAGTTTTACAAATCGGTTGGCAAGGAGATTGCAATCTAGCTGTAGGTGATTATGACTAATCATATCACATGTGTGTGGGCCCTTGAATCTCGTCATCACGAACATTCCCTCCAACTTCTTCTTTTGGGCCTGAAGCCTCCGTTTACAACCATCGTCCCTTCTCAAACAATAAACAGACCACAGTAGTGGACTAGACTATACAATAGTGAAGTTGCAATGCTTCTTTACATGGTAAGACTCAACTGCTTGAATGACATCCTCTTTCGTTCTGAATCTCATGCCCTTGTAGAAATCAACACTACTGCTCAAACCACTACAAATATTAGTTTGTTCCTACTTGAAATAAATGTAACCACTATCACCCCCAAAATTGTAATACATAATAAGATCTTTAACTAGCATGGTTGGTGGTTCAACTTGCTTTGATCGATATATTGGCTATCTCGACTAGGTATGTACGGTTAGAGAGTCTTCTTTAAGTACTTCATCTTCCTCGTTCTCACTTTCCTCATTTTCCTCATTGGAGCTCTCCTCGTTATTGCTACACTCCTCCTCAATACCCATTCCACCATCTGTGTCAGTTGTAGCCTTCGCTCCTACACGAGCCATGTACAGATCCCATGTGTCTGGTTGTTGTAATACTAGAGTAACTACTCTATCTATTTCATCCTCATCATTCACTTCCATTAGGGGTGAAATTGAGGTTCGAATGTCGACGACTCCGGCTGCATTTCTGAAATGTCATGTGACAAATTTGGCTGATTGCTTGTATCGAATGTCTGCCTTATCGAGGGGCTTACCACAATGTTAGAAATTCTGATGAACAATTGTAGTATACCGCGATCTCCATATGATTCAGTTGTTTCAATAAAATTTTCAACATCCTGGTCGTCCCTAATTACCATCAACGCATAACATTTATTGCCCCTATAGAACATAGGATGCTTGTGAATTATCTCAACCCCCACTTCGGTTAGATTAACTCCGATGCTATGACATATTCTGTATAAGAATTCACTGTAGTTAACGTTTTTCTTCATTTTTAACTTCTTTACCGAATCCCTATCATACTCCGACCCTTAGTTACCAGCCATAAATTTCCAAATGCATGGATCATCAATTTCATCTAATTAGCCATTCTTTCCTTATATACAGTACATATAAATAATAAGCTTTTAAAAAAATATGACAATTTTCAATAACAATCTAAAAATTTCCACAAAAAAAAAAAAAAGTTCCGTAACATTTCAAATTTAAAATTTTTCCCCATTATTGCTAAACGAATTTTTTCTAAAAATTTGTTAGATATTATTTTTTAATAACATTTTAGCTGCTAAAAATTTCAATCATTTATGTATAATTTTACAATACTGTAAACATTATTTCACATTCTAGATATTATAAATTTTCATTACGATATTTTTTTTTTATATTTTCAATAACAACATTCTTCATATTTGCACAAAATAAAATTTCTATGTCATTTCTAATTTTAATTTTTCTCCCATTATTTCCAAATAATTTTTTTCTAAATATTTTTCTGAAATTATTTTTTAATAACGTTCTTTCCACTAAATATTTCAATAATTTCTATATTATTTTATAATGTTGTAAGAATTATTCTACATTCTACATATTTCACATTGTAGATAACAACAAATCCTCACTCTAATATTTATATAAATCTAATATTTGTATTAGAATAAGGATTTATTGTTATCAGCAATATTTGTGGGAAAAAAATAGATATGATATGAGTGTTTTTGTGGAAAATTTTATTGTTATTGTATTTATATATATATATTTTTTATTGTTGTCACATGATTTTTGGTTTTTATCTACGGTTGGTATAAAAGGAATACAAAATTAGATGATGGGATTAAATGGAGCGTTGCAAGAATTTGCCCATGCCTTAAAAAAAATAATATTGAAGGCACGAACCTTGTCCATGCCTTTAAGGAAAAAAAAAATCCATGTATTGAAGGCACAGGCGAGATTCGTGCCTTCAGTTAAAATTTTTTTCTTTCAACTAAAGTCGCATATGCATTTTATGCCTTCGAAACATATTTTAGTAATATTTATGGATTTTTTTTTGGAAAATTTACAATATTTAAGTATGTAACCCTTAAGAACCCAGTTGGATAACATGTAGATTTATTATTAAGTAGAATTACAAGTCATCTCCTTCTCTCCTTCTCTTCTTATATAGTAAAGATGGTGTCATTTTACAACCTATTTTATCTATATCTATATCTATTTTGTTTAAGTAGATAGATCATTTCAATGTCCACATTCTTCTCTTAAGTAATAATAATAATAATAAGTATATAGCTTTAAAAAATTAAATACAATTAAAATGACATTAGCAATTGTAAATCTTGAGAATTTCTCAATTACGATGCATATTGGCTAGAGATAATTTAAAGATATTCTTAAGAGTCAATAGGAAGCCAACCCTAACCCTAGAGATTACCTTAACTCCATTTATATAATAAAACCCTAAAACTATGAATTGAAAACCTAATTGAACCCAAACACTAAATGTGGCCCTAAACCCTAAAGTAACCAATTAACACCTTAAATCAATCCAAAAACCTAAAATTAACAATTCAAAGCCCTAAATCAAGCAATAAGCCTTAAAACCTTAAATTAAACCTTAAAATTTAATCAAAATATGATATTTCCAACTACCTAAACACCTTAAATCGTACAAATAATCCTAAGTGGCAAAACTAACTCACCAAATAACATTAATTAAATAAGATTGATGAAGTTGATCCCTAAATGAGGTGTAACAAGTCCATGTGCCTAGCAAATTTTCAAACCTAGTTACAAACTAACCAAAGCCACCAAATTACCCTAAAATGCTCTACCTGAACACACTAGAAATTAACTCAATTAACAAAAAGAAAAAGAAAAGAAAATAAATAAAATGGGATGATTTAATGATGCATGTGTTGGCCATGCTTAGGAAAGGGGGGAGAGATTTGACAAATCCCTCTAATCCAGTGGCCATTCATGTTTTAAGGGAGATTAAGATAAGTAAACTAGGCTAATAGGTTGAAAGGTGTTAAGGTTGAGAAGTGAATTTGCCAAAAATGGAAGGGTGATTTGACCTAAAGCAAGCCACGAACCAATAGGTAATTAATTACCTTGACTAATTAATACCATTGTCATATGTACATTGAGGATATCCTAAGAAAGTAGAATAAAAAATACATACACACACAACTCTCTCTCACACAATGGGCCAAGCTTTCCCACATCCCCCTCACTCTCAATTTCCTTCATTTTATCTAAGAAAAACACATAACTAATCTTCAAATTCTATCAAACTCCACCATCACCACCACACCACTACCACCTTGTAATTCCTCCACCACCATACACCTTACCCCACACACAACCACCACTTCCAACCACCATGCACCACCATAACCTACATAATTAACACTCCATCTAATTCTACCCAAATCGCCAAGCATTTTTTTTCCTAATTAAAGCCACATTCTCAAGCTAATAAATGGGACTTTTGGAGGGCATGTGTAACTCGCTAAATTTTCATCAGATAGAATTTCATCAAAAAAGCCTCTGATAGGAAGATATGTTTAAGATATAGTTCCAAATGAACCCTAGCAAGGTTTATTAATGTGCTCTGATACCAAAAAGTATGATGCACCTTACAAATTCAATTGCAAACACATCCACAAATGGTGTGATCACTAAAATCAAATCAATAATGGCGTGATCAACAACTCTCCTTTGATCCCTAATTCACATAGAACCAAATGGCAATGATACTAAATGGTGTTGATGAACAATGCAATTGTATAAGAAGTAATGGACAAACAATATAAATGAATTAGAATTCCACTTAAATTAACTTGAATCAAATTTGAAAATTAAGAACCCTAATTCATGTAAAGAACAATAAGTAACCAACTAAATTGCACCTAAATATGATGCACTAAAATATAATTTGAAACAATTAGAGAAAGATTGATATTACTCACAATCTCCTCAAGCTAATCTCGCCACAATTTCACTAGTGAAATTGATAAGAGAAGTTTGCATGCAAGGACCCTTTCTTCATGGAAAAAGTGTATATTTTTCAAGTGGTCAAAAAAAGCTCCTTCTAAACCCTACTTAGTAAGTATTTATACTTGCTCCAATTAGGGTAAAAACAACAAAACTAACAAATGGCCGGTTCTTAAATAACAAAATACAATTACAAATAAGCCATCAAAATCACCGGTTCTTCTCTTCCATGGAACACTTGTTAGACTGGTACTTCTTTGATTTATGTAGGTTCATAAAATTGCCCACAAACTGAGCTTTAGTGAATTTGTCCACTGATGTCGCTCGAATTTAACCAATCATTTAAGTTTTAAATTTATAACCAATAAAATCTACTATCGAGCTAGGCAGTGTACCTATCGATTATAGTATAGATTTAATAGGTGTCGTGCTCTAGGATCTATAAAACAAGTACTAGTATTACCTTTCTCTACTATCTAGTCTAATTTATGATGTGGGAATTATAAATTAAATTAATAACTAACAATTCCTTGTAACCCTAGAATTGAATGATATTGTCTAAAAAGTGTATTCAACCACAAAATATACCCTTCATCTTGTTCCACCCTAACCCTTAAATTATCAAAATAAGATATTGATTAACGAATCAATTCACACTTTGCACTACAGGAATTCTCAAGTAAAATCAATTACTCCATCGAGTTAATCAATTCATAATCATGCATAAGATAGTGGAGACCTCTTACTACCGTTATGCAAGATCTCATTAAGTTCACAATTCCAATAAATTATAGAAAATCAATGTTTTCCTACCTCTAGGTAAAACATGTAATCTCTCTATTCATGAAGATCTAATTTACTAGATGAAACCTCTTTCAATCTAATAAAAATTAGACATGCAATCAATTTGCACGCATAAATCAATCACAAGAACAATGGAAACACATGAATAGATGCAAAGATATAAATAATTCATTAACCAATCAATGGTTCAGCGCATGGGTTAGGTTTTCACAAGATGAAAGATATAAAGAATTACTCCTCCATGGAGTTTTCAATAAAAACAGAGAATTTAGAGAAATAAAGTTAATTCATGCTCAAAAGAATAATCCCTTGTTGTTTTGTGATCTCCAATGATGCTCGGACAATTCTCCTCTTGAAGTTTGTAATAAAGCTCCCTTAAGGTTTCTAGAACGAAGCTAGAAGAAAAGAAGTCTTTGTAAAATAAAACAATGCGTCTATTTATAGTTCTCGCGAAAACAAGATTCAACATGGGCATCAGTACGGCCGTGGTCGAGACCATACTGACTTCGGAACACGTTATTTTTCACTACCCAATTCAGCACGGCCTCTACCATGGCCGTGTTCGGGGCAAGGCTGAACAAGATGTTTGTTGTCACTCATCAACATGGGTTATGCTAGACTTGGGGAACGTCTTGGCATGGTTTCTGACCATTTTCTTCACCTAGCACGGACGTCTACACGGGTTGTTGATGGGAATCAAAATCCGACAAGACCTATCATTAGGACAAAAATTGATGGATTTCGAATCTTGGCGATGAGGGCCCATTTCGAGCTGATCAACCTTGGAGTTAATTATTATCTAACCTCTTTTATCTTATTCATGAATTGTATATTCCAACAGGTATGCTTATTTGGTTTCACAAGGCGATGGACAAACTCACTAAGACTCAGCTTGTGGGTTATCTATGGACCGACCTGAACCGGCGATGAGTTGAGCCGACGAATTCCATTATGAAGCTAGCTTGCTGAAGATTATTTTCTGTATTTGTAATTTATGTTTGAACCATTTATTTTGTAAGCTTTTGGGACATTTTATTTGGTTGTAATTTTTCCTTTAGGACCGGCCACCTTATAGTGGCATAGTTGTGATTTTCTTGTCATTTTAACCCTGAAGGGTGCAAGTATAAATACTTGCAAATTAGGTTTTTTAGGGAGCTTTTGAACATTTGAGAAAAAACACCCCTTTTCCGTGAGAGAGAGTGCCTCTTTTAAGCAATTGCTCTTATCAATTTCCTTAGTGAAATTGTGGCGAGTAGGCTTGGATTTGTTGTGTGTTATATCAGCAAATTACAAGTTGATCCTAACTCCAAACTAGTGCGTCATATCTGGTGAGGATTTAGTTATTTTTATGTACTTTTTGTTCTTATGAAATTAGGGTTCTAAATTTCAGATTTGGAGTAATTCGAATTGAATTTGAATCCCCTTTCATTTTCTATCTAGCAATCGTTGTTATATCATATATTGTTATCATAACAATTTCGGATTCATTTGGAATTTGAGGCTATTTTCCTTTGTTTGTGGCGTGGATGTTCATTGATAATTCATCCCTTTTTAGTTGATTGTGCTTGACCCCCCTTTAGGTACATCATCTTTTTGGTATCAGAGCTATATCAAATTTGGATTTAAGATTCAAACACATCATCATTGAAAAATAGGTTACAAGTGTTAAGGATTTGCGCCATTTGAGGACTAGATTGATTGGCATTGTTTAAGTGTCTTTTAATCTTGTTTTGCATGTGCTTAATCTTGGATTTAGGCACATCATCTTTTGGTATCAGAGCTACAGGTTTAAGAGGAGGGATTGTTGCAATTGGGATTTTGAAAGTTAATTTTGTTATCTTTATCTTGCCGTGAGTTGCTTAAGGTTTAAGAGGAGGGATTGTTGCAATTGAGTTTTCGGAAATTGATTGTTTTAATTCCATCTTGCCGTCAGTTAATTGAAGGTATATGAGAAGGGTTTTGTTGATTGAGGTTTTGGGAATTGAAAGTTTTTGGTATTACCTTTGTGAACCGAATTGCAAGGGAGTGGAAATTCGAAACAAGTGAATGTATTTTTTTTTGTTGTTGTTACTTGATGTTTACGTGATTGATCTTTGTTGAAATTGAGGATTAATTGAATTGTTTGTATTGGTACTAAGTGGCGTGATTATCTTACTTGGGAAGTTGAAACTTGTTGTTGTAGAAGTGGATGTCTTATTGTAACTTTTGTTCTTGACTTCACCGTGAAGGAGGAGGAAAGTTAGTGCAAGTTAGGAAGTGCTATTGTGTAGGAAGAGAATTGTGTTTATTTTGCATTGTTGAATTCGGAATTGTGGAAGGATATGTGCAATTTTCAAATTTGATTAGTGTGTAAGAAAGGAAGTTATTTGATTTCAAAACAAGCATTAAGGGTGAAGGAGTTAATTGTGCTTGTTTGAATTTGAAAATTTGCATCTTACCAAATGTGGAGGAGATGCAATTAGTGAAGAGGATTGATTTTCAATTTAAATGCTGCCTTTCTTATGTTAATTTCGGTTGAAAAATTGTGTTGAAGTGGATAAAGTGCACCGTGAGTGTGTAGGAGTGTATATGGTGTTGTGTGTGCAAATTGGAAGTGGAAGTGTATAATTTCCAGATTTGAATTTGCGTGGAAGAAGAGGAAACAATTTGAATTGAAACACATCCATTTACTTCAAGTAGTTAAGAGTGGTATTGAATATATTTCATTTGAATTTGAAATTGATTCTTACCATTTGTGGCAAAGTTGCATTAAGGGTGTCACTTGTAAAAAAATTGTTGCCGTGTATGTGGAAGTGTATAGTTGTTGTTGTCGTTTCTTGTTGTTGTTGCAATTTAAAGAAGCCTATTAGTTAGTTTTGTTTGTTGCTACCGTGGAAGTGAAGAGTTGCAACATATTATTGTTGCGTGAATTTATTGTGTTGTATGTAAAGTGTATAAGTGGCGGAGTGAGTTGGTTTTTGGCGTGAATTGTTTTTGTGAAGCAAGTGTGCTACAATTACTAGACATTACATTGGTACATCAAATAGATTGCATCCACAAAAATGTCTATTAATAGTGTGAATGGAGGAATGAGTGATGTAGCATATAGTCGAATTGGTGGAGGTCAGGGTTCTAATGTTGCAGGTGGGAGGACCTTAGATGAACAACTTCGGGACCTTAGAAAACTTGTTACTACATTAGCAACAAGGATTGATAGGATGACATTGCCACCACCACCAGTGGTACACCTTCAGGAGCCACCTAGAGCAAAGGGAGATTATCATGCTCTTAGAGAAGATAGAGTTGGTAATTTTGGACTTAAACCATTCCCAGAAATGGAATTTAGACCACCTAGAGGCTCAGAGTGTGCAGAGCTACAAATGCTTTCACTTAAAGATAAGGGTTCCACAGATGAAAGAAGTCAAACCCCACTGTGCCAACCTTCAGAGGTTTCAGAGGATAATGATCAGTTGGGTCAACTATTAGAAAACCCTGGGGATCAGCATCATATAGATGAGTCAGAAAAAGAGGAAACAAACTCGATGGAATGGGTTGAGACAGAGGAAACATCAGTAGATAATGAGTCCTTGTTTTTGTTACAGAAGAAATACATCCAAGAAATGGAGGAAAGAAAACAATCATCTACTATGGTATTTCAGATATTGGGATTCTGTAGAGATACTCCTTTAGATGGATTGCTTTTGGAAAACGGAGTCTCTGTTGCATTTGAGCTACAAGATTTGAGGTCAAATCTTTTTGAGGTCCAAGGACATGATGGGAATCAAAATCCGACAAGACCTATCATTAGGACAAAAATTGATGGATTTCGAATCTTGGCGATGAGGGCCCATTTCGAGCTGATCAACCTTGGAGTTAATTATTATCTAACCTCTTTTATCTTATTCATGAATTGTATATTCCAACAGGTATGCTTATTTGGCTTCACAAGGCGATGGACAAACTCACTAAGACTCAGCTTGTGGGTTATCTATGGACCGACCTGAACCGGCGATGAGTTGAGCCGACGAATTCCATTATGAAGCTAGCTTGCTGAAGATTATTTTCTGTATTTGTAATTTATGTTTGAACCATTTATTTTGTAAGCTTTTGGGACATTTTATTTGGTTGTAATTTTGCCTTTAGGACCGGCTACCTTATAGTGGCATAGTTGTGATTTTCTTGTCATTTTAACCCTAAAGGGTGCAAGCATAAATACTTGCAAATTAGGTTTTTTAGGGAGCTTTTGAACATTTGAGAAAAAACACCCCTTTTGCCGTGAGAGAGAGTGCCTCTTTTAAGCAATTGCTCTTATCAATTTCCTTAGTGAAATTGTGGCGAGTAGGCTTGGATTTGTTGTGTGTTATATCAGCAAATTACAAGTTGATCCTAACTCCAAACTAGTGCGTCATATCTGGTGAGGATTTAGTTATTTTTATGTACTTTTTGTTCTTATGAAATTAGGGTTCTAAATTTCAGATTTGGAGTAATTCGAATTGAATTTGAATCCCCTTTCATTTTCTATCTAGCAATCGTTGTTATATCATATATTGTTATCATAACAATTTCGGATTCATTTGGAATTTGAGGCTATTTTCCTTTGTTTGTGGCGTGGATGTTCATTGATAATTCATCCCTTTTTAGTTGATTGTGCTTGACCCCCCTTTAGGCACATCATCTTTTTGGTATCAGAGCTATATCAAATTTGGATTTAAGATTCAAAACATCATCATTGAAAAATAGGTTACAAGTGTTAAGGATTTGCGCCATTTGAGGACTAGATTGATTGGCATTGTTTAAGTGTCTTTTAATCTTGTTTTGCATGTGCTTAATCTTGGATTTAGGCACATCAGTTGTGCTGAGCCAAAAATTCACTTTTCTTTATTTTCTCGCCAATTTTTACTTCGCCTTTGATCATATCCTCAAATTTTTCTTTTGTCTTCATTAGTGCCTGAAAATAAAATTTAATCATATAAGTACCATTTTCTTCACAAATTACATGAAATCCATATAAAATTATAACTAATAAGGATTAGAATTAAGGGTCTTTTAACACTCATCAAATCTCCTCACACTTAAACGTTTGCTTATCCTCAAGTAAACAAAATAAGGACAAAATACATTTCCTCTCATCAATTGTACTTATAGTTAGACTTTAATTCTTAAGTAACATCCTCTACTTAATTCGATCTTAGTGATTTATTAATGCCGACCACTCAAATCTACCATGATTGTACGTGTACCTAGCATACAAAAATTGGAGTTTACAGATTAATCTAAGTAAATTAAGCTATTACCCTTAACATTTAGGAGATGCTTCCCAAGTTACGAAGAAAGTCAAATAAAGCAAAAGTGACTTGGTCATATCTCACCACTTACTAGAGAATACACAAACTGTTCAACTACCTCTTTTAAGCATAGCAACCTTAAGTGAAAGTATATGGCATCTATCTTTCCCATAGATTTTCTTTCTCTTTTTGTTAAACCTCTCAAAAATTTTCCAAGTTCCATGTTTCCTCTTTTCTTTCTTTTTTTATTATTTCAGTTATTTAAGATCTTGTAACCTATGTAACGAATGTTCAACCGATAATTCGAGCTCGTTACCCAAGTTAACAAACGTTATCCCCTAAATTAAAGGCATCCCTGCGGACTTAATTATTCAAGTTATAAGATCCACTGAACTTTGCCCTATCGCATCTTGTTATTATAATATCATTAGTTGGTCAATCTCAGGCCAGACGACCTTAGGTGATCGGGTTTTAAAGGGACCCCATCCAACCTCCATTATCCTAACCTTAGGGTTTCATAAAGATACTCTTAATTTAAAGACCCCAAGTCATTGGAGTAATGACTTATTATTTCTTTAATTAAGTGATTAGTTAGTAGTGGAGTCAGACTTCGCTCTTCTAAGGGACTAAAGCCCACCTATACTAACCAAACTTTTCTTATTATTTTTCAATTAACACATCAATTAGTTAATTTTCAAAGAGATTACTTATGAGGAATCACCAAGTGATAGATTTCATATGCATCTTTCACAAAAAGTTAGAAAAGCTCTTAAAGCTTTTGAAAAGTAAATATATTAACCAATAAGCTTAAAAATATAACCATTTAACTTTAAACTAAGGACTTCTATCTATTTCACAACTCAAGAATCATTAATTAAATGGCAAGTAAGATTACCCCCCTTAGATTTCATCCTAAAATTCCAACTAATTATACCAAGTCCACCAATAGGTGAGTAGGGGCATAAAATTACTAACTTTTATGAGTGCAATTTCAAGGATCTCACCCTTTTAATAATTCAAAATCAGTATTTAAAATAAATTTCAAACTTGTAAATGTGGAGAATTAAACTTTTTCAATTTTTCTTTTGTTCCCTATACCCCTTCCCTACACTTATTGATGACATTGTCCCCAATGTCGTCCTAAATCAAGCACATAAAAAGGGAAAAGGAAAAAAAAAGGAAAAGAACAAAAAAATTTGAAATAAAAAAAGAAAAGACACTAAGGACTTCCCCGGTTTTAGATGTAGATGGTTGTTTGTATGATTTAACTCTAAGGGTAAAGCAATTCAATGCAGATGTGTGTCATCATTGGAGCTAGTAATCCAAGGTTCATGTAGCATCATCCTAAGAAGAAAAAAAAATTAAAGGTAAGACGACAAGTTAGACTATCTTAGTCTTGATAATAAGTGAAGCCACCCTAAAAGATCCAAGGTTTTCCCTGCATAGGGATCTCAATCAATAGGTACATATGATGGTAAAATCAGAATGGTAAAAGTCTAAAAAATTATACAAAACATCAAAATGAATCAATCAAGTCAGTTTCCCTTTTCACTACCATCATCATCATCTTCGTCCTCTTGGTCAATTTCGTTGTCCTCTTCTTCTTCATCCATCTATTCTTCATCACTTTCCTCTTCATCAAAACTGGAGGATTGAACAACCATGGAAGCCTTCTCACTTCTCCTAGATGGGGCAAGAGAATTGTTGTCAGGTGAACTTTGCTCAGGAGATGAGGCATATATTGGTAGGTTAGCTAGTGGGGGAGAAAAACAGCCTGCGAGTCTTTCCAAGAAGCACCAGACCGCTGCTCGAAAGCGTTTATTCTTCTGTCATTCGCACTGGTGTAGCTTCCTTTCTTCTTGGAATTATCGTTTCAATTGTTAGAAGTCATTGTCCTGAGTGGGAGGTTGGGAAGTAGATGCAGCATATGGAGAAGAAAACCCTATAGGCGAGGTGGAATATCTGGCTGAGGAGAAAAATTCGTCATACAATGATACTATGATCCATCGAACGATTACATAGATGTTAGTACTCACAAAGGGAGAAGAAAATGCCATGCTGTAAACAAATGCATCCTCGATCGTGATGTATGTGATGTGCCTAAAACCAAGATTAAGAGTATACAAAACCAATTTGAAAGACAATCAAACAATATCAATCAAATTAGTCTCAATCACATGAACAATGGTGTCAATTTCCAATGAATGTAACCAATTCTTCAATTAGGATGTGTTCAATCGTAAATCCAAATATGATGTAGCTCTGATACCAAAAAGATGATGTGCCTAAATGGGATTTAAGCACAATCAAATGGAGTAAAAATCTAACCCTAAATGCAATCCCTAATTCCAGTTCAATAATTGGAGAATTGCGTGAATTCCAAAGGGTGTAAATGGATCTGGAATCAATAAACAGTGGAATAATTCAATTACAAAGAATCAAATCCTCAATATATACTAATCAAGCTTGAATCATCACGTGAATTTCAAGATTGAGCAGCAAATAAAAACTATGATTCTCCTCTTTAGAACTAGGTATACCACGTGAATAATGATAGGCAATTGTTGATGAATAACACTATGATAAGTAATTCAACAAACTCAATATATCTCGAAATGATTATGAAGCAAATCTGACCAAGAGCTATCTCAATTCAACCCTAGATATTATACACTAGAGAAGAAAAGAAATCACAACAAAATGAAATTGATATGACTCACAATTTCAAGTGTTGCACTCGCCACAATTTCAACTCTTGGGATTGAAATTGATAAGAGTGTAATGACAATTAGGAAGAACCCTAATCCTCACGAAAGTGTTTGTCTAATTCTGAAAAATGGCCTCCTCAAACCTTACTTTAAGTAAGTATTTATACTTGCTCCCTTTAGGGTTAGAAAATGCACAAAATTACAACTATGCCACTTTTAGGGTGGTTGGTCCTAAATGAGAATTACAAGCAAAATCAAAGTGTCCCAAAAGTAAATACAACATAAAATAGTCCATAGAAATAATTATAAATAAAAATAGTCTTCATCATGCTAGCTCTTTGTCGAGTCTAATTTTTGAATTTTCCCATTCCTAATCTAATCTAGACTAGACCCTATGCTCACCTAATATAGATCCTCGACTTGAGTTAGGAACTTTGTTTAATTTTGGAGTCGCCACCCAACTGTTATTGGGAAAGATTGAATTAAGACTAAAGGAGCGGATTAGTCTTAATTTGGACCACTAGTCGTCGTGATTTCCTCTTCTTGTTTTTGGTGAAAAGAGGAAAAGGAAAACCAGAGTTTCTAAGTTCGGAGGCTAACCTATTAAAACCTTATGGTTACCACCTAATCTCTTAAAATTATCTCTATCTAGAAATTTCTTTTATTTTGTTTCTGTTGCTTTGTGTTTTTGAATGAGTTATTTGAAAAAAATGATTTTTTATTTCATTTTATGGGTTGACCCAAACGGGTGCCTACGTACCTGCTATTTAGGATCAAACAAGTCGTAGTTCGCTTTTCCTGAAAATATTTAGTGGGTTTGTGGATTTTAATTTTTTGAAATCTCTTTTGATTTATGTTGTTACCATTTTTTGGATTTTCCTAAAAAAATCTAAACCTAAGCTTTAATTTGACTTTTTGTAAATAATTCTAAAGGAAAACATCAATTTTGGATTTATTTGAGAAAATGATTTTTCTAAGTGATAAAACTCATTTTTTTCCATTTTTATAATTTTTGAATTTTTTATTATTTTTGTAATTTTTTATGATTTTTATGATTTTTTATGAGTTTTCATGATTTTTATAATTTTTTATAATTTTTATAATTTTTTTATTAATTTTTTTTTATAATTTTAAAAATTTTCCTCCTAGGTTCTTATCTATCCTATTTAAAATCTAAAGTTTTATTATTATTATTTATTATTTTTTTAATATCTTTATTATTTTTCTACATTTTTATTATTTATTATTTTGATTATATATATATATTTTTCTTATTTTTATTATTAAATCCTAAAAAATCTAATTCCTAGCATTTTTCTATTTATTGAAATATAACTAATACATAAATAAATAAATAACTAACTAACAAATAAATAACAAAATAAAAATAATCGAAATAAATAAAAAAAAATAATAAAAAAAATCGAAAAATCCGGAAAATCCGACTTACCTGGATTAGGGTCGGTGTGCGGGTCAGGTCGGATCAGGTCGACTCGAGTCGGGTTGGATCGGTCGAACGCGGCGGCGGGGAGTACTCGTTGGCGGCGTTCCGACGGCCTTTTGCAGCGGGTGAGGTGTCGAATCCTAGGTTATCAAGAGTGAGGAATCCAATGGTGGCGGTGGTTTGCTCCAGAAACGCCTCCTGGTGGTTGCTTAGCTCCTGATCGGCGGTCGCGGCTTCGATTTCCTCCAGTGGTCTCCAATTCACTCTTTTCTCTCACTTTCTCTCGCTTTTGATCTCTGGTTTTGCTTCCTCCCCTCCTCCTCTATTTATAGGCGCTCACAAACTCCTCCGGATAAGCTTAAATCCGGAGATTTAGATAAACCCATATTTTTCCGTTTTTTAGATTCGATTTTATCCCGGCGGTTTGATGTTGATCTCTTGTTTTTCTTTGATTTATCTGATAGATTTGGCTTTATCTTGACAGGAATCCAAAAGATTTGAGGAAAAATGAACGATTCCGCCTTCGTCGGACCTGCTTCGGCTTCCTCTCACGTCTGTTCGGACGAAGAAGACGATCACGCGCGACACACATGACTTTCCTCGGCCAATCACATGCTGCCACGTGGCCGCTTCAGGGAAAAGAAAGAAAATTTTTTGTTGAGCGCACGCGGGGGATTCGAAATCGTGACCTCTAGCTTCCACACGTTCCGAAGCGCGCACACGAGCCAACTGAGCTGGCCTAATTTCCTGATTTTCTTTACATCGCAAATTGTACATATGCGATGCAATTTTTCCATTTTTTTGTATTTTTTGAAATTTCTAAAATTTGTAAAAATTATTTATCCCTCATTATTGCCATTTTTGAAACCATTTTTCAAAATTGATGTGTTTTCCTATTTATTTTTATTTTTTTGAATATTTTTATTATTTTTTGCTAAATTAGAAAAAAAAGGAAAAAATTGGGAAAAATTGGAAATTGATTATTATTGATTCTTAGGGCAAAAATGGGGTGTTTATAGTTACCCCTCTTTGTAGTAAAGTTTGAAAAACTTAACTACAAAGACGAGAAAGACGCCATTTTTGGCCTCTTGATTGAATAGATAACGCCTTGGTTTGGCTGGTTATCTAGAATTTGGTTTTTGGCAGGAAAATGCTCCAAAAGCTAATAATCCCACGATTCTGAATGGTCCTAACAATTTAGAGTAATGTTCCCTTCTCGAAAAGTGCTTTATGGGCTGACTAATTGGCGATAGGAAACATCTCAAGCATTGTTTAGGAGTGTAGAAAAAATGATGATAGGAAGCGTTTTATCAAACTAGTAACCTTGAAAAGAAGATTATCTTAGGAAGCGCCCTTATGAGCTAGCTACCTGTCAATAGAAGCGTCTGGTTAGACTAACGACTGTTTGGAAAAATATTTCCAAAAAGTGCTCCTATGAGCTGACTAATCGGTCATCAAAAGTTTGAAAAAGTGCTCCTATGAGCTGATTACTTGATAGATTCGAAAAGTGCTCCTTTGAGCTAACTAATCAAGGGAGTCTAGGAAAGTGCCCCTTTTTGACTGACTAACTTATGATAGAATGTCTCAAAAAGTGCCCCCTATAGGCTGACTTTGAGATCAGATATTTAGGAAAGTGCCCCTCTTGGGCTGACTAACCTATGATAGAATGTCTCAAAAAGTGCCCCCTATGGGCTGACCTTAAGATAAGATTTTTAGGAAAGTGCCCCTCTTGGGCTGACTAACCTATGATAGAATGTCTCAAAAAGTGCTCCCTATGGGTTGACCTTGAGATAAGATTTTTAGGAAAGTGCCCCTCTTAGGCTGACTAACTTATAATAGAATGTCTCAAAAAGTGCCCCCTATAAGCTAACCTTGAGATCAGATATTTAGGAAAGTGCCCCTCTTGGGCTGACTAACCTATGATAGAATGTCTCAAAAAGTGCCCCCTATGGGCTGACCTTGAGATTAGATATTTAGGAAAGTGCCCCTCTTGAGCTGACTAACCTATGATAGAAATATCTCAAAAAGGTTCCCCTATGGGCTGACCTTAAGAGAGGATATTTAGGAAAGTGCCCCTCTTGGGCTGACTAACCTATGATAAAAATGTCTCAAAAAGGTGCCCCTATGGGCTGACCTTAAGAGAGGATATTTAGGAAAGTGCCCCTCTTAGGCTAACTAACCTATGATAAAAATGTCTCAAAAAGGTGCCCCTATGGGCTAACCTTAAGAGAGGATATTTAGGAAAGTGCCCCTCTTGGGCTGACTAACCTATGATAAAAATATCTCAAAAAGGTGCCCTTGTGGGCTAACCTTAAGAGAGGATATTTAGGAAAGTGCCCCTCTTGGGCTGACTAACCTATTAAAGGGGATGTTTAGACAAGTGCCCCACTATGGGCTGACTCATCTTATACTTTTTGAATATGCTTTCTACTGACTGATCTAAATGATGTGATGCTTTTCATGATATGATGATAGTTATTCATTTTAATATGCTTGCCAATTTATCGTGGATGGCAACCAAACAACCGAACCTTCGTGCTGGTTTGCTTCTGCTTCACTTCTTCTCATCTTGACACGAGGTTGAAAATCTTGATGTGCTTCCTTTCTTGTGCGCATGGCTCTTTTGCCGGTAGTGTTATCCTACTAATGTGCTAAGTTTTAATGCTCAAGAATAGAATTATATTACAAAATTTATTGAGATTCATTATTATTTTAGTGTTTATCATTCATTGGTGAAGTGATGGGTAATGTGTTTAGGAATATTTGTTGCGATGAGAATTGATTGGGATTATTGACCATTCAGGGACATTAACTTTGCTTGTAAAAAGTAAAAACTCGACTCAACGAAATTTGTATCGAACATTGGCTTTCGTAAACATTGTCAAAATTTCAATTCCCTTGCCTAAGGATAGTACATCTTTACAGCATCTGTGTTAGTGGGGTCTCTCAATTTCGGACCATCCATTTGAGTCAGTATCAAAGCACCTCCTGACAGAACCTTTTTCTTGTTAAATGCTCGGGCCATCCTTTGTTGGTAACACTGGCCATGACATAGTGCGGTAAGTCTTTTTTCATCAATCAGATTCAGCTGATCAAGCCTCTTCTTTACCCAATCTGATTCGGTTAGCTGAGTTTCTGACAAGATTCTGAATGATGGTATTTCGACTTCAACTGGTAGCACTGCTTCAATACCATATACCAATGAATATGGGGTGGCTCCAATAGATGTTCTTATTGAAGTCCTATAAGCCATGAGAGCAAACGGTAACATTTCGTGCCAATCTTTATAAGTGGTTGTCATTTTCTTGATGATCTTTTTGATATTCTTGTTAGCTGCTTCTACTGCCCCGTTCATCTAAGGTCGGTAGGGAGTTGAATTTCTATGGTTTATGCGGAACTATTGACATAAACCTGTCATCGACTTACTGTTAAGATTGGTGCCATTGTCAGTGATAATAGACTTAGGAACTCCATATCGGGCTATTATGTCCCTTTTCAAGAAGCGGACTATTACCCCTTTGGTGACATTAGCGTATGACGAAGCTTCTACCCATTTGGTGAAGTAATCAATCGCTACCAGTATAAACCTGTGGCCATTGGATGCTGTCGGAGTGATAGGGCCTATTATGTCGATTCCCCACATGGAAAAAGGCCATGGTGCTGACAATAAGTGCAACTCATTGGGCGGAGCATTTATTCGGTTCGCATATACTTGACACAAATGACAGTGCTTGACATATTTTATGCAATCCGATTCCATGGTTAACCAATTGTATAATAACCTCATGATTTTTCGGGCTAACATGTAGCCATTCATATGAGGTCCACATACTCCTTCATGTACCTCTTTCATCAGTTCGCATGCTTCATTTTTGTCCACACATCTCAACAAGGTGGTATCAAATGATTTTTTGTAGAGCATAGACCCACTTAGTAAGAAATGACTTGCTAACCTTCTGAGTGTTTTCTAGCCATTCTTGCTAGCCATTTCAGGGTATTTACTTTCTTGGAGAAAGGTCCTGATGTCGTGATACCAGGGCTTGTCATCATGTACTTTTTCTATGGTTAAACAGTAGGCGGGCCGATTTTCGATGTCTATCTTCATCGGTTGGATTTCGGCTCCCCCTATTATATGGATCATAGATGCTAGTGTGGCTAGTGCATCTGCAAACTGATTCTGAGTTCTCGGGATGTATGTGAAAGAGATTGCCTTGAATTCTTCGATTAGCTTTGTCAAGTGTTGATGATACAGTACCAGTTTAGGGTCTTTAGTCTTATATTCCCCTCTTGTCTGTAGTATAATGAGTGACGAATCTCCGTATACTTCTAATTCGCGGATTTCCATTTGGCAGGCCATTTTGAGGCCAAGAATGCACGCCTCATATTCCGCGATATTATTGGTATATGGAAATGTGAGTCTTGTCGCTGCAGGGAATTGAGTGCCATCTGGGGATATCAATACTACCCCAACTCCGTAACCGAATACGTTGGCGGCTCCATCGAAAAACAGCTTCCATTTCGGGTTCTGTTCTATCCCAAAGTCTTCTACCGGTATATCTTCCACTGTTAATATATTTTCGTCCGGGAATTGGGCTTGTAGTTCTTGGGAATCTCTCTCGACAGGGTGTTCTGCCAATTGTTCGGCTAAGGCTTGCCCTTTCATCGAGTTCTGATTTATGTAAGTGATGTCAAACTCGGATAGGAGCATTTGCCATTTAGAGATTCTCCCTATCAAAGCTGGTTTCTCTGCTAAGTATTTCAAGGGATCATGTCTTGTCAACAGCTCAATATAATAGTAAAGGGTGTATTGCCTTAGTCGATGCATGACCCAAATTAGAGCACAACAAGTCTTCTCCATCTCTGAGTACCTTTGTTCCCCGTTTGTGAATTTCTTGCTCAAATAATATATGGAACACTCTCTTCCCTCTTCATCTTTCTGCCCCAGCACACAACCCATGGATTCAGGGAGTATAGTGAGGTATAAGAATAAGGGCTTCCCCTGCTTCGGGACTATCAAGACCGGGGGTTTTATAAGGTAGTCTTTGATCGTCCTGAATGCTTCTTCGCATTCATCATCCCATTCTATGGTGGCATTCTTTTTTAACAGACGGAATAGTGGCCGGCATTTATCGGTGAGCTGTGAGATAAAACGAGCTATATAGTTTAATCTTCCCAGCAAGCTTCTTACTTTTTTAATGGAGCGTGGGGAAGATAACTCTAATATAGACTTTACCTTGTCAGGATCGATTTCAATGCCCTCCTGGCTTATGACAAACCCTAACAATTTCCCCGTTGTGACCCCGAAAGTGCATTTCTCTGGGTTTAACTTGAGCCGGAATTTTCTCAGTCGCTTAAACAATTTCCTCAGGATATCTATATGGCTTTCTCCTTCCTTAGATTTGGCTATCATGTCGTCGACGTATACTTCAACCTCTCGATGCATCATGTCATGAAGTATCACGACCATGGCTCTCTGATACGTTGCCCCGGCATTTTTCAAACCAAAGGGCATGACTTTGTAACAGAAAGTTCCCCATGTTGTGATGAAAGTCGTTTTGGTTTTGTCTTCTTCAGCCATTTTTATTTGATTATATCTTGAGAAACCGTCCATGAATGAGAAAAGATGGTTTCCCGCAGTGTTGTCCACTAGAACATCAATGTGAGGTAGGGGGAAGTTATCCTTTAGTGTAGCTTGGTTTAAGTCTCGAAAGTCTACGCATACACGTACTTTTCCATTCTCTTTCATAACAAGGACTATATTTGCTACCCATTCTAGGTAATCGGGCACTTCGATGAACCCTACTTCTAGCAATTTCTTGACTTCTTCCTTAATTTTTAGCAAGATGTCAGGCCTAAATCTTCTTAGTTTCTGTTTTTTAGGTTTGACATCCTCCCTTGTGGGAAGCCTATGAACCACTATTGATTGGTCGAGTCCTGGCATGTCACCATATGACCAGGTGAACACATCTGCATATTCTATTAATAGCTCGGTTATCTCACATTTTTTCTCGGCACTCAAACTGGTCCCGATTTTGAGGTTTTTAGGTTTTTCCATGCTTCCTAGATTTACTGTCTCCACCGGCTCATCGATCGAAATTCTGCTTTGTTCATTTTTTTGCCAATTTTCTTGTATTATTTCGTGGTCAAGGATATTGCCTTCAACAACTGACCCAGCAGCGTTGGAAACGATATCAGCGTTTTTATTTTCTACCGACGCGAAATATCCCTGATGTTTGCTGGTAGGAGATCTAGGTAAAGTAAAGATGAAAGCATGTATATAAAAAAAAAAAGACTGTAATTGAATTGATAAAGAGTCTCAATAAAATTCGTTCAATAATCATTCTCTATTTTTGAGCTGACCTAGAACTATTGATAGGATAACAAAACCAATTGTTCAGAGCTGGATGTTGATTGGACGTGCGGGGGGTTGGGCTCCCATTGCTGACATCACCTTCGCTTATCCGAGGCTCTTGAATGATATTTGCTTTTCGGAAAGATTGTTGGAGAGGTGGAATGCACATCTGGGTGTTGCTTGGCTTCCCTTTTTTTTTGCCTTTAACACCTTTTGCTTGCGCTTCTTCTTCGGCTGTGGGAGCGTACCTTAGTCCAAACGTCCCTTGCTGCCCCTCTTTAAACTGAAGGCCCTCCTTGCTGGTCACTACGTTCACTTCATTGAAAATTTGTAGTCCAAGGTCTTCTGAACCTTCCTCCCCAATATATGGTATGGCAATCTCCTTGTATATGGCGTAATCCTGCTCGCCAAGTACGGTGACTATCTGCCCGTTCACAATGAATTTGACCCTTTGGTGGAGACTAGAGGGGATGGCTCCAGTAGCGTATATCCAGGGTCTTCCCAAAAGTAGGTTGAAAGACCTTGGGATGTCGAGGACCTGTAAAGATATGTGGAATACTTGTGGACCAATTTCCACCGGTAGGTTTATCTCCCCTACTATATCTCTTTTTGACCCATCAAAAGCTCTGACCACCGTTGAGCTAGGTGTTATATTGCTTGGATCGACCCCCAATAGGTCGAGGGTAGCCAGTGGGCAAACGTTGAGGGACGATTCGTTGTTGATGAGTACCCGGGAGACAATTGTGTCGTTGCACCTGATGATCCACGCAAAAAGAGATACAAAATGAGCGTGAATAAATACCGGCAAGTGTACCGGATCGGATCAAGTAATATAGTGAGAGAAGAGTGTTGAACCACGAAGATTGATTAAGTAATAGACCTATATCAACTTCTACTATTATTTAGGCAATGATATTTGATGAGATCAAATGTGAATGAATTATACTAAATGCGGAAAAAAGGAATTGTGTTGAAAAATGATGAATTGATGGTGGGAAATAGAATCCACCCTAATTCTACTAATCATATTTCCTTCATGTTATAATAACTCATAGCTCTATGGATTTTCACAAGAAATTGACAAAACCTTAATCCTTTTTCAAGTTTTAAAGTATCATAACCCTAATTTGATTTAATAGCTCCCACTAATTTAAATCAATGGAGGATTCTAATTCACAATCATAAATTTCCCAATTATATGATTGCCTAATATCTTTAAAATAATTTCTCCTAATCCCTTAGTGAAAAATTTAATAAAAATATTGCATGAAACACTTAGGTCAATTTCTAATAAAATTCAATAACGCTGCTTCTACATGAATTATTAAATCTTACTTAGGAATTCCTGATAAAACCTAAATTCCTCTTTCAAGTCATTTACATTCCTATGCATTGATTTCAATTACAAAATACAATTCATAGCAGGACTTCTTATATGAAAATTCCGTATATCTATATGTCCTATAACATGAATACAATGATCATTTTAGTTTGAATTATGGCTTCATCATGTTTCCCACAAGGATGATTTAGAACATCATGGTATGAATTGCATAAAAACAATTGAAATAAATAGGTGCAATGGAATTCATATTGAATAACAAGAATAAACTAATAAATGGCATAAAAGAATATAAAGTAAATGAAACAAGTGCTATAATCTTCAAGAGTTGTAGAACTTCAATCTTCCGAAATGATTCCTAGAATTCTTCAATTGAGAGCAAAATTCAGCAAAATAACATTCTTTCTTCAAACTAAAATTTGGAATAACATGAAATGTAAAAGAATTAAAGAGAATATAAAATCCTAAAGTTCCTAAGGGAATTCTAATGATTCAAAAGGAAAATAAAGGATGCTAAAACAAATGATTCTAAAACAAAGGATGATGCCTTCAAGGTTCACACAAGGGGTCTATTTATAGATCCAAAGAGGAGGAGGATAAGGTTGATCTGATGAGGAATTGAGTCAGCAAATTAATTAAGATACGATTTTGGAGAGATTTTCGCAATGGATATCCCAGGAGCAATGTAAGCCGGCTCAAGGCCGGTGGCTTTGATGTGTTTTGAGGCCGGTTTAATGTAGGTAGGCTCAAGGCCGGTGGCCTTCAACGCAATCCTCCACTCACTTCTTCAATTTTGTGAAAAACTCCTCCAATTAACTTGTAATTTACTTTTGGGTCCTCAAAACCTGAATTTTCACAATAAACACCATTAAATATCATTTCTTTATATTTTCTTATAATATTGAAATAAATTTAATATACATCTAAAAGAAAATATAAGTATAATGTGATCTTATCACCTGACCATTATGAACAGTGGTTTTGTATGATGGTCTCCCTCCTCCCCTAGCTCTTCTAGAGAGAAAGATATCTGATCTATGGTGAAAATAGAATCCGCCACGTGACTTATTTTGTCTATAGCGATGCCTTCTGGGACCTGAATCTGTTTGAGCACTTTGAAGAGTGCTTCCCTGTGAGGCTCAGATGCTGTAAGAAGGCCCATAAGTGATATTTGTGCTAGAACTTTGTTTAGTTGTTCCATTATCTTGTATTCACTTGCCTTGACCATCTTTGTAAACGCAGTGAGCCCTTCTTCTTCTTCCTCTCCTTTTTCCACGTTGGGCTCTTTGGTCGGGGCTCTATACTTTGGGTCTTATATTCTCCCCGAGCGGGTGATTCCTCCCACCATAGGAGGTCGCTCTTGTTCGAGGGCCCGATAGTCGAAAGGTGCATCTTTGTAACTCTCTGCCGGTATCGAGACATTAAATACATATTTTTTTCTTGGGATCTGTATCTCAGCTGGTTGTCCCTCATAGCACTTTATAACCCTGGGCTTCTGATGAGAATTGATCATGTTTATAGTCTTCTCCTCTTCCTTTGGCGGGTTGTCCTCCTTCTCAAATTCTGGCCCCCATCCGCTAGGTGGCCCATACTCCGTTGGGGTGTAAGAATAGTTCACCAAGTATTCAAACCTCCCATGTGATTCTCCCAAAGTGCCGACTGTTGGGTCTCCGGCTAACCATCTTCTTTTGATATGTGACTTTGGGGCTTCCTCTGGAACTTGACGGGATTGCTTCTTCTGTTGCTCCGTCGTATTCTGTTTAGGGGCTTCTTCAGGAGCCGACTCCTCAAATGTGATCATGTTAATGGTGGGCTTGTGATTGGGCAGTAGATTGGTGTTAACATTGGGTGCTGGGGTGTTCACAAAATCCAGTTGTATGATTCCTGAATCGATTAGGTCTTGGATTTTGTGCCGGAGCCTCCAGCACCTATCTGTAGAATGCCCCTCCTGACCCATATGGTAGTCACATTTGAGGCTTGAGTCGAAATTCTTGGACTTGTACCGGTTGTCGGGGATCTCGAAGCTGATTAAGTTGTCCGCCCTCAACCGAGCAAAGACTTGATTGAGCGGTATGGGGATTGGAGTGAATTGCCTTGGGACCCTGGTGGCCTGGGTATGACATGTCGTGGATTGCTGGGTTGGGGTACTCATGGTCTGAAATGTCACCCGAGTCCCAGCTTTTTCTGCCTTACCGAAATGGATTGTGTTGACGGTTAACTCCTTAGCTCTATTTCCTCCTAAGGGCCTTTATGTTGGTGTAACCCTGGGAGGATCCATTATTTGGAGTCTGCCGGTGGTGATGGCATTTTCAATCCGACATCCCGCAGCTACCACCTCTGCAAAGCTGGATGAGGTCTGGCCTACCAGATGTGAAAAGTAGGTCTTGTCCAGGGTGTTGACAAAAATGGATGTCAACTCCTTCTCAGAGATTGGGATTGCTACTCTGGCGGCCTGGGCTCTCCAGCGCTGAGCATATTCCTTAAACGACTCAGTATGTCTTTTCTGTAGACTTCCCAGATCAATCACAGATGGGGCGACTTCAATATTGAACTTGTACTGGTCATAGAAGCCCGGGCTAGCTTCTCTCAGGTGTTGACACTGTTGAAGTCCAGGTGGGTGTACTAGACTAATGCAGGGCCTGTGAGGCTGTCTTGGAAAGTCTGGATCATGAGTTGGTCGTATTGAGCATACTTGCTCATCTTTCGGGCATATAGCCTGGTATGCATTTTGGGGCACCCGGTCCCATCGTATTTTTCAAACTCTGGGGTTTGAACTTCTCAGGGTATACCTCTTCCCTGTACACTGGCAGACTGGTGATCCCGGCCTGCTCGAAACCATCAGGACCCTCGATTGTTTTCATCTTATCATGGAGCTGCTGGAAGAGTCTCTTCTCCATCTCCTTCTGTCTCTCTTCCATCTCTCTCTTCAGGTCATTAGAGGTTGGCCCCTAGTTGATCTTCGGCTCATATTCAAAAGCCGGGTTGAGGTGGGAATTGATTTCTTCATACTCCGGAGGCTATCCCTCCACTGCTTTCCCTTTCCGGGCCCCTGAATGTTCTTCCTAGGTTGGTTGAGTGGTGCGAAGGAGGCCGATGCTTTCAGTTAGGAGGTGGACCTGGGCAGCCAATTGTTAGACCGTTTGTTCTAGGGATATGATCCTGGAGTCTGAGGCAGTTTCAACATTTGTGTTGTTGCGGTTATCGCTACTGTTGGCCATTTTTGTTCTTGAACGTGTGCGAATTGGGCTTCTGGGAGGGTTCGGTTGCTTGGGAGCTATCTTGATACCTAGCGTGCATTTTGTTTTTTCTTTAGTAAAATGTATGCAAGATGCTATGCATGTGTCACACGGATGCTTAAAAAAAAAAACGGTTGACAATTGATTGACGATGTAATATTGAAACTTTCACTTTTATTAATATTGGAAATTTCAGAGTTCAAAAGAAAAATAAAAGATTACAAATGATGATCTATTTCCTAGCTCTTTTGGTCTTCTGTTGTGGAGACTCAGGCTTCCCGTTGATGACAGCTTCTAATTCTTTAACTCTAGCTTAGGTCTTCTCCAGCTGAGCTTCCAAGGCTTTGCTGATTGCTGCTTTGCAGATACCTAGTAGTCTGCTGAAAGTACCGGTTGGCCAGGCCTCGAGATCTGGCACATAGATTTGATCGGCTAATGTTGGAGCCTGTAGCAGCTGGGTGTACTCTTCTAGGATAGGGGTGATTTCATGAGGCCCGATAAAGAAAGCTGCAGGCTCGATTTCCCATAAATGGAGCATGGCCCGTACCAAAGGCAAATTCACCTCCATCTTTGTTAGTGAGAGGATGGGCCCTATTTTCTGCTGGATGAAGGCCTGCTCCTCTAGATTGTATAAGGTAAACCAGTGGTCCAGTACCAACTTTGGATCTAAAGGTTTGTACACCCAGATCTCTTTGCGGAGGAGGCGGTCGACTGCGGTGCTAGCCATCTATTACAACAAGAAATTTTCCTAATTACAACCAGAACTATAACATTACAGGGAAATCGATCTGAACTCCATTGAATAAAACAACAAATATTACATCATCGACAAATGTCAACCCACGATGTTATGTATGCAAATAGGTTGGTTCTAACTGGTCCCCAAGCTCTATGGCCTCCCGCATTCTCGGAGAAATGGATCTCAGGCTATATCGAAGCATCGGGTGGGGTAGCCTAATCGGTCCCGAACGGTGATCAACTCACTTCGCCCGAAACCTACACAATGGCTCCCCATCTTAGGGTTCTAGGACGGTCCAGGTTCGACCGCATCTATTCACACAAACATATGCATGCATGCAGACCCCAAAGTAAAGAAAACTAACCTTAGCTAATCCCTGAAAAGTTAGTAACAGAATAATAATTGAAGGACATTTCTTTAAAATAACAATTTGAGGAGATTCAGGTGGCTAGCCTACTGGAACTAGCGGGTCCCCAGTGGAGTCGCCATCTTGTCGAGTCTAATTTTTGAATTTTCCCATTCCTAATCCGATCTAGACTAGACCCTATGCTCATCTAATATAGATCCTCGACTTGAGTTAGGAACTTCATTTAATTTTGGAGTCGCCACCCAATTGTTATTGGGAAAGATTGAATTAAGACTAAAGGAGCGAATTAGTATTAATTTGGACCACTAGTCGTCGTGATTTCCTCTTCTCGTTTTTGGTGAAAAGAGGAAAAGGAAAACCAGAGTTTCTAAGTTCGGAGGCTAACCTATTAAAACCTTACGGTTACCACCTAATCTCCTAAAATTATCTCTATCTAGAAATGTCTTTTATTTTGTTTCTATTGCTTTGTGTTTTTTAATGAGTTATTTGAAAAAAAATGATTTTTTATTTCATTTTATGGGTTAACCCAAACGGGTGCCTACGTACCTGCTATTCAGGATCAAACAAGCCGTAGTTCGCTTTTCCTGAAAATATTTAGTGGGTTTGTGGATTTTAATTTTTTGAAATCTCTTTTAATTTATGTTTTTACCATTTTTTGGATTTTTCTAAAAAAATCTAAACCTAAGCTTTAATTTGACTTTTTGCAAATAATTCTAAAGGAAAACATCAATTTTGGATTTATTTGAGAAAATGATTTTTCTAAGTGATAAAACTCATTTTTTTCTATTTTTATAATTTTTGAATTTTTATTAATTTTTTATTATTTTTGTAATTTTTATGATTTTTTTATGATTTTTATAATTTTTTATGAGTTTTCATGATTTTTATAATTTTTTATTATTTTTATAATTTTTTTATTAATTTTTTTTTCATAATTTTAAAAATTTTCCTCCTAGGTTCTTATCTATCCTATTTTAAAATCTAAATTATTATTATTTATTATTTTTTAATATCTTTATTATTTTTCTACATTTTTATTATTTATTATTTTGATTATATATATTTTTTTCTTATTTTTATTATTAAATCTTAAAAAATCTAATTCCTAGCATTTTTCTATTTATTGAAATATAACTAATACATAAGTAAATAAATAAATAACTAACAAAAAATAAATAACAAAATAAAAATAATCGAAATAAATAAACAAAATAAAAATAATAAAAAATCAGAAAATCCATAAAATTCGACTTACCTGGATCCGGGTCGGTGCGCGGGTCGGGTTGGATCGGGATAACTCGGGTCGGGTCGGATTTGTCGAACGCGGCGGCGGGGAGTACTCGTTAGCGGCGTTCCGGCGGCTTTTCGCAGCGGGTAAGGTGTCGAATCCTAGGTTATCGAGGGTAAGGAATCCAATGGTGGTGGTGGTTTGCTTCAGAAACGCCTCCTGGTGGTTGCTTAGCTACTGATCAATAATCGCGGCTTCGATTTCCTCCGGTGGCCTCCGATTCACTCTTTTCTCTCACTTTCTCTCGCTTTTGATCTCTGGTTTTGCTTCCTCCCCTCCTCTTCTATTTATAGGCGCTCATAAACTCCTTCGGATAAGCTCAAATCCGGCGATTTGGATAAACCCATATTTTTCCTTTTTTTAGATTCGATTTTATCCCGGCGGTTTGATGTTGATCTCTTGTTTTTCTTTGATTTATTTGATAGATTTGGCTTTATCTTGATAGGAATCCAAAAGATTTGAGGAAAAATGAATGATTCCGCCTTCGTTGGACCTGCTCCGGCTTCCTCTCGCGTCTGTTCGGACGAAGAAGACGATCACGCATGACACGCGTGACTTTCCTCGGCCAATCACATGCTGCCACGTGGCAGCTCTAGGGAAAAGAAAGAAAAATTTTTGTCGAGCGCACGCGGGGGATTCGAACTCGCGACCTCTGGCTTCCACACGTTCCCAGGCGCGCACACGAGCCAACTGAGTTGGCCCAATTTCCTGATTTTCTTTACATCGCAAATTGTACATATGCGATGCAATTTTTCCATTTTTTTTGTATTTTTTGAAATTTCTAAAATTTGTAAAAATTATTTATCCCTCATTATTGCCATTTCTGAAACTATTTTTCAAAATTGATGTGTTTTCCTATTTATTTTTATTTTTTTGATTTTTTTTATTTTTTTTGCTAAATTTGAAAAATTGGAAAAAATTGGGAAAAATTGGAAATAGATTATTATTGATTCTTAGGGAAAAAATGGGGTGTTTACACTCTTACATAGGATTCGTCGGCCCAAATCATTGCCAGTTTAGGTCGGTCCATGGATAACCCACAAGCTAAGTCTTAGTGAGTTTGTCCATCACCCTATAAAGCATGATAAGTATGTCTGTTGGAATATACAATACATGAATAAGAGAAAAGAGGTTAGTAAACAAATAATTCCTAGGTCGATTTGCTCAAAATGGGCCCTCATCGCCAAGATTTGAAATCTTTTGGCTCTTGCTCTAATGATAGGTTTTGTCAAATTTTGATTCCTATCAATATGTCAAATAGTCATGATGAGTTATGTGACATCAGCCGAGTATGCAAGTGTAAGAAAGTAAAAGTTATGGAAAGAAGAAGAAAAGAGAAGAGAAACTTACTTGAATATGGTTGTGTGAGGAATTTGTGAAATGATTATGTAGTGTGTGAGTATAAATCATGAGAAGAGGAAAACGATGATTGAGAGACTAGGGGAAGGTTTTCTGTAACGGTGTGGAGAGTAAGAGAGAGAAAAATGAAATATATATATATATAGGGGTGGTCAACACGGGTTGCAGCATGGTCGTGCTTGTAGCTGTGTTGACTTCGAAAGTTCCATAGATCTTTAGATAAAGTCAGCTCGGGCTATAGCACGGCCATGCTCGTGACCGTGCTAACTTCAGAAATTGCACAAATCATTAGATAAAGTCAGCCCTTGCTTCAGCATGGCCATGCTTGTAGCTGTGCTGACTTAAAAAAAAATCCACAGATTCTTAGATAAGTTATGCATATCGTGAGTACTGGTTGCGTAGGTGGGAATTATGAGATACCACACTAATGGACAACAACTTTTATTGTTGTGCACCTCTTAAAAGTGTAAATATATGTAAGAAGGGACTTACCAGATGCATTTAGTGATGGAAATTTGAAAGCCCTTACTTGTCATTAGTGTTTCCCTACACTTAGAGTTTGCTCTCATGCTCTTCACAAGCTTAGAAACTCCCCTTTTTATCTGCAAGTTCTAGAAATAACAAACTTAGGATAGTGTTAGTAAAAAGGAAATAAGAGAAACACTACATACCTCAATTAGACATGGATTGCCTCCTAAGAAGCACACTTGTTTAACATCGTTGGCTCGACACTCTTCACTTTCTTTCTCTAGGTCTCTAGTAGTTGGAGATCCAATTCCTCCTTGTCTTTAGCACCACTTACGTTGGACTAACCTAGCCATTATCAAATATGGTGTAAATAAGTCCAGCGTCAAGAAGTTTAATCACCTCCTTCTTAACCACCTCCTTCATATTAGGATTTAGTCGTCTCTATAGTTACATTACAGGCTTGAATCCTTCTCCTAATAAAATTTTGTGAGTACAGAAGGAGGGGTTGATATCTTTTATATAAGATATTTTCCAAGGACCGTGAGTAATTGGTCTTTCTGCTCTTGAGATAAATTTGAGGCTATAATAATCGGCAGGCTAGAGTCTTCTACAAGGAAGGCATATTCCAGGTAATCTAGTAGTTGTTTCAATTCTAACACTGAGGGCTCTTCTATAAACAGTTTAAGTCTTGCCTCATTTTTTGTTTTCAACTTTTCAAACTCATGTTGAGGTATGACATTTTCTGAAGCATCGAGCTTCTTAATGAGTAGCGCAACCTCTGGGTTATCTGCATCCTTCTTATCCTCCAATGTCAAGCTCAGCTCTAACTCATCTTTGCTTAGATCTTCCTTCATATGCTCATCTACTGACATATCGACAACGTCAATAGAGTAACAAGAGTCATCAATGTACATGGTATGTTTCATAGCAACAGCCATTTGGATTACCATATCTTCATCACCGATTCTCAAAGTAAGCTTGCCTCCTTCCACATCAACCATTGCCTTGGCGGTGGCTAGGAATGGTCTCCTAAGTATCAGAGGGATATCCCCATTGTCATCCATTTCTAAAACTACAAAGTCAATAGGGTAGATGAAATTTCCTACCTTTACCAAGACATCATTGATTATCCCCTTGGGAATCTTTATAGAGCGATCAGCAAGCTGCAAACTCATCTTAGTCGGTGTTAGGTTAGAAAGTCCTAACTTCTTGAAAAAGGAGTATGGCATTAAATTAATGCTGGCCTCAAGATCAGCTAGGGCCTTATCGATTGAAGTATCACCTATGATACAGAAAATTATGAAAATGCCCGGATCCCTTAGCTTTGAAGGAAGTTTATTCCAAATGATAGATGAGCAATTTGAATCAACTTCTATAGTAGACACATCCTCTAACTTCCGCTTGTTAGATAGAAGCTCCTTTAGGAACTTAGCATATTTTAGCATTTGTGAAAGTGCCTCTACAAATGCAATGTTAATGTGTAGTTGTTTAAATAGATCAAGGAATTTACCAAACTGCTCCTTGTCTTTGCTCTAGTTGAGGCGAGCTGGATAAGGGATTTTTGGCACATATTCTTTGACAGCCGGTGGTGATCTCCTCTTAGGATGTGTTTTCTCAGGTGTCATTTTCTCCTTTTCAATAGGTTGATTATCCTCTTGCTTCTTGTCATGCCATTGTTCAGATGGTAACTTTTTCCTACTTCTCAATGTAATGGCTTTTACATATTCCCTTGGATTGTTTTCCGTGTTGCTAGGAAGAGAGTCGGGTTGTCTCTCAGACATCATCTTAGCCAATTGGCCAATTTACTTCTCAAGATTGTGAATCGAAGCCTCTTAATTATGATGTCTAGCATCAGAGCTCTAGATAAATTGACTCAGAATATCCTCCAAGTTACTCTTTTTTTCTTGTTGAGGTGGTTGCGTTGAAGGAAGCGGTAAAGGCTGATAAAGTGGTGGCTGTTGCTTTGAATACCCTGGTGGTGGTAGATTAGCTCTCCAATAGTCTTGGTTTCCATAAGATAGATTAACTAGAACGAATGCCAGTGGAAGTATATGGTTGTTGCCATTAGTGCCATAAGCAACTAGCAACTTGTGGGTGTACTTCCCATACAGAAATGTGGCATCAATGGTAACAACAGGTCTAAGGAATCTCCACACTGCGATGCACGGCTGAATGCCTAGAATATCCACTTCAAAATAGATACACCGGGGGTACTCGATTTGCTCTACCCTTAATCTATTCATGTTTCGAGATTTGTATTTTTTATTGCATTGAGAAGTTTAGGTAGTTCATTGTAAGACTTCTCCCAATTCCCATACACGTACTCGTTAGCTCATTTCTTTCCCTTCCAAACCTGTCTCTTTCTGATCTTGTAGCCAAATTCTTGTTCAACAATAGAAATCATCTCGACCACCTTCATATCAGGATTATCCCTAAGAAGATTTAGAAATCGGTTGGCAAGGAGATTGCAATCCAACTGTAGGTGATTATGACTAATCATATTACATGTGTGCGGGCCCTTGAATCTCCTCATCACAAACATTCCCTCCAACTTCTTCTTTTGGGCCTGAAGCCTCCGTTTACAACCATCGTCCCTTCTCAAACAATAAATAGACCACAGTAGTGGACTAGACTATACAATAGTGAAGTTGCAATGCTTCTTTACATGGTAAGACTTCACTGCTTGAATGACATCCTCTTTCGTTCTGAATCTCATGCCCTTGTAGAAATCGACACTAGTGCTCGAACCACTACAAATATTAGTTTGTTCCTACTTGAAATAAATTTAACCACTATCACCCCCAAAATTGTAATACATAATAAGATCTTTAACTAGCATGGTTGGTGGTTTTACTTGCTTTGATCAATATATTGGCTATCTCGACTTGGTATGTACGGTTAGAGAGTCTTCTTTAAGTACTTCATCTTCCTCGTTCTCACTTTCCTCATTTTCCTCATTGGAGCTCTCCTTGTTATTGCTACTCTCCTCCTCAATACCTATTCCACCATCTGTGTCAGTTGTAGCCTTCGCTCCTACACGAGCCATGTACAGATCCCATGTGTCTGGTTGTTGTAATACTAGAGTAACTACTCTATCTATTTCATCCTCATCATTCACTTCCATTAGGGGTGGAATTGAGGTTCGAATTTCAAGGACTCTGGCTGCATTTCTGAAATGTCATGTGACAAATTTGGTTTATTGCTTGTATCGAATGTCTGCCTTATCGAGGGGCTTACCACAATGTTAGAAATTCTGATGAACAATTGTAGTATACCGCAATCTCCATATGATTCAATTGTTTCAATAAATTTTTCAACATCTTGGTCGTCCCTAATTACCATCAACGCATAACATTTATTGCCCCTATAGAACATAGGATGCTTGTGAATTATCTCAACCCCCACTTCGGTTAGATTAACTCCGATGCTACGACATATTCTGTATAAGAAATCACTGTAGTTAACGTTTTTCTTCATTTTTAACTTCTTTACCGAATCCCTATCATACTCCGACCCTTAGTTACCAGCCATAAATTTCCAAATGCATGGATCATCAATTTCATGTAATTAGCCATTCTTTCCTTATATACAGTACATATAAATTATAAGCTTTTAAAAAAATATGACAATTTTCAATAACAATCTAAAAATTTCCACAAAAAAAAAAGTTCCATAACATTTCAAATTTAAAATTTTTCCCCATTATTGCTAAACGAATTTTTTCTAAAAATTTGTTAGATATTATTTTTTAATAACATTTTCGCTGCTAAAAATTTCAATCATTTATGTATAATTTTACAATACTGTAAACATTATTTCACATTCTAGATATTATAAATTTTCATTATGATATTTTTTTTTTATATTTTCAATAACAACATTCTTCATATTTGCACAAAATAAAATTTCTATGTCATTTCTAATTTTAATTTTTCTCCCATTATTTCCAAATAAATTTTTTCTAAATATTTTTTTGAAATTATTTTTTAATAACGTTCTTTCCACTAAATATTTCAATAATTTCTATATTATTTTATAATGTTGTAAGAATTATTCTACATTCTACATATTTCACATTGTAGATAACAACAAATCCTCATTCTAATATTTATATAAATCTAATATTTATATTAGAATAAGGATTTATTGTTATCAGCAATAGTTGTGGGAAAAAAATAGATATGATATGAGTGTATTTGTGGAAAATTTTTTTGTTATTGTATTTATATATATATATTTTGTATTGTTGTCACATGATTTTTGGTTTTTATCTACGGTTGGTATAAAAGTAATACAAAATTGGATGATGGGATTAAATGGAGCGTTGCAAGAATTTGCCCACGCCTTAAAAAAAATAATATTGAAGGCACGAACCTTGTCCATGCCTTTAAGAAAAAAAAAATCCATGTATTGAAGGCACAGGCGAGGTTCGTGCCTTCAGTTAAAAATTTTTTCTTTCAACTAAAGTCGCATATGCATTTTGTGCCTTCGAAACCTATTTTAGTAATATTTATTACAGGTATAATATTTATGGATTTTTTTTTGAAAATTTACAACATTTAAGTATGTAACCCTTAAGAACCCAGTTGGATAACATGTAGATTTATTATTAAGTAGAATTACAAGTCATCTCCTTCTCTCCTTCTCTTCTTATATAGTAAAGATGGTGTCATTTTACAACCTATTTTATCTATATCTATATCTATTTTGTTTAAGTAGATAGATCATTTCAATGTCCACATTCTTCTCTTAAGTAATAATAATAATAATAAGTATATAGCTTTAAAAAATTAAATACAATTAAAATGACATTAGCAATTGTAAATCTTGAGAATTTCTCAATTACGATGCATATTGGCTAGAGATAATTTAAAGATATTCTTAAGAGTCAATAGGAAGCTAACCCTAACGCTAGAGATTACCTTAACTCCATTTATATAATAAAACCCTAAAACTATGAATTGAAAACCTAATTGAACCCAAACACTAAAATGTGGCCCTAAACCCTAAAGTAACCAATTAACACCTTAAATCCATCCAAAAACCTAAAATTAACAATTCAAAGCCCTAAATCAAGCAATAAGCCTTAAAACCTTAAATTAAACCTTAAAATTTAATCAAAATATGATATTTCCAACTACCTAAACACCTTAAATCGTACAAATAATCCTAAATGGCAAAACTAACTCACCAAATAACATTAATTAAATAAAATTGATGAAGTTGATCCCTAAATGAGGTGTAACAAGTCCATGTGCCTAGCAAATTTTCAAACCTAGTTACAAACTAACCAAAGCAACCAAATTGCCCTAAAATGCTCTACTTGAACACACTAGAAATAAACTCAATTAACAAAAAGAAAAATAAAATAAAATAAATAAATGGGATGATTTAATGATGCATGTGTTGGCCATGCTTAGGAAAGGGGGGAGAGATTTGACAAATCCCTCTAATCCAATGGCCATTCATGTTTTAAGGGAGATTAAGATAAGTAAACGAGGCTAATAGGTTGAAAGGTGTTAAGGTTGAGAAGTGAATTTGCCAAAAATGGAAGGGTGATTTGACCTAAAGCAAGCCACGAACCAATAGGTAATTAATTACCTTGACTAATTAATACCATTGTCATATGTACATTAAGGATATCCTAAGAAAGTAGAATAAAAAATACATACACACACAACTCTCTCTCACACAATGGGCCAAGCTTTCCCTCATCCCCCTCACTCTCAATTTCCTTCATTTTATCTAAGAAAAACACATAACTAATCTTCAAATTCTATCAAACTCCACCATCACCACCACACCACTACCACCTTGTAATTCCTCCACCACCATACACCTTACCCCACACACAACCACCACTTCCAACCACCATGCACCACCATAACCTACATAATTAACACTCCATCTAATTCCACCCAAACCGCCAAGCATTTTTTTTCCTAATTAAAGCCACATTCTCAAGCTAATAAATGGGACTTTTGGAGGGCATGTGTAACTCGCTAAATTTTCACCAGATAGAATTTCATCAAAAAAGCCTCTGATAGGAAGATATGTTTAAGATATAGTTCCAAATGAACCCTAGCAAGGTTTATTAATGTGCTCTGATACCAAAAAGTATGATGCGCCTTACAAATTCAATTGCAAACACATCCACAAATGGTGTGATCACTAAAATCAAATCAATAATGGCGTGATCAACAACTCTCCTTTGATCCCTAATTCACATAGAACCAAATGGAAATGATACTAAATGGTGTTGATGAACAATGCAATTGTATAAGAAGTAATGGACAAACAATATAAATGAATTAGAATTCCACTCAAATTAACTTGAATCACATTTGAAAATTAAGAACCCTAATTCATGTAAAGAACAATAAGTAACCAACTAAATTGCACCTAAATATGATGCACTAAAATATAATTTGAAACAATTAGAGAAAGATTGATATTACTCACAACCTCCTCAAGCTAATCTTGCCACAATTTCACAACTGAAATTGATAAGAGAAGTTTGCATGCAAGGACCCTTTCTTCATGGCAAAAGTGTATATTTTTCAAGTGGTCAAAAAAAGCTCCTTCTAAACCCTACTTAGTAAGTATTTATACTTGCTCCAATTAGGGTAAAAACAACAAAACTAACAAATGGCTGGTTCTTAAATAACAAAATACAATTACAAATAAGCCATCAAAATCACCGGTTCTTCTCTTCTATGGAACACTTGTTGGACCGGTACTTCTTTGATTTATGTAGGTTCATAAAATAACCCACAAGCAAGGCATTCAAGATTCAATCTATTCGGGTTGTAATCATGAACTCTAGTTTCTCTTCATGTATTTGTTCTTTCATTGTTAGGTCTATGGAAGAGTAAACCTAGACTTAGATCTCATTTGAACTATTTTGTTATATGATGAAGATATAATTTAATTGATGTTTTATTGATGTTCTTTTGTTCCATTACATGTGCTGCATAATTATCTTAGATTCATATTTCCAGAATATGAGTTTATGCTTAATATCATTTGAGTTGATTGAGAAATCGCTTTTATGATTAGATTTATGTTTTGGATGGGATTTGCTCATGTTTCTAGAGATAGAATATCGAAAATCTTCCGTTGAACATTCATTCGAATCGAGTTCTTATGCTTCATGCGATTCTAGATTGCTATTAATCAAGGAGAGATCCTAATTGATAAATCTAGGATTAGATAAGTAATTTACTTGAGAAAGTAATTATCTTACTTCTTGGAACTTAACAGCTTAAGAACTGAGAAACATTAATCCTTAGCTTCTAATGATTTATGTGACAATATAGGTATATAATGAGATCTAGGTTGTTTTGTTATAGAATTGAATCTTGTGTTGTTGAAGTGGCTTTAGTTTAAATTTTAGATTGTTGACTACTTTCATTTTTTATACACCTCATCTTAATTTAACGGTTAGATAATAGGGAAATAGCTAGTACTAGTAATTAGTAACCTACTCTCTGTGGGACGACCCTGTACTTAACACTATATTACGTCTACGGTAGGTACACTTGCCTATTGCAAACGTAGTTAGAATTAGGAATAGGCATTATAAATATTAAAACTACGGTTGGCAACGATCAAGTTTTTGGCGCCGTTGCCGGGGAGGAGGCACCGCTAATATTAGGAACACTTATTACTTATTAATCTAGCCACTTTATTTACTTCTGTTACTATTCCTTCTTTGTTTACTTAGAATTTAGGTACCACTGATTCTTAGATTTTAGTTCTTGTAGCGCATGACTAGGAGCCGATCCAAGGGCCTTGCTAATTTTAATCCGGAGCCTGAGAGAATCCTTACTCAATCACACAAAAGAGACAAGCACCCATCTCCATCCTCATCAACAAGGGTTAAGGAAGAGCTGGTGTTAGAAGAAATGGCTGACCCACAAAACAATCCTCCTCATGAGCTAAATCCATTGGTTGAGCTTAGGAGAACCAATGCTGAGTTCACCAGGCCAAGGTTGGATGGTGTTAGCTCTAGCATTATTATACCTAGGGTGGCGGCAAACAGTTTTGAGATTAAACCAGTCGTTATTCAAATGGTTCAACATTATGCCCAATTTGATGGTCTTGAGGATGAGGATCCAAACTCTCATATTCAATCCTTCCTGGAGATATGCGACACTTTCAAATTTAATGGAGTGAGTGAAGATGCGGTTCGTCTTAGACTCTTCCCATTTTCTTTAAGAGAAAGAGCTAAACAATGGTTAAACTCTTTGCCAAGAAGCTCCATCACCACCTGGGAAGAGTTGGTTACAAGGTTTTTGGACAAGTTCTTTCCACCTTCAAAGACCGCCAAACTTCGAGCTGACATCCAGTCTTATCACCAACAAGAGTCAGAAACACTTTATGAGGCTTGGGAACGTTTCAAGGAATCCTCATCATGGTGTTCCAGAGTGGATGCAGGTTCAGATTTTCTACAACGGTCTCAATTGTCAAACTAGACAGATGGTAAATGCTGCAGCTGGAGGCACAATTAATCATCAAACTCCTGAAGAAAGCTTAGCTCTCTTCGAGAATCTAGTAGTGAATAATTTTGAATGGTCACATTCTAGGAGTAGAGATAAAAGACTGGCAGGAGTTATTGATGTAGATGTGGCTACTACAATCATGTCAAAAGTAGAGGCGTTGTCTAGAAAAAATAGATAGATTGTCACTTTCAAAGGAGCAAGTATCCGCAGTTGAGCCCTCCTTTGGTGATGAATAAGTTGTTGAACAGGTGGATTATTTGGGAAATCAAATCCGGCCTCAGAATAATCCTTACAGTAACACATATAATCCAGGTTGGAGAAATCACCCAAATTTTTCATGGAGTAACAACAACAATTTTCAGAAAGGCAATCCCAATCCTCCCCCTGGTTTTCAAAGACCACCCGGTCAGAGTTTTAAACCACAATCATCAATTGAGGACATTCTGGCAAAATTGGTAAAAGATTCTGAAGATAGACAAAATTCATTGGACATGATTTTAAAGAATTAAGACACTACTCTCAGAAACCATGGCGCCTCAATCCACAATCTTGAGACTCAGGTTAGACAAATTGCTAAATTACTTTCAGAGAGACCTCAGGGTTCATTGCCAGGAAATACATAGACAAATCCTCGTGAGCATGTGAAAGCAATAACCTTGAGAAGTGGTAAAGAACTCCAGTCTGAGAATCAAGTAGAAAGAGGTGATGCATCCGCCTCAAAGGAGAAACAACTGATTGAAAATGATGAAGGAGAGCAACCAGAGAAGTTAGCTGAGAAGAAATCATCATCATCCAAGCTGATTCCAGAATATAAACCTCCCATTCCATACCCTGCAAGATTGAAGAAAGATAAGGTGGATGAGCACTATGGTAAATTTTTGGAAGTTTTTAAACAATTGCATATTAACCTTCCATTGGTTGAGGCACTGACTCAAATGCCTAGATATGCAAAGTTTCTGAAAGAATTATTGTCAAACAAGAGAAAATTGGAAGAGTTTTCTTCAGTGACTTTAGGTGGAGAATGTTCGGCAGTTATTCAGAACAAACTTCTAAAGAAGCTTAGGGACCCTGGGAGCTTCACCATCCTGTGTTTGATCAGTAACCTAACTGAGGAGAGGGACCTGGCTGATCTTGGGGTTAGTATTAATCTCATGCCATATCAACTCTTCAAGAAGCTAGGACTTGGGGAACCAAAGCCAACCCGAATGAGCTTGCAATTGGCAGATAGATCAGTCAAATTCCCAAGAGGAGTGGTTGAGGATGTGCTAGTAAAAGTTCAGGACTTCATTTTCCCAGCAGATTTCGTCATCTTAGATATGGAAGCAGATGGGGAGATCCTACTGATTCTTGGGAGACCATTTCTAGCTACTCCAAGAGTTATCATAGATGTGGGAAACGGGAAATTGGTGCTGCGAGAGGGAAATGAGGAAGTCATAGTAAAGATGCCGGATGTTCTTAAGCATAGTTTGCAACATGATGATACTTGTTTTGCAGTGGATGATCTTGATCTACCTATTTCAGAGTCAATGCAAGAATTTTTATGCAAGGATGCTTTAGAAATTTGTTTGACGAATGGGGATTAAGGAGAATCTGTGGGTGCATCAGTTAAAGAGATGACTGTCAGTCTTGATGGAAGTCCTGAGTTGAAGAAGGAGGGAAGTTTTGAAGAGTTAAATCGCTCTATTATTCAGAAAGCCAAGCCCTCCATTGAAGAACCCCCTGTCTTGGAGTAAAAGTTGTTGCCTGACTATCTCCAATATGCTTTCCTTGAGCAAGACTCTAAACTGCCCGTGATTATAGCCTCAGACTTGAGTTTGACCCAGAAGGATAAATTGCTGAATGTTCTTGGTCAACATAAGAAGGTTATTGCATGGAAGATGGCTGACATAAAGGGGATTAGTCCATCATTTTGTACTCACAAAATTCTCTTGGAAGAAGCTGCTAAATCAATGATTCAACTTCAATGCAGACTTAATCCAAATATGCGAGATGTGGTGAAGAAGGAAGTGATTAAACTACTTGATGCTGGAATGATTTATCCTATTTCTGATAGCACATGGGTGAGTCCAGTTCAAGTAGTTCCAAAGAAAGGAGGCATGACTGTTGTACCCAATGAGAAAAATGAGCTCATTCCCATGAGAACGGTCACAGGATGGAGAGTTTGTATTGATTACCGCAAACTCAATGATGCAACCAGAAAGGATCACTTCCCTCTCCCATTCATAGATCAAATGCTGGAAAAATTGGCAGGACATTCTTATTATTGTTTCCTAGATGGAATGTCGGGTTATTTCCAGATTCCCATTGCACCTGAGGATCAAGAGAAAACGACATTCACATGTCCATTTGGTACGTTTGCATATAGGAGAATGCCTTTCGGCTTGTGTAATGCCCTTACCACCTTCCAGAGGTGTATGCTTGCAATATTTAAAGATATGGTGGGAGAAAATATGGAGGTTTATATGGATGATTTCTCGGTATATGGTGACTCATTTGATGATTGTCTCCATCACTTGGAATTGGTTTTGAAAAGATGTGAAGATACTAATCTGGTGCTTAATTGGGAGAAATGTCATTTTATGACACTAGAGGGTATTGTCTTGGGTCATAAAATCTCCAAAGAAGGTATTGAGGTGGATGAGGCTAAGATTGAAGCAATTTCTAAACTACCTCCACCTTCATCAGTGAAAGCAATCCGAAGCTTTCTTGGTCATGCGGGATTTTATCGTCGATTTATAAAAGATTTTTCAAAAATCGCGCGACCAATGACAAAGCTTTTGGAGAAGGATGCGCCTTTCAATTTTTCTGAAGAGTACCTCAATGCATTCAATACTCTCAAGGAGAAGCTTACCAATGCTCCAATTATGGTTGCACCAGATTGGAATCTTCCTTTTGAAATCATGTGCGATGTAAGTGATATGGCTGTAGGTGCTGTCTTGGGGCAACATAAGGATAAATATTTCCAACCTATTTACTATGCAAGTAAGACTCTTACCCCTACGCAAGAGAATTATACCACAACTGAGAAAGAGTTTCTTGCTGTTGTCTTTGCATTCGACAAATTCCGACCCTATCTCATGTTATCAAAGGTTATAGTCTATACTGATCATTTCGCTTTGAAGTTTTTGCTGACCAAACAGGATGCAAAGCCACGTTTGATTAGGTGGATTTTACTCCTTCTGGAGTTTGACTTGGAGATAAGAGATAAAAAGGGAGCCGAGAACCTAGCAGCTGACCACTTGTCACACTTGGAGAATCCATTCCTGGAGAAATTGAATGAAGGAGAAATCAATGATGAATTCCCTGAGGAAAGACTGTTATCTATAAATGCAATTGACAATGGGAATGATATGCCTTGGTTTGCTGACATTGCAAATTATATAGTGGCCAAGGTTGTTCCTAAGGATAGGGGATATCATCAAAAGAAGAAGATTATCAAAGATTCAAGGTATTATATTTGGGAGGATCCTTATCTATTCAAGATTTGTGCTGATCAGATGATTAGAAGGTATGTATCACATAAGGAAGGATGGGAAATACTTTTTCATTGTCACACCGGACCAACTGGTGGTCACCATAGTTCGAACCGAACGGCTCAGAAGGTCTTGGAATCTGGTTTTTACTAGCCCTCACTGTTTAAGGATGCCCAAGACTATGTAGCCCAGTGTGACAGATGTCAAAGAACAGGAAACCTTTCAAGAAGAAATGAGATGCCTCCGAAGTATATCTTGGAGTGTGAAGTTTTTTATGTCTGGGGTATCGATTTCATGGGACCATTTCCATCTTCTTTTGGGAATAAATATGTGCTTGTAGCGGTTGATTATGTGAGGAAATGGGTAGAAGCACAAGCTCTACCGACAAATGATGCAAGGGTTGTAAAGAAATTTCTCAAAAAGCTCTTTTCTAGGTTTGGTGCCCCAAGAGCGCTTATTAGCGATAGAGGCACACATTTCTGTAATACGCAAATTGAGAAAGTGCTTAAAAGATATGGAGTAACTCATAGACTTGCAACTCCCTATCATCCCCAATCAAGTGGGCAAGTCGAGGTATCAAACCGAGAATTGAAGAGAATTTTGGAAAAATCGATTTCTCATCATCGACGGGACTGGTCCGATAAGCTTGATGAAGCGTTGTGGGTGTATAGAACTGCCTACAAAACTCCATTAGGAACTACTCCTTATCGATTAGTTTATGATAAGGCTTGTCATCTTCCCGTTGAGATAGAGCATAAGGCATATTGGGCTATCAAAACAGTAAATTTGGATCTTGAAGGGGCTAGAAAACATAGATTGTTGCAACTCACTGAATTGGATGAGATGAGACTTGCAGCATATGAGAACTCAGCAATCTATAAGGAAAGAGCCAAGAAGTATCATGATTCCCGCATTCAACAGCCCAAACAATTCAAGGAAGGTGATCTTGTCTTGCTCTTCAATTCTAGACTCAATTTATTCCTAGGTAAACTAAGATCGAAATGGTCCGGACCGTTCCGAGTAAGAAAAGTATTTCCCTATGGCACAATTGAGGTAAAACATCATGAGAAGGGAATTTTTAAGGTTAATGGGCAAAGATTGAAGTTATACCTTGGAGAAAGCGAGTGCTTCAAAGAGAGGGAGGAGATTAATCTCCTCATGGCATCTGCTTAATCCTGTCATACATCCTTTTCGTCTAGCTAAAGACGTTAAACAAAGCAACTTTTGAGAGGCAATTTATGCCCGATTTTCTTTTTTTTTTTTGTTTTTCAATTTTATTACGTTAGCTTTATGATTGAGCATGAGTTCCCACCTTTTTGTGTTTTGTTTGTAGGTTATGGGAGTTGAAAAGGAGGTGATTGGAAAGCCTCGTGGAGTAAGGAACGTAAAAAAAAAAATTAAAAAAAAAAGTGTGTGGAGAAACACTACGCCTTGGCCATGGAGCGTATGAAGGCAAAAGAGGCGACAAAGTGGAAAAATTCCAACTGATATGCTACCACGCCCCTTGCCACGGGGGCGTGTCAATCCAGAATTGCCCACAGAGTCTACCACGCCCTATTAGCCTTGTGTTAACTTAATTTAAGGACTCATGCTTTACTTTTCTTTATTTTTCTTTCTTTTTAATTTCTGTTGTAGACTAACTTCTTTCGAGTTTTCTTCTTTGTATAGTTTTCCAGATTTTAATATTGCAGCAATCGGAAGATTCACACAATGCTTGAATGTTGGAGCTACTACACAACATATGGTTTTGATCGAGCACTTGATGAATAGCAACATCGAATTTAGGGGAGCACTAGTTCTTTTTATTACCTTTTCTATCTTAATTTTTCTCTACTTAATGCTCTTTCCTTGTCTAATTTTTATTGCAAGTACAGACATTGAGGACAATGTCTAACTTAAGTGTGGGGGAGGGGTATTAAATAGTATGTATAAAGGGAAAAAGAAGAACTAGGTGTGTATGTGCGATTATTGATATAGAAAGTGGAAAATTTTCAAAATTCTTCCAATTTTCTGTCAAAATTCCTCTTACATTTTCTATGTTCCTAGAATTCTAGCTGCATTTGAGGAGTGTTTTAGCATTCAATGATTGAATTCCTCAAAAAGAATGTCGTGCAATTCACTCCTGTTTTTGCATTGAATTTTGTCATACTTGATCAAACTTATAGAATAAAAATCTTTGTGAAGCAAGTTTACTTGTTATTTAAAGGTAGAGTTCAAAGTTAGGAATTGAACTAAGGTACTTAGCAAAATGTTAATTGGCTTGATTTCTAAGTTACTAGGAAATATATTATTTCATCAAAAGTCTTGAGAGCTAATCAATCCATTATAAAAGGGTAAATGAAGTAATTCTCTTGGTGATCTTTCTTAAGAGACCTTCTAAGAAAAGTTTAAGTCGAAATAAGATATCTTAGTTAGTGCGGGCTGGTTTTGGTCCCTCAGAAGAGCGAAGTTTGACCTTGTTACTAGCTAAACAAATCAGTTAGAGTAATGGAGGTTCGATGGGGTCCCTTTAAAACTTGGTCACCTAAGGTTGTCTGGCCTGGGATCGGCCGACCAAGGAAATTACTCTCTCAAAAAAAAAAAGAGGGGGTAAGTTCTTGAAACTCGAGTGATTAAGTCCGTAGGGACGCCTTCAATTAAAGGGATAACGTTTGTTAACTTGGGTGACGAGCCCGGGATTATCGACTGAAAGCTTGCTACATGGGTTTTGGGATCATAAATAAATAAATGAAACTTTTGGGAAGGTCTATCAAAGGAAGAGGAATCCAGGGGAATCTCGGATGTAAAATACTTTCATGATGGAGTAGTTCGCTTAGAGAGATGGATGAGGAGGCTATACACTCTGAAATAGCTAATTGAAATGAGCCAAATCTCCTTTTGTTTCGATTTGACCTTGAGTTTGATTTTTGATTTGAAAGCTGTTATTAAAAGATAAAGGTAGAAACTTACTTTACTTTGATTAATTTTAAAACTTTGATTAAAGTATCTCTAGTTCAATATTGCAGGACAAGGTGAGGAGTACATTCATTCAATTGAGGAGTTCTATTGGATGTTAAACATGATCATTGATGAATGCTGATATTCTAGCCTGCTGTGTTTGGAAATATGAAGTCCCCATTTTAAATGTATGGTCTTTTAAATTGCTTTTCTTGGGGACAAGCAAAGATTCAAGTGTGGGGGAATTTGATAATCACCATAATACTCTAAATTCTAAGAAGATTTTAAGCTCTTTTAAGTTGATAATTAATCAAAAATCATCCGAATTTGATGCTTAATCAAAGAATATGTTGCTTTTAGGTGTAATGAAGATCATTGAAAGAAATTGAGAAGAAAACAACAAAGAGAAAGGAAGAAGAGCATCTCCTCTGCCTATCATGCCCCCATATCAGGGGGCATATGAACAGCAGACCACCACCACGCCCCCATATGAACAGCAGACCACCACCACGCCCCCATATCAGGGGCGTATGGAAGAGAAATCAGGAACAGAAGCTACCACGCCCCTTACCACGGGGGCGTGGCAGAGGGTGTATGGAGCCCCGACATACTTTCTCTAACGTTTCTCTCTCCTCCAATGCTAGCACATATATATAAGACGAAAAGGAGAGAGAGAAAGAAAAAAGACGGCAGACCTAGGGTTTTATAATACACTTCTCTTCGTTTTCCTCTCTTTCTTTAGTTTTCTACTCAACAATCCAAGGAGATCTAAGCAAGGCATTCAAGATTCAATCTATCCGCGTTGTAATCATGAACTCTAGTTTCTCTTCATGTATTTGTTCTTTCATTGTTAGGTCTATGGAAGAGTAAACTTAGACTTAGATCTCATTTGAACTATTTTGTCATATGATGAAGATATGATTTAATTGATGTTTTATTGATGTTCTTTTGTTCCATTACATGTGCTGCATAATTATCTTAGATTCATATTTCTAGAATATGAGTTTATGCTTAATATCATTTGAGTTGATTGAGAAATCGCTTTTATGATCAGATTTATGTTTTGGATGAGATTTGCTCGTGTTTCTAGAGATAGAATATCGAAAATCTTCTGTTGAACATTCATTCGAATCGAGTTCTTATGCTTCATGCGATTCTAGATTGCTATTAATTGAGGAGAGATCCTAATTGATAAATCTAGGATTAGATAAGTAATTTACTTGAGAAAGTAATTATCTTGCTTCTTGGAACTTAACAGCTTAAGAACTGAGAAACATTAATCCTTAGCTTCTAATGATTTATGTGACAATATAGGTATATAATGAGATCTAGGTTGTTTTGTTATAGAATTGAATCTTGGGTTGTTGAAGTAGCTTTAGTTTAAATTTTAGATTGTCGACTACTTTCATTTTTTATGCACCTCATCTTAATTTAACGGTTAGATAATAGGGAAATAGCTAGTACTAGTAATTAGTAACCTTCTCTCTGTAAGACAACCCTGTACTTAACACTATATTACGTCCACGGTAGGTACACTTGCCTATTGCAACGTAGTTAGAATTAGGAACAGGCATTATAAATATTAAAACTACGGTTGGCAACGATCAATGCTCGGACAATTCTCTTCTTGAAGTTTGTAATAAAGCTCCCCTAGGGTTTCCAGAACGAAGCCAGAAGAAAAGAAGTCTTTTTAAAATAAAACAACACATCCTATTTATAGTTCTCGCGAAAATAGGGTTCAACACGGGCGTCGGTATGGCCGTGCTCGAGGCCGTGTTGACTTTAGAACACGTTATTTTTCACTGCCTAGTTCAGCACGGCCTCCAGCATGGTCGTGCTTAGGGCAAGGTTGAACAAGATGTTTGTTGTCACTCTTTAGCACGGGCTGTACTAGACTTAAGGCACGTCTTGGCATGGTTTTTGACCATTTTCTTCAGCCAGCATAGACATCTACACGGGTTGTGCTGAAATTTGTGTTGAGCCAAAAATTCACTTTTCTTTATTTTCTCGCCAATTTTCACTTCGCCTTTGATCATATCCTCCTTAAATTTTTCTTTTGTCTTCATTAGTGCCTGAAAATAAAATTTAATCATATAAGTACCCTTTTCTTCACAAATTACATGAAATCTATATAAAATTATAACTAATAAGCACTATAATTAATGATCTTCTGACACTCATCATCCATCGTCCTATAAAAACCGACAAATGTATCTACTTGAATGCACAAAAAATATGTAATAGAAAAGAAGATACTAAACATATATTCTCGAGGTCTAATTGTTCAAAGAGGATCCTCATCGCCAAATTTTGTAATCCCTTGGCTCTTACTCTAGTGATAGGTCCTGTAAGAATTTGATTCCTATCATCTCCTCGGGCCTCAAGGAGATTTGCCTTCAAAATTGATAGGTCTACATGAACACCATTAGATAAATAGATTGACAAGTCTGTAACATTAAATATAGCAGAGACTCTGTATTCTCTAGGCAATTTATTTGTTAAAAGATCACTGTGATCATCCAGTACCTATAATACCATAGGGGGTAGATGCTTTCGCCCCTCCATCTTTAGGATATACATCATCTACAATAAATATAATGGTCTATCATCTGCTATAGCCTTCCCTAACTCAAACTGTTCCCCCAATAAGGTCTTCTTCTTCCCAGTTTTAATTATATGTCTCTAAACCTCTTGGTCCTCTAAAGGTTTACTCATTTGCCTCTGAACTTCTTAGACCTTTGAAGGTTTATTTATCTGCCTCTGAACCTCTTGGTCCTCTGAAAGTTGACTCATCTACCTCTGAACCACTTGGTCTTCGGAAAGTTTACTCATCTACCTTTAAACGTCTTGGACCTCTAATGGTGACATTGGGTTCAACACTGTACGTTTACCCTCCTATTGGAACATATAAGTATTTCTATAGCCATCTTCCAAAACCTTCCTATCATACAACCAAGGCTTGCCAAGCAATATATGAAATGCACACATGGGAAGGATATCACATACAATCTCAACATGTTATTTATCTCCTATACTAAAAGGTACCCTAACCCTCTAGGTAACATGGAGACTCCCTTGCTCACTTAGCCAATGTAATTTATAGGGTTTTGGATGTGGAGTAATTACAAGTTTCAATTTCGATACTAATGATGTAGCCACTATATTAGTACAACTACCACCATCAATAATAACAGCACATAAATTACCTTGTACCCTACAAGAGGTGTGAAACAAGTTTTATCTGCTCATCATCAATGGTAGGAAATGAAGTTAAAGTTTGGCACAGTACATTAGTAGGTAAATACAAATCACCTCCCTCTTGATTATTAGACTCATTGACAAACCCCCCATTCATAATAACATTAGACATGGTTGACGAATTGATTTGTTGAACTACAAAGACAATTTAAGACAAGTGTAATATACCTCATAATCACCCCTTCATTCACAACAACCACACTTTCACACCAACAACAACAATCACAACACTACACTACGGTATACACACTCACTTCCACGATGTAACACACAACCACTACTTCACGTCCTGACTCACTTCAATACACAAAGTATGCTCTACCTAAGAAAATAAATTACAAGTAAAAATAGTCTTCAATATGCTAATTCTTCAATAGGATTCGTTGGCCTAACTCGTCGTTGGTTTAGGTCGGTCCATGGATAAACCACAAGCTGAGTCTGAGTGAGTTTGTCCATCGCCCTGTAAAGCATGATAAGTGTTCTTGTTGGAATATACAATACATGAATAAGAAAAAAAAGGTTAGTAGACAAATAATTCCTGGGTCGATTTGCTCAAAATAGGCCCTCATTGCCAAGATTTGAAATCCTTTGGTTCTTGCCTTAATGATAGGTTTTGTCGGATTTTGATTCCTATCATCTCCTCGAGCCTAAAAAAGATTTGTCCTCAAATCTGACAGATCAAATGTAGTAGAGACTCTGTTTTCTCCTAGTAAGCCACCTGAAAAAGTATCACTACAGATCCCAATATCTGAAATACCATAGGGGGTGATTGTTTTTTCTCATCCATTTCTAGGATGTATCTCATCTACAACACAAATAATGACCCATTATCCACTGAGGTCTCCCCTATCTCAACCCATTCCACTGAAATTATTTTCTCCTTTTCTAACACATTTATATGGCACTGATCCTCATGGCCCTCTAATGGTTGGCCCAACTGCTCATTGCCTTCTAAAACCTCTAAAGGTGGACACAACTATCTCTGAACAGTCTGGCTCTCTAATGATGGGCTCATCTGACTCTAACCCTTAGAATCCTCTAATAGTTTACTCAACTGCTCATGAGCCTCTAGTACCTCTGAAGGTGAACACAATTGCCCCTGAACAGTTTAGTCCTCTGGTAGTTTGCTCATCTGACTATGATCATCAAGTTTCTCTAAAAGTTGGCACATCTGTGTCTGACAAATTTTGTGCTCTAAGGGATGGTTCAACTGCTCATGACCCTCTAATGGTCTACCGATTTGTTGCTAAACCCTTTAAACTTCTGAAGGCGACATCGGATTCAGAATAATTCGTTTTCCCTCCTTCTAGAATACATAAGTATTCCTGAAGCCATCATGTAAGACCCCCTATCATATAACCAAGGCCTGCCAAGCAATATATGGGATGTACACATAGGTAGAATATTACACTCGATTTCATCATAGTATTTATTCCCTACACTGAAAGGTACCCTAGCTCTTTGGGTCACATGCAAACTCCCCTGATCACTAAGCTAATGCAATTTATACAGCTCAAGATGTGGAGTAGTGGCAAGTTTTAGTTTCGATACTAACGATGCTGCTACCACATTGGTACAACTACCACCATAAACTATAAGGACACATAAATTTCCTTGTACCCTACAAGAGGTATGGAACAAGTTTTCCCTTTGTTCATCATCCTTAATAGTGAATGTAGTAAATGTTTGGCGCAATACATTAGTATAATGAAACATTTCACTAGACATGATTGTGTTCAAATCCAATAACACAATAATTATCTTCACACTTCTACGGTTCAAGTGCATAACCAAGCCACAAGTGAAGTACACTCAACTACTTTCAAGTAGATAGAATTAAATTCAACTACAAGTGTTTAGGTAATTAGTTCAATTACTTTCGCACTTTAATGACTTGTTTGAATTTCAAATTCTACTACTCAACTTTCCTTTTTCTTGCCTTGACTTCTCACCACTTAAATACACAATTGGTAGCAATTAAACACATACACAACTCACCATTCACCACCACACAACTTCCCCTTTGCTCATAGTTCAACAATGTTCACGCCACCAACAACAAGTAGCTTGACAACACATACAACAACCAACACCAAATGTTAACACCCTTTACTAAATTTACAAAAAATACAACACTACATACACATTACTTCAAGCCACGGTGAACTTTCCCCACTTCTACACAAACATCAAACCGTGACTTCAATACAAAAAGGTAGCTCAACTTTCACATTCAAAAGGAGTTCAATAAGTGCAATGTTCCACAAATGGTAAGGAGCTATTTCAAATTCGAATGATACACAATTAAACAATCACTTAATGTGTGTTTTGAACTTTCAAATTGCTTCTTAACTCACACTTCAATTCTGAAATTCAAATCTGAAATCTCAATTGCTACTCCTCAAATCCGAAATTTACACAAGACAATTCTCACTTCTCCACTTGATCACAAAGGATCAACACTCATACTCCTCACATCCACTTCAAGATCACTTAACACCACTTCACACAAAACACTTCACGGTGCAAATTACCCTTCACTCAACATACACAACTCCAACAACTCAATATACTCCCCTTTCACCGTAACTCACGCATATACAACACGGCAACAATTCAAGTAGCACTCCTTTATGCAACTTTCCACAAATGGTAATAATCAAATTTCAAATTCAAATGAAATATATTCAATACCACCCAATAACTACATCAAGTTAATGGAATGTGTTTGAATTCAAATGATTTCCTTTTTCCTACAAAAGTTCAAATCTAAAAATTGTAAAAGACAATCACAATTCCAAAATCATCAACATTCCATTCACTCTTCTTTGCTTTCAAAATTCAAACTACAATCCCAAAATCATCAACTCTCCATTTGCTCTTCTTTGTTTTCAAATTTTTCCACTTTTTCCAAGTGATCACAAATGAGCACAAGGAAACACTACTTTTCCTCATGGCAAGCTCAAGGACACCACGTTGCAACTCCTTCAATCAACACACATACACACACACACACACACATGCTCTTCTACTCATGGTGATCTCAACAACAAATGAGCTACAACAAGATTTCCAATTCCACTTCAACAAACAACAAATTCAACTCCTCAATAACACAATTAAGCAACTCAATCCTCCACACACATATAATTTCAGATCAAAAGAAATGAAGAACCCTAATTGAAGGTGAAGATCACGAAAATTCCCTTCTCTTAACCTACGCTCTAATACCAAATTATGATGTGCTTAAAATCCAAAATTAAGCACATGCAAAACCAATTTGAAAGACAATCAAACAATGTCAATAAAACTAGTTCAACAATTACACAATTCCTTAATATTTATGAACCAATTCTTAAACAATGGCATGTTCAATCTTAATTCCAAGTATGATGATGCTCTTATACCAAAAAGATGATGTGCCTAAAAGGGGATTAAGCACAATCAAATGGAACAAAAACCAACCCTAAACGCACTCAATCAAATCCGGTTCAATAAGCTAGGAATTGCGTGATTCCTAATGAAGATGCAATGAGATCCGAATGTTCAAAGTTGTAATTACAATTCCACAAAGATAATTTCCTCCAATATAACAGTAATCCTCAGTAAATCCACATGAATAATACATAAAATCAACAAGATTGGTGGGTGTCAAATCCAACAAAAATAAAACCTACTCTTAAACAATTATATGATTTGTGTATAGTAGTGAGTAGGGTCGTATCCACAGGGATTGGTTAAATATATTTCTATTAAAAAGAGAATAGAAAGGAAAAGAAGAATGGGGGGTTTTGTTTGTGAATCAAAATAATATTGAAATCAGATAATAAAACCGAATATTGATAATAGCCTAGCCAAAGGAATCAAAATAGTTTAATTCTAGGAATTGATCATCGATGCAAATATTTCCTATCCTTTATCCAAGATAAACTGGTTATGGTTATTAACAAGCTCTAATAACCTATCCCTCCTTACTTTCTTGATAATCAAAACACGCTCTTTGATTATTTCTCTTATTGATTAGACAACCCTAAACAAGCTCTTAGGATTTAATCTATCAATAGCATTAAAAACAAGAGAGACTACCAATTCATGCCAATAGATTATAAGATAACCTATTTAAACAAGATCATATATCTCCATAACATGAATTCGACTATCTATTTTATAATCAAACATGTTATTGTGTCACCGAAATTAGAACTATCAAACAATTATGGATTTGACGTACTAGTTGATAGTATATTATCTTGCTAATTGAGTAGAAGAGCTCTAATTCATACCAATCAACAAAGATAATATTGACAAAACTTCCAAAAGATATATAAATATCCAAAAACAAAGAATAGATTAAAGACAAATCAATTAGATCTCACAATTCGTGAAGAACTAAACTTCAATGATCCTTTGGCTAGAAAATTTGCTTAGCTACACATGTTCATCCTCAAAACGAAAATTAAAAGTGAAAACATGAAAAAGTCTTTGTTGCCGGTTTCCCTTGCTCTGCCTCTCCTTCTTTCTTCCTGCTCCAAAAACTCCTCTTGTCCTCTAGGGTTGGTTCTATTTATATTGTTAAAGGAATGGCAAAGGATCTTTAGCTAGCAAGATACGAAAATATCTTTCCTTTTTCAAGTAAATCTCGAGAAGGAAATAATCGTCTGCCTGGCACGCCCACCAACACGGCCAGATTTAGAGCCGTGCCTTCCTCTGTTGATAATTCACATATCATCATCCGTGTTCAGTGTGTGCCACGGCTTCCACCACGGCCAGATCTCAAGCCGTGCCTTCCTCTGGTCGATGTTCTACATTTCCTCCTTCTTGTTCAGTGTATGGCATGGCTTCCACCACGGCTAGATCACAAGTCGTGCCTCTCTCTGTTGATAGTCCGCATTTCCTCCTTCTTGTTTAGTGTATGGCACGGTTTCTACCATGGCAAGATCACAAACCGTGCCTCCCTCTGTTGATTCTTCAAGACAGATACACGGCCGTGTACTTCAACCTTGTATATTTCTGTTGATTCTAAACCAAGTACACGGCCGTGTACTTCAACTACACACCCATGTACTTTCCTCCGACAGTGTCAATCCTTGTCTTTGATCCAATTTGTAGATGACTTCTCTAAATCACTTGAATTAGCACTCTTGACTCCATTAAACCTGATTTATCACCATAATAAAATTAAGTACCATTTCCTTATGATTTCTATAAAATCAATAATAAATTAACACAATTCATACTATAAAGATTGAGTATAAAATGACTCTATCAAAGATCCAATTCTGTGATCCCCTTTCCAAACAATGTAAACCACGATTCAAATGAAGCAAATATTGATGGTAAATAACAAAGTGCTAAAACCCAATCAATTAGGCAATAATAATTTGATTACAAATGCAATCAAATCTTACCAAGAAGACTTCAATCCAACCCTAGATATGACTCACTAAAGATGAAAAGAAACACAACAATAAGAAATTGATATAACTCACAATTTTCCCTTATTGCACTCGCCACAATTCGAATTCTTGAGATTAAAATTGATAAGAAGAATTAAACTAAGGAAGAACCCTAATTCTCTTATGTAAAGTGTATGTCTAATTTTGAAAAATCCTCCCCCAAAAACCCTATTTATGCAAGTATTTATACTTGCTCCCTTTAGGGTTAAAAAGTTCACAAAATTACAACTATGCTACTTTTAGGGTGGCCGGTCCTAAAAACATAATTACAAGCAAATGAAAAGTATCCCAAAAAATTACAACATCAATAGTCCAAAGAAAATAAATTACAAGTAAAAATAGTCTTCAACATGCTAATTCTACAATAGAATTCGTCAGCCCAGCTCATTGTCGGTTTAGGTCGGTCTATGAATAACCCACAAGCTGAGTCTGAGTGAGTTTGTCCATCGCCCTGTAAAGCATGATAAGTATTCCTGTTGGAATATAAAATACATGAATAAGAGAAAAGAGGTTAGTAGACAAATAATTCCTGGGTCGATTTACTCAAAATAGGCCCTCATTGCCAAGATTTGAAATCCTTTGGTTCTTGTCCTAATAATAGGTTTTGTCGGATTTTGATTCCTATCAAGAATCAATTACTCCCTTGAGTTAATCAATTCTTAATCATGCATAAGATAATGGAGAACTCTCTCTCACTACAATCATGCAATATCTCATTAAGTTCTCAAATTCCGATTAATTGCAGAAAATCAATGTTTTCTTACCTATAGGTAAAAGATGGGCATTAACACGGCCATACTCGAGGTCGTGCTAACTTCGAAACACGTTATTTTCACTGCCCAGTTCAACACAGCCTCTAGCATGGTTGTGCTCAGGGTAAGGCTGAAAGTAATTAGCTACTAGTCATTTTTTTTCATCCAGTACTAGTGTATGCATGGGTTGTGCTGAACTAAAAATCAATTTTCTTCATTTTTCACCAAATTTCACATCGCCTTTGCTCATATCATCCTTAAACCTTTCTTTCGTCTCCATTGACACCTGAAATTAAAATTTAATCATATAAGTACCATTTTCTTCACAAATCACATGAAATCCATATAAAATTATAACTAAGAAGCACTAGAATTAAGGGTCTTCCGACATTTACAAACTATCTCCTCCTGCATCTCCTCAATTAGAACCATCTCCTCCTTAGGGGCTATCTCTTCCTCCCCCATCCTAGGAAGAGGTAGGAACATCAAGAAATTCTCCCGATGATCCCACAAAACGAAAGGTGCCTCGATCATGTCCTCCCCCTCTAACCTCTAATGGTTAGCTCGCCTATCTCTAGTGAGAGTCACATCATGTCCCATTAGAGCCCATATAGCAAAATTAGGAAATTGTAGCCTATCATAGTCTACCACTATGAAGGCCATCTCGTCACTTAGTCCACATAAGCCCAACTCTCGAGCTCTCCTCTCTAAAACATATATCATCTCTATCTCTAAATAGACACCCCTCTCCAATTACCTCATTTGTACATAAATCAAAGTCTAAAACTATCCGATCCAATCCTCCACCACATTAAGGTAGGTAGTAGAGAACAATGTCTACCCAATAGTGTTAGATCCTCACACAAGAGTCTTAACCTATGTCTGTAGTCTACTAGGATCTCTCTATCCTAGAGTTAAAAGGTCATCCATCTATCTAAGGCCTTAGCTAGAGTCATCTATTATGTGAATATAGTATTTTAGAATATATGTGATAATTAAATACTAAAGCTTATTAAGTATTTGCTTTATCCCGATTCTACCCACACTTTGCCTTTCCTTGGGTAGGTTTTCTAAGTTCAAACTTTAATTTCATTCATGCTCTGATACCGCTTCAAATCTGTTACGCCCCATAAGCTCTTAGGGTATACAGTTTCCACCATACGTTGCACAAAAACCTAGAGATAACCCATCTGTTATCTAAGAGTTTGCCTTATAGCTTTTAAAGCGCACTCAAATCCAAAATTCCTAAATCAAGGTTTAACATTTTCTAGGAATACAGAGATATATAGATAAAATAATTCAAAGTAACACCATATTATAATGTCTACAAGTACATTTATAGTATCATAGATCAAAGTCCTTAATATATTTCAGTCCAAGCTGCATATATGAAATGAAAATAAGATCGTAGATAAAATACACACATAGGTGATCTCTCCACTCTAATCTTTCACGGTTCCCTTGCATCCTGTACTAACCTCTAGCATCTATTAGCTAGGCTCTATCTAAATAGGTGCCTGCAATAAGGGAAGTCTATGGGGGTGTGAGCCATAAAGCTTAGTGAGTTAGATCCTCTTACTAACTTAACAATCAAATAGGAAACAAGTTATTAAATTTAAACATATGCTATGCATGAGAAATCATGTGAATGCAATAGTATATATGATGTACTAGACACTGCATACAACACAGATTTAGCGGCCTCCATTGCTAGGGGTTAAGAAATCACAAATTACACATCGGCTCATGGCTCTAATGACCTCAAGCTATCTTTTGAGATGATTCATAAAGTCAATATATATTTTTGAAAAATACTTCAATAAACTTGAAAATACATATATACATAATAAGCCCATCATGGGGTATAGATTGTGAAAGGCTTACAAGTCAATCACCCTAAAGTGATGAATCCCCTGACTAAGAAATCTTAGGTCACAATCAGAAGGCAACATTTCCCAAGTTCCACTTAACTCTCAAAGGTCGAGACAAAATGTACCCATGGAGTGCATCCTTCATGGGGCCTTTCCATACCACCACATGATGCCAATGGCCTTTTTATATGTAGGACTCTGTGATGCATGATTCATTTTATTTAAGGCTAAATAGACTTAAGTCAAATTATTTGGCATCTACGACAATTTATATAGACACTTGCAATTTCTATAAGCTAAATGTAAGGGAAGATAGAAATCAATTAGCCGGGTATAATTTAGTTCAATTGGCATCCAAACATGGAATTTAAGCACATACAATATACCATGCTACCCCTACATACAAATCAAGTTCACATATTAGATATCTCTAAACATGCAGTTAAACTAACTACAAACACAAGCAAGGTATAGTAATCATTGGATTTTCACTCACTTGGCTATATGATCTTTAGTTGAAATAGTTAAGTAGAAAATCATCTTTGAATAACACGTCACTTGATAAGACAAAATGTTTTTACAAGTTTAGTGATGTATGAAACCCTGGGTATGTTAAACCTGGAACCCCAATGACGTTATTGGATTCAATTACCCCGAGGATCATCTTGAATAAGTGCTGCATAACTAGACCCCAATCACACCTGTTGACTGAAACCTAAGTTATCAAAGGGTTTTCCAAGCAATTCAGTGAAGAATTCCTATGGAAGAGTTCTTTTGCAAAAGAACCAAAAAGGGGATTTCGTAATTCATGAAAATTTGTATATTCACTCAATGATAATTCCTCTTCATGGCCGACCTTTGCACGGCTTATATAATGTCATACAATAATATGGAAAACCTAAGTTGCCAAATCTATTTGTTTCCTTATCCTCATGTAACTGAGTAGGAAACTAAATAATATAAATTACAAACCAAACAAATAAAAGCAAAAACAAACCAAATATGTCTCTAGCTTTGTCGGTTCAAAAAATTATTCTATTGTCTCTAAATATCACATCCTTCCATAGTCATGTGAATCAAGTTAACATATGTTGGTTCTCCTTCAGTGTAGCTTGATTCTCTGACTTACAAGTCCATGACTAATCCTTATAGAGCTCTGTTCATCCTCTTAGCTCTAGCTCGGGTCATCAAGCCTCTAATATTATGTAATGGATCCTGGGATTTTTGCTCCTTCCTTTTTTATGTTAGCTGATCCTCATCATTCCCTCCTTCCTCGAAAAGATTCATCCTCAAATCACCTGCATCATAAGGAGTAAGATCAGAAACGTTAAAGGTAGCACTTACATTATCATAGTGGCTTGGTAGGTCTATCTTGTAGGCGTTGTCATTTATGCGCTCTACCACTTGGAAAGGTCCATCACTCCTTGGATGCAACTTGGATTTGCATTACTTAGCAAAACATTCCTTCCTTAAATGTACCCAAACCTAATCACTTGGATGCAATATAGCTTTGACGTGTCCTTTGTTGGCCTATCGGGCGTAATGTTCATTCTTCTTTTCAATGTTAGCCCGTACCTAAGTATGTAAATCCCTAACAAACTCTACCTTCTTTGTGCCATCAAGATCAATAAACTCATTAGTAGGTAAAGGCAATATATCCAATGGAGTTAAGGGATTAAAACCATATACAACCTCAAATGGAGAGTAAGATGTAGTAGAATGTATAGTCCTATTATATGCAAACTCTACATAAGGCAAACATGTTTCCCATTGCTACAAATTTTTATCAAGCATAGCACGCAACAATGTAGAAAGTGTCCTATTAACCACTTCTGTTTGTCTATCTATTTGGGGATGTGCCATAGTAGAAAACAATAGTTTAGTGCCTAACCTATTCTATAAAGTGCGCCAAAAGTGGCTCAAAATTTTGACATCTCTATCACTTATGATAGAGTTAGGTAAACCATGTAATCGAACGATCTCCCTAAAGAATAAATAAGTTATATGTCGTGCATCATTAGTTTTAGAACAGGCAATAAAATGAGCCATTTTACTAAACCTATCGACGACAAAAAATATGCTATCTTTGCCATTCTAGGACCTAGGTAAACCTAATATGAAATCCATGGAAATGTCAGTCCAAGGCTGACTAGGCACAGGTAATGGGAGAAACTCCCCATGGGGCATGACTTTGGATTTAGCCTTCCTACATACAATGCATTTACCATACACAATTTGTACATCATGTCTCATCCTAAGCCAATAGAAATGCTCATGCAAAATATCCAAAGTTTTCTTTACTCTAAAATGTCCCATGAAACCGTCCCCATGCTTCTCTCTTACTAATAATTATCGTATGGAACTCTTAGGCACACATAATCTATCCTTCTTAAATAAATATCCCTTATGCCTATAGTAGTTCGCATACCCACTTTCTGAACAAGTAGCCTAAATCTGATTAAAATCAGCATCATGTTCATATAATTCTTTCATACTTTCAAACCCAAGCAATTTAGTATGTAAAGAGGTTAATAGAGAATACCTCCTAGAAAGGACATCAACCACTACGTTTTCCTTGCTTTGCTTGTATTTGATGACATATGGAAGGGTTTTAATAAACTCCAACCACTTGGCATGCCTCTTGTTCAGCTTTCCCTACGTCTTTAGGTACTTCAAACACTTATGATCAGAATGGATGATAAACTCCTTGGGCTAAAGATAATGCTGCCATGTCTGCAACATTCTCACCAGAGCATACAACTCCTTGTCAAATACTGGATAGTTCAAAGCAGCACCATGGAGTTTCTCATTGAAGTAGGCTATTAGTTAGGAATCCAGCATTAACACACCACCAATATACCCTTCCCGAAAGCATCACATTCGATCTCAAAAACTTTATCAAAATTTGGTAATACTAACAAAGGAGCATTAGTTAACTTACTTTTCAAAGTTTAGAATGCCTGCTCATGTATTTCGGTCCACTTGAATTCTGCATTCTTCTTCACAAGATCATTCAGTAGAGCAACAATGGAGCTAAAATCTCTCATAAATCGCCTGTAGAAACTAGCTAGACTGTGGAAACTCCTAACATCATTGGCATTTTGTGGTGTTGGTCAATCTCAGATTGCCTTCACCTTCTCCTCATCTACAGCTATTCCATCTACTCCTACAATAAAACCAAGAAAAACCACAGATTCTATACAAAACGTGCACTTCTTCAAGTTAGCATACAATTGGTTTTCCCTTAAAACAGTAAAAACACTTTGCAGATGTTGTACATGATCATCCAATGTTCTACTATATATCAAGATATCATTAAAATAGCTACAACAAACTTTCCTAAGAATTGACACAATACATGATTCATTAATCTCATGAAGGTACTAGGTGTATTAGTCAACCCAAAAGGCATTACCATCCATTCATATAAGCCATGTTTGGTTTTAAAAGCAGTTTTCCACTCATCACCCTCTTTCATACGAATTTGGTAATATCCATTTTTAAGGTCAATTTTCGAAAATAAACATGCACCATACAACTCATCAAGCATGTAATCTAATCTAGGAACGGGATGTTTGTACTTAACTGTAATTTTTTTTATCGCCCTGCAATCCATGCACATACACCACGTCCCATCCTTCTTAAGGACTAATATTACTGGAACCAAGCATAGGCTCAAACTCTCTCGCACGAATCCTTTCTCCATCAGCCCATCGACTTGTCTTTGAATTTCTTTGGCCTCCTCAAGATTGGTTCTATATGCTGGCCGATTTGGAATGGAAGCATCCGACATGAAGTCAATCTGTTGCTCTATCTTTTGTAGAGGGGGTAATCCTTGTGGCACTTCTTCAGGGAATAAGTCCTTGAATTCCTATAATAAAGATACAACAACACTAGGCACAGCAGAGTTAAGGCCAGTATTAGAAAAATATATATCCTTATACATAAGTAAAGTAACTGTTGTTTGGCCAAACCTACACTCTTAACCTCACTCTTTCTCGCCAGACTCTCTACTCTCTGTGTTTGAGTGTATTTTTCCTCTTTGCTCACCAATGTTTGTTTTTCACTCATTTTCTTTTTCTCTTCACTTTTCTCCCGTGCACTCGAGTGTTTTTCTCCAAACTCCTTTGCAATCCTCACCTGATCTTCACTAGCTTCCTATGGTTTCTGTGGCGTGAGAACCACTTTCCTTTTGTTTAATACAAAGGAATACTAATTCTTGTACCTATCATACATAATCTTCCTGTCGAATTGCCAGGGTCGCCCTAACAGTATATGGCTTGCCTGCATAGGTACCACATCACACATAACTTCATCCTTGTAGTTTCTTATGGAAAAGGCTATAAGAACCTGCTTGATCACCTTAACCTCCCCACATTCATTCAACCATTGTAATTAATATGGTCTCGGATGCTTCACAGCTTTCAACTGCATCTTTTATACTAGCAATGTCCTAGCAACATTAGTGCAGCTGCTACTATCGATTATCAAGCTACAAACTCTACTCTGCACATGACACCATGTATGAAAAATACGTTCGCGTTGGATCCCCTCACCATTCTCCTAGGGTTGCACACTAAGTACTCTTCTCGTGACATACGACTCGTCACTCATAGGTCCCTCTAAGTCAACATCCTCATACTCCTATGATGGTGACTCCTCCTCCTCCTCAGAGCTCACACTCTCTACACCTCACTATCACTGATAATCATAGCTCTCTGATTTGGACATTGGGATGCAATGTGCCCAAATCCCTAACACCTAAAACATTTGATATCTCTAGTCTTGGAAGGGGTTTTAGTGTCAATGTTTCCCTTAGGTGCAACAACTGGATTCTTAGCCTTCACATCCTCCTTAGGCTTTGAATCGATGGAGTTTGTCTTCTAAGTAGACTTCCATGGAGATTTGGAAGTTGAACCAGTCCTTTGCTCACTTCTATATTTTAATTGCCGCTCTACTTTAATAACTTTGTGCAGTAGTTCTTCCATATCTAAATAATGGGGTAAATCTATTACATCAACTATTTTCCTATTTAACCCGTTGATGAATCTAGCCATAGTGGCTTCATCATCCTCCTCAATTCTAACCCTAATCAAGGCCATCTCTAACTCCTTGTAGTAATCCTCTACACTTTTATTTCCCTAAGTCAACCCTTGGACTTTCCTAAGTAAGTCCCTATGATAGTGACTAAGAATGAAATGCTTCTACATAATAGTTTTCATCTCCTCCCAAGTGCTAACAAGTCGCTCTCCATACCTACGCCTATTACGCACTAACTGATCCCACCATACACTAGCGTAATCTGAAAACTCTACTGTAGCTAGTTTTATATTTTTCTCCTCAATGTAGTTGTGACATTCAAACACATGATCCATTTTTCTCTCCCACTCTAAATACAATTCTAGATCATTCTTTCCTTAAAATGTTAGGATTTTCAACTTAATACTTCCCATATTACTATCACACCTCTAAGTACTTCCTTTATCCCTAACGTGTTGATAATCTCCAAAATCAGATTCCTTACCTTCTTCTATCCTAACTCCTCCCCTATTCGGTCTACCTACTTCTCGCCTGACAGTGGTACTGCTAGACAGTTCCCTACTCCTTTCCATCCTATCTATTCTTTCATGGATCTACTCAAGTTCACCCGTTAAGATTCTTTTCATCTCCCCCATCAACTCCTCAAACATCACTCTACTCTCTCCTCCATTAGTGTTTTATCCCGACATAATTATAAAGTTTTCAACAAAGTAAGATCACAAGTAAAAAAAAAAAACAAAATAATTATATATGTTCCTCACACTCACTCGTATATTGCTCACAATTCCATTCATGTATATCTCTTACAAAATATGATCTCACAACTCGCTTTTTATAATTCTTTTGCTAGGAACTCAAATTAGAACTCCTAAACACAAATCACTAAGTCAACAACTAATGATCACTAATTAGTTCCAAGTCACGGTGCAAGAAAGATCAAGTATGAATTTCTAAGAGATATGAGCAAATTATTTACTACTAATTTCGGAACCAACAAACAAATCCTTATCATGCAATTAAATGGAAATAAGGAAATTGCACCGAATATAGATCAAGGATATTAGTATAATTCGGATGCTCAATTAAGAAGAACAAGATGCAATGTGAGGCTAGAATTGGAAATTGAATTTGGCAATTGAATTGGTACTTGCCAAAACTAGATTCTCTCTCTCTCTCTCTCTCTTTTTTTTTTTTTTGAATTTTGGTTCTTGATTCTTTCTTTTGCAACCAGATTGAATTTTTTTTTTATACGTATCCCTCTCAATATAAACTTGGAATTGAACAACAGTTGAATGTTCAAAGATTATCTAAACCTAGATACCGTCGGTCTATAAGGGATTTATGGACCGAACCGATTTTTTTTTATATACAAATTTTCAAATATGAATGAACAATAGATGAATAAAGTAAAAGGATGGAAATTAATTGATTCAAAAAGTCGAAGCTCTGATACCAAATGATGTGTGAAACCTTAGGTATGTTAAACCTAGAACCTCGACGACACTATTGATTCAATTATCCCAAGGATCGTCTTGAATAAGTGCTGCATGATTAGACCCCAATCACACTTGCTGACTAAAACCTAAGTTATCAAAGGGTTTTCCAAGCAATTCAGTTAAGAATTCCTATGGAAGAGTTCTTTTGCAAAAGAACCAAAAAGGAGATTTCATAATTCACGAAAATTTGTATATTCACTCAATGATAATTCCTCTTCATGGTTGGCCCTTGCACGACTTATATAATGTCATACAATAATATGGAAAACCTAAGTTGCCAAATCTATTTGCTTCCTTATCCTCATGTAACCAAGTAGGCAACTAAATAATATAAATTACAAACCAAACAAATAAAAACAAAAACAAACCGAATATGTCTCTAGCTTTGTTGGTTCAAAAAATTATTCTAATGTCTCTAAATATCACATCCTTCCATGGTTATATGAATCAAGTTAACATATGTTGGTTCTCCTTCAGTGTAGCTTGATTCTCTGGCTTGCAAGTCCATGACTAATCCTTGTAGAGCTTCGTTCATCCTCTTAGCTCTAGCTTGGGTTATCGGGCCTCCAATAACATGTAATGGATCTTGAGATTTTGGCTCCTTTCTTTTTTATGCTAGCTAATCCTCATCATTTAGGTTAGAAACTAGCCTATATTAGTTTTGCTAGTTTTAGCAATTTTCTCGATTTAAAATGTTTTAGTATTTTCTTGTTAACATTTTCAATTTAGGTCCATCTTTTGCACATTTATAATCGTTTTAAAGGGTTTTGAATGTTCTTCTTATTTTTGAAGTCTTTTGGATTATTTGAACTTTAAAACATTGTGCTAATTCCCGAATAGATCGTGTGCACCTAGCATATGCTTAGTTTAAGGCTTCCGTTTATCTAATTTATTATATTAACCTTAAGAATTTGGAAAAAATTTTGGACTTCCAAATGGTGTATGTGTCTTCTACTTTATTCTAGAAAATCTAGAATTTAGCACAAGGATCTTGGGTGCCTTTTTCTAATGCTTTGGTTGCACTTTTTCCTTTTCACTTATGTTAGTTTGGTGTTTTCTTTTAAGAGTTTTAATTCCAATTTTTTCCTAATGATATTTTGCCATCTTTAGGTTCTAGAAATAAAGAAATTTCCATATTTAATTAGGTCTTAGTCTCGGTTTGAGGTTCTTGGATACATCTTGCTCCTTTTCCAATTTTTCATTACAAGAAAAGGGTTCTTTTTTTCCATCTGAATTTCCTATGATTTAAAAGACATGAAGTGGATCAAAAATATAATTGGTTAGTCCCTTAGCTTAGGTTTTCAGAAGCATCATGAGTCTCCAAATCCTGATCTCTTTTGATTTTCTAATGGCCTTAACCTACAAGCTAAAATGGGATTACATTTCCAACTTATTCCCTAAGCTAAATATACTTTAAATATACTTGGAAAATTACAACATCAAGGTAACATAACTCTACTTTAAGCTGTAGAATCAAAATATTGCAAGAAAAAAAAATAGCATCAACATGAAAGCATAAGAGTCCTACTCATTGCAGCTTAAGGGCATTGGGATCCTCATCCTTTACTTCCTCTAAGGGCTTTAAGTTTTGATTTTTCTTGGATCCTTAGCTCCTCTAATAGACTCTTGAATGATGTTGATTATACTGGAAATTGGGCTTGATTTAAGGTAGTTGGAGGTGTGATAAGATAGTGTAACTTAGAAGTGTGTAGTAGGGGTAGAATAGGGAGCAGTTTGGGAACCTCCTTTTTTATCCAATTTCTGATTGAATTTTTGGGGATTTTTTTAGAGTTCTTAGGAGTACTTTTCTTGTACTAATGCTTTAGAAGGGTGGGAGTTTCACATGGGGATCAAATGATGATGAAATCAAAGTGGAAAGCTAAAAGAAAAATGAGCTGGTGGTTGCAGTTTGTGTGTGTATCTGATATGATTTTCTTTTTTTTTAAGTTGTCTTAAGAGTGTTTAGTTAATTTTCTTAAGAGCTTTTGTAGGGTTATTCTTCTATAAGAAGGGATGGTTTCACATAGGAGATGTGGTATGAAAATGCAGAGGTTTAGGTAGCAAGCGTAGGGAAGTATCCATTTATCTTTAAGATTGGTTAATTGGGTAATTACATTGTTTAATGGGTAAAGGGTCAAATCTTACAGGGACATTTCTACAAACTAGGGAGGATTAGCATCAAATTTGTCTCCCCTTGTTACCATTTAGTTATTTTTTAGTCACCATTGCATTTATTTAGGTTAATCCTATTAGTTTCTTAGTTAGTCACTTGATAATTTCCAATTGGCAACCCACGTGTAACATGGCAGATTTGGAGCTTGCCTTAGGCTATTTAATTTCCTTGTTTTCTTATGGTTAAATGGGATTTGATTAGGGCTTATATGGGGGAAATTACATATCAAGTTTAGGCTTAGGATTAAGTCATTTGATGGTTCAATTATGGCTATCTCCCTCTTCCTCTCAACATCACTTACAAGAATTATTTAAGTTCATGTTTTTCCAATTTTTATTTTACCCAATTTGATTGTCTAGTAGAGTTGGACTTGATTAAATTTTTTGGTTTCTTTATACTAATTATAGGGTAGTTTGTCCTTGTTTAAGTTTCGGTTTTGCTTAGATTGAGTCTCAGGTTTTTCCGAGCTCGACATTGGTTTTTCTTAAGTCTAAAGGAAATCCTAACATCAACGGTTGGTTATATGATTTTAGGAATTGAATTTGGGCTTTTCGAACATCTAAATTCAAATTTGGTTTTCCTAAGGTGATGCTCTATCATTGAGGTTTGGTTAGGTTTCGAATTCCTTGGGTTTAGATACATTACTTGGTTCACGTATTGTAAAGCGAATCTAATTTCATAGTTAGTTTTTCGTATTTGTTTTCCACTGTATTTCTTGAGATTTTTCCTTTATACTAATTCTTGAATTGAAATTTTTTAGGGTTTACATAGTCTCTAAAGATCACAAACGTCTATTCTTTTTATTAAAACCTAAGCTCCTAGGGATCATCAACCTATACGCTAATACTACCTAAGCTTTAAGTCCTTAGAACTAGAGAATGCTATGGTCTACCATGTGTCCCCACTAGAGGAAGATACGCAAAGGCTTAATCGCTACAATTCTCCAATACTTATATTTATGTATTTTTTATAATAATTAAAAAGCATCTGCTACATACTAGAGATTAACAAGAATTTCCATACTCAATAATAAATCATCAACAATCTTCTCAAATTATTTAATAGAAGTGTATAACATTTAGTTATAACAGAAATCCTCCACAACAACTTAACAAGTAATTCCAACATATGTTTTCCCTTAATCTAACTACTAATTGTCATAATAAACGTATTCTACATTCTCCTAATTTTCTTGACCTTAAATTGTCCCCACTAAGGTTTTATCATACTTCAAAATCTCTCCTGTAGCATTTGCAACTAAAAAAAAAAAATTCCCACAAGGGGCAAGCTAACCCCCAATGCAATGCATACCTACAAACACATATGCTTATCATGCTAGACATATTATTACATGCATAATGCAACAAATACACAATTTATCTATATTTCACAATATTTAACCAATATACAATCACATCAACATCACATAACCTTACAAAAATTCACACAATCCTTCCATAAACAATTATATATATGATAGTGGGTACTCCCTACTATCCATGAGTCTATCCATAAATAATATATATATATAGTAGTATGCACTCCCCATTTTCCATGTGTCCTTTTACAACATCCTTCCACAACATGAGTCCTTATACAACATCCTTCCACAAACATAAGTCCTTTCACAACATCCTTCCACATACTACTTGGATCATTTCGATACACAACTCCATTAGGGACAATGTCACATACTTATCATTGAGGTGCCACCCTGAGAACACCAACCCACACTCAGTTTCTTGGACCCAGCAATTCACAAACACATGCGCACACAATCAAGTTCACTTACAATAATATTTAATCCACACACTATATTTAACTTAATAAGCACAAACAACATACAAGGTATGCACATACCTAGATTGCAAATTTTGATTTCCACACAACTCTACAATCTCACAATTCCTCTAAACCTATACATAATTTTAATTACATACTCTTGGAATTGTATCTTAACTAAGTAAAGCATATAGAGTGTGTCTAAGTTCAACACATCCATAATAGAGGTCATGTAAGTTAACATGGGATAGTATACGGCCATGCCTGAGACCATGTACCTTTCTGTTTGTTTTATAGTCTAACATGGGGCGAGATACAACCGTGTATCTTTATGTGTAGTTTAGGTTCAACACAAGACAGGACACGATTGCGTTAAGAGGTCATGTATCTCTCTATATGATCTAGGTTTCAACACAGAACATGACACGACCGTGTTGGGAGGCTATGTATCTTTTTATATGGACTGGGTTTGACACAAGACAAGACACGATCGTGTTAGAAGCTATGTATCTTTCTATGCCCCCATGTAGGTTACTACTCATTATGAACCCCCTTTCTCAAATTTGAAATTCCACAAATTTTAATAACCCTAACTTAATTTCTAAAGATTGGTCCATTTAATTTATAAATTCCAATAAAATGCGAGGATTTGTACACTTACTGAATGCAATTCATGATTGAGATCTTTAAATCGTCTATCCCGTCTTGCTCCTTATCCTAATTTATATACACATGTAATTAATTTATCTTAAAGTCAAAAATTTATAATTCAAAATTACATACTTCAATTATTGAAACCTTACCTTGTTGTCAATGGTTGGTCAATATCGCTCCACTCTTAGATTTCTGTTTGGTTATCCTATAGGTTCTTTGAGATAGTTTAAAGGCTTGATTGTCAAAAGGAAGAAAAGTGTAACCCTAGGTCATAGAAGGGCTTATATACTTAAGCCACAAAATGACTAAATTGCCTTCATTCCTATATTCTATTTACTATTTCATCATTAGCAGAGTTTAATATAATAATATGAAATACTCATATATATATATATATATGAATATTTATAATCTCCTAAGCATGGTCCTGAAAAAATCCAAAGGAAATATAATTTTTCCTAACCTCCCATGCAAAGTATGAACAATAATTGTACTCGTTTCTTGAAAGTCTTAACTTTAGTGATTTAAATAAATAAAATAAAATAATTGGAATGCTAAATCTCACTTTATTGAAATCTTAAGTGGTTTTCTTAATTAAATTAAGAATTAAAAACTACCCAATTTTCTAGGGCTTAACACATGGTCATGCATATATTAATTCAACAAATCAAGATAGATAGATAACATCCGCATTAAAGTGATTGATGGTTTGATTCTTGATTGTGAAAATCATTTCCTAAGCATTAGGTGGCTTATTGAATGCCACTAAGTCTTTTGCTAAGTTTACGCCAAGTAATAGCATTGTTGCCGTAAGAGAAACCAAGAGGGTCACATATAGTAAAATGGGAAACAAGATAAATCTCAAATAGCTAGGGTTTAAGAGATCCCCAATTTGTTCATTAGGAATCAATCATTAACTTAGAGTTAGAATTTAGTGCTATATTAATGTGCTCCAAATTTAATTAATCATCTTTTGGAGTTATAATTTATTATTTTGGTCTAGAAACCAACAATTAATGAATTGAATAAATGATTTGAAAAAAAAAATAGATTGATGCAAGTGATAACCAAATCCATCATGTGTATGGTGTCATTACACTACTCAAGTGGTACAAATATTAGTGAATTTTGTATAGAATATCAACAAGTTGAAGTTGAAATAATCCAATATTGAGTTCATGCACAAACTTTAGCTCGAGTTATAATTTTTAGGCTTGAAGTCAATCGAGTTTAAAATTTTAAGATCAAGTTCGAGTTCATTTCAATTAAAATTATTTAGACTCAATTTATTTATAAGATTGATATCCAAACTCGATTTGAACACAACTAATATTTATATGTAATTCGAATTCGATTAGACACCTGAGCTAGTCAAGCAAATTATACTGTAGTAGTTCAAGCTTAAACTCAATGCAACAGTCATCAAGTGGAACTCAAATGAAATAGAGTCAAATTATAGTAACTCAGCTCAACTAATTTACATCCCATCTATGGGTATGTAAATGTGTATGTTAGGGAAGATATCTTAATGTTAGTGGGGATTAAATCAAGACTATTATGATAAGAAAGAGAGTCAGATGGTTCATTGATGTTGGCCATTTATTTTTCAAAATCCAAGACTCCTACATTGCATTTTATTTACCGAAATAGAATTGTCATTCTGTCTTTACCACTAAGAAATAGCTATTCCTTTAGTTGGTTTGCAAAAAATTTTATTATAAGAAATGCCTAAGTTATATAATATGGAATAGATAAAGAATTTTAATTCATTTCCTTTACTACATGAATTACTATTCCTCATAGAATGTAACTCTTATTTCAAAAATACCCCCATCATAAAATGAAAGAGTATTAGAGGAATTGTTATTTCATTCCAATAAACCAAACTAACATTATTGTTTTCCTCTTTTACGAGTAAAAACACATTTTTATAATTCTCAACTTTTTTTTTTCAACTATACTATTATAACTAGGAGAAAGGGAAAATTCAAACCTCATTCATCATATTAAAATATTAGGCCTTGGCTAATTCTTAGCTAATTACCTCTCACATAGGAAACATACATTGCTTTACTTGAGCAAGTATAAAAATTCTCTCTTTTAATACGTACAGTGTAGGCCACACTCTTTTCAAACCGGGTGAAAAAAAAAATGTATTAGTCCAATTAGAATAGTTAAGGAAGATATGGGAATCTATACCCAATGTCAACAGGCTTCGACAAGCAACATAATTATATTACGTATGGCATATTGAGCTTCATCTGTTGCAAGAGAAGATAATAAGAAAGAAGTTTAGGTCTTGTTAGGAATTAAATCTGGTAGGTAATAATGTTTATACAAGTCTCCGGCCATCCAGACATCTAATCTTGGGACACTTTGTAGCTCCGTTGTGGTACCTTTTTGAAAATGGCTTTTGTGAGATCAAAGTACAATGGAAATTGGGCAGCTGCAAACAAGGTCATTGGTAGGCATGTGATTGCATAGACTGGATATGCTGCATATTTGAGCTTATCTCTGAGGATGAAGAAATGACCAGCACAAAATGACACCAATACAGAAACTATGGATATAAAAAGTGAGGTCAAACCCATCAAAAGCTTCCTAGGCAAGTCGATTGCAAAATCTCTCTCTTGGTATCTGGATGTGAGAATGGCCAGGAATAATACAACAGAAGTTACTGAGAAGCACAGAGCAATCAACGATGATACGGCAAAAACATCAAATGCTGTCTCCTTTTCAAGGATCGGAGCTCCATTTCTATCATCAGTGCCCCCCGGAACAGCAGTTGATGTGGCGAAAGCTACAGTAGCAATGAGTGCCGCCACGACAGAACAGGATTCGGATGTATAAGATAGCCACTCGCCACCACTTTTTACAAGTTCTTCATGCGATTTTGTGAATATGTCTTTGGCTGTCATGCCTTGTTTATTATACGGAACAAAGAAATGCTTAGGCATGGAGTTCTTGACAAACTGGCAAATAAAGCAACATTGTCAGAGGAAATCATGAAACGGGAAGCTTTGGGGTTTCGACAGGATTGATCATCTTTTTGTACTTACAAACGTGCAACATACCTCTCCAGTTGTAACTGCAGCAGTTTGCTCATTGAATTCGATAGATCACTTAATGAGATAATAATGCTATACCACATGATTTTGACTTAGCCAGCCGATCTAACGACAATTATGCAAGAAAACTATGAAGAAGGGATATTACATAGTGTTCAATTAACCATAAAGATGAGAATGGTTGGAAATACCAAGCCATTAATTCCCAAAAATACGTGGAGTCCTTTCGTCTTTGTAAGTTAAAACTAAGCAGTGCAATTTAAAAAAAAATGAATAAATAAAAAAGAAAATGAATTTGAACGAACAGTAGTCTCCAAACATGTCATAAGTAAATTACCTGAAACCATTTTATCTCCCATTGCATCTGCAAAGCAGCGCCGGGAATCAACCAAGGCTTATAGTCCCCAAGCTTGGCTGCAAGATGTAGTGCGCTATTCCCATCTTCATCCACTTGATGGAATATGCTTTCTTTAAGTATGTTTCTCTTTTGCAGCAGCTCATACACATGTGGTTGTCTGTTCTCCACTGCAAGCAATACTACATTCTTCTTCTCAGAGTTAGTGTCATGACCTGCCTCCGGGATGAGTTCCAGTATCCTTTCCACCATTTCAGTAATACCATGTTTCGCAGCAACCAATATTGGTGTCTCCCTAAGTCTCATTTCCTTTGTACCTATTGTAGTATCTGTCATAAACTTTCTGTATTAGTATGACTTCAGTCATAACCAACCTTATGAGGGTCACAATACCATGCATGCCTTACCTTGTTCATTTTTTTCCTCTTTATTATCTTTATCCCCCTTCCTTTCATCTCTTGAACATTTACAAGTCTTCTCTGTCCCTTTCTCTTTCGCATTACCATGGGACAAGGTATCATGACCATAATCAGCAAACGCATGACATATCATTTCCACTTTATTATCATCTTCATGGGAATGGTGTGGATTCCCACCATGGCGATCATACTCGTATACCATACATCTTTGTAGAAGTTCATTCATTACTTGAACAGACCATATGTTGTTTTCTTTTATCAATTGGATCTTCTTTATCTTTTCAGATCCTGGGTAGCACAGAATCATATGAAATGTAACAAGAATTCAACATATTGCATAAAATACACGGGATTTACTTATATCTCACGAATACAGACTTCAATGTGAAAATGAGATTCTCATAATAACGTACCTAATCCAAGAACAACCATCATAGCTTTAGATAAAACCTTGATGAACTCAAAGCAAGCTCCATAGTTAGATGGAAATAATTGATATCCTTGGGCTTGACGAAGTGTCTTGGAATCTGCATTTAATATACATAAGTTTCCTCATCTCGCTTATTGCCTTAACCATTACACCATTATTTCTGTCGAAACTTTGTACTGTGGAAACAAGCGTAATCGGAAGTCCTAATCCCGACAGTACTTGCGAGGGCTTGCCATGACCTTTAGTGAACCAGCTTGAGTATTTAGTTTAACTCGATCTCTGTGGTTACAAGAAACTAGAACACCATATATATGCGTCGCACCATATTATTAAATACTCTTCCTATTATTAATCAATTGCATTTGTCTAATCACAATGCGGCTAAACTTTTTTTAACCAATTTTGAAAGATCCAATTCTTTGGAATTTCATTAATCATTCATTATTTGACAATTTTGTAAGGAATGGATATGGATTATGTCATTGTTTTTTTCTTTTTTTCGTTTTTTTTTTTTTAAATTTTTTATTGACTTGAGTGAACATTGAAATCAGGTAAAAGAGAGAAATAGGTATGCACAATATCAAATTATGGGGGGATTCCACTCACCGAACCAAATGGCAGGGGAGGATTACAGAAGCAACAGGTAATGACTGAAACATCTCTGCTTAGTGTAAGCTTGCCATGTCACTTTGTTAAAAGATAATTTGGCTTAAAATGATTGTTACCAGGTATTTATCACTCAATTTTCAGAAGAGGTAAGCATTTAGGAATTGGAGTCATAGTAAAATCCAATTATTTCGTCACTCTTCTGTGCTGTTAATGAAGGAACACGTATTGGATGAATGCAAAAGTACTAAAACACAAGGATTTTCCACCTCGGCAATTATATGAATTTTTACCCTTCGATGCTTGAGGATTTTCCGTATCTCCAATCCTTTGGCCAGAATTTTCTGTATCTCCTTGCTTGGTCAGTTTTGGCACTTTGATTTTCGTAACCACTGTAAATGGATATATGTAACAACTATGTATCAAATGAAATAATAGAGGGATTGAATAAACCATTCAATTACCCGTTTGAAATGTGTTGCCCAGGCAACGGAGGAAGTCACAGCACGCTTTATAGTTTGGTGGATAAAAATGATCCGCTCTGCTCTTTGGCTTCTTCGATGCGGATTTATAATCCACTTCACACGGCTTCAGGTCCTCTACAAAAATACCTTCTCACAGAAATGGAAAGAATAAAACGCGATTATAATTATGCCTGAAATTATTTGGATAAGATACTGTAATACAATAAAAATATTATTATAAAATAAGAGAATGATATAATAAATGCATATATATTTAACAAATGGGGATAATGGGATAGGGGCAGTTTCATCTTTTCTTTTCTTGATTGGATTATAAAAGCAAAACTAACCTAGGGTTTCTCCTTTTTGCACACTTTGACAATTTACAGTAGCCTAGAGATAAAGGGCAAAAGAGCCCTATAAGAAAACCTAAGGCGACCTAAAGGTGAATCAAGTAACTAATCAAATAGATAAGGATCATAGTTAGTAAACAAGGGTCTGTTTTAACAATTGGAATAAAAAATCATGAATTGATTTGGTTGTTCACAGGGATCAAATCAAAGGACGGGTTAAACAAGCGAGGAATCAACCAAATTCAATGTTCCAAGTGCAAATCTAAGCCCAGTGAGTATACTAGAACCTAACTTATGTTAGATATCGTTAATATAATAATTAGCTAGACTAAAAAGCATAGCAATTAGGGTTTAGGTGGAATTAACATAGAAGAATTAGGGTTTGTAGGACCTTATTGAGAGATACACAGCCTCCCAACATGACCATGTTATGATCATGTTGAATGCAACACATGCCGAGAAATGCATGGCTTATCTACACGGTCGTGTTTCGATCGTATTGAATGCAACACATATTGAGAGATGTACGACCTATCTACACAGCCATGTTCTGACCATGTTGAGTGCAACACATACCAAAAGATACACAACCTGTCTACACAGCCATGTTCTGACCATGTTGAACCTAAAACTCATTTAAAGATACACAACCTTTGACACGATTGTATATTATCTCATGTTGAGTTACATGGCCATGTTAAGTAAAATATAACTTAATTGTATATCTATTTTAACTTCTAATTAAACAAAAATATAACCTAATATATCTATTAGGTAATCTAATAGATTAAGAGAATTAAGGGATTATACTATTCTTAAATTAGTACTAAGAGAGATGTATTGATGATTGTATAGATTTCAGCTTAGCTTAAGTTCAAGACCAAACGTGTTTAAGGTTAGGATTCCAAATATGTATTTACCTTATTTGCTGTATGTGATTGTTAAATATTTGATGAATTGTATGTGAAATAATGATGTGTTAAAGTGTTATATGGATTTATTGATATATGTTGCTTATGCTTGGCTTAGTCTAGGAGCCCACAAAGGCAGATCCCTAAAGGGTACCTCGATGATGAATATGTTGCGTTGTCCCTAGTAAAGTCGTGCATCGAAATAATCCAAAGTAGATTAAGGTTAGATGGGGCCTACAATAGCAGTTCCAACTAGGACAATATTGTGTATATTGGGGTTATGAGTACCCCAATATTGTGAAACTGATTATGATTTATGTGTAAGTTGATGTGTGATTGTGTAGTGGAATAATGTTGCATATGTGCATGTGTCATGTGCATGTAGGTGTGGTACTCACGTACTAAGTTTAGGCTCACTTTCCTCCCTATATATTTTTTTTTGCTATAAGTGAAAATGATAGGCAAGTAGAGTATGATAAGAATGAGAACTTGGTGGAACATTACATGGATGACATGGGAAGATAACATTATTATTCTGTGGAGGAAGAGTGATGAAAATTCTAAATATTTATAATTTGAAGTTTTATTAGTTGAATTGAAGTTATGGAGATAATAGTAAACTCCTAACTATGATAAGTTGTATAGGGAAATACTTGTTTATTTTGGGATTATTTTTATTAAATTTTGAGAGTTAAAATGATTCAATTGAAAGATATTAATTTTATATTATTGAAGTTATATTAGTATGATTGTTATTGGAGATGAACATGTTTTGAAGTTTTATAGAGTTTTAAAGCCTTAGCATGTCGTTTATAGTAGTGACATATAGCGAACTATGATGTCCTAAGTTTTAGGGCATTACAGATATTAATTTAAAAAATCTCTAGCTCATTGTTGACTCTATCGCATATATATGTAATCGAATCAATTGCATCAAATGTCGAACCATGCTTGGCAAAATAAGAGCTATAATTTTTTTTTTTAAAAAAAAAAACTTTTATGGACTAGCTGCTTTAATTGCATACATCTAGAAAATATTATAGGAATAGTTAATTAAACAGAACAAATGGATAATTGCGATGCAAGTCCTAATATTTGATTTATTCAAATTTGGTGGGGAGTGGATGTGAATCTTGATATGCTGATGGCCCTGGTATTTCAGTTCGTCTTTAGGAAGTGAGCAAGGCAGAAAGCCTACTCCATGAAGAGAAAAAGGAAAACTCAAGTCATCTTTGCACTCAAAGTTGGGGCTTCTAGTGGTTTGAATGAAGTGTTGCTCTCTCTCTCAGTCGGACACCAAATTTTTTCTTTTGGATTTAAAACAGTTTGCCCATGTAAGGTCTGCAAGAAATCGGATTTCATAGAGATATATACCGATTTATCATTTACTTAGTTTTTGTTTTCCAAGCCTCATTGAAAGAACAAAAAATAAAAATTTACTAGAATGCCTCAGGAAAAAACACATTTTCCAAACACGAAACATAACTCGACTTGCATCCTATTCTTTGCGTGCATTCCATCAGTGGAAGAAACATGGAAAAATACATAAGCCATGAAAAACAAAGCTAGGAAGATTGATTCATGCAATCATCAACTGCAGTTAAAAGCCGTGTATCGTTTCTCCTCAAACCAAGACACTGTTGTATAGATTATCAATTATAAGCTAGAGATAATTTAATGAATCTTGGATGCAAGAGGGAGCTCATTGTCTCATTGAGAACGGTATCAAAATCAAGCCCTAAGCTGCATTTGAAATATATTCACAAAATTGAACTTTGTTTGAATCTTCCTTGTGAGATTTAAACAAAATGTAGAAATGAGAACACACATGACCACTTCTTTCGACTCTCATTGAAGGATCCAAATGAAGAAGGAAACTCTATAATCCCATGTCCTGTGAATATATCAATTTTATCATGAGATTCAAACAGAGTCCATCCCAAAGTCAAAAAGTACTTGATTGGAGACACTATTAATACAAAGTGTCATCTACTTATCTCCACTGGCTTGTATTTTGTGGCTTTTTAATGGAATCAATGTGTTAGCTCATGTAATATAGATGTACCTTATCTATCCTCAACCCTACATAGTAGTTCAATATATCTAATGATAAAATGGTAAACGTCTAATTTGTTGTTTGAATTTTGTCGATTTTTAAAAATTAACCACCTAAAATTTCAAAGTATTAATTTAGTATCTGAACTTTACTTTTTTTTAAATTAACTATCTAAACTTTACTTATTTTTATAATTAATTACCTTAATATTGCCAATTTTTATAACTAACTAACTCAATCCAAGTACTATATATGACATCAAAATGTTTATAAATAGTAAATTGATACTTTTAAAATTTAGGTAGTTAATTATAAAAATTAACAAACTTCAAGTATTGAATGTGACATTTAGCCATAATAAAATTCAATGATTGCATCTCTTTAAAGTGCCTATAAAATTGACTTGTCTAGTTTAAGTGTATAAAACTATGAGCTTTTGCAATTTACACCATGATTTTTACTCAAATTTGTGCATTATGTCTGTGTTTCTTTGTCCAAGCAACCTAGAAATACCAATTTCCTATATCTGAAAGTGTGATGCACAAGATTGATACTCATTATTCTTATTTGTATTTTGGGAGTGATTTTCAGAATAATTCAGTTTCAAGACTCGATCTTCTAAATATTATAATATTAAAGTTAGCCCTGTGGCTCCCCCATAATCCGCTCGGTATTGTCTTCGATCACATCTGCTTGGCTGTGCAGTCCTACTCCAAGGTCGCACCCTCAAACTACCCATTTTGGATTGATGTCTTCGGACTCAGTCCACCCGGCCCAAGCAAGGAGCAGCTTGGGGTTTTAGGAATTGGTTCGAAGCATGTCATGGGCTTCAATATAGCATAGAGACATTAAGCTATACATTGATGACGTTGAATTATCAAAATATACTAGAGATTGTGGCATGTTGATTCCTCGTATGTCATGAGTATGACATTCCGCATTATTTCATTATTGTAAATCTTGTTTTCTCTTTTTAGCTCTCAAGGTTGAGGGGGACAGTGTCTAAGATGGGTGCCACTATGACTTGGGGTATTGAGTGTGCTCTCTTATGAAGAAGAAGATTGTTCGACTAGTATGGATGGGGTATCCGTTGTTTCATACATATATTGATAATGTGTAAGTTAATTACGTCAAATATGTAAGAAAACTGGTATCAGGTGTCTGATAACTTGAATGGTTGGGCAATACTCTGATAATATAATGGGTGGTGAGTAACTGTTTTATAAGTTTCAATATAAAGGTGCTTAAAGGGGTTTCAGTTTAAGAAAATGGATCGTGCCCTGCGTCCCATTGGCTTCCTTAAATGATATCATTAACTGTTATCAAGTAAAAAAGAAAAAAAAGGTTTCTTTTATGAAAGGGCAAATATGTCAAATATAGGTCTAATAAGTGCAAGAATTCTAAAGTAGTCATGCTATACTCTCAAGGTGAATAGGGCAAAGCACTTAGAAAGCAAAGTTGAGTTGGCCATATTACAATTTGCTGAAGATTTAATATGAATTGCTACAGCCCTGGGACCTTACATCAATCTTATCCCTTCAAAATCACTAGTCCTGATATAAAAACAAGGACATATGAGTTTTGCAGTGCAAGATATTCATAGCATTAACAATCAATCTATAAAGAAATGTCTTAGTTGATCTTGATCACCTTCTGACACCGTTTACTTAAAATTTAAACGGAGTAATATGTGTGAAATTTGCTTATGCCATAACTCTAGAATGAACACCGTAGTAAACATATACACCAACAAAATTCTTTTTTTTTTTTTTCTTTAGCACAATGACCACGTGTGATCATTCTGATTTTACGGACGCTTCCTCTACCATTCACAAGCACCATCACTTCAATACTCATGTGGAAGAAGTTCTTCGATGTCAATCATTTACAATATAATCAATCATCAATTGCTTGCTGTTACCCTTATGCCTCAGAACTGGTTTTCACTTTTCAATAAAGTAAGGTAGCGTCTCAATCTTTGATAACTATAGTAACTATGGCTTTAAGCCTAGTTTACGGCAATTGCTTTTTAACTTATCCCTTGCAAATATTTTGACAATAAATCCTCTAAACTACTGCTGCTTACATAATTGCTGGTAATCATATTATATTCTATGAATTGTCTTATATACTTAATGCCTCAAACTCATGTGCCTTGACATTCCTACTATGAATCATAGTATGGCTTGAAATACTATAGAATCATATCGTATTGTTTGGCTATAGCCAGCATAAGTTGTGTCCATAAAACGTACCACTTTATACAACCGATCAATAGCTATAACCTTGTTTATAATCATAAAGTAGCTGGACTTACAGTGGTAAATTATGCTCTTCCAGCATCCCAGGTAAGTGCTGCTTCCGAAGGCTGTAGCCTTAGTTGCTAAGATGTGAACTGGTGACTGTCCTTGCTCGTTCACGGAATAAACTAGATTTTCATATAGGTGTATAATTTGATATGCCAAATCTGCAAAGATGTACGGAAGTTGCTTGACCATACTTTTTAATATTAAGAACATCAGGAAGAGTAAGTGATTCCGACATTTGAAGGGACATACCAAAGTACCCTCCATTGATGGCACAATGAAGAATGGTCTGACCATCCTTTTTCCTACAGTAAGAATAGCCGGATTCTTTGTCCCTGATATACGAGTTGAGGCACAAAAAGGCTTCCCTCTTACCAAGTAGAGCAGCCAAGAACAGAGGGGTCTCACTTTCATGGTTGCGTTTGCCAACTAACGATGGATGTCGGCTAGCAATGCACTCGCACATCCTGACACTTCCCATCGAAGCAGCATAGTGGAGAGGGTTATTTCCTCTCTCGTTTTGTATTTCCAAAACTCTAATCGGCTCGGATTGCTTTGCCATGATCAACCGGACCAAGTCCTCAACAACGTTGCCTTGGTTATCAGAAGCTGCGATGTGCAATGCTGTTTCGCCAGTTCTTGTGATAGTGGCTGCGTGGACGTATGAATGTCCCCCGTAAATCCGAACTACTGCATGCCAATCCCCTTTCATGGCGCTTTGAAGCAAGATTTTCTTGAGCTTCTTTTTACTCATATTGGTCCTCTCCATGTTTAGGATATAGAAAAGATGGCCTTGGAATGCTATAGCGTATGTGGAAAATATAGAAAATTTGGCAACTCCAACGACAAAGTGCTGAAGCCAAATTTAAAGTACTGAACCGAATAACTCTTTATTTTTTGTTTTGCTTTATAGGTTCCAATACTTCTTCTTTCACTTTAGTTTTCTTCTGTTTCAAGGATCACGTGATGTAATAGGGAGGTACTAATTGTGCATTTGGTAAGTGGAAATGAATTAGGAATGCAATCTCGATTCTGAATTCTACTCAATTTTTTTAATGTTTGGATGCATATTTAAAAGCCAAAATGGCATTCTTGAAATCGTCAATTTCACCTTTAAGAAAACATTCAACTCCGCATTTGAGATAGTGGAAGGCAATTCCATTTTTGACCACTTATGGAATGCTTAGTGCGTAAGAATAAATCCATAATCAAATCAAGATTCCGAATTTTCCTCCATTTCGTAGGTTTAGATACGTTTTTAAAAGCCAAAAATATGATTCCTTGAAATCGTTAATTTTTCTTTCAAGAAGAAATTCGATTCTACCTTTGAGATAGTAAAATCGTAATTTCAATCCAACATTTTTAATAATTATTAATTAAAATTACTTATTTAACATTTACTTTCATTATTATATTTAATAATTAAGGATACTTTTGATAAATACTATTTTATATACATTTTACTCAATGTATATTTTTAAATATAGGAATGGATTTATCATTCTAGTCACAATTTCCATTCTAATACAATCCATTCCATTCCATTGCAGAATATTCTTGTATATCAAATATGATATTAATGATCATTAATTAAAATTATATATTTAATTTTTAATCCTATTATAACATTTAATAATTAAGAATATTTTTATCTAATACTATTTTACATATACTCCATTCCACATGTATTTTCAAACATGAAAATGAATTTATCATTTCATTAATGATTCAAATTCATTTCATTCCAATCCATTCCATATCATTCCTATGTAATAACCATAGCATAATTAGCATATGTTGTTTCACCTTTTGCCCCTCTCGAAATTTGAAGAAAGAAATTGAAATGCGTTTGTTTGGCGGAAAATATCCCAGAGTCATTTTTTTCTTTTATATTTTACAATCAAAGTTTACGAATTGTTAGAGATTGTTTTTAAGATGTTGCAATTGCTAGTGGTTGTGATTCGCACTTAAAGGTGGGAGGTGAAAACATAGCCAATTTTTAATGTAGTGATTAACCATTATTGAAATTGTCATTTCCAATCATAAAAATGTTTTACATACTTTTCATTAGTATTTTTGTTATTGCTAATCACTAATATTAATGGGTAGTCAATAAAAACAATTACTATCTATAATCTCTTAAGACTATTAATATAAATTTAACAATAATAAATTTTTTTGACTAGCATAAGATTGGTTTTCTAAGTAAGATGATCAAGTTTAAATCCTCATTTCTTTATATTAATTATTGAAAAAAAAGGAAAATATTTTATTGTAATAAATATCGAAAAAGGGTTTTGAAAAACATTTTTCGCCTACTAGGTCGAAGGTGATTAGGGAAAATAGAGAGGGCAAAATGAGAATAACCGTAGATTATATTGGAATTCGGAAAGGAGCTTCTTTATGTCCTTTCAGAATCTCAAACGAAAATGAACATCTTCATGTTGGGAAGCTACTGGCTTCATAGCTTTAAATTACTGAAACCACCGATGATATTCAAAACAACTTTAAGGAAACGACATAGGGCCAATGGTTGAACCGACAAGAGAAGCTGAAACCCTGATGGTGTGAGAAAAAAAAATAAAAATAAAAGGGGAATAAATTAAAGTTCTGATGTCTTCATTTAAACTAAAGACAAAAGGAAAAGCGATGGTTAAGACAGAATAGGGTGAAGCTTACAAGTGATTCTAACACCTATAAAGCAAAAGCTGAAATGTTTGTGATATCTTAATCTCAAATGAATTGTGGGAATAGTAATGGATTATTATAACAATAAGATAATGAATAATAAGTTAATATTAGTTAAAATCATTTTAATCGTTAATTACTTATTAGTTTATCTATTGATGATCTTAAGCTTGTAGCTACTAGTACCTACTAACATATAAGGTTGAGCAAAAAAACCAATCAAACCATGAGCCGTATCGGACTAAATCAAATTGAATTGTAAATTAGATCCGAACCAAAAAAATTGTGAATTAAACCAAATCTTTTCAAATTAAACCAAACCATAAAAAGAAAAAAAAGATTATGTATTGCTTATTCAATTCCTTCTCTTATTTGGTATTAATCAAGTAACTCACATTTTTTTTTATTTCATATTTTTTATTAATAACTGATATAAAAACTAAAATTACTTATAAAGAGACGATAAAACATCCATAAATACATCAAATAGGCATTAAATATGACGAGTGATACCAAATAAATGATAATAAATTAAATCTTTTTTATATCAAGTATAAATTTTTCATGACTTATTGACTTATATATAAAATAAAAATTGATAATAGGTGTAAAAACAATTCAAATTGTGGACCAAGCCTTCATTTTAGATTCGAAAAATTTACGAAATGAACTGTATGATTAGGTTCGATTTAGAGGAATAAAATTGAGCCATTATATATAATTTGATTTGGTGGATGAACTATACCGAACCAAATTGTACCCTTTTTTTTAAATTTGAAAAATTTATGAAACAAATCGTATGTTAAGTTCAGTTTAGGGAAAAAAATTAAACTATAATATACAGTTTGATTCAAGGGACAAACCATACTAAGCTAAATCGTGCTCACCCTACCAACAAATATAAGAGTCGAATCACCTACAAAATAATTTTGTGCTATCCCACTTATCCTAAAACATTACTCTTCTTTGAGAGCTTAGCTCTAATAAATTTACTTTATTGCTTGACTTTGACATGCTTTAACAAGTTAGAAGAGCAAAAGTATATGCTTCAATGGGGAAACTCATGGCAAAATTTAAAGTGAAACATAAAACAAACTTGTCTCGATTTCATCATACCAAGTGAAAAGAATCCAATTAAGTTGCTATGAAAATATGTTCAAACCCTCTACGTATAGCCTTACTTGGACTTTTAATTTCAATTGAACTTTATAGCTATCATGTTGTTCACAAGAGCCACTCCATCGTTTCAAAACTGTAGTCTCAACTTGAATCTACATGAAGGATTACACACCACTATTGTCCAAAATCAAATATTGATTAAATTTAAATCTTGAAAGATCATGACTCTTATGAAGAGTCATCTTCTTTCAATTTTGATTAAAATGTAAAAAGTGCTACTCCTCCATTTTTTTTTTGCTGAGTATTTTCATGAATTTTATTTTATTTTTTTATTTGCAATCTCTCTCTCAAAACTATTGCAAAACATAACTCATCTCATATAAATTCAAAATATGGTATACTTGAATTTTTGCTATTTAAGTATCAAGATTTATTGGTATTCTAAGGGAACTCCATATTCAAACTCTCAAAGCAAACTTAGTGTAGAAGCTGTAAGTTCTCTAAAGAGCAAATTCATTCGTGCCTCTAGATCTTTCAATTTCTTTGTTTCACTCACTATATTTTCCTACCATCTTTACCCCTACTTCATCCTCTTCACCATTATAGATTGCTATCCTTTTCTTAATATAAGCCGAGTTTTCCTTATTATTCTCATTACTATCTAGCTTAAATTTTGGAATCTCGCAACTAGTGAGTAGCAACCATTACCTTGCAATTAAGGCATTCTAATACTATGTGATTAAAGCCCAAGCACTTAAAACACTTGATTTCATTGGATTTTTTCCTAACTTACTTCTAATCTAACTCTTGTGGTTTATGCAAAAGGCTCATGATGTACTCTGTGTAATGCAATATATAGAAATTAAATACAATAATATAAAAAAAATTAAATATAAAATAATAATTGAATCAAACTATACACATAATCGATGATTTAAGAAAGAAAGAAAAATTGTGCTTAAATGGTGGTAAGAATGCATAAAAAAAAAGAGAAGAAATGAACATTTACAATAATATATTATAAATATATTTTTGAAAATAGACTAAAAATAATCTAATCACATTTAATTTGTTTTGTCGAAGAATTTACAACATCCATAAAAAAAAAAAAATGAATGAGATATTGATTATGGAATTTTATACATAGCAATATAAACCCAATTTTCATGACCATAAAAAAAGGAGTTGTCAACCATCATATAAGAATGTTGAGCTATGGACTATAAATTGATCTCCATTGAATTACATATTCAAATTTAATTTAAATTTCATTAGATGCATTCATTAAAAAAATTGATATTGTAGGTGTTTTATAGTTGCAAAAATTAAAAAGAAATCTTTTACATAAGACTTCATTTGGATAAGTTTTAAGTGATTATGACTATTATAATAAAGCCATTATGTGAATACCATATTTTTCTTTATATTTATTCTTTTATAAAACACAATGTTGCTAGAACAAAATCACTACGGCCGATCCAACTAAATTGAACTAGAACTAACCATGATGATAAGTTGGTCCAATCTCTAGGCCTATTATTCCAATAAACCAAAACGAACCTATGAAACTTCGTTGGGATAACCAACTAAACGTTTAAAAAAATCTTACCAAATAAATATCTTATTTGGATTTTAATTGTAACACCTCAAGTCAAAAAGTGGTTAATAACTAAGCCAACGAAAGCTTATGAGCCCTTTTAACCACTTTACCTAAAAGTTTCTAACTACTACTAACATATTATTTACTACTTAACCTTATATACCATTACTTGATATCTTCTATAATCCATGGGGACTCTATTCACGTGAAGTATCACAATGTACCCTCCCTTAAACATATGGGGTATCACAATCTCTTCCTCTTAAACATGCAATGTCCTCATCGCAAGATCTTACAATTGAGTCTAGATTTTCCCCTTCTTAGTTGTTCCTGAACTCGACACCTACTAGTAAGAGGTTGGCTATGATACTATTTATAATGTTCCAAGTAAAAAATAGTTAGCAATCAAACTAGCAAATAGTTATAGGCCCTTTTTAATCACTTGATTCCAAAGTTTTTAATTAGTATTGACTTGTTATTTAGCACTTAATCATATATACCACTAATCAACATTTTTCATAATTTATGTGGGACTCCATTCACATAGGGTATCACAATTTACCCTCTCTTAAACACATGGAGTATCACAATTTTCCCCTTTTAAATATGCGATATCTTAATTGATGGAGATCAAGTAGCATCAAGAGTTCATGAGCCAAAGTCTAATGACCCGCTACATGGTATTGGAGGTCCAATGACAAGAGCTAGAGCTAAGCGAGTGGGAGAAGCCTTGCAAGGATTAGTTATGGAACTCTAAGAGCAAGAAGCAGGTCGACACAAGTCTAGTTCAAGTCCCGAGTTAGTAAACATAATATATCAAAGCACGGACGAAGCGGAGGCCATCAATGATGGAACGACAGCCTTCAGCAAAGGGAAGGTCGCTGGCCTAGAGGCAAAGGAGAGCCGGCTTTCTTGGCCGGCCTTGAAGGAAGCAACGCCGACGGGTTAAGGCTGCCGGCGTTGGAATCTGCACCGCCGGTGTAGTGCCGGCCTAGATATCCGTGGAACGTCTTTTTGTTTTCTTCTGTTATTTCAAAGCCGGCCATATATGCATTTAGGCCGCCAACTTATGTGTTTTTTTCGAATATAATACCTTATTTTGTCATTTGAAAGGACAGATTATCAATTTGAGTAAAGAAATTTCCTTGAGAGAATCCTCTCTTCTTTAGTTCTTACAATAGAACTTCCTTCGATTTCTTCATCCTAAACGCTTGGAGAAATCAACCCGGATAGCTTAGGTTCTAATTGACGGGTTCGATTGGGGTTGGGTTACGTTTCGTTTTCGATTCAATTTCGATTCTCGATTTTGAATCCTTCTTGAGCGTTGGGTCTTAAATCGATAACTAGGGCTCGCGTCATTTGGTATCAGAGCTAAGGCTCATTGAATCGGGTAATCTCTATCCTTGTTAATATTTTTGTTTAATTGATTACATAAATTTTCTATCGTAGTTTAAAAAAAAAAAAAAGAGAAAAAAAAGGAAGATTTGTTATTGTTCGTGGTATTTTGTATAGGTAATTCCATCATTTCTATCCTTCGTTGATTCCATCATTTGCAAAAGAACAGAAAATTCGTATTAAAAAAAAATTCCAGTTTATATTTTAGTTTGTTTGTTTAATTGTTCGAGTTCATTGTTTCCTATCAAATTCACCACATTCCATATTGGTCAATCGTAGTTATTCATTGAGTCGTCGTATTCTCGTGTTGTTAGAATTCTGAGTTGTTGGTTGATTTATCTTAGTGGTTTATTTTGGAGAAAAAAAACTCATTGAGTTAGTTCTTGAGCAAGGATTTGCAAAGGAGAGTAGATTGGTGAGAATTTTATCGTAGAAAATCAAATTGTGAGATACACGAGTGTATACACACCTTTGAGTGTAAATTGGTAAGGGAGTGAATTGTGAGGCCTTCTTAATTTGTTATTACTAAACTTTTTCTGTTGCAGCGATATGTCTAATCAAAGTCCAATTGGTGGAGAGAAGGGAGAAGTAGATAATAAAATGATGTTTGATGCTTTAATGGGTGAGATGAAAAGAATACTGAGTGGAGAACTAGAGCAAATCCATGTGATGATGGATAAGATTGAGCGAGGTAGGGAGCCCACGGGTAGTACTTCTGTAGGGCGAAGAATTGAGAGGCTTCCAAGGAGGGGAGTGAGAATAGAAGAGGGAGAGGACACTGAATTAGGAGAGTATAATTTCGTGATGGGGAGAGAAAATACCCAAAGGAGAGATAATAACTTAGGTAGCATAAAGATGAAAATACCTTCCTTTCAAGGGAAGAATGACCCAGAATTATACTTGGAGTGGGAGCGAAAGGTTGATCACATTTTTTAGTGCCATAACTATTCAAAGGATAAGAAGATTAAACTTACAACAGTTGAGTTCACTGACTATGCAAGTGTATGGTAGGATCAACTGGTTAGGAATAGGAGACGGTATGGAGAGGAGCCTGTTAGCACTTGGGGGGAGATGAAAACTATTATGTAGAAGAGGTTCATTCCTAATCACTATTATAGGGATTTGCATAGGAAATTGCAGGGTCTGACACAAGGGTCCAAAAGTGTAGAGGACTATTATAAGGAGATGGAAATAGCCATGATTAGAGCCAAGATAGAGGAGGATGATGAAGCTACAATGGCTAGGTTCATTGGTGGATTGAATAGGGAGATCGCTGATATTGTTGACCTACAACATTATGTAGATATTGAGGAATCATTGCATAAGGCGATCAAGGTTGAGAAGCAGCTAAAGGGAAAGAGTACTTCAAGCTATCACCCAGTTTCAAGTTCTTCTAGGTATAATTCAACTTCTAATTCTTCATGGAAGTCGAATTGGAAGAATAACAAACCACCACCGAAAACTAAGGAGGAAGAGAAGGCTAAGGCACCAACATCCTATTCGAAAGGTAACACTGAAACCAAATCTACTTCTAGATTGCATGATATTAAGTGTTTCAGGTGCCAGGGATTTGGGCATATTGCATCGTAGTGTCCAAACACTAAGGCGATGATCCTTTTGGAGAGTGGTGATGTGGAGAGTGTGAGCTCAGGGGATGATGATGACATGCCCCCCATTGGAAGATTGTAGTGATGTGGATTTAGAAGGGCTTGTAAAGGGAGAGATGCTTGTTACCAGGCGGGTTCTTAATACTCAACTTAAGGATGAGGGTGATAAAGTGCAGCAAGAGCATATTTTTCATATTAGATGCCATGTGAATAACAAGGTGTGTAGTTTGATTATTGATAGTGGTAGCTGTACAAATGTTGCTAGCACATTATTGGTGGATAAACTGAACCTGAAAATTATGAAGCATGAACAGCCTTATAAGTTATAGTGGTTGAGCGAATGTGGGGAGTTTAAAGTGACCAAGAGGGTACTGATTTCTTTCTCTATAGGGAAGTACCGTGATGAGGTATTATGTGATGTGGTACCTATGCAGGCTTGCCACATATTGTTAGGACGACCTTGGCAGTTCGATAGGAAGGTCACTCATGATGGTTATCACAATCGGTATTCCTTCATTTTGAACAAGAGATAGGTGATTTTGACACCCCTCAACCCTTGAGAGGCTAGTGAGGATCAGTTGAGAATTGCTAGAGAGTTCAGAGAGAGAGGGGAACACAAGAGTGAACAAGAAAAGAAAATTGAGACTGTGAAAGAGAGTGGCAAAAACATAATGGTGAGTTATGAGAAGAAAGAATTAGAGGGAAACACTAGTGGCATTGGAGAGGCAAGCAAGATTAAAAGTGCTTTGAAGGCAAAACAACACTTACTTGTACTGATGTACAAGGATGTTTATCTTTCCACTGACCATCTTAATCCTTCTTTGCCTACAGTTGTTGTTTCTCTTTTGCAGGAATTTGCTGACTTATTTCCTGAAGAAGTACCAAGGGGATTGCCTCCACTAAGAGGCATTGAACACTAGATTGATTTTATTTCAGGTGATTCCATTCCCAATTGACCAGCTTATCGAGCCAATCCAGAGGAAACCAAGGAGATCCAGAGGCAAATTGATGATCTGGTAGAGAAGGGGCTTGTGAGAGAAAGCCTCGGTCTATGTTCAGTTCTTGTCATCTTGGTTCCCAAGAAGGATGGAACATGGCGAATGTGTGTTAACTGTCGAGCAATCAACAAGATCACAGTTAAGTATAGACATCCTATCCCTAGACTTGATGATATGCTTGATAAGTTGCATGGTGCCTGTTTGTTTTCCAAAATTGATTTAAAGAACGGCTATTGCCAAATTCGCATGAAAGAGGAAGATGAGTGGAAAACAACTTTTAAAACTAAGCATGGTTTATATGATTGGATGGTAATGCCTTTTGGATTAACAAATGCGCCTAGCACGTTTATGAGGTTAATGAATCATGTTCTTCGTGCTTTCATTAGGAAGTTTGTTGTTGTATACTTTGATGACATCTTAGTTTACAGCAAAACTCTAAGTGAACATGTTCAACATTTGCAAAGTGTGTTTACTGCTTTGAGAGGAAACAAATTGTATGCGAACTTGAAAAAGTGCACCTTTTGTATGGAAACTGTGGTTTTTCTTGGCTTTGTTGTAGGTGCAAAGGGGATTGCTGTAGATGAAGAAAAGGTGAAGGCGATTCGGGAGTGGCCGACACTAAGGTATGCAAGTGAGGTCAGGAGCTTTCATGGGCTAGCAAGCTTTTATAGGAGATTTGTTAGGGACTTTAGTTCCATAGCTGCTCCTCTAAATGATCTTGTTAAAAAGAACACCGAGTTCAAGTGGACTAAAGTGCATGAGCAAGCTTTTAAGACTTTGAAAGGTAAGTTGACTAATGCACCTTTACTTGTTTCACCTAATTTTGAAAAAGTTTTTGAGATTGAATGCGATGCTTCCAGGAAAGGTATTGGTGGTGTTTTGATGCAGGATTCCAAGCCAATCGCTTATTTTAGCGAAAAGCTCAGTGGTGCTACATTAAACTACCTAATCTATGACAAGGAGCTATATGCTTTGGTGAGGACCTTGCAAACTTGGCAACATTACTTATGGCCTAAGGAGTTCATCATTCATTCTAATAATGAGAGTTTGAACTTCTTGAAAACTCTAGGTAAGTTGAATAGGAGGCATGCGAAATGGATGGAGTTCATTGAGACCTTCCCATATGTGATCAAATACAAGCAAGGAAAAGAGAACGTGGTGGCTGATGCACTTTCTCGAAAGTATTCACTTTTGACTTCTTTGCAAACTAAATTGCTTGGGTTTGAACTCATTAAGGAGTTATATGAGACTGATGCTGACTTTGGTCAAATTTGGGTTGCTTGTGCTGAGTCTGGATATTCTGATTTCTATAGGCATGATGGGTATTTGTTTAAGAAAGATAAGGTATGCGTGCCTAAAAGCCCTGTGCGTGAATTACTTGTGAGGGAAACACATGGGGGTGGTTTAATGGGACACTTTGGAGTTAAAAAGACTTTGGATATTTTGCATGAACATTTTTATTGGCAAAAAATGAAGCATGATGTGCAAACTGTGTGTGATAAGTGCATTGCATGTAGACAGGCCAAATCCAGAGTAATGCCCTATGGAGAATACATTCCATTGCCTGTGCTTAATCAACCCTAGATTAACATTTCTATGGATTTTATGTTAAGGTTACCACGATCTCAAAGTGGCAAAGATAGCATATTTGTTGTTGTCGATAGGTTTAGTAAGATGACTCACTTCATTACCTATTCTAAAACTAATGATGCACAACATATTGCAGATTTGTTCTTTAGGGAGATTATACGGTTGCATGGCTTGCCTAAATCTGTTGTGAGTGATAGGGATGTGATATTCTTAAGTCATTTTTAGCGTACTTTGTGGAATAGGCTAGGCACTAAATTGTTGTTCTCTACTATTGCACACCCTCAAACTGATGGTCAGACGGAAGTAGTTAATAGGACTCTTTCAACCTTGTTGTGTGCTGTGATTCATAAGAATTTGAAACAATGGGAGAAATGTCTGCCACTTGTAGAATTTGCATATAATAGGACTGTGCATTTCACTACATCTTATTCTCCATTTGAGGTGGTGTATGGTTTTAACCCTTTGACTCCATTGGATATTTTGCCTTTGCCTGTTAACGAATTTGTTGATCTTGATGGAAAGAAAAAGGCAGAGTTTGTGAGGGAATTACATGCTCAGGTTCGCGCCAAAATTGAGAAGAAAAATGAGCATTATGCTCGATAGGCCAATAAGGGTCGTGTGAAGACTGTTTTTCATCCAGGAGATTGAGTGTGGGTACATCTGAGAAAAGAGAGGTTTGCTGAACAACAGAAATCTAAATTGCACCCCAAGGGAGATGGGCCATTTCAAGTGTTGGTGCGCATCAATGACAACGCTTAAAATATTGACTTGCCAAGTCACTATGGTAATGTAAGCGCAACTTTTAATGTTTCTGACCTTTCACGAGCCAAAGTCTAATGACCTGCTACATGGTATTGCAGGTCCAATGATAAAAGCTAGAGCTAAGCGAGTGGGAGAAGCCTTGCAAGGATTAGTTATGGAACTCCAAGAGCAAGAAGTAGGTTGACACAAGTCTAATTCAAGTCCCAAGTTAGTAAACATAATATATTAAAGCTCGGATGAAGCGGGGGCCATCAACGATGGAACGACAGCCTTCAGCAAAGGGAAGGCCGCCGGCCTAGAGGTAAAGGAGAGCGGGCTTTCTTGGCTGGCCATTAAGGAAGCAACGCCGGCGGGTTAAGGCCGCCGACCTTGGAATTTGCACCACCAGTGTAGTGCCGGCCTAGATATCCGTGGAACGTCTTTTTGTTTTCTTCCGTTATTTCAAAGCCAGCCATATATGCATTTAGGCCGCCGGCTTATGTGTTTTTTTCGAATATAATACCTTGTTTTGTCATTTGAAAGGATAGATTATCAATTTGAGTAAAGAAATTTCCTTGAGAGAATCCTCTCTTCTTTAGTTCTTGCAATAGAACTTCCTTTGATTTCTTTATCCTAAACGCTTAGAGAAATCAACCCGGATAGCTTAGGTTCTAATCGACGGGTTCGATTGGGGTCAGGTTACGTTTCGTTTTCGATTCAATTTTGAGTCTCGAGTTTGAATCCTTCTTGAACGTTGGGTCTTAGATCGATATCTAGGGTTCGCATCATTAATTGCAAGACCTTATAATTAGGCCAAAATCTTCTTCCCCTTTTTGGTCATTCTCGAATCGAACACTTAGTAATAAGGGTAGGCTATGATATCATTTTGTAATGCCCAAAACCAAAAATAGTTTATAACCAAGCAAACAATCACTCATGGGCCCTTTTTAACCACTTGGCTCAAATTTTTTTAATTACTATTAACATGTTATTTACCACTCGTCCTTATATATTACTACTCAATATCCCCTATAGGGTATTATAACTCATTAGTGCACATAAGAGTCCTTTCATAGATGTTTTCTCCAACATATTGATAAATTGGCAATATGGAACTAACAAAACAAGGAAAATAGTCAAATACCTATCCCACATTGAAGATTTATCAACATATTGGAAAAGAACATGATTAAAAAAGAAAAAAAAAATCGACATAGGAATATGGAAAAAAGTAAAATAATTTTCCAATCTAATAACACTACTATATAGAGTTACATTAGGTTTTTTTTTTTTTTTTGAAATAGAGCATCTTTTTTTCTAAATAACTATTATTTTTTATGATGAAAATTTTAACTCCGCTGCCCGTATTAGTTCATAATGTGAAGGAGAAAGTAATATAATTTTGAAAATTAAAAGCCTTGTCCAGGTCAAATCCTCTTCAGATGTGACAACATTAGTATTACATTAAAAATAAATAAATAAAATTATTTTTTATTATATATACAACATGGATGCTCGTCTGCTATTATATAATGAAACCGAAACATGATATTAGACTAAATACCATAATATATATTTCAAGAATGGATATAATAATATTGTTCATATATTACTTTATGGAGAAACGTAAATTATATTTATTACGACCTGTGCAAATTGTTTATTTTTATTTTTTATCCTTTTTTCTCAAATGGCAAACAACGCAGAGGCCCAGTGCAACTAATCATTTACTGACAAATGTAACCGTTTACATAAGAACTCGCAAAAGTTATTAGTTGGGACCACCAAGTCGTACACTCGTACTTGCCGGCAAGCTGACTTTTTCAAGATACATCGGTTGGGTTTTAGCTGTCATGTATGGATCGGGCATTGCCCCACCCCCCAATTTAAATAAGGTCTAGCATCTATAATATAATATAAATAACAGACTTGAGAAGATCCCTTCGCTTCTTCTTCTTAGTCCGATTCCTGGAGCTAACGATGATTAGACGGTGGATAAACCCATCATTGGTCGTCTTGCGTGCTGCTTTGCTCTTCCCAATTCTTTGCATGACTGATACCCAAGCCAATCGTACCACACATCCATCTGAACGTCCTTAGACAACCCCCAATGTCTAGGTCCATAGGAGTTACCAGACAAAATAGGAAGTAACTTGAGAATTGAAAAAGGAGATTCAAAAAAAATATTTAGACTTTTTTCTAGTATAAATAACTTTCAAGAATTAAAGTTTTTGTAAAGGAGGAAGGATATGAAATATCAATAACATATAAAATAAAATAATTTTATACAATATGTTTATGATAAAAATATTTCAATATTTTAGACAATAAGCTGTATAAGTTAAATAAGAATCTTATTTGGTAGATTTTATGGTGGATTTGAAGCATTGAATTGACTAGAGAGTGTTGGGATAGAGAAAGGGTCAAATAGTGATGAAATTGGAGAAGTTCATGAGTTTTAGGAGAGTACACGGTCAGGATACACAACTGCGTACTTACCTATGAAAGGGGTGAATAAAATTTTGTGAAATAGGCTATACACAACTAGGTACATAGGCGTGTGCTTGCTTGTGTTGAAGTATAAGGCTCGTATACTTGGGTGTATTGAAATAGCGTTTCATACAATAAGGTATATGGCCATGGTACACAGCCGTGTTTCTACCCATATTCTTTTATATAGCCTTGTTGTCCAAAAACACTCATTTAGTCTTTTTATTTTAGTTTTATTCCAATTTTAAATATGTATTACTTACAATAAAGCCTTAAGGAAGGGGAATAAACAATTAAATATTAGTTGAACAACCTAAAGAAAATTGGCCATGTTAAAAAATAGAACTAAGGATCATTTGTTATTCCATGACAAGCTTTAAAATACTTGATAGTTGTAGAAAAGTAGGATTTGAAAATTTTCTTCTAGATATGTGTTTACCATACTTGTTGGTTGTGGTTGTTAGTTATAGTATATTAATAAATTTAAAGTAAAGTCGGTAAATGACTTACTTGCTATTTGTGTGTGGCTTGGCCTAAGGGCTAAAGGTAATAGATCCCTAAGGGGCATCCTAATAATTGGTATATAATGTTATTCCTAGTAGAGTTCTATACTAAAATGATTTGCAATAGATTTTAGGGGCTTTAAGGGTAGAGGTGGCAATTCCCAATATCAATAGAAAGTTGGGGCCAAAGGTAGTAGCTCCCAACCTAGGGTTAAAACACTTAAAAATATGTAATAAATAGTGTAGCTTAGTCATGAGTATCCTTGTGTTACTTAGTGAGTAACTAAAAGATAATTAAGTGAATACTTGTTGTTTATTTACTGCATTATGTATGTGTGTAACATGTATTTGTAGTAGTATGCACATTTGTTTGGGTATTCATGTATTGAGCTTAAACTCAATCATTTTCTTTTTCAATCGTAGGTAGGTATGACAAATTTGTAGAGTATGATGAGTCTGAGGACATGTATTATTACTATTACCAAGATGTTGATAATAAAGGATACTATTATCATTATGATAATGAGTAGTAGGTAAAATAGAAGTAAGAAGATTATTTGAGACTTTATTGGATACTTCTTATGCTACTATGCTTCAACTAGTTTGAATTCATTGGTGTTTTAGTAGTCTTGTTTATGATGGCTATTACTTTGAGATGGAGTATTGTGGTTTAATTTTATTTATAATGTAGTTGAAATAATTTACCTGTGAGTCATTTGTTTAAATCATTAGAGTTACATTTCTTTTACTGTATAGTGAGGTTGAATAGGTTAAAGATAAGTATTGTAGAAGCCTTTACTTGTCACTACTTAGTAGAGATACGTGGTGGATTGTGACATCCTAAGTTTGGGGATGTTACATTTTATATACTTACACTTAAACAAGCTAATATGCCTTCACATTCCTAATATGAATCATAGTATCACTTGAGATACTTCTAGTTAAAATAAAAAAGGGTGTCTATTTATAGTTCTACGAAAACAGGGTTCAGCACGGCTATGCTCGAGGATGTGCTAACTTTGAAACACGTCATTTTCATTGCTCAGTTTAGCACGGCCTCCAACATGGTCGTGCTCGAGGTAGAGCTGAAAAAATAAACTTAACTCTTTTGCTTCTAAAAAAAAAAAAAAACAACACTGGCATCAACACGGGCTGTTTTGAATCTGGGGCATACCTTGATATAGCTATTGGTCCTTTTCTTTTTTTTTTTTTTTCATTCAGCACTGGCATCTACATGGGTTATGTTGAACTAAAAATCAATTTTCTTTATTTTTTTTCACCAAATTTCATCTTGCCTTTGCTCATATCATCCTTAAACCTTTCTTTTGACTCCGTTGAAGCCTGAAATTAAAATTTAATCATGTAAGTACCATTTTCTTCAACAAATCACATGAAATCCATATAAAATCATAACTAATAAGCACTAGATTTAAGGGTCTCCTGACACTTATCAAATTTCCTCATACTTAATCATTTGCTTGTCCTCAAGCAAACAAAATAAGGACAAATAGATCTCCTCTCATCAATTATACTCATTGTTAAACTTTAAATCACAAGTAGCATCATCTATTTAATTCAATCTTAGTGATTCATTAGTGCCTACCACTCAAACCAACCATGATTGTACATGTACCTAGCATACAAAAATTAGAGTTTACAGATAAATCAGAGTAAGTTAACTATTACTCTCACCATTTAAGAAACGCTTCCTAAGTTACAAAGAAAGTTAAACAAAGCAAAAGTGGCTTAGTCACATCTCACTACTTTCTAGAGATTATATAAACCGTTCAACTACCTCTTCTAAGCACAACAACCTCAAGTGAAAGTATATGGCATCCATCTTTCCTCTAGATTTTCTTCCTCTTTTTGTTAAACCTCTACAAAAATTTCCAAGTTTTCCTCTCTTTATATATATATATATATCTACTAAATTTAGTTATTTAAGATCTTGTAACCCATGTAATGAATGTTCAACCGATAATTCTAGGCTCGTTACCCAAGTTAATAGACGTTATCCCCTTAATTGAAGGTGTCCCTACGGACTTAATTATTCGAGTTACAAGACCCACTGAACTTTACCTTTTTTGTATCCCATCTTGTTATTATAATATCATTGGTCGACCGATCCCAGGCCAAACGACCTTAGGTAACCAGGTTTTAAAGGGACCCCATCGAACCTCCATTATCCTAACTTTAGGGATTCATAAAGATACTCTCAACTTGGAGAACCTAAGTCATTGGAGTAGCAACTTATTATTTTTTTAATTGATTGACTAGTCAGTAGTGGAGTTAGACTTCACTCTTCTGAGGGACTAAAGCCCGCCTATACTGACTAAGTTTTTCACATTATTGCTCAATTAACACATTAATTAATTAATTAATTTTCAAAAAGATTACTTAAGAGGACTCACCAAGTGATAGACTTCATATGCACCTTTTACAAAAAGTTAGAAGAGCTCTCAAAGTTTTTGAAAGGTAAATATATTAACCAACAAGCTTAAAAATATAACCATTTAACTTTAAACTAAGGACTTGATGTGCCTAATTCCACTTCCATGTACAATCAAATGACTCAAGAAAACAAGTCTCAAGTCTTATACAAAACCGGTCCACTAAGGAAGCAATTCACGTGAATACTTTGTAGATTTTGATGGAAAATGTTGATCAAATGATTTAATTATAATCTCTATTTGTAACATCAACCAATTAACCACAATAAGGATTGAAAATTACGTGGAAATCAGATCAAAGAAAACAATAAAACCATGAAATCCACTTTCCCTTTCAATCACAAATTCACGCCAACACTAAAAATGATATATGTCATTCAAGTGCTCAAGGAAACAATCAATCTTACAAAATTGTTGTCCACGAAATATAACCACAAATATGTCCAAGAAAGATCCAAATCTACTCTATATATGACTCACTAGAGAAGAAATGAACATATAACTAAGATGGAATCGATATGTCTCATAATTCCCCTTCGTCGCACTCGCCACAATTCCAATTATTGGGTTGAAATTGATAAGAGTTTGGAACTAAGGAAAGAACCCTAATTCACATGTGAAATGTGTCTCTCAAATATGTAAAAATTGGCCTCTTCAAACCCTCTCTTAAGCCAGTATTTATACTTGCTACTCATAGGGTTAGAAAGTGGTCAAAATTACAAGTTTGCCACTTTTAAGGTGGTTGGCCCTAAATGAAAATTACAAGAAAATAAAAGTGTCCCAAAATGATTACAACATAAATAGTCCATGCAAATGAAAAATATATAAAAGAAATTGGTCTTCAAGATGCCGGTCTTCTATAGGATCCATTGGCCCAACTCATCGCCTGTTCAGGTCAGTCCATGGATAACCCACAAGCTGAGTCTGAGGGAGTTTGTCCATTGCCCTATAAAATATGATAAGTATGCCTATTGGAAAACACAATACAAGAATAATAGAAAAGAGGTTAATATATAAATAATTCTGGGGTCGGTCTGCTCAAAATGGGCCCTCATCGCCAAGATTTGAAATCATTTAGTTCTTTCCCTAATGATAGGACTTATCGGATTTTTATTCCTATCAGGACTTCAATCTATTTCAAAAATCTAGAATAAATAATTAAATAGCAATTAAGATCACCCCACTTAGATTTCATCCTAAAATTCCAACTAAGTATACCAAGTCCAATAATAGGTTAGTAAAGAACACAGAATCATTAACTTTTCTTCTTCTCTTTAAGAATGCTAATTTTTTTTTTATGAGCATAATTTAATTTCAAGGATCTCACCTTTTAATGATTCAAGATCAACATTCAAACTCAATTGCGAACTTGTAAATGGGGGAAATTTAATAAGATAGTGCATAGATAACATAAGTAAAGCAGGACCCAAATTTCTCAATTTTCTTCATTCCATATACCCCTTCCTTACATTTATTTAAGACATTGTCCCCAATGTCTTCTCAAATCAAGCACACAAAAGGGAAAAGGAAAAACGAAATGAAAAATAATAGAAAGAAAAGGACACTAAGAGCTTCCCAGATTTTTATACGTAGACAGTTGCATGTAGAGTCTAAGGCCGAGTATAAGAGCAAAACGGTAATGGCATGTCATCATTAGAGTTGTGAACCTAAAGTTTATGCTGCATCATCCTAAAAAGAAAAAAGAAAAACAAAGAAATTAAAGGTTAAAAGAGAAGTTAGACTATCTTAGTCTAGATAAACGATGAAATCACCTAGTAGATCTAGAGTATTCCCTAAAAAGGGATCTCCACAGCATATACAGACCATAGTAAAAGAAAATGATAGCAAGTCTTATGTAAAACAATGTAAACAAACAACAACATCAATCAATCAAGTCATAAAATCAATCCTCCTCCTTGTTGCTGTCTTCATCATCCTCTCCTTCTTCATCACTTTCTTCCTCATCTTCCTTGACCTTATCAGTTTCCTCTTCACCCTCTTCCACTTTTGTCTCTTCTTCATCACCTACCTCTTCCTCTGAATTAGAGGACTCAGCAGCCATGGGAGCCTCCTCACATCCCCTTGATGGCTTAGAAGCATTGTTTCCAAATGAAGTTTGCTCGGGAGAAGACTCATGTGTAGGTAGATTGGCTGGTGGAGAAGAGAAATAGCCAGCAAGCCTCTCCAAGAAGGACCAGACAGTCGCTCAAAAGCACTTATTCTTCTTTCTTTCCCGCTAGTTCAACTTCCTTTCTTCTTGAAATTCTCGCCTCAATTGCTAGATTTCACTTTCATGAGTGGGAGGTCGAGAAGTGGATGTGCTGTATGGAAAAGAAACCCCTCTAGGCAGAGTGGAATATCTAGCTGAAGAAGGCTGGTCAATCAGCTTTACTAACCCCTACAATCGGAATGGCCCATCAGTAATTGTAGTAGAGGAGATGCCTGGATCGGCTAAACTAGGATCCTAAAAAATGTTATAGCCTTTCAAAAACTTGGTGATGTATCCTCCATAGTAAATACCCTTTGCCCTAGGATCCGTGGCCTGCTTAAGGAAATATTTAGCAACTTCCAACCCCACATTAATTCTCATATTGTTGGCCATGCTATACATCTGAAAGATTTCAAAAGTGTTGATGACTCTATGGCTGCTTTTTCTGGAACCAATAGTGTCATGCACAAAGGAAGAGGAATATAACATATAAAAATAATTGCATCCACAATCATCATATAAAGTTTGATATGCAAGATGAATCATGAAAAATTAGTCGATTGTGCGAGTCCATAAAAATTAATTGAAGAGAAAGAAGAAGAAAAGGAAAGAAAAACTTACTTAAACGTAGCCGTGAAACAAATGGAATGAAAGAATTATGTAGTGTGTAGTGTTAGAAGAAGAAGAAAGTCGAGAGAGTAAGGAAAGATTGTTGTGACGGTTTAGAGAGTGAGGGAGGAGAGAGAGAAACTGTATGTATATGTGGATTTTTTTTTTCAACATGAGCTACTATACGGCCATGCTCAGGGTTGTGTAGACCCTCAAAAGGAGCATAAAAAGTGGCGTTTTATAGGGCAAGTTTGCCTTGGCTTCAGCATGGCCATGCTCATGGCTGTGCAAACTTCAAAAAATCTACATAATGTTTAATAGATGCAGCATAGGCTTTAGCATGGCCATGCTCGGGGTTGTGCTGACTTCAAAATCATCCACAGAACCTCTTTAGGTTGTGCATAGTCTTGAGCACTGATTGTGCTCAAGGTAGTACTGACTTTGAAAAACACATAGAGGAAAATAAGACTTGCCAAAGCCAAATAGACAACAACTGTGATCATTGTGCACCTCTAAAAGTGTAAATGAATGTGGAGAAAGACTTACCAGATGCATTTAGTGATTAGAATTCAAACTTCCTTACTTGTCATTGGTGCTTCCCCACACTTAGAAATTACTCATGCTCTCTTCAAATAAGCTCAAAAAATTCCCTTAAGATCTGCAAATTTCTAAAAATAATAGACCTAGGATAGTGACAACAAAAAGAAAATAAAAGGAATGCTACGTACCTAAGTTAGACATGGGTTGCCTCCCAAGAAGCGCACTTGTTTAATGATGTTAGCTCAACGCTCTTCACATTCTTCAACTAAGTCTTTGGCAGTTGGAGATCCAATTCTTCCCTGTCTTCAAATATGGCCAACATATACCGTTGAAACATAGCCGGTGCATTACATAACTCGAACAGCATCCCCCTATAGGCATATGTTCCGTAAGGGCATGTGAAAGTGGTTTTCTCCTGGTTCTCCGAAGCAATAGGTATCTGAAAGTAGCCAGACATCCCATCTAAGTAGCAATAATACATGTGTCCAGCTAACCTTTCCAACATTTGATTAACAAAAGGGAGAGGAAAGTGGTCTTTTCGGGTGGCGTCATTCATTTTTCGATAGTCGATGCACACCCGCCACCTAATGATGGTCCGCATGGGAATGAGCTCACTCTTTTCATTAGGGACAACAGTAATCCCTCCCTTCTTTGGCACCACTTTTGTTGGATTAACCCAGCCGCTATCAGATATGGGGTAAATAAGTCTAGCGTCAAGAAGTTTGATCACCTCCTTCTTAACCACCTCCTTTATATTAGGATTTAGTCGTTTATGTGATTTCACTACAGGCTTGAATCCTTCTTCTAATAAAATTTTGTGAGTATAGAAGGAGGGGTTGATACCTTTTATATCAAATATATTCCAAGCGATGGCTCACTTGTGTGCTCTCAGGACCGTGAGTAATTAGTCTTTCTGCTCTTGAGATAAATCAGAGGCTATAATAACCAACGGGCTGGAGTCTTCTATAAGGAAAGCATATTCTAGATACTCTGATAATTGTTTCAATTCCAACATTGGTGGCTCTTCTATAAAAGTTTTAAGTCTCGCCTCATTTTCTGTCCTTAACTTTTCAAACCCATGCCGACGTATAACACCTTCTGAAGCATGAAGTTATTCAATGAGTAGTGTAACCTCTAGGTTACCTACATCCTTCTTCTCTCTCAATGTCAAGCTTAGCTCTAACTCATCTTTGCTCAGAACTTCCTTCATATGCTCATCTATTGAAATATTGATGGGAAATTTTCCAGCACCATAGATGCTCTTAGAACTCGATTTGGATGATGATCTAGATCGCTCATATTTCACTCTATTTCTTTTATCTAATAAATATTTGAGTAATAATCTTATAGGTACAACAATATTTCTTCATGGGATGCCAAATGACTTACATTAGTTAATGGCTACGGGACATCATTAGATTTGTATCTAAAGGCCCACTGTGATTGATTTCACTTCGAAGCATTGGCTCTTGAAGATTTATATTATTTTTGTACTTTTTAATTGTTATTCGACCATTCTATGTTGTAATTTTCTTTTGGGACACTTTCATTTGTTTGCAATTTTCATTTAGGACTGGCCACCTTAAAAGTGGCATAGTTATAATTTTGTGGACTTTCTAGCCCTAAAGGGAGCAAGTATAAATACTTGCTTGAGTAGGGTTTTGAGGAGGCCAATTTTCATATTAAACACATTCACTTTACGTGAGAGAGCTTAGGGTTTCCCTAGTTCAATTTCCTCTTATCAATTTCAATCCCAAGAGTTGAGATTGTGGCGAGTGCAATAATTGAAATTGTGAGTCATATCAATTTCTAATTGTTGTGTATTCTTTTCTTCTCTAGTGTGTAATATCTAGGGTTGGATTGAATCATTTCTTGGTCAGATTTGAGTTAGTTTGATTCGAAATAGTGTGCTTATTTTGAGTAATTAATTTACTTGTTATTAACCATCATCAATTGCTTATCATTTGAACCGTGAATTGCCTTTCTATAAAGGGGGATCTTGGAATTGATTTTGTTGTTGATCTTGGATTCACGTGGTATTTCAAGATTAATTAGTGTGTTTTGAGGGTTTTGAATCATCGTGGTTGATTAATTCATTAGTTATTGAATTTAGATCTCCTTGCACTCCATTAGGAATCATGCAATTCCTAGCTTTTTTTAATCGGATTTGATTTAGTGCATTTAGGGTTGGTTTTTGTTCCATTTGATTATGCTTAGTCATGGTTTTAGGCACATCATCTTTTTTGGTATCAGAGCTATATCATAATTGGAGTTAAGATTGAACACACCATTATTAGTGGAATCGGTTCATAATTAGAAATTGGGAGTAAATTGAAATTGTTGTTGTCATTGCTTGAAGTGGTGTGAATTGTCTTGAGTAAAAGTTGAACTTGCTGCTTGTTGGTGTGATTTTTAAGTACTTTTTGAAGCTTCTATGTTGTGGACTTCACCGTGAAGGAAGAGGAAAGTTAGTGCATTTTTTATAGGAATCAAAATCCGACAAGACTTATCATTAGGGCAAGAACTAAAGGATTTCAAATCTTGGCGATGAAGGCCTATTTTGAGCAAATTGACCCTGGAATTATTTGTTTACTAACCTCTTTTATCTTATTCATGTATTATATATTCCAACAGGCACACTTATCATATTTTAAAGGGTGGTGGACAAACTCACTCAAACTTAGCTTGTGGGTTATCGATGGACCGACTTGAACCGGCAATGAGTTGGGCCAATGAATCCTATGGAAGAGCTCGCATGATGAAGACTATTTTCTTTTATTTTTTAATTGTTATTTGGACCATTTTATGTTGTAATTTTCTTTTGGGACACTTTCATTTTGATTGTAATTTTCATTTAGGACTGGCCACCCTAAAAGTGGCATAGTTGTAATTTTGTGCATTTTCTAACCCTAAAGGGAGCAAGTATAAATACTTGCTTATACTAGGGTTTGAGGAGGCTAAAATTTTTAGAATACACTTCACATTTTCATGAGAGGGCTTACGGTTTCCCTAGATCCAATTTCTCTTATCAATTTCAATTTCCAAGAGTTGAAATTGTGGCGAGTGCAACAAAGGGCAATTGTGAGTAATATCAATTCTTCTTTGTTGTGTTTCCTTTTCATCACTAGTGAGTCATATCTAGGGTTGATTTGGATGTTTTGGTCAAATGTTTTATTACAATTGTGATCAATTATCATGTTATAAGATTGAATGTTTTAATATTTGTTATCATCATCAATATTTGAATCACTTGTGACGTGAATGGTTATTGTTGGAAGAGGGTAAATCACGGCATTAGATCTAGTCATCTTGGTGTAATTCACGTGGATTTCACTTGTCTTATTGTTATTTGGTGAAGATTAACCTTGTTGGATTGTTGATTGCATCTTTGAACCTTTGGATTTCATCAAATTTCCTTTAGGGTTTACGCAATTTCTTAGTCTAATTGAATCGGTTCATATGTGTGATTTGGGATTGTTTCTTTGATTCATTTGCATGTGCTTGGGCTTGGTTTTGAGCACATCAATTTTGAATACAATTTCGGAAGTGCAATTGTGTAGGGAGAAAAACTGTGATCCTTACATTGTTTGTTTTCAGAAAATTAAAGGAGTAATTGAGCATTTCCAGATTTGAGTAGTGTGGAAGATTAGGAAATTATTTGATTTTCAAAACAAACATTAAGATTGAAGGAGTTAATGTGTGTTTGTTTGGATTTGAAAATTACTTCTTACCAATTGTGGAAGGGTTGCAATTAGTGAAGTGGTTTGATTTTCAAATTTGAATTGTTGCTATTTTGGTGTATAAGTTGTGGTTTGCTTTAGTGTTTGTAGTGGTGAAACTTGTATGTTTGGGAGTGTCAACAGTGGAGTGTGTGTAGAGTTGTGATTACAAAAAAAAATAATAATAATTTGGAGGTTGTTGCACCATAGTTGTATGTATATGAATTGTGGTGTAAAAAGGAGTATTGAATTGTTGGTGTTGTGTTTGTGTATTGAGTGAAGGAATTGCCATTTGTGAATTTGTGGAATTATGTGGAGTAAGGTGCTGCACGTTGAAGCTAAAGTGTGAGTGTGTGTCATGGCTAAGAAAGGAAGGTTTCAGTAGTAGAATTTGAATTCAAACAAGTCATTAAAGTGTGAAAGTAATTTACTAGTTACTTAAGCACTTGTAGTTGAATTTAATTCTAACTACTTGAAAGTAGTTGTGTACTTGAGCCGTGGAAGGTGTAAGGATTATTATTGTGGTGTTGAATTTAAAACACAACAATGTCTAGTGAGATGTTTCAATATGATAATGTGTTGCACCAAACATTGACTGCATTTGCTACTAAGGATGAAGAATAAAGGGAAAACTTATTCCATACTTCTTGTAGGGTACAAGGAAATTTGTGTGTCCTTATAATTGATGGTGGTAGTTGTACCAATGTAGTAGCCACATTGTTAGTATCGAAGCTAAGACTTACCACCACTCTACATCCTAAACCATATAAACTGCATTGGCTTAGTGATAAGGGGAGTTTACATGTGACCCAAAGAGTTAGGGTACCATTCAGTGTAGGGGATAAATACTGTGATGAGATTGAGTGTGATATTTTGCCTATGTATGCATCCCATATATTGCTTGGCAGGCCTTGGTTATATGATAGGAGGGTCTTGCATGATGGCTTCAGGAATACTTATGTATTCCAGAAAGAGGGCAGATGCATTATTCTGAATCTGATGTCACCTTCAGAGGTTTAAAAGGTTCAGCAACAGAGCAGTAGTCCATTTGAGGTTAAAAGGGTTTCAGTGCAGTTTAATAATTCTGAGGAAAAGAAGTTATTGTTGATGGGACAGGGTGAATTGGAGAGACTCATGTATACTTGCTTCAGTTGAGATGTGCACTAGGGGTACAGGAGCCACGATCTTTACCCTCAACAGTTTCTCAAGTATTGAAAGAGTATACTGATATTTTTCCTGATGATTTACCAGCAGGTTTACCACCATTGAGAGGGATAGAGCATACTATTGATCTTATGCCCGATTTAGTATTACCGAATCAACTTGCACATCGCATGAATCCCGAGGAGGCTAGAGAATTGAAATGCCAAGTGGATGAGTTGTTTGAGCGGGGATTTATCAGGGAGAGTCTTAGTTCATGTGCTGTTCCTGCCCTTCTTATTCCTAAGAAGGATGGTACTTGGAGAATGTGTATCGACAATAGAGCCATCAACAAAATCACAATCAAATATAGGTATCCTATTCCTAGACTTGATGATATGTTGGATGAGCTGCATGGTTCACAGGTTTTCTCCAAAGTAGATCTTAAAAGCGAGTATCACCAAATTCGGATGAGAGAGGAGGATGGATGGAAAACTGCTTTTAAAACACGCCATGGACTATATGAGTGGCTAGTTATGCCCTTTGGTTTGAATAATGCTCTTAGTACATTTATGAGACTGATGAATTATGTATTGAAAGAGTTTCTAGGAAAATTTGTTGTTGTTTATTTTGATGATATTTTGATATACAGCAAAGACCTAGAGCATCATGTGGAGCATCTTCGGGCAGTATTCTCAGTGTTAAGAGCACAGTAGCTGTTTGCAAATCTCCAAAAGTGTTCCTTTTATCAAACTGAGGTAACATTTTTGGGTTTTGTTGTATCTAGCTCAGGTATTAGGGTGGATGAGGAGAAAGTGAGGGCAATCAGGGAATGGCCAACACCCAACTCAGTTACTGAGGTAAGAAGTTTTCATGGACTTGCATCTTTTTATAGATGCTTTGTCCATAATTTCAGTAATATTGCCAGTCCTCTCATAGAACTAACTAAAAAGAATATACCTGTCATCTGGAGTGAAAGGGCCTAAAGGAGTTTTTAAGAGGTAAAATAAAAAATCACTTATGCTCCATTATTGGCTTTACCTAATTTTGACAAAGTTTTTGAACTGGAATGTGATGCTTCTGAGATAGGAATTAGTGCTGTACTAATGCAGGGAAAGAGACCCATAGCATATTTTAGTGAGAAGTCGAGTGGTGCAACTTTAAACTATTCTATGTATGATAAGGAATTTTATTCCTTAGTGAGGGCTCTCATGACATGGCAACATTATCTCTTTCCGAGAGAGTTTATTATTTATACAGATCATGAATCATTGAAACATTTCAGGGGATAATAGAATTTGTCTAAACGCCAAGCTAAGTGGGTGGAGTTTTTGGAGGGTTTTGCTTATGTGATAAAGTACTAGAAGGGTAATCAGAATATTTCTGTTGACGCTTTATCACGACGGTATGTACTTATCACTTCTCTTCAGTCAAAACTACTGGGTTTTGAATTGTTGAAAGAACAGTATATGTATGATGAGGAATTCAAAACTATTATGGAGAGGTTTTATGGGAGCAAGATGTATGAAGGTTATTGTGTGATTGAGGGGTTTCTGTATAAATTTGGAAAATTATGTATACCTTCTGGATTTGTGAGGGAGTTATTGGTGAGGGAAGCACATGCAGGAGGATTGTCTGGACACTTTAGTGAGAAGAGAACCCTAACCACATTGAGAGAGAATTTCTATTATAAGGGTATGATAAAGGATGTCCATAGGGTGTTAGAAAGGTGTGGTATTTGTAAGAGAGCTAAAGGGAAGAAAGGTGTACAGGGTGAGTACATGCCTTTGCCTATACCAGATAAACCTTGGACTGATATTAATATGGATTTTGTGTTGGGATTACCTAGAACACAAAGGGGAAAATATTCTATTATGGTAGTTGTTGACAGGTTCAGTATAATGTCACATTTTGTGCCTTATCACAAAATAGATGATGCCCTTTTTATTGCTAACATTTTTGTGCAGGAAATTGTCAAATTACATGGAGTCCCACACAGCATAGTGTCGGACAGAGACACTAAGTTTCTTAGTTTCTTTTGGAAGACATTATGGAGAAGACTAGTTACTAAGCTTATATATAGTACCTCTTGCCATCTACAGATAGACGAACAAACCGAAGTTGTTAACTGTACGCTTGGAAATTTACTTAGAGCAACAGTTGGCAAGAATCTTATTGATTAGGACTTGTGTCTTCCTATTGTTGAGTTCTCTTACAATAGGTCTACTCATAGGTCGACCAGTAAGTCTCCCTTTGAAGTTGTTTATGGCTATAATCCTTTTATTCCATTGGATTTTATAGCAGGACCAGCAACAAAGGAAGAAAGTCTTAGTGGAGTTGATCGAGCCTGGCAAATTCAGCACATTCATAACAGAACAACTGAATGCCTTCAGAAGACCCAGGAACATCAGAGAATCCAGGGAAACAAACACAAGAAAACTCATCTTTATAATCTAGGTGACTTAGTCTGGATTAATCTTAGTAGGGACAGGTTTCCACATAAGAAGTCACAAAAGTTATCTCTTAGATCAAACGGAAAGTTCAGAGTTTTAAAGCGCATCAACAACAATGCTTACCGAATAGAGTTACTAGGAGAGTATGGAGTATCAACGACCTTTAATGTTGCAGATCTATCACCTTACTTACCAAACGACATGCATGAAGACTTATCATATTTAAGGGCAAATCTTTCAAAAGCCCAAGGAGATGATGGGAAATTTTCCGACATCATAGATACTCTTAGAACTTGATTTAGATGATGATCCAAATCGCTCATATTTCACTCTATTTCTTTTATCTAATAAATATTTGAGTAATAAGCTTACAGGTACAATAATATTTCTCCATGGGATGCCAAATGACTTATATTAGTTGATGGCTACGAGACATCATCAAATTTGCATCCAAAAGCTTGTTGTGATTGATTTCATTTTAAAGCATTGGCTCTTGAAGATTTATATTATTTTTCTACTTTGTAATTGTTATTGGACTATTCTATGTTGTAATTTTCTTTTGGGATACTTTCATTTGTTTGTAATTTTCATTTAGGACCGGCCACCATAAAAGTGGCATAGTTGTAATTTTGTGGACTTTCTAACCCTAAAGGGAGTAAGTATAAATACTTGCTTAAGTAGGGTTTTGAGGAGGCCAATTTTCAGATTAAACACATTCACTTTACGTGAGAGAGCTTAGGGTTTCCCTAGGTCAATTTCCTCTTATCAATTTCAATCCTAAGAGTTGAGATTGTGGTGAGTGCAACAATTGAAATTGTGAGTCATATCAATTTCTAATTATTTTGTATTCTTTTCTTCTCTAGTGTGTAATATCTAAGGTTAGATTGAATCATTTCTTGGTCAGATTTGAGTTAGTTTGATTCGAAATAGTGTGCTTGTTTTGAGTAATTAATTTACTTGTTATTAACCATCATCTATTGCTTATCATTTGAACCGTGAATTGCTTTTCTATAAAGGGGGATCTCAGAATTGATTTTGTTTTTTATCTTGGATTCACGTGGTATTTCAAGATTAATTAGTGTGTTTTGAGGGTTTTGAATCATCGTGGTTAATTAATTCATTAGTTATTGAATTTGGATCTCCTTGCACTCTATTAGGAATCACGCAATTCCTAGCTTTTTCGAACCAGATTCGATTTAGTGCATTTAGGGTTGGTTTTTGTTCCATTTGATTGTGCTTAATCTTGGTATCAGAGCTATATCATAATTGGATTTAAGATTGAACACGCCATTGTTAGTGGAATTGGTTCATAATTAGAAGAAGTTTGCGCCATTTGAACTAGTTTGATTAACATTGTTAATTTGTCTTTCAAATTGGTTTTTGCTTGTGCTTAATTCCCTTTTAGGCACATCAAATATGAACAACATCAATAGAGTAACAAGAGTCATCAATGCACATAGTGTGTTTCATAGCAGTCGCCATTTGGATTACTAACTCTTCATCACTAGTTCTCAAAGTAAGCTTGCCTCCTCCCACATCAACCATTGCCTCTGGTAGTGGCTAGGAATGGTCTCCCAAGTATCAAAGGGATATCCCCATCCTCATCCATTTCTAGAACTACAAAGTCGACGGGGTAGATGAAATTCCTTACCTTTACCAAGAAATCCTTGATTATTCCCTTAGGAATCTTCATAAAGCAATCAATAAGCTACAAACTCATCCTAGTTGGTGTTAGGTTAGAAAGTCCCAACTTCTTGAAAAAGGAGTATGGCATTAAATTAATGCTAGCCCCAAGATCAGCTAGGGCCTTATCAACTGAAGTATCACCCATGACACACAGAATCGTGAAACTACCCGGATCCCTTAGCTTTGGAGGAAGTTTATTCTGAATGATAAATGAGCAATTTGCATCAACTTCTATGGTAGACACATCCTCCAACTTCTGCTTGTTATATAGAAGCTCCTTTAGGAACTTAGCATATTTCGGCATTTGCAAAAGTGCCTCTACAAATGGAATGTTAATGTGTAGTTGTTTAAATAGATCAAGGAATTTACCAAATTGCTCATTCTCTTTACTCTGATTGAAGCGAGCTGGATAAGAGATTTTTGGCACATATCCTTTGACAATCGATGGTGTTCTCCTCTTAGGCTATGTTTTCTCAAGTGTCATCTTCTCCTTTTCAATAGGTTGATTATCCTCTTGCTTCTTTTCATGCCGCTGTTCAGATGGTAACTCTTTCCCACTTCTCAATGTAATGGCTTTCACCTATTCCCTTGGATTGTTTTCCGTGTTGCTGGGAAGAGAGCTAGGTTGTCTCTCAGACATCATCTTAGCCAGTTGGCCACTTTGCTTTTCAAGATTGTGAATCAAGGCCTCTTGATTACGATGTCCTGCATCAGAGCTCTAGATGAATTGACTTAGTATATCTTCTAAGTTACCCTTCTTTTCTTGTTGAGGTGGCTGCGTTGAAGAACGTGGTAAAGGTTGATAAAGTGGCGGGTATTGCTTTGAATACCCTGGTGGTGGTAGATTAGCTCTCTGATAGTCCTGGTTTCCATGAGATAGATTCAGATGGTTTCTCATCACCGGATGGTAGGTGTTACCATACTGATTATACTGTTGTCTGTTCGAATTCCCAAGATAATCTACTTGCTTATATTGCTAAAAAAGATTCATACCCTTCACAGGATCTCCCAACTAATGTTGTTGTTGTGGTCCTTGGGGATTCTTGAGAGTTGCAACTTAGTGGCTTAAAGCTTCCATCTTTGTTACCAAAGTAATCATGACATTTACTTCATACATTCCTGTCGCTTTTTGCTTACAATTGCTATAGCCCCACTGGTAATTGTTTCTTGCCATATCAGCAAATTGCTTTAATGAGTCCTCTAGAGTCTAAGTATTCAATGTACCGCCAGCTGCGACATCTACCAAGTGACGTGTAGCCGGATTTAACCTATTAAAAAATGTCTGAACTTGCATCCATGTAAGTAATTAGTGATGTGGACACTTTCTCAACAACTCTATCCATCTCTATCAGGCATCATATATCGTTTCATGATCTTGTTGAGTGAAAGAAGAGATGTCATTCTGAAGCTTAGCAGTCTTACATGGTGGAAAATAATTGTCCAGAAACTCCTTTACCATGTCATCCCATGTAGCTAAACCCCGGGACCTAATGACTAAAGCTAAGTCTTAGCCTTATGAAAAAGGGAACAATCTTGTACGCACTGCTTCATCCGTCACCCCATTGTTCTTAAAAGTTTCATAAATCTCCAAGAATGTCTAAATGTGAGCATAGGGGTTTTCATCAGGTAATCCATCGAACTGATAGTATTGTTGTAGAAGTTGAATTACCATACCCTTGATCTCAAAATTATTAGCCCCAATGGGAGGCTTAACAATGGTTGGACTTGTGCTGTCCAGTGTAGGCTTGCATACTCAATGTTTATCATTAGTGGATCCTCAGCTATTACTTCTTGTACCCTTACCTCACTCTTTGTAGATGACTCTGACTTAAAACTATCAGAAAGTTGCTCTATTAGCTCTTCTTCTTTAACCTCCATTGCCACTGCTATATCACGTTCTCCCTCCTCACTGACCGAATGCCTAGAAGATTCGACAGTTGTGTTCCTTCGAAGACGGTGGAGTGTTCTCTCAATCTCAAGATCTAGATCAAGAATGTCAGAGGGAAGATTCCTTGTCATACACTGCAAAAGGCAACCAAGTGTGAATTAGAACTTTTCAAAAGATGGAGAGAAGAGTAATAGATAAAACAAATAAAAAGACTGACTAAAGTAGTAGATACTATGGTTTTTCCCAATATTGCCTTGTCAGATCCTTGGTAACGGCGCTAAAAACTTGGTGTGCTCAAATTTAATCGATCATTTTAAGTTTTAAATTTTTAACCAATAAAATCTACGATCAAGCTAGGCAGTGTACCTATCGGCTATAGTATAGATTTAACAAGTGTCGTCCTTTGGGATCTAGAAAAAAATTACTAGTATTACCTTTATCTACTATCTAGCCTAATTTATTGATGTGCTTAAATCCACTTGGAAGCACAATAAAAAAGACTCAAGAAAACAATCTCAAATCTCATACAAAATCGGTCCACCAAAGAAGCAATTCATGTGACACCTTTAAAGATTTTGATGGAAAATGTTGTTCAAATGATTTAATTGTAATCTCTATTGGTAACATTAACCAAATAACCACAATAAGGATTGAAATATCATGTGGAAATCAGATCAAAGAAAGCAATAAACCAATGAAATCCACTTTCCCTTTCATTCACAAATTCACGCCAACAATAACAATGGAGTATGTAATTCAAGTGCTCAAGGAAACAATCAATCTTACAAGATTGATGTTCACGAAATAGTACCACAAATATGTCCAAGAAAGGTCCAAACCTACCCTAGATATGACTCACTAGAGAAGAAATGAACATACAACAAAATTGAATTGATATAACTCACAATTCGCCTTCGTCGCACTGGCTACAATTCCAATTCTTGGGTTGAAATTGATAAGAGTTTGGAACTAAGGAAAGAACCCTAATTCACACGTGAAATGTGCCTCTCAAATCTGTAAAAATTGGCCTCCTCAAACCCTCTCTTAAGCAAGAATTTATACTTGCTACTCCTAGGGTTAGAAAGTAGTCAAATTTACAAGTTTGCCACTTTTAAGGTGGCTAGCCCTAAATGAAAATTATAAGGAAATAAAAGTGACCCAAAATGATTACAACATAAATAGTCCATGCAAATGAAAAATATATAAAAGAAATTGGTCTTCAAGATGCCGGTCTATTATAGGATCCATCGGCCCAGCTCATCGCCGGTTTAGGTCGGTCTATGGATAACCCACAAGCTGAGTTTGACAACGTTTGTCCATTGCCCTATAAAATATGATAAGTGTGCTTGTTGGAAAACACAATACAAGAATAATAGAAAATAGGTTAATTTATAAATAATTCTAGGGTCAATCTGCTCAAAATGGGCCCTCATCACCAAAATTCGAATTCCTTTAGTTTTTGCCCTAATGATAGGTCTTATCGGATTTTTATTCCTATCATCTCGTCGGGCCTCAAAAAGATTTGTCCTCAAATCTGGCAGGTCAAATGCAATAGAGACTTTGTTTTCTCCTAGCAATCCATCTGAAGATGTATCTTTGCAGAATCCCAATATCTGAAATACTACAGGTGGTGATTGTTTTCTCTCCTCCATTTCTAGGATGTATCTCATCTACAATACAAATAATGCTCCATTATCCAATAAAGTCGCCCCTGTATCAACCTGTTCCACTGAAACTGTTTTCTCCTTTTCTAACTCATCTGTATGTTGCTGATCTTCATGGTCTTTTAATGGTTGGCCCAACTGCTCATTACCCTCTAAAACCTCTAAAGGTGAACATAACTGTCTCTGAACGGTCTAGCTCTCTGGTGGTCTGCTCATCTGACTATGATCATCAGGATCTTCTAAAGGTTAGCACATCGGTGTCTGACAAATTTTATGCTCTAAGGGTTAGCTCGTGTCACTAGAGCCCTCAAGAACCCTTGAAGGTTGGCATACCTGCGTCTGCACAGTTTGGTCCTCTTATGGTTTGATCATGTGGCTATGATCCTCAAGATTCTGTGGTGGTTGTTTTATCTGTCTTTGCATCTCCTGGACCTCTGATGGTGACATAGGGTTCAATACTATACGTTTTCGATCTTTTTTGAACATATAAGTATTTCTGTACCCATCATGTAATACCATCCTGTCATACAACCATGGTCTACCAAGTAATATATGGGATGCACAAAGAGGAAGAATATCACATTCAAGCTCATCATAGTACTTGTCCCCTATACTGAAGGGTACCCTAGCCCTTTGGGTTACACAAAGACCATCATGATCATTCAACCAATGTAATGTATAGGGTTTGGGATATGGGATAGTTTCAAGTTTCAACTTCGATACTAATGATGCAGCTACAACATTAGTACAACTACCACCAACAATAATAATTGCACACAAGTTTCCTTGTACCTTAAAAGAAGTATGGAACAAGTTTTCTCTTTGTCTTTCATCAATGGTTTGAAAGGAAGTCAAGTCCCGATGCAATATGTTAGTAGACAAATACAACTCACTTGACATTTTTGCTTACTAATTTCAACATCCTCAATACACTTCACCACACTACGGCAACACACCCTTACACGCCCCTACACACCCACGGTGCTCACAATAAACCAATATAAGAAATGCTTATTGTTACTTTAAGTAAAGTCAAGTGAAATAATTGAAGCACAATGAAATAATTCTTGGTACTTCAAGTAAAGTTAAATAAATGAAGTACACACACAATTACTTTCAAGTAGATAGAATTAAATTCAACAACTAGTGTTTAAGTAATTAGATCAATTACTTTCACACTTTAATGACTTGTTTGAATTTTAAATTCCACTACTCAACCTTCCTTTTCTTGCCTTGATTTCACACTTCAAATGACCACAATGTGCAGCACCTTACACTACACACAAGTGCACAAATTCAAAGTGGCAATTCCCTTACTTACACATTCACTCCGCCACATATAAACAAGGCAACAACAAATTCAAATTTCACTTTAAATGCAACCTCTTCTACAAATAGTAAGAAGCAATTTCAAATTCAAATAATCATTTACTCAACTATCACACAATAACTTCTTTCAACTTAAAAAATGGTGTTTGAATTTGAAATAATTTCCTTTTCTCCACACTCTTCAAATCTAGAAATGGTTAAAGACAACCACAATTCCAAAATCATCAACACTCTATTCACTCTTCTTTGCTTTCAAAATTCAAACTACAATTCCGAAATCATCAACTCTCCATTTGCTCTTCCTTTTTCTTTTCTTTTTTTAAATTTTCCACTTTTTCCAAGTGATCACAAATTATCACAAAGAAACACTACTCTTCCTCACGGCAAGCTCAAAGACTCGTTGCAATTCCTTCAATCAACATACACACATAACGCCACACATACATACCCTTCACTAATTTTACAAAAACACAACTCCACACACATATACCTTTTATACACGTTGCAGCACATACATACACACTCTTCCACACTTGAATTTCTCCACTTCTATACAAGTTTCAAACTGCAACTCACAACAAAAGGCAGCTTAAATTCAAATTCAAAATGAGATCATTAATTGCAATATTCCACAAATGGTAAGGAGCCACTTTCAAATTCAAATGAACACACAATTAAACAATGACTTAATGTGTGTTTTGAAATTCAAATTGCTTCCTTAACTCACACCTCAAATCTGGAAATTCAAATATGAAAATCATAAGTAATACTCTTCACTTCCGAAAATGCAATAACATCAATCCACTTCAACAATTGAACACTATTCTTCTAGACTTTAAATTTAAACTTCCTCAAATGATCACAAAGTTCATGTCCCTTTAATTAATCATGATCAAATCAAGGATTCCAAGAGTGTTCCAATCTCCAATTGTACATCCACTAATCAACAAGAGAACAAAACTCAACAATCACAACAACAAGATGCAATTTCATGCCAACAAATTTTCGAATCAAGGTGCTTCACAACAAACCCCTAAATTCCGAATCTCAATTGACAAATCCCTCCACTTAAACCTCAAGCTCTGATACCAAAAAGATGATGTGCCTAAATCCACTTGGAAGCACAATAAAAAAGACTCAAGAAAACAATCTCAAATCTCATACAAAACCGGTCCACTAAAGAAGCAATCCATGTGACACCTTTAAAGATTTTGACAGAAAATGTTGTTCAAATGATTTAATTGTAATCCCTATTGGTAACATTAACCAAATAACCACAATAAGGATTGAAATATCACGTGGAAATCAGATCAAAGAAATCAATAAACCAATGAAATCCACTTTCCCTTTCATTCACAAATTCACGCCAATAATAACAATGGAGTATGTAATTCAAGTGCTCAAGGAAACAATCAATCTTACAAGATTGATGTTCACGAAATAGTACCACAAATATGTCCAAGAAAGGTCCAAACCTACCCTAGATATGACTCACTAGAGAAGAAATGAACATACAACAAAATTGAATTGATATAACTCACAATTCGCCTTCGTCGCACTGGCCACAATTCCAATTCTTGGGTTGAAATTGATAAGAGTTTGGAACTAAGGAAAGAACCCTAATTCACACGTGAAATGTGCCTCTCAAATCTGTAAAAATTGGCCTCCTCAAACCCTCTCTTAAGCAAGTATTTATACTTGCTACTCCTAGGGTTAGAAAGTAGTCAAAATTACAAGTTTACCACTTTTAAGGTGGCTAGCCCTAAATGAAAATTACAAGGAAATAAAAGTGTCCCAAAATGATCATAACATAAATAGTCCATGCAAATGAAAAATATATAAAAGAAATTGGTTTTCAAGATCCTGGTCTTCTATAGGATCCATCGGCCTAGCTCATCGCCGGTTCAGGTCGGTCCATGGATAACCCATAAGCTGAGTCTGACGAAGTTTGTCCATTGCCCTATAAAATATGATAAGTGTGCCTATTGGAAAACACAATACAAGAATAATAGAAAAGAGGTTAATTTATAAATAATTCCAGGGTCGATCTGCTCAAAATGGGCCCTCATCACCAAAATTCGAATTCCTTTAGTTCTTGCCCTAATGATAGGTCTTGTCGGATTTTTATTCCTATCATCTATGATGCGAAAATTATGAATTAAATTAACAATTAATAAACCCTAAAAACCCTAGAATTAAATGATATTATCTTTAAAATGTATTTAATCACAAAACATACCCCTCATCTTGTTTTACCTTAACCTTTGAATTCTTAAAATAAGATATCGATTAATGAATCGATTTACACTTTGCACTGCAGGAATTCTCAAGTAAAATCAATTACTCTCTCTAGTTAATCAATTCTTAATCATGTACAAGATAATGGGGACCTCTCCCCCATTACTGTCATGCAAGATCTCATTAAGTTCACAATTTCTGATTAAAGTTTTAATCTTTATTGTAGAAAATCAATGTTTTCCTACCTCTAGGCAAAACATGTAATCTCTCTATTCATAAAGATCTAATTTACTAGATGAAACCTCTTTCAATCTAATAAAAATCAGACATGCAATCAATTCGCGTGCATAAATCAATCACAAGAACAATGGAAACACATGAATAGATACAAAGATATAAACAATTTACTGATCAATCAATGTTTCAGTACATGAGTTATGGTTTCACAAGATTAGAGATATAAAGAATTACTCTTCCATGGAGTTTTCAATAAAAATAGAGAATCTAGAGAAGTAAAAATGATTCATGATAGAGAGAGTAATCCTTTATGTTGTTTTGTGATCTCTAATGATGTTCATACAATTCTTCTTTTGAAGCTCGTAATAACGCTCCCCTTAGGGTTTTCAGAATGGAGCCAAAATAATAATAATAATAATAATCTTCTAGTTAAAATAAAACAAGGCATCTATTTATAATTCTATGAAAATAAGGTTCAGCACGGGTGTCAGCACGGCTATGCTTGAGGCCGTATTAACTTCGAAACACATCATTTTCATAGCCCTGTTCAGCATGACCTCTAGCACGATTGTGTTTGAGGTAAGGTTGAAAAAACAAACTTGAATCTTTTGCTTTTGAAAAATAAAACAACACCGGCATCAGCACGGGCTGTTCTGAACTTAGGGCACACCTTAATATAGCTACTGGTCATGTTTTTTTTTTACATCCAGTACTGGCACCTGCATGGGTTGTGCTAAACTAAAAATCAATTTTCTTCATTTTTTTTGCCAAATTTCATTTCACCTTTGCTCATATCATCCTTAAACCTTTCTTTTGTCTCAATTGAAGCCTAAATTTAAATTTAATCATATAAGTACCATTTTCTTCAACAAATCACATGAAATCCATATAAAATCATAACTAATAAGCACTAGAACTAAGGGTTTTTCGACACCTATCACTTTTCCATGATCGATCAGACTAATTCCTCAACAACATCGTCTTAGTTATCAAAAGTTGAGATTTACATTGCTGTTCACCAGTTCTAGTTATAGTAGCTGTGTGGATATCTACATGTTTTAAGTAAATTCTAACTACTACATCTCACTCCCCTTTCACGACGCTTTCAAGCAAGATTTTCTTAAGCTGTATGGATATCTGCATGTTCTAAGTAAATTCTAACTACTACATCCCAATCCCCTTTCAAGGCACTTTCAAGCAAGATTTTCTTGAGTTGCTTTCTACTCATATTGGTCCTCTCCACGTTTAGGATATAGAAAAGATGGTCTTGGATTGCTGTAGCTTATCGAAAATGGAGAGGATTGCTATAGCCTATGTGGAAAATAGTGAAATTTGGCAACTTCAACAACTATGTGGTGAAGGCAAATTTAAAAGTGCTATGTCAAATGACTCTTTATTTGTTGTTTTAGTTTATATGTTTCAATACCTCTTTTTCCACTTTAGTTTTTGCAAATGGGGGGTCCGCTAGGAGTGATCAGGTGTGTATCATGCGGGTACCGCACTGCACATGAATTCAGAGAAAAGCAATTCAAAGATGGCACATGATGGAATGATTAGGGAGAGAGTGGTAGGGAGGAGGAACAAACAATCTCAAGTGTCTTGAATGCATAAGTGATAGATAAGGGAGCTAGGAGGACCTCAAGTATCAATCTTGTAGTTCTTGAGCAATGGAGATGTCACGCCCCTCCTTAGGTACTCATCGTGATAACTTGCTACGATCGCCCAACCGTAGTTAGGTGACCGCGAAGTGTCTCTATCCAATTACTGTACCTGTTTAATCACATTATAACATTCGATGCCTCTGACATTCGTTTACTCCAATACTTTTAACATATACATATCCAATAGAAATATTAGATGATTATCTATTTACACAACTGTCAGCGGGTCTCATTTCATATATATATACAAAATTTCCATTGACCCTACCATGGCTCCTACATTTCCATAATTCAAATCTATCGAACTAACTCATGTACTAATCCTCACTATCACCCACAATATCCAAGATCTTCTAGCTTTATAACAAAGGCTTACCTTAGTCCAACGACCCATAAGAAAGTTTAGGTAGTTGCGACTTGCAAGACAAAATCTATCGGAGGGTAAGCTATAAGCTTAGTGAGATAGGAGTGTAATCTCTCAGTGTTGTTATCATACAGGCAATTTTAAAAAAGTTATCAACCATATGCTATGTATGAGTAATCACATGAATGCACAATTCACATTTCCGGTAACCAACGTGAAGTTTAGGGTTTACGCCTTCCTTGACCTTGGATTAGGGATTTCGAAACCACCATCAGTGGCCAAGTCTCACAACCCGATTTCATTTCTCATTAATTTAATAATTATCATATTCATTTTAATATTGGACGCTCCGGTGCCTCTGCAATAGTCAGAGCAACACCCTCAAAGACAGTTCGGACAAGGAACCAGCAAGGCGCGGACAATCCCGTAGTTCGGTAGTTTACTTAGGACGACTTAGTATTATCACAATTACTTCCGGATGTCTTGTGACAGTGATGGCCATCAAACTTATGCAATGTCTCATAAAATGCATGTCTCATTTTAGTTAAATCTCAACTTGTTGATTAATCGACTTAAAGTGATCAATCAATATATGGTAACAACCAATCTACAAGAGGGAAGTAACACAATTCTATTGACCATTCAACAAATAAGCATCAAACTATTATTTCAATTTCAAAGTCGACCTATCACATCTCGCACTCTTGAACCCTTCTTCAATTATGCGATTTTGCGTCCATTGTAAAATTTAATTTTTTTTTTCTTAGAGACAAAAGAGAGGGCTAAGGATTTCAATGGAGACAAAAGAGAGGCTAAGGATGGTATGAGAAAAAGGTGAAATGAATTTTCAGTGAAGAATAAAGGAAATTGAAATTTCAGTTCAACACAACTTTCAACACAACCTATGCTGAAGCTAGTGCTGAGTTAGAAAAATGGTTAGAAGCAAGAAACATTTCAGCCCTGCCCCAAGCACAGCCGTGCTGAACTTAGCACTGAAGATAACACGTTTCGAAGTCAACACGGCCTTGAGCATAGCCATGTTGACACCCATGTTGACCCTAGTTACGAAAAACTACGAATGGATGATTACTCCCGTATACTTATTATACGTAATTGTACTTCACATGTGTACATACATATACACACATGTATTAACACATACACATATATAACTCGTACTTTCACACCTAAAAAGTGCGTATACACACGCATATATATGTATATCCCCTTTTTCATATTTACTCCTACGTAATATGAATATATACACATCCTTTACATGAATATAATGTTTGCGTACGTGATCACAAAGCAACACAACTTAACATAACACATACTCAACAAATAATCACGCAATATAACACGTCATAGAGTCCTACTCACCTGGGTCTTATTGTTTCATACTTCTACCTAAAATAATCTTCAGGTATCCCGTCAAATGCTTTTTCCTTGCCTAAAATGTAAGGAAAAATATATCATCAAATACTATTTGAGCTCAATAATTCAGTATCTACCATATTTCTAATTGATACTATTAGTTTTAGAGTAAATGTAAAGATGTCTACACAAAAAGCCTTAACATCTAAACTTTGAAAAATAATCACGTTTCATGCAAAGTTGGTTTTGTTGAGTTACTCTTACCTTTAAGATCGCGTTAATAGTCTCGATTTGTGATTTGGAAGTCGTATGTAAAAACTACAATTTTTTTTTTAAAATTTTCTTCTTCTTCCTGTCCCTTTTTCTCACATTCTCTCTTTTTCTAGAATTCTCGATGAGCTTCTGGCACTCTCCTGATGCACGGTGTACTTTATATAGTCACTATGCATCACCGACTTAGCTTTTTCTTTTTTTTCAAACTTATTTATTTTATCTTTAGCTATTAATAAATTATTAATTAAAATCTTAAAATTTAAGTTTTTCATTATGAAATTTTACATTTAGGAATTTGACTATTCGAATTATAATTATCCATTCGAAATTTTTTTATTTAAAATTTCGAATTTGTAATTTCCTATAAATTTTTCTTATTTAACCCAATACAGTTCGTAATTTAGATTTTTAGGAATGTATATCCTTTATTTTAAATTCTCTTGATTTATAATTAATTTCCATAGTATTTTTTTCTAGTGTTATATTTTATGAATTTCGCGGGTTTTGCATCCTCGCCTCCTAAAAAAAAGTTTTGTCTTCAAAACTTTAGTACTTACCTAGTTTCTTGAAGAGTTGAGGGTATCTTTCCTTCATCTCCTCTTCTTTCTCCCAAGCCGCTTCTCGTTCCGAGTGTTGGCTCCATTGGACCTTGACGAATCGGATGATCTTGCTACATAACTCTCAAGTCTGAAAGTCGAGGATTCGAATGGGGTGTTCTTGATACGTCATATTCAGTCAGAGCATTAGGATATCCATTTCGATAGCTCGATTTAGATCTGGGATACACTTTCGAACCAATGACACGTGGAACACATCATGGATTCCTGATAGTTGGGGCGATAATGTTAGGTGATAGGCTACTTCACCAATTCTTTCTAGCACTTCATACAGCCCTACATATCTAGGACTCAGTTTTCCTTTCATTCCAAATCTTCTTCTTCCTTTGATTGGAGTAACTTTCAAATAAACGTGCTATCCTAGTAGAAACTTAACCTCTCTCCTTTTTAAGTCCATCCAGCTCTTCTGGTGATCTTGAGTTTCCTTCATTCATTGTTTGATGATGGAAACATTGTCTATCATTTCTTGTAACAGATCTAACCTAATGGTGCTCCTTTCAGATTCATCCCAATACAATGGAGATCTACATTTTCTTCCATATAAAGCTTTGTAAGGGGCTATTTTGATCGATGAGTGATAACTGTTATTGTAGGCAAACTCGATTAGTGGTAAATGTCGATCCCAACTGTCTTTAAAGTCTAACGCACAAGCTCTCAACATATCTTCTAACGTTTGGATCGTTCGCTTAGATTGTCCATCAATTTGAGGATGATATGATGTACTAAATTGTAGTTTTGTCCCTAAAGTTCATTGTAAGCTTCTCCAAAATTAGATACAAATTGCGGATCTCGATCATATATGATACTTTATGGCACTCTGTGGAGTCTCATGATTTCTCGTAAATAAATTCCAGCCAATTTGTCTAAGGAGTATGTCATATTGACGGGTAAGAAATGAACAGATTTGGTCAATCGATCCACGATCACCTATATAGCTTCGTGTCCAGCTTTTGTTCTAGGTAATGCTGTAACAAAATCCATTGTGATTTGTTCCCATTTCCACTCTGGAATTGGCAATGGTTGTAACAATCCACCAGGTCTTTGATGTTCAACCTTAACTTGTTAGCAGATAGAACATTGAGAAACATATCGTGCTATATCCTTTTTCATGCCTTCCCACTAATAGCCCTTCTTGAGTTCTTGATACATCTTGTTTCCTCTTGGGTGTACGATGTATCCAGAGTTGTGAGCTTTATCCAAAATCTATTTTCTTAATTTTGAGTTTGCCGGTACGTACCATCTACCCCTTAGTTTTAGGATTCCTTCTAAGGTCACTTTAAGGTCAGTGTTGACTCCTCGTTTCACTTTATCTCGGAGTTCTATTGTTCTTAGGTCAGTGCGCTACATTTCCTTGATCTCATCTAGAAGTGTAGGTCGTACTTCTAGAGTGGCTAATTGGGCTTCTTCTTCATGCTAAGCAAATTCGATTCTCAGTTTTTCAAATTCTTGTATCAATTGCCGTTGTTCTATTAAGAGAGCCGCCATTTGGCCATGATTCTTTCTACTTAAAGCATCTGCCACAACATTGGCTCTTCCTGGGTAGTAGTTGATACTGAGATCGTAATCCTTAAGAAGTTCGAGCCATCTTCTTTATCGCATATTCAACTCCTTCTGAGTGAATAGATATTTCAAACTTTTATGATCCGTATATATTTCGCATCTTTGCCCATATAGATAATGTCTCCATATTTTCAGGGCAAATATAATGGTAGCTAACTCCAAATCATGAGTAGGATAGTTCCTTTCATGTGGTTTCAATTGTCTGGAGGCATAAGCTACTACTTTCTCATTTTACATCAACACACAACCCAATCTGTTTTGAGAAGCGTCACTGTATATACAAAAAGGTTCTTCCGTATTGGGTAATGTTAAGATCGGAGCTGTAATTAGCCGTTGCTTCAATTCTTGGAAGCTTCTTTCGCAAGCCTCATCCCATACGAACCTCACTTCCTTCCGGGTCAGCGTAGTTAGTGGTTTTGATATTTGGGAAAAACTTTTCACGAACCGTCTGTAATATCCGGCTAAACCAAGAAAACTTCTTACTTCTATTACGGTTGTAGGTTGCTTCCAATCAACTATGGCCTCTATTTTAGCTGGATCGATCGTTATTCCTTGACCAGATACGATATGTCCTAAAAATGCTACTTGTTGCATCTAAAACTCACACTTAGACAATTTTGCATATAATCGATGCTATTTCAACAATCCTAGAGCTATCCTCAAATGCTCCTCATGTTCTGCTGGCATCTTAGAAAAGATGTGAATGTCGTCAATAAAAACCACGAGTAACTTATCTAAGAATGGCTGAAAAATTCTATTCATGAGATCCATGAATATAGTTGGAGCATTTGTTAACCCGAATGGCATAACTAAAAATTCATAATGGCCATATCTCATTCTAAAAGTAGTCTTAGGGATATCTTCCGATTTGATTTTCAACTGATGGTACCCGGATCGTAAGTTAATCTTGGAAAAGATATTCGCTCCCCTCAATTGATAAAAAAGATCATCGATTCTTGGTAATGGTTACCTATTCTTGATAGTCACTTCATTCAATTCACGATAATCAATATATAATTGCATGGATCCATCTTTTTCTTGATAAACAATACTGGAGCTCCCCAAAGAGATACGCTCGGTCGAATAAACCCCTTTTCAATTAGTTCTTGTAATTGTTTCTTCAATTCTTGCAGTTCGATTGGAGCCATCCGATATGGTGCCTTCGAGATTGGTTCAGTACCGGGTTTAGTCTCGATGGTAAAGTCCAATTCTCTTGAAGGTGGTAGTCCTGGTAATTCTTCAGGAAACACCTCAGGATATTCCTTAACAATTGGTATTTCTTCTAACCTTGGTGATTCCTTCTCTAGTTCTACTGCACTTATTAAGCACATGCTCCAGTTTTGAAAACCTTTTCCTTTTTCTTAAACCACATTAGTAGAAGCTTCAGGAGTTTTTCTCGCTTGTCCTCGAAACACTATGATTTTTGTCCTTAGCTTATTAAACCACACTTCTTTATTCTTGCAATCTACATAGGTGTAATGTTGAGATAACAAATCCATTCCCAAAATTACTTCACAACCTTTCATAGCTAAGACGATTAGATTTGTAGGCATATTCCTTCCTTCTATTTTGATGGGGCAATCTTTTACCGTTTCTTTAGTGATAGCCTGCTTTCCAGTAGGAGTACTTATCCTTAAAGTCTGTAAAGATGGTTGGACTCCTAGCCTTCGCTGTTGGGTTACCACTAGACTTATGAAAGAATATGAAGCTCTTGTATTAAATAGCACAAAAGTAGGTTGTGTAGCGATTAGAACAATTCCTATCAATTTCATGACATCAAATTACTATGCTTATTTGTTATCCTTCTTATACTAGCAATTCTTTCATAGGTTTTTATAAATTCTTCTCCCTACTCTTCATATGTATAAGATATGATAAGTAGATAAGTCAAATTTTAACGTACCGATTACTAGGTCTCCTTCTTCTAAGTATTCCATGGCTGCTAAATCAATGTCTTGATACTATCCGGGCTCTTCATCAGTCCATTCTCCCATGTTTGTGCTTTCGATAGCAAATTCTTGAGCACTGCTAGCTTGAGGGTTAGCTCCTTGCGTACTCTACCTTGTCGATTTGTTGGCTGGTCTTTCATTAATAGCTTTAGGTGTTATCGTTTTAGCTCTAGGTCCTTGGTACTTCTTGGGACACATGCTAGATAGATGTCTAGGTTATCCACATGAATAACAAGTTATAATATTTTTCTGTGGACAGTCTATTGCTTGGTGGTTATCCATTCCACATTTGAAGCATTTCCCTTTCAGGAGGTTTCAATCTCTTAGATAGTGTCCTTGTCCACACTTCCAACACTTTACAAAAATTTGTTTCGCTTGGGAGGGAATCACCGACGGCTTTGTACTTAAAGGTCTCATGTTCATCATTAGCCTTTTTCCTCTATCATTTGGGATGGGTAGGAATAAAGGTCTTTTTATTGGAATATGTGCTCCAACATTTGGCCTTGCTTGATTTCTCATATTTTCCATTCTTTGTTTAGTTTGCTCTAAGGCTCGAGCTTTACTTATTACCTCAGCATATGTTTTCAACTTGAATTCAAGGATTTGTCCTTGGGTTTTAGCATCTAACTCATTCATGAATAATTGCATCTTCAATTCATTTGAATCCTTATAGATATTTGGGGCAAATTATAGCAATCTAATAAATTTGTTTTCATACTAATCAATGCTTTTCAAACCCTTTTCTAGTTGGAACAATTGTCCACTCAGTCACATTCTGACACTTTTTAGGAAATATTCTTTAAAGAATTCTTCTCGAAAAGTTTCCCAAGAAATTGGTTAAAGTATTGCCCTCTGTCTCGTATCCCACCATATCCTAGCCTTAGCTTTCAGCATATAAGAAGTGTAGGCTAGTCTTTGGTAATCCTCTACCTCATAAGCGTCAAATGATCTTTCTAATTGAGCTATCCATTCTTTGGCTTCTTCTAGCTTTCCATACATTCCATCAAAGAATCTATTAGAGTGTATGAAATTAAGAAATGTACTTTTCTACACATGACCACTTTCCCTTTGATTATTCCCGAGTCTATCTTCTGTTTGTGATATGTGAGTGGTTCGGACTAGTGGAGATGACAATGGTGCTTGTTGTGGCTGTTGAGGCTCTACTGGTAGTGTCTGTTGTGCTTGCGACGGTGGAGTAACCGATTGGGATGATGATTGACCTCCTGGCATCAGTCGTTGAATTAACAAAGCTTGTTGTTGCACTAGCTGTTGTATAGTTGTTTCAAGCCTCGTCATGCATTCTTCTTTTCTTCCTTCTCCTTTGGTATGAGTTTCTATCGTGTCTTGTCTTTCAGATCTGGTCGCTTGTCCTGACGTTATAGGTTAACTTTTGGGATTTCCTTAAGGCATTATAGGTGATGTTCCAAACGGTGGGGTTTCGCTCCCGTCTCGACGTCCAGGAATTGTAGCGGCTTTTCGTCCCCTACTAATAGTTCCTCTAGAATGTATCAATGCATTTTTTATTATTTTAGAACATCTAATTGATAAGTATATTTCATGAATAATACAATTATCAACAAGAGTCCATAACATTTTTATATATTTATACTAAAGATCATAAATACACTGAAGTTTAAGTATTTACATATATTCCTCAAAATTCCATCTATACATATACATTAATTTAAAGGGATACATATATATTGGCTACAAAATTTCCCTTTTTGGTTTTGCTAACACGCATACACATTCTTCTCTATGTTATTTTCAAAAGTTAGTGTTTCATTCTACTTTCTTCAAGCGACATTCATAATTACTCATTCGCATCCTCGTTACTCCTGTTAGTATCACTTCTTCACTCTTCATCCACTTCTTCTTCTTCTTCTTCTTCTTCAATTTCTTCTTCCTCCTCTTCCTCTTTTTCTTCTTCTTCTTCAGTTTCTTCCTCTCTTCCTCTTCTTCTTCTTTTTTCTTCAGTTTCTTTCTCCTCCTCCTCTTCTTCTCTAGGGGAATCAGATGCTATGCTTTCATTTTCAGAAGCTCCTTCCAAATCAAAATTTTCTTCAAAGAGCAAGACTTCTTCTTCATATCTTTCTATCCATATCGCATGATTCCAGAAGTTAGAATTTTCTTCTTCTAGACCTTCTTCTAGATCTTCTTCTGGGTCTTCTTCTAGATCCTCTTTTGGGTCCTCTTCTTGATGTGCCTAAATCCACTTGGAAGCACAATCAAAAGACTCAAGAAAACAATCTCAAATCTCATACAAAACTGGTCCACCAAGGAAGCAATTCACATGACACCTTTGATGATTTTGATGGAAAATGTTGTTCAAATGATTTAATTGTAATCCCTATTGGTAACATTAACCAAAAAACCACAATAAGGATTGAAATATCACATGGAAATTAGATCAAAGAAAGCAATAAACCAATGAAATCCACTTTCCCTTTCAATCACAAATTCACGCCAACAATAACAATGAAGTATGTAATTCAAGTGCTCAAGGAAACAATCAAACTTATAAGATTGATGTTCATGAAATAGAACCACAAATATGTCCAAGAAAGGTCCAAACCTACCCTAGATATGACTCACTAGAGAAGAAATGAACATACAACAAAATTGAATTGATATGACTCACAATTCGCCTTCGTCACACTTGCCAAAATTCCAATTCTTGGGTTGAAATTGATAAGTGTTTGGAACTAAGGAAAGAACCCTAATTCACACGTGAAATGTGTCTTTCAAATCTGTAAAAATTGGCCTCCTGAAACCCTCTCTTAAGCAAGTATTTATACTTGCTACTCTTAGGGTTAAAAAGTGGTTAAAATTACAAGTTTGCCACTTTTAAGGTAGCTAGCCCTAAATGAAAATTACAAGGAAATAAAAGTTTCCCAAAACCAAAATACAACCAAAATAGTTCATAAAAGAATAAATATATAAAAGAAATGGTCCTTCATGATGCTAGTCTTCAAGAAGCTTTTGAATCAAGTTTCATTGACAACCTTGATTCGCTCAGTAGTATGGGTGTTTTTTGCATCCTGTAGGACTGACAAATGAGCCTGTTGAAATGCATCAAAATTATAGTGCAAATATGTAGGAAGTAGGTTAGATTTCTCAAGGTTAGGTTTCTCTAGCAAAACCCTCAATGCTAGATTTTGGAGACCCTTAGTTCGGGCCCTAGTGATAGGTCCTGGAAGAGTTTGATTCCTATCATCTCCTCAGGCTTCTGGAATATTTGCCCTTAAATCTGATGGATCTTTGTGCAAGTCATTTGCTAAGTATGGTGAAAGATCTGAGACATTAAAAGTGGGTGATACTCCATATTCTCCTGGTAACTCGATGCGATAAGCATTGTTGTTGATGCGCTTTAAGACCCTGAATGGTCCGTCTGATCTAGGAGATATCTTCTGTGACTTTTTATGTGGAAACCTGTCCTTGCTAAGATTAATCCAGACTAAGTCACCTGGATTATAGAGATGAATTTTCCTGTGCCTGTTTCCCTGGATCCTCTGTTGTTCCTAGGTCTTTTGAAGGTGTTCAGTGGTCCGATCATGGATGTGTTGAATCTGTTGTGCTCGGTCAACTCCATTAAGACTTTCTTCCTTTGTCGCTGGTCCAACTATAAAATCCAATGGAATGGAAGGGTTATAGCCATAAACAACTTCAAAGGGAGACTTACTGGTTGAACAATGAGTGGACCTATTGTAAGCGAACTCAACAATAGGAAGACACAAGTCCCAATCAGTAAGATTCTTGCCAACTGTTGCTCTGAGAAGATTCCCAAGCGTGCGGTTGACAACCTCTGTTTGTCCATCAGTTTGGGGATGGCAAGAGGTACTGTACATCAGTTTAGTACCCAGTCTTCTCCATAATGTTTTTCAAAAGAAACTAAGGAACTTAGTATCTCTATTTGACACTACGCTGTGTGGAACTCCATGTAATTTGACAATTTCCTGCACAAAAAGGTTAGCAATAAAAAGAGCATCGTCTGTTTTGTGGCATGGCACAAAGTGTGATATTTTTCTGAATCGATCAACAACCACCATAATAGAGTCTTTCCCCCTTTGTGTTCTAGGTAATCCCAACACAAAATCCATGCTGATATCAATCCACGGTTTAGATGGTATAGGTAAAGGCATATATTCAACCTGCGCACCTTTCCTCCCCTTGGCTCTCTTGTAAACACCACACCTTTCTAGTACCCTATGGACATCCTTTATCATACATTTCCAGTAGAAATTCTCCCTCAATATGGCTAAAGTTCTCTTCTCACCAAAATGCCCTGACAAACCACCTGCATGTGCTTCCCTTACTAATAATTCCCTCACAGATCCAAATAGAATACATAGTTTTCTTGATTTATACAGAAAACCATCTATCACACAATATCCATCATACATCCCGCCTCCAAGACACCTCTCCATGACAGTCTTGAATTCGTCATCACATACATATTGTTCTTTCAACAACTCAAAACCCAGCAATTTTGACTGAAGAGAAGTGATAAGTACATACCGTGGTGATAAAGCGTCAGCAACAATATTCTGATTGCCCTTTTTATACTTAATCACATAAGCAAAACCCTCCAGAAATTCCACCCACTTAGCCTGAAGCTTAGACAAATGATGTTGTCCCCTGAAATGTTTCAAAGATTCATGATCTGTATAAATAATAAACTCCTTCGGGAGGAGATAATGCTACCACGTCATGAGAGCCCTCACTAAGGAATAAAATTCCTTATCATATATAGAATAGTTCAAAGTTGCTCCACTCAACTTTCACTAAAATATGCTATAGGTCTCTTCTCCTACATTAATACAGCACCAATTCTAATCCCTGAAGCATCACATTCCAATTCAAAAACTTTGTCAAAATCAGGTAAAACCAGTAGTGGGGCACAAGTGAGTTTTTCTTTAATCTCTTCAAAACTCCTCTAGGCTTTTTCACTCCAAATAAAAGGAACACTCTTCTTAGTCAGTTTTGTGAGAGGACTGACAATGCTATTGGAATTTTGGACAAAGCGTCTATAAAAGGATGCAAGCCCATGAAAACTTTTTACCTCAGTAACTGAAGTGGGTGTTGGCCATTCTTTAACTGCCCTCACTTTCTCCTCATCTATCCTAACTCCTGCACCTGACACAACAAAACCCAAAAATGTTACCTCAGTCTGGCAAAAGGAACACTTCTGAATATTTGCAAATAGCTGTTGTGTCTTCAATACTGAAAATACTGCCCGAAGATGCTCCACATGTTATTCTAGGTCTTTGCTATAGATCAGAATATCATCAAAATAAACAACAACAAATTTTCCTAGAAACTCTTTCAATACATGGTTCATCAATCTCATAAAATACTAGGAGAATTACTCAAACCAAAGGGCATAACCAACCATTCATACAGTCCATGACATGTTTTAAAAGTGATCTTCCATTCATCCCCTTCCCTCATTCGAATCTAGTGATATCCGCTTTTAAGATCCACTTTGGAGAAAATCTCTAAACCATGTAGCTCATCCAACATATCATCAAGTCTAGGAATAGGACACTTGTATTTAATGGTGATTTTGTTGATGGCTCTGCTATTGATACACATTCTGCAAGTTCCATCCTTCTTGGCAACAAGAAGGGCGGGAACAGCGCATGGGCTGAGACTCTCTCTAACAAACCCCCGTTCCACCAATTCATCTACCTGACGTTTCAATTCCTTAGCCTCATCAGGATTCATGCAATATGCAGGTCGGTTTGGTAACACTGAACCGGGCATAAGATCAATAGCATGCTCTATTCGTCTCAAGGGTGGTAATCCTGCTGGCAAATCATCAGGAAAAATGTCAGTATACTCATTTAATATCTGAGAAACTGCTGGAGATAGAGACTGTGGTTCCCATAACACTAATACACATCTCAACTGAAGCAAGTATGTTGGAGCCTCTTCTGTGATTAGTCTCTCCATCTCACCTTGCCCCATCAACAATACCTTTTTTCCCTCAAAGACGTCACTTTGTATCAAAGCCTTCTTATCCTCTGATGGTCGATTAATTTGTTGTTGGACATTATGGACCTCTGAAGGTGGCATAGGATTCAGAATAATTCATTTGCCCTCCTTTTGGAACAAATATGTATTTCTGAAGCCATCATGTAAGACCCTCCTATCATATATACCAAGGTCTACCAAGCAAAATATGGGATGCACACATAGGCAAGATATCACACTCAATTTCATCACAATACTTGTCCCCTATATTGAAGGGTACCCTAGCTCTATGGGTAACATACAGACTTCCTTGATCATTAAGCCAATGTAGTTTATATGGTTTAGGATGTGGAATAGTTAAAAGCTTTAGCTTCGATACCAATGATGCAGCTACTACATTAGTACAACTACCACCATCTATTATAAGGACACACAAATTTCCTTGTATCCTACAAGAAGTGTGGAACAAGTTTTCCCTTTGTTCTTCCTCCTTATTAGCAAATGTACTTAATGTGCATCGCAATACATTAGCATATTGAAGCATTTCACTAGACATTGTGGAATTTAAACTCAATCTACACGTGAACAATATTTCCCACTTCTTTAAAGATCACAGTGCAACAAATTTTAATCTCCATAAGTCACTCCCACGGCAACACACAAGTGACAACAACAATAAATATGATTCACTTCTACGGCAATAACACAAGTGGCAATAATAACAAGTATGCTTCCACTTTCCACGGCAAGGATGACAACAAAAACAAATATGCTACTTTCCACAAATGTAATCCGAATATCCACAATAGGCTGCAACTTCAATTTGAAATTCAAACCACTTCACTAATTGCAAGCCTTCTTCAATTGGTAAGTAATGAATTTAAATTCAAATAGCACTCATTAACTCCCATAACTTAATGGAATGTGTTTGAATTCAAATAGATTCCTTACTAATCAAACTCAATGCAAATATGTAAATTGCACTTCTCCAATTTAGAATTACACAATGAACATCACAACAACAACCTACACATCCTCCTTCACGCCATAACAAGTCACGATAAGAATTGGTGAGTTTTCAAGTTCAAAAGTTGTTAAATTAAACAACACTTCTATGCTTTTGCCCTTCCAAGAAAATTATTAATCATAAGATGATACAACAACCTTCCCAATCCAACTCCAACAAGCAGCAAATCAAAATTCAAACCAAGGTAATTTCGTAAGCTCAAAACCACAAAACAACATAATTTGCGGTTCCAATTGATCAACCCTAATTGAAGATGAATATCACGAAATCAAACACAATCAATCCCTTCTCTCAACATGTGCTCTGATACCAAAAGATGATGCGCCTAAATCCACTTGGAAGCACAATCAAAAGACTCAAGAAAACAATCTCAAATCTCATACAAAACTGGTCCACCAAGGAAGCAATTCGCGTGACACCTTTGAAGATTTTGATGGAAAATGTTGTTCAAATGATTTAATTGTAATCCCTATTGGTAACATTAACCAAAAAACCACAATAAGGATTGAAATATCACGTGGAAATCAGATCAAAGAAAGCAATAAACCAATGAAATCCACTTTCCCATTCAATCACAAATTCACGCCAACAATAACAATGAAGTATGTAATTCAAGTGCTCAAGGAAACAATCAATCTTACAAGATTGATGTTCACGAAATAGAACCAAAAATATGTCTAAGAAAGGTCCAAACCTACCCTAGATATGACTCACTAGAGAAGAAATGAACATACAACAAAATTGAATTGATATGACTCAAAATTCGCCTTCGTCGCACTCGCCACAATTCCAATTCTTAGGTTGAAATTGATAAGAGTTTAGAACTAAGGAAAGAACCCTAATTCACACGTGAAATGTATCTCTCAAATCTGTAAAAATTGGCCTCCTCAAACCCTCTCTTAAGCAAGTATTTATACTTGCTACTTCTAGGGTTAAAAAAGTAGTCAAAATTACAAGTTTGCCACTTTTAAGGTGGCTAGCCCTAAATGAAAATTACAAGGAAATAAAAGTTTCCCAAAACCAAAATACAACCAAAATAGTTCATAAAAGAATAAATATATAAAAGAAATGGTCCTTCATGATGCCGGTCTTTAAGAAGCTTTTAAATCAGGTTCCGTTGACAATCCTGATTCGCTCGGTAGTATGGGTGTTTTTGCATCCTGTAGGATTGACAAATGAACCTGCTGAAATACATCAAAATTATAGTGCAAAGATGTAGGAAGTAGGTTAGATTTCTCAAGGTTAGGTTTTTCTAGCAAAACCCTCAAAGCTAGATTTTGGAGACCCTTAGCTCGGGCCTTGGTGATAGGTTCTGGAAGAGTCTGATTCCTATCACTTCTAGATCCTCTTCTGGGTCTTCTTTTGGATCCTCTTCTAGGTCCTCTTCTAGATCCTCTTTTGGGTCTTCTTCTAGATCCTCTTCTGGTACCTCCTCTTGATCAATCATTTCAAACTCTTGATGTTCAATATAGTCAGTAGTATCCTAAGAATCCTCAGCGTATAGTTGCCCTGGATCGATACTTGGTGTCCATTCGTAAATTCCCTTCTTATATTTTTTGTCATCTCTCTTAGATTTAACTGAAGGTGCTAATACTTTTGGAGGATACCCCATCCCTAAATTAAATTGAGTTATAAATGTGATTTTACAGGGTACCTCTATCATGCCCTTCATATGTGCAAATTGGGTCTCGAGAGCTAGTATGGTTGTTTACCTACTATATTGATCTCCGAGATCCTCACTTAGTCTATCCAATTGCTCTTGCCAATATTCGGTTAATCTAATCCTCCAATTCTTGATCAATTCATCTACAGTCTTGTAGCGGGAAAAGTATTCATAATGATGATGTAAAATCTCCATCCTCAATCGGTAGTTAATTAAATCATCTTCGTCCTTCATACAACAAGTGTTTCATTTCCTATCCAAGCATCGCAGCATGCCTTATATTTTATCAAATACAAGGAAATCATAAATTTTAAATCAATTAATTTAATTCCTAAGTTCTACCCACTCTCTCCTACTATGGTAGGTTATCTTTAAAGAGTTACCGAATCAATTTCTTAAGACATTGATTCCTTAACTCAATCTATGTCTAATTTATAACCTATCTCAAACCTAGGCTCTGATACCAATAAAAGTTTTCATGCCCCTCCCTAGGTACTCAACGTGACAACCCGCTACGATCGCCCAACCCTGGCTAGGCGACCACGAAGCATCTTTATCCAAGTACTATACTTGTTTAATCACATTATGAAATTCGATGCGTCTAACATTCATTTACTCCAACACTCGTAACATATACATATCTAATAGAAATATTAGATGATTATCTAATTACATAGCCGTCAATGGGTCTAATTTCATATACATATACAAAAGTTCCATTGAGCCTACCATGGCTCTGACATTTTCGTAATTCAAATTTATCGAACTAACTTATGTACTAATCTTCACTATCACCCGCAATATCCAAGATCTTCTAGCTTTATAGGCTTACCTTAGTCCGACGACCCATAAGAAAGTTTAGGTAGTCATGACCTGCAAGAAAAAATCTATAGGAGGATAAGTTATAAACTTAGTGAGATAGGAGTGCAATCTCTCAATGTTGTTATCACACAGGCAATTTCAAACAAGTTATCAACCATATGCTATACATGAGCAACCACATGAATGCATCAATTCATGTGGTCTTCTAGTAACTAACGTGAAGTCTAGGGTTTACGCCCCCTTGACCTTGGGTTAAGGATTCCGAAGCCACCATCAGTGCCCAGGTCTCACAACCCGATTTAATTTCTCATTAATTTAATAATTATCATATTCATTTTAATATCGAATGCTCTCGTACCTCTACAACAGTCGAAGCAACACCCTAAAAGACAGTTCGGACAAGGAATCGGCAAGGCGTGGACAATCCCCTAGTCTACTAGTTCGCTCAGGATGGCTCAGTAATATCACAATTACTTTCAGATGTCCTGTGACAGTGATAGCCTTCAAACTTATGCAATCTCCCGTGCAATGCATCTCTCATTTTAGTTAAATCTCAACTTGTTGATTAATCGACTTAAAGTGATCAATCAATATATGATAACAACCAATCTACAAGAGGGAAGTAACACAATTCTATTGACCATTCAACAAATAAGCATCAAACTATCATTTCAATTTCAAAGTTGACCCATCACATCTCGCACTCTTGAACCCTTCTTCAATTGTGCGATTTTGCATCCATTGTAAAATTTAATTTTTTTTTTAAAGACAAAAGAGAGGGCTAAGGATTTCAATGGACACAAAAGAGAGGCTAAGGATGGTATGAGAAAAAAGTGAAATGAATTTTCGGTAAAGAATAAAGGAAATTGAAATTTCAGTTCAGCACAACTTTCAACACAGCCTGTGCTGAAGCTAGTGCTGAGTCAGAAAAATGGTCAGAAGTAAGAAACATTTCAGCCCTACCCCAAGCACAGCTGTGCTAAACCTAGCACTGAAGATAATGCGTTTCAAAGTCAACACGACCTTAAGCATAGCCATATTGACCTTGTTTACGAAAAACTACGAATGGATGATTATTCCTATATACTTATTATACGTAATTGTACTTCATATGTGTACATACATATACACACATGTACTAACACATACACATATATAACTCGTACTTTCACACCCAAAAAGTGCGTATACACACGCACATATATGTATATCCCCTTTTTCATATTTACTCTTACATAATATGAATATATACACATCCTTCATGTGAATATAATGTTTATGTACGTGATCACAAAGGAACACAACTTGACATAACACATACTCAACAAATAATCACGTAATACAATACGTCATAGAGTCTTACTCACCTGGGTCTCATTGTTTTACACTTCTACTCAAAATAATCTTCAGGTATTTTGTTAAATGCTTTTTCCTTGCCAAAATGTAAGGAAAAATATATCATCAAATACTATTTGAGCTCAATAATTTCGTATCTACCGTATTTCTAATTGATACTATTAGTTATAGGCTAAATGTAAAGATTTCTATACAAAAAGCCTTAACATCTAAACTTCGAAAAATAATCCCGTTTCATGCAAAGTTTGTTTTGTTGAGTTGCTCTTACCTCCTAGATCACATTGATAGTCCCGGTTTGTGATTTGGAAGTCGTATGTAAAAACTACAAATTTTTTTCTAAAATTTTCTTCTTCTTCCTGTCCCTTTTTCTCAGGTTCTCTCTTTTTTTGGAATTCTCAGTGGGCTTTTGGCACTCTCCTATCGCACGGTGTACTTTATATAGTCAGCGTGCATCACCGACTTAGGTTTTTTTTTTTTTTGAAACTTATTTATTTTATCTTTAGCTATTAATAAATTATTAATTAAAATCTTAAAATTTAAGTTTTTCATTATGAAATTTTAGATTTAGGAATTTGATTATTCGAATTATAATTATCTATTCGAAATTTTTTTATTTAAAATTTCGAATTTGTAATTTCCTATAATTTTTTCTTATTTAACCTAATATAGTTCGTAATTTAGATTTTTAGGAATATGTATCCTTTATTTTAAATTCTCATGATTTATAATTAATTTCTGTAGTATTTCTTTTTCTAATGTTATATTTTACGAATTTCGCGGGTTTTACAAGAGAACATTCTTTGCTTGATCTCGTGTTTGACCTTTGAGAGTAGAGAACTCTCGGTGGATCATCGTTTCTCTGATCTTTGGAATTTTAGGGGAAAAGGTCTCTTAATGAGGAGGAATGATTGAGTATTTATAGACTTTTAGGCCTGATGACATCTGTTAAATCACTTTAGCAATTAACGGGTAAGATGGAGGAGTTCGCTCAATTTAAGGTTATCCTAATGAGCTTGCCGTAGGCCCAAGACCAATAGCCTTCCTCATAAATATATAAGCCTGCCTAAAAAAGGTTGGATGCGAGTGGACCGATCCAACGTTCCCTATTCCGTGCTCACCAAGCCAATTTTTCCTATGTCATCCCAATAATTGGACTAGACTCACTAAGCCTTACTACCTAACCCAATGAGTTAAGCTAAATAATTAATTAGCTTAGCCCAATATATTTATATAATATTTTTAGCTCTTCTATATTTTTTCTCCTGACCAAAATCCTTTAAATGAAGTCGAAGGGGTTTGGGCATCAAATAAGCCTTTCTAATGGCTATGAAATCGCTTGACGCATGTGTGCTTGTAGAATAGCTACACTGCTACCACATACATGCTTTGTGTGATTCATATTACAAGAGCCTAGAGTCAACGTTGCATATAATTTTTTTTCTAAACATCTCGCTTGTGCTTACGAGACATATATATGTATATATGTGTTTGTTTAACCGTAGGGATCGTTGTGTACCCACCCATGACGTTCGTCGATCTCGTTCTGTAATTGAAATTGCTTTGCCAACCATTGCGAGTTTGATTCAGTAGCCGTAGCTGCGTTACCGGACATTGTAGGTGAGATTCCGTTCTCTTTTCACCGCTTGCTGGGAGCTTTATTTAGATAGTAAACTAGGTGCGAAACTTATTTGAATTGGTGTAGAGACCCTTTTTTTTATTGTTTCACTTTTGCTGGGGGTATATGCAGCAAACACCAAATAAAATAGTTCCCTGGTTCAACTCAATCTTTCGATTTCGGAGAATCCGACGAACCCTCTGTTTTCATCTCATGATAACGCCAGTTTTTTTTTAAGCAAGAGAATCTTCCGATCCAACAATAATTTCTCTTCGAAGTACAAGAAGTTAGGGAAAAACTTGTGACCACTATATTTCATAAATGCATTGCTTATAAGTGATCTAAGCCCCACCTTGAGCCCAAAATTCCAGTTGACTGACACAAAAAAGTAGGAATTGGCATCAAGTGGCACTCATATCTAAAGATTTAGCAAAGAAACTGACCAAACGAAACTGGTCCAAACCCATCGACTGAAAGACCAGGCATTTACAGCTTAAGGGCGGCTATGGCTTCTGGTTTGAAGTCCACGCGCAACCCCAAAACTCTCCTCACCTCGGCTGGAGTAAGCCTCCAGGTCATTGGACCTGAATTTTCACCCCAGAAGTCAAGAATCTTGGAAACTTTCTCTAAATTGAGGATTGTTGCCATTTGAGTAAGACGAGCAAACTTGTCTCTAACGGTTCTATGGGTCATACTTGAGAAATGGGTTATAAGGACCCTTGCATCTCTATCAAGCTGAAAGCCTCCCAGCTGACTAAATCTCTTTTGCATCATGATCACTTCCAGTCTTTTAACTATGAAGTCAATGATCAGATGCACGAATGAATCATAGTTATTGGAAGTCATCAATGGCTGGAGACATGCCACATTTGTCTCAACAACATAGAGTAGCCTCTGAATCCATGGGTCATTCATTTCATTTTCTACATATTCAGCCTCTAACAATTCATAACTGAATGTTGCTACATTATCTAATAGAGGACGAATTCGCGGTGTAATAGTTGCCACTAATTGCTCCATTCCAGTATTCAGAGATTGTTTAAAAATGTCGCGCATCTCACCCAGTTCAGACGAACAAGATTTTACTCTCTCTGTGTCAGCTAGAGTAGGATATATGCTGATCAATTCCGTGATCTCAGGAATTGATGCTGCTCATCTGAGCTCGATTTATAGCATCATCAAGCCGCTGCTGAAATTGGGATGCTAAAGGTGGAAAGAGCAAATCTTTTTTTTAAAAAAAAAAACTCTGGATGACAGGTTCATTATAAAGGAAATTAAGCGGACTGAATTCAAGTAGGCTGATCTATTCAAATGCCATCTCTCAAAGGCATCGAAATCTTTTATTTTGATTTTTGGGATCTTCTCTTTCTCTAACTGGTATAAATATCCCCATATCTAAAAAAATTCCATTTCCAAATCAAAGAGATTCCAAAAAAAAAAAATGTTGTCGATATCTTCAGTCTTCCATTGTAATCTCTTCTTGGCGGATATACACACACACACATATATATATATATATGCATAAGTTGCCAACGATGAGCATAAATTGGTCAAGTAAATCAAGAGGCAAAAACAGGTTAAGGAGTTCACATTACTACGCTCCACAAAGAAGAAAGCATTAGGCTCATTCCCACTAAAGACGTTACACTCCATTCGTTGGAGGTGAATGTCAAGCTAGTCCAAGAAGTCTTCAAAAAATCTTCATTTCTGCCAAGAGTGGCTTCAATCGAGGAGTACGATGCAACCTCGCAATTGGTTGATGTTCATGATGGCTTTCTCTTTTCTTGATCTTTGTTTCAGATTTTTTTCTCAAATAATCCTGCAATTGTTGATTTCTGTTAGCATATTGCTTATTAGGACAGCAAATAATTTAGTTTTTGGTTTGTTTGATTTAGTTTTGATTGCTTGGAAGTAAATAAGTTTGTTTAGATTCATTTTGCTACAATTTAGTAAGTTAAACTTATCAAGTTTATTGCTTATATATTTTTAGAAGCTTAAGATTATTATGAATGAATACATCTAATTTTCGTTTTTATCTTGCGTGTGTGAGTCCTCTGTTTTTTACTTGTTCCTGAAACAACAATTGGTATCAGAGCTATATTCTTAAGAGATCTGTGTTGAAGAGTCCTCCTTTGGCCATGGAAAACGAAGCAAGCTTCTTTGCTCCACCTGTGTTTGATGGAGAAAACTATCAAATCTGGGCAGTCCGAATGGAAACATACCTGGAAGCCTTGGATCTTTAGGAAGCTGTGGAAGAAGACTACGATCTATCAACACTTCCAAAAAATCCCACCATTGCACAAATCAAAACACACAAGGAGAAGAAAACAAAAAAGTCGAAGGCCAAAGCATGCTTGTTCACTGCGGTATCTTCAACACTCTTCACAAGAATTATGTCTTGTAAGATAGCTAAGTCCATTTGGGACTACCTTAAGCAAAAGTATGCTGGAGATGAGAGGATTAGAGGAATGAAGGTGCTAAATTTGATAAGGGATTTTGAATTGCAAAAGATGAAGGAATCTGAAATTGTTAAGGAGTATTCAGACAGGCTTCTAGACATTGCAAACAAGATCAAATTGCTAAGATCAAAGTTCAATGACTGAAGGATTGTTGAGAAGATCCTCGTGATAGTGCCTGAACGCTATGAAGCAACAGTAACAACACTAGAAAACACTAAGGATTTATAAAAAATTTCCTTGGTAGAATTGTTACATTCATTGCAAGCGCAAGAACAAAGAAGGCACATGAGGAAAAATGTTAGCACCGAAGGAGCCTTGATGGCAAAAACAAAATGGAACTGATAAAAGAAAGTGGAAAAAGAAGAAAAGTGAAGATGGAAATCCTCCTTTTGCTTCGAACAATAACAGAGGAAGAAAAGGAAATTACAAGGGCAAGTATCATCCGTGTAAACATTGTGGCAAATAAGGTCATCCACCATACAAATGCTAGAGGAGACCTGATGCAAAGTGTTCCAAGTGTAATCAAATGGAACATGAGGCAATTATTTGCAAAAGAAAGTTTTAGCAACAAGTGAGTGAAGCACAAGTTGCTGAATAAGAGGATGAAGATCAGCTATTTGTAGCATCTTACATTGCAAACGACTGTTCATCCGAAAGTTGGTTGATTGATAGTAGATGTACAAATCACATGACCAACGGTAAAAGACTTCAAAAACTTGAGGCCAACTGACATTACCAAAGTTAAAATTGGTAATGGTGATTACATCCCTGTTAAAGAAATAGGGACGATGATCATATCAAGTGTTGAAGGTTCAAAGAACATATCTGATGTTCTTTATGTACCTGCAATTGATCAAAATCTGCTGAGCGTAGGACAGTTGATTGAACGAGGACTCAAAGTTATTTTTGAAGAGAATTATTGCCAAATTCTTGATGCCACAAGTTAGAAAGTTCTAAGTGTAAGGATGAAAGGAAAAAGCTTCTCTTTCGATCCGATTAATGAACAACCAGCAGCGTTCACCTTGGAAGCAAGCAATACGGACATATGGCATAAGAGGCTCGGTCATTACCAGTTTAAGAGGATGAAATTCTTGAAGGAAAAGGAGCTCACAATTGGACTTCCAACATTTGCAAACTACCTACCGATGTGCAACGCTTGTCAATATGGTAAGCAAAATAGGAAACCATTTCTGAAACCATCTTGGAGAGCTACATGCAAACTGCAACTGATCTACATAGACATTGTAGTGCCGCATAGAATGCCTTCCTTAGTAGGTAGTCATTACTATGTTATATTTATTAATGACTCCATAAGGATGTGTTGGATTTTTTTCTTAAAGTATAAATTAAAGGTAGCTGGTGTGTTTTGCAAATTTAAATGAATGGTAGAAAATCAGAGTGATTGCAAAATCCAAGCTATAAGATCTGACAACGAAAAAGAATATACATAAAAAAAATTCAATATATTTTGTGAAAAGGTAGGTATCCAACATCAAATTACAGCTCCATACACTCCACAGCAAAATGGAGTGAGTGAAAGAAGAAACAAATGTAAAATGGAGATGGCTAGATGTATGTTGCATGACAAAAACTTGCCAAAGAATTTATGGGCGGAAGCTACAAGCACGGCTATTTTCTTGTAGAACAAATTGCCTACACGAGCATTGAAGGACAAAACACCTTTTGAAGCTTGGTATGGTTACAAACTTTCACTAAATTTTCTTAGAGTATTTGGTTGCTTATGTTTTTCTCATGTTCCAAAAATTAAGCGTGATAATCTAGATAAAGAGATTGGAACCAAACATCTTTATAGGCTATAGTTCTACATCCCAAGCATATAAGATATACCAACCTCAAAGTGGAAAAATTATAGTCAGTAGAGATGTGGCTTTTAATGAAAATGAAAAATGGAGTTGGGAACAACCAAAGGAAACACAAGTGATCGTACAACATTCGAGCTTACCTTTCCAATCAAGTGAAGATCAAGAAACAAAATTGTGGTGAGAAGAAATGGAAGATGATCCACCAGTTAGAGGAACTAGACCGCTTCATGACATTTATCAAAGATGCAGCGTGGCTATTTGTAAACTAGCTAGCTATGAAGAAGCTGTTAAGGATCAAAAGTGGCAAAAGGCAATGGAAGAAGAGCTAGCAATGATCAGGAAAAACAAGACATGGGAGTTAGTCAATAAACCAGCTGATAGAAAAATCATTGGAGTAAAATGGGTGTTTAGGACTAAACTTAATGTTGATGGACCTGTCAACAAGTATAAAGCAAGACTTGTTGTCAAGGGATATGCTCAGATTTTTGGGGTTGATTACTCTGACGCATTTGCTCCATTTGCTAGATTGGATACCATACATTTAGTATTGGCTATCGCTACACAACATGGATGGAAGGTGCTACAGCTCGATGTAAAATCTGCATTCCTAAATGGTTCTTTACAAGAAGAGATCTATGTTGAGAAACCCAAAGGATTTGTAGAACAAGGCAAAGAAGACAAGGTGTACTTGCTTAAGAAGGCCTTATACAGTTTGAAGCAAGCACCTAGAGCATGGTATAGCAAGATAGATAAGCATCTATCAAACTTAGGATTTGTGAAAAGCATGTCTAAAGCCACACTTTATGTAAAACGCAAAGGAGCTGATTTGATTATAGTTTCTCTTTATGTTGATAATCTTTTAAATATAGGTGTAAATTTCGAGCTAGTTGAAGAGTTTAAGGTAGAAATGTTGGAAAGCTTTGAAATGACTGATCTTGGATTAATGACATATTTTTTAGGAATGGAGATCAAGCGGCTAGAAGATGAAGTTTTCATATGTCAAAGGAAATATGCAACGAAAATCCTCAAGAAGTTTCATATGGAAGATTGCGAGGAAATGACCACTCCTATGAATCAAAAGGAAAGCTTAAGCGAGGAGGATGGTGCAAACAAGGTTGATGAAGATTACTTCAGAAGTTTGGTTGGATTTCTAATGTACTTAATTTCAACAAGACCTGACATACTCTTTGTTGTAAGTATCTTATCTCATTTCATGCATTGTGCTAGTGAAATACATCTCAAAGTTGCAAAAAGAGTGGTTAGATACATCAAGGGAACAATCAATCTTGATGTAAAGTTCAAGAAGTGTCAAAGCTCGAATCTACTAGGATTCTCTAATGGATCTATAGATGATATGAAGAGTACATCAAGACATTGTTTTAGCTTAGGATCGGGCATGTTCTGTTAGAGCTTCAAGAAGCAAGACACCATTGCACAATCCACCGCTGAAGTCGAGTTCATCGCTACTACAGCTGTTGTAAATCAAGCTTTGTGGCTAAGGAAGTTGCTGTGTGACTTACAGTTGGTGCAACAAAATGAAACAAAAATATATGTTGATAATCAAGCAGCTATTGCAATCTCTAATAATCCGGTTTTTCATTGAAAAACAAAACACTTCAAGATCAAATTTTTCTTCTTAAGGGAAGTGCAAAAAGAAGGAGATATTAGTCTCATGTATTGCAAATCAGAGGAATAACTTACAGACATCTTCACAAAGCCTCTACCAGCAAACAAGTTTGAATTATTGAGGCAAAAACTTAGAATTTGCAGCTCCTAAAAGTATAGAGGAGTGTTAGCATATTGCTTATTAGGACAATAAATAATTTAGTTTTTGGTTTGTTTGATTTAGTTCTGATTGCTTTGAAGTAAATAAGTTTGTTTAGATTCATTTTGTTATAATTTAGGAAGTTAAACTTATCAAGTTTATTGCTTCTATATTTTTAGAAGCTTGATATTATTATGAATGACATCTGATTTCCGTTTTTATCTTGCGTGTGTGAGTCCTCCGTTTTTTGCTTGTTCCTCAAACAACAATTTCTCTGCAGGTCATATAATAATTTAATCTACCGGCCACACGTCATCGGAAGAATCACGCATAAGGTCATCGGAAAAAAAAAAAAAAGGAATCATGCATAAGACATCCTTCTACTTCGCATTCAACGGTAATACAGTGACTAACCCCTTTGCTTTTGCCGCTGATAAACATTTCTGAAAGTGATTGTCTTAGTTATTTCTTTTCGCTTTTGCTAATAATAAACATGAACATGTTCCCTATTCTAAGTGTTGCTTTCCAATTTACTTCTCTTGACAACACCAATGACCCAATCCGTATTCTTCAACTGAGAACCTCGTAAAATTATATATGCTTGGTTGAGTGCAAATCTCCGCTCCTGGGATTCCATTTCTGCAGTGATTTCATAAATATTCCTATTAGGATGCTCATATCTGACGAGCACAGAAAATTCACACCTTTAAAAAAAAAGCTGAAGAAGTTTCCCGCTGGGCGTATCTTGTCTTCAAATCTGATTCACCATCCAAATTTATAGTTTGAATGTATGCAAGTCCTCTAGGATCACTTGCACCAAGCAGGACCGTGTCACATGGAATTGTTGCCTCGTTCTGCATTCGAGAGAATTCCGGGATCCCAACCGATCCACACCTCGCCGGAGAAAGGGTATAGTTTGTCAAATATCTAATGCTGCCGGCACTTACAGTTTCATCGATTCCTTGCCGGAGGACTTGCTTACGGGTAGAGAGCATAATTTATGGATCCCATCTGTCGTGCCCATCAGTTTTTTTTTTTCTTGTCCTATTAATCTAGTGCATCTTCGTTACTCTCCAAAGTGTGTCTTCTACCTGTTTCTGATTGTTTGAATGTAGAGATATATTTCAGGACCATCCCCTGGTGGAGAAATCTTCGCTTCTCGATACAAATTTCCAAGTTGTTGGGACGGCAAGGTGGATAGGAGATCGACCACAAGGGCTACCACTTTGAATTTTGCAGTGTCTTTACATCTACGAGGAAGTATGCTCGAATCATTCAAAAGCTTGGTTTTCCTACGAAGTTTAAGGATTTTAAGATCTGGAACATTGTTAGCTCTTGTGATGTTAGGTTTCCTATTAGGCTTGAAGGTCTTGCATACTTCCATGGTGCTTTTTCCAAGTGAATATCCTTCCAACCAATGCCCTGAATTGCAAGTTGGATTTAAAAGCCATTGCGTTGCAAGCTCAAAATGTAGCATACAACCTAAAGCGTTTTACTGCTGTTATCATGAGAATAAGGAAACTTAACATCATGAATTAATCCTAGTGGAGAACGAACATTGCGAATTGGGCCTTCTTGAAGTCCTCCCTTTCTTTTAACTTGAGAACCGATGCCAGCTGCTTTTCCTTTTTTTTCTTTATCATTCGTGGCACGAATTCTTATTTTCTGGAATATACTAATTATTTTATTATTATTATTATTATTTTTTTGGTCATCAAGGCTTCGACTTGGGATACTGGATTGAAGCACGAAACCGAGTATGATGCCTTTATGATGAGATGTCCAATCTCAAGGCGAAGGAGATTAAGGATTGCATCTCCAAAGTCTTTGCCCATCCTTTGTCGCTTTCTTTGTTTTGTTAGTTTAACACGAAATTCCTCCATTTTTCTTTTCATAGGCACTGTCTCATCATTATCAACACTATGAATCAATGGGAAAAGGCTTGGAAATAATCAAGTAAAATGACTTGCTGGTGTACTCAAATGGGCATCCACTGCCAATCTCAAGTCCTCAAGATGTGTGGTTAGATGAAACTATCTCTAAAAATACTTTCTGGGACAAAATAAAACATTGGGAGCTCTATGCGATGGCTCGCATTGATGGTATGCTTCGCTTTATCGGATATGAGCCCTACGCTAGCTTGAGAGACACCATCAATGCGAGTTCAATTTTGCGCTTTAGGATGAAAGAAAGGTACTTCCCCTCTCAACAACCTAGTTTGCGTTCCTCAAGCAACTACCCTTCGGGTGGAAATTTTGGGTAGAACATATCATCTCAAAGTCGGAGTATGTAACTCTTTGAGAAAAGGCTGGCGTCTTCCGTGCCATTACTTCTTCCACTCGCCTGTGGTTCCCACATATGAGTAGGTCGGAAGTGTGGTGGGTGATCATCTATCATTAGAGTACTCAAACTCACATATTAATCACTTCTTAAGGGGATCACTCCAACACTTGAGGCTGCGGTCATTCTCCTAAACTTGACTAGGTTTAGGTAGACTAACATTACTTTTGCTAAGGTGTCTTATAAGGAGTATAGTTTTCAAATGTTTTTATTGGATGCCTTGAAAGCTACCTGCAACAACAAGAGGAAATCATGCTTCTCTTCCTAGCTGGCATACTTTTTTGAGGAATAAAGGAAGGAAAAATCTCGGATTTTTGGCCTGGGTCATAGACAGGAGTAAGCATTCTTGTCCATTCTAGAGTATACCATTATAGTCGTGTACTTATACCTCTCTCACTCTTTTTTTTTTTTTGGGTCATTTTTGCACGTATGAACTTGTAGCTTTTATAGCATATTGGCTATCCTTGTTTATGTTCCCTAGTGGACCGGAAGAAGGTGTGAGCCCCCGACTATTTTCCTTAGCCATACAAATTACTTAGGGTAAGTGCTTCACACTAGGTCCCTTTTACCTAGGCTCTTTGTATTGGCGTTTGGGTCTGTACCATAAGGCTTCCATTTGTTCAAAGGGCCACTATGTGAACATGTTACATGTAGACCTGATATTTTTTCAACTCTTCTTTTTAGAACGGTTCCGAAAACACTTTACACATCCTATCAATAGTGCTAGATCTAACCTTGCTCTACCTAGAGCATGGGCTTAGGTTAAAGGAACTATTAAGCAAGCAATTTTGCAGCTTATTGACATTGAGCTAGAATTTACATTTCGCCCTTATGTGAAACGGCTTGTAGGTTGTGAAGATAAGATTGAATTATATCCTCCAAGCTCAAAGGATGAGGTAAGTTTAGTAGATAAGCGTAAGGGCCTCCACAATTCTAAGGCAAGATTTATTCTGTGGTGTACTCCAAGAAGTCTACCTTCCCTCCTAGATAACAAAGACTCCTCTAAGTGCTATTTGGAGCAAAGGGTTATAGTATATCCTCCTCATAAGGGTTGCACACTAGCTTAGGTTTGACTAAGGGGTACCCTATGTGACTAACATTATTGAAGACTTATAGTTGTGTTGTCGGTTACACTCTCTAGGTGACTTTAGAAATATTCATCCAGAAGTGCATTAGTTATACTTTCCTTCTACAAGTCGCTCTGGGGTTGCTTCTCCTGGCTGGTTAACATATTAGTCGAATTGCTTGCTAGACTTTCAAGCATATGCTTTTTCTTTAGTAGATGATACACTTTGTGTGCCTGTAGTATACCATTAAGAGTGTTGCCTCAAATTACTGCTTAAGCCTAAGCCTAAGCCTACTAGTGATTTCAAAGAGGCTATTAAACTGATGGATTAGTGATCAATATCTCCTACTGATGTAGGATGAAGGAGATTTTTCTAAGAATAAACACCCATTTCTTCCATCGATAGATGGTAGAACAGGCTAAGCGTACCTTTATTCATGAGGTAGCCTCCTTGTATAATTCTTGTTAATATGTATGTACTTGTATTCTTTCTTACTAACCACCCTTGTCTATTATATATGTGCAGGTTGAGATAGGCTTTGAAGACTTAGTGAATTATGCGGAATCACCAGTTGAAGATAGCAGAAGCGATGATGATGACATTGAAGAGCTACATGATTCTATTGGAGTTAGAGCACTTGCTACTAGTACTGATGAGCCAGTCATAGGATAAACAAGGATAATGATAACATTGATGCTAGTGACCATGCCAATGCACTACTTTGTTCGGGCACATATGAAGATGCATTATAAGTAGCTCCTATGGATATCCTTCCTCCCCCAATAGCTACGATGTCTCCTCGAGACAAGGAAGCGAGTTTGAGGGTTTATGCTAAGGTAGACGAGACTACATCCTTTCGAGGATTCATCGTACCTTCCCAGCTATTGGACTCATTGGAGACCCTTGATGCTATGGATAGAGACTTTTGGGTTGAGTCTCCTCTGTTAGGAACTGAGTTAGCTTGCACTATTGTGAAGATGTTGGGAGAGACCACATTATTGTTGAATAGGCCTTGGAATTCTTTGTCAAAGGCAGAACTTGAGCAGGTGATTAAATGCATTGAGGGAGCTAGCTTTCTAAAATTCAAAATTAATAGCTTAGATTGCTGCCAAAGCTAAGAGGCTATTGAGTTACTATAGTGTCAAGAGGTGGCATGATGAATTGATGAGTAAAGTGTAGGAGTTACAAGAAGCAATTAAAGCAATCGATCTTGAGATGAAGGCACTTTTAGGAGATCTAGATCTTAAGTGCTCAATAAGCCTCAATTGTCTTCTGTAGTTCAACATGACTATGCTTTTATTTTCATTCTAAAGTAGTATATTGATATCAATAAAGTTAGTTGACTTTATTTTTTATTATTTCTTTTGTGATCATGACTTATTCACATGTATTTTCCATGAGTGATGCTAGTCACAATCACATTATTTAGTTAAGTTATTAAGTCACACATTGGAGTGAAGCTTTCACTTGCTAGCAACAATACGTTAAATGCTTGAAACGATTAATCACACTTAAGAAATGATAATGGTGTTTATTGTGTAGTTCAACATACTAGCATTAATGATTAAGAAGGTATTACCTAATACATAACCATTTATTCTTTATTTCTGAATTTGTATATACGTTTTTGTGGACTAAGTATTTCATTGCGCACTTGGGAGCACTTGCTCTGACCATATGACAGCAATGTAAGAGGTGATAATTAATCATGTTTGTGTGTTAAGGAGATGACTATTTAACTTTGTAGCAACAAGATAAGTGAGTAGTTAAAAAAAAAAAAGCATTGAAAAGGCTCTAACAGTGTGAGTTATGCATATGATTCATGATAATTTGCAAATACATCATTCATTTCACATATGAAATTTTTTAATGTATTGAAAATTTATGGGTGCAACAACTTTATCAGTTGTTGGGTTTAGAAGCTTGCAGTAACCATTGTCATGGACCTCATGAATGGTGAAGGGGCTTTCCCACTTTGGTGTAATCTTTAGTGCTGGAATACTTCGTCGTATATGCTTTATTACGTGAAGTACAACGTCATCTTGCTGAAAGGGCCATTTCTTAACCAAACAATCATAAGCCACACTTAACTACTGTCAATAGTTAGCGAGGTGATGCTTAGTGGTGCCTCGTCTCTCTTCTAAAGCTTCGAGATTGAGCATACGTAAAGTATTCGATTCTAGTACAACATTGATGGCCAATCTTGTAGATGGGACTAAAACTTCTATGGGCATCATCGCCTTGCATCCATATACTAAAAAAAAAGGGGTAGCTTAAGTGGGGCTTCGTTTAGATGTCCTGTATGCCTACAGTGCCAATGATAGCTTGCCATGCTATTCTTTGTGATTTTCATGCACCATACGACTAAGTACTTTTAGAAGAGTTTTATTTGTTGCTTTTACTTAGCCGTTTCCTTTTGGCTAGTAGTTGTTGTATTTGCAAGTTGATAAATGGTGTACCATTGTCTGAAAGAATGTGCTTTAGGATTCCAAAGTGGCAGATGACATGTTCTTTCATGAAGCTTGCCACTGCTTGTCTTATAGCTTTCTTTAATAGGATTGCCTCTACCCACTTGGTGAAGCATTTGGTACCTATTAAGATCCAAATGCATCCCGTAGATGGTGGATGTATTTGTTGATCAAGTCAATGCTCATGTATGGAAAGGCTATAGAGTAGTCAAGCTATGCATTATAACAATAGGAGCATAGATGGCATTCTCGTGTTGCTGGCATGCGACACACTTCTTAGCAAAGTTGCATGCATCATTTTCTATTGTAGGCCAGTAATACCCTAAGCTTAATAGGTGGTAGTATAGCTTCTTTCCTCCTTAATGTTCTTCGCCATCTCTGAAGTGGGCTTGAGCTAGTATAATTTCCATTTCTAGAGGTGTGACACACCTAAGGGGTTGTCCCATGAATGATACCCTATATAGCTGGTCTTCATGCATAATATACTTCCTTGCCTTGCGTTTTACTATACGGGCATCGGTGTTATTCGTATGTAAGGTTCCATTCTACAAATAGTTTATGTAAGGGTGTCCCTAATCGCTAGCACTTACCACAAACTTGCATTCTCCTTGATCAGGAATCTTAGAGCATTTTAGGCAACTCATTTGCATTTGAGAAGTAGCTTTTACCATAGTTAGCCAGTAATACCCTGCACATTGTATGCGGTGATATAAGGATGGGCCTTTCTCTCCACACCAAATTTTGTAGTATTTGTCTAACGTCAAGCATGCTTACTTTGAGCAAATAAATCACGATAAGATGCCTTATAGACCTTTGAAGTACAAGATGCCATTAATGAGAATAAAAGTTTTTAAGGTTGCCACAAACGCTGCATTAGGATGCACTAGCTGACCCTTGATGGGAGTGTGCTAGTCATCTGGCGTTTCCTCTTCCTCATCTAGCAATTGCAAAGTAGGGCATAGAACTAATTTGCTAATAACCTTAATATTTAAACCATTTTCTTTAGCTTAAATAGGAATTTTGGATTCCAAAGTTGCAAGTGCATCCGCATAACAATTGGTAGATTGTTTAGTATGTTCACATCTCATTGAATTCAATTTACTAACCAAAGATTGCACTACAATCTTGTAGGGCACTAGTGTTGGTTCATTAAGAGAAAATTCACCATTGGCCTATTTGATAATCAAGTTTGAATCACCACGAATGCACAAGTGAGGTGCCCCAACATTTTGAGCCGAAACGAGTTTAAGTAAGAGAGTGTCATAATTAGCCTCATTATTGGTTCAATGGAAGTTTAACTTAAATGCTAGTGGTATCTCTTGGCCTTCAAGGATTATCAATACTACCTTAGCTCCTTTCCCGGTACTAGTAGATGAGCTATTAAACTGTACTTGCCATTTTTCGCCCAATTCTATTCTCATGGAATCCTCATGAAACTTTACCGGGATCATATACGCGGTGTAGGTCTCATGTGCCATAGGAAAATGAGCTAGGAGGTCTGCTAGAGCTTGTGACTTAATAACCTTAGGTGCATAACCGTAATGTCAAATTCGGATAGGAGGAGTAACCATTTGGCGATCCGTCTAGATAGGGCTGGCCGTGATAGCAAGTACTTTATTAGGTCGGAGTGAGTGACAAGTTTAACTTTATGTGCCAAGAAGTAATGACGTAACTTTTGTGTAGTAAATATCAATGCGAAAAAATGATTTTCATAATCTAAATAATTGATTTCTCTCCCTTGGAGGGATCGACTTAGGTAATATACTGGTCGCTCCCTTCCTTCGAGTTCTTATGTGAGTAAAGCTCTAATGGACTTGTCAGTGGATGTCAAGTAGAGAATCATTGGTAAACCCTTAATAGGCACTATCATTGTCTATGGAGAAGTGAGTATATCCTTTACCTTTTGAATGGCCTCCTCTTATAATTGCCCCCACTCGAACAGTGCTCCTTTCTTCATGATTTGTTATAGGGGATAAGAGATCCCGGCTGGTGCTGGGATGAATCGCCTAATATAAGAGACCTTCTCCATGAATGTTTTTAATTCTTTCGGTTTAGTAGGTGAAGGCATGGATCGTATAGCCTGCACCTTTGCTGGATCGACATCAATCTTTTTTCTGTGAACTATAAATCTAAGGAATTTGCTAGACGCAACAACAAAGACGCACTTTAGCGGGTTCTTGCGCAGCTTATACAACTAGCACTACTCAAAAACCTTCTACAAATGTATCAAGTGATCTGTCTCTCGCGTTGACTTGATAACAATCTCATCCACATAGTCTTCCATGAAGTCGTGTATCAAATCTTGGAAAATGGTAGTCATTGCTCTTTAGTATGTAGCTCTTACATTCTTAAGCCCAAAGGTATGATTGTATAGTAGAAATTCCCTACTGGCATCTTGAAAGAAGTAGAATCAGTGTCTCTAGTGGCCATTTTGATTTAATTGTAGCCACAAAACCATCCATAAATGAGAACAACTTGTATCTAGCTATAGCATCCACTAACATATCAATATTTGGCAATGGGAAGTCATCTTTTGGGCAAGCCTTGTTAAGATCACAAAAATCTATACAGACTTGTATTTGACCATATTTCTTCCTTACTAGCACGATATTGGCCAACCACCATGGGTGCTCAATTGGCTTGATGAAGCCAACTTGGAGTAACTTCTTAATCTCTTCTTTAATTTGGACGTCAACTTTTGAGCAAAAAATTCGTTATCCCTGTTATACTGGTTTAGCCTTGGCTGTAATGTTCAATCTGTGTACCAATAGATTGGGGTCTAGTCTTGGCATTTCATCATAAGTCCATGCAAATACAGCTCTATACTTCCTTAACAATTATACTAGGTGAACCTTAAGCTCTTGCAAGAGATTCTTACTGATGAAGATAGGTCTCAGAGACTCCCCTGGTTTTGCTAGATCTAACCCTTTGATGAAACTTTCTATTACCTCATTCCTCCTTTGTTTCTTTTGGCCCTCGCGAGAGCCTCACATTCTCTTCGTTCTTATAGGCTTCTCTTAAGTCTCTATTGGGGTCTAGTCCTAGTATTTCATCATAAGTCCATGCAAATACATCTCTATACTTCCTTAGTAATTCTTCTAGGTGGACCTTAAGCTGTTGCAAGAGATTCTTACCGGATGAAGATAGGTCTCGAAGACTCCCTTGGTTTTGCTAGATCTAACTCTTTGATGAAACTTTCTATTACCTTATTCCTCCTTTGTTTCTTTTAGCCCCCGCGAGAGCCTCACATTCTCTTCTTTCTTGTAGGCTTCTCTCGAGTCTCCTCTCAAGTGGGTAGTGGTGTGCTAGAGGGTGTTGTGATAGCAGTCTCTCCCTCTTTAGTATATTCATCAAAGAATGCAGCTTCAATAAAGTATGCCTCATTATGCTTGACTGGATTGCTTGTAGCGAGAATGAATATGTCATTCCCTTCCAATAGCCCTTAATGCATTGATGCCATGTTGAGAGTATAAGATTGTGATCATGCAACTACTTTCTTCCAACCAGTAGATGGTAGGATACGAGCGCATTGATTACATGGAATCGTGTGGAGCTCTATATAGGGCCCACTTTAAAGCTTACATTAACATACCCTATTATGCTTGTAGACGCATAAGTGAAACTATTCATGGCAATAGGTTGTCTCACTAAGCGTTGGTTGTCTATCCCTGTTGCCTTTAGTGTAGACAACAACATTATGTTTATAGAAGAGCCATTGTCTATGAATGTCTTCTTAATAAGTTGCCCATTTAGTATGCTTTCCACATAAAGAGCATGGTTATGATTAAGGTTTTTGGCGCACATGTCCGTATTAGAAAAGAGAATTACATTCTCATATGCCTTTGCCATTCTTCGTACAAGTTGCGCTAGACTGCACTCCCCGTATGGTCACTCTACGATTTTAGTAAGGGCAGTTTGATGTGCTTCAATTGATGGATTGCAATTATACAATGTCAATTGAAGAATCAATCAAACAAGTCCACAAAATGCGTGACACCAACAAGTTCTTAAACCCTAATTTTCAAATGATATTCACATAATTGACAATGAAAATCAATTGTACTTCTAAAACAAATCAAATGAACAATACAATAGAGACCAATTTCTAACTAAAATAACGTGAACCTTAGATTAGATATGGAACCCTAATTTGTGTGAAATATGAACACAATAAAATAAATCCAATCACTCACTAGATATGACACACTAGTAATAATTGGAATCAACTTAAGAAAATTGATATTACTCACAAATTCTTAAGCCAATCTCACCACAATTCCACACATGAAATTGATAAGAGATGTGATTTACATGCAAAGACTCCCTCACGACAAAGTGTTTGGTTTTATCAAAATGTAAAAAGTCCTCTACAAACCCTAGTTAGCAAGTATTTATATTTGCTCCTATTAGGGTAAAATCCACATGAAAATTACAAATAAGCCACTTAGGTGGCCAGTTCCAAGAAACGAAATTACAAATGCTAAATGAAATAGTTGGTTCTCAAAAACAACAATTACAAGTACAAGGTTCTTCAAGTGGCCGGTTTTTCAATTCAATTAAGTAATTTGTTAGACCGGTTCTTCTTTAGTTTATGTCGGTCCATGAATAACCTACAAGCTGAGTTTTAGTGAGTTCGTCCATCGCCCTGTAAAACCTAACAAGTACGCCTACTGGAATGCACAACAAATAAGTAATAGAAAAGAAGTTAGTATACAAATATTTTCGGGATCAATTTGTTCAAAGAGGACCCGCATCGCCAAATTTTGTAACCTTTTGGCTCTTGCCTTAGTGATAGGTCTTGTAGGATTTTGATTCATATCATCTCCTTAAGCCTCAAGAAGATTTGTCCTCAAATCTGATATGTCAAATGCAGTAAAGACTCTGTATCCTCCTAGCAAGTTATTCGTAAAAGTATCATTGTAGTATCCCAGTATATGAAATACCATAAGGGGTGGTTGCTTTCATCCCTCCATCTCTAGGATATATCTCATCTGCAACATATATAAAGGTCCATCATCCACTAAGACCTCCCATATCTCAAATTGTCCCACCAATAAAGTCTTCTTTTTCCCTGTCTCACTAGTATATCTTTAAACCTCTTGGCCCTCTGAAGGTTTGCTCATCTGCCCTTGAACCTTTTAGACCTTTGATGATTGACATATCTGATTCTGAACCTCTCGGTCCTCTAAGGGTTGAATCGTCTGACTATGACCCTCATAAACCTCTGATGGTTAGCACATTTTCTTCTAAATAGCTTGGTCCTCTAAAGGTTAGCTCATCTAACAATGAACTTCAAGAACCTTTGATGGTTGACTTATTTGTCTTTGCATCTCTTAGACCTTTGATGGTGACATAGGGTTCAATAATATACGTTTACCATCTTGTTGGAACATTTAAGTGTTTCTATAATCATCATGTAAGACCATCTTGTCATACAACCACGACCTGCCAAGCAATTTATGGGATGCACACATGGGAAGAATATCACATTCAATCTCATCATAGTATTTATTCCCTATATTGAAAGGTACCCTAGCTCTTTGGGTCACATGTAAACTTCCCTTATCACTTAGCCAATGTAATTTATAGGGCTTAAGATGCGGGGTAATGACAAGTTTCAATTTTGATACTAATGAGGCTGCCACAACATTAGTACAATTACCACCATCAACAATAATGACACACAGGTTACCTTGTACCCTACAAGAAGTATGGAACAAATTTTCCCTCTGCTCATCATCCTTAGTTATAAAAGAAGTCAAAGCCCGGCGCAATACATTAGTAGACAAAAGCATTTCACTTGACATGATTGTTGACTACTTCGCAAACCAATACAACCCTATACACCTACGGTGCAATTAAGAAACCAATGCTACAAATACTTCTCTACACTTCAATTATAGTAAAATAAATGAAGCAACAATTAAACACTTCCAAGTAGTTAAGTTATTGAATTTGTTGATGTTAAGGGGAGAATGTTAAGTTCTCTAATTTAGTTTTGATGTTAACAAAAGAGGAATGAGTGTAATGAATGTTTAAGATAGCACGTAATTTTTTCTAAAGTTGAACAAGGAGACAGAAGCTTGTTTAGAACCTTCAAAAGTGTTATAAAGACTATTTTTGTTCTGACAGAAAGTGTTTCAGAAGTTATGTAGTGTATCCGTAGTTATCGTGGTAACCTCTCAGAAGCACTTTCAGAACCTTCATAACAGGAGAACAGTTGAAAGGTTTGTTTCAGAAGCACTTTCAGAACCTTCAGAACAGTTAACAGGTTTGCTTCAGAAGCACTTTCAGAACCTTTCATGTCTGTAATGAATTTTTCCAGATTACGTTCTAAATTTTATATCGATAGTTTTAATAAATTTCAAGGCCTAGCTCCATGTGTCAAGTATTTTTGGGTAACATACTTGATGTGTTTTACTAAAGTTGGATTTTATATCAAAGGTTTTTTAATTTACATAAAGTTTTATAAGATTTTATTCAAAGATTTCATTTTATGATAAAGTGAGATCATATAGGATTTACAAGTTTTATCCAGATTTAAAATTGGATATTTGTACTATATTTTGGAAGATCCAGCAGTTACAAATATAAGGATAAGAGATATGGTTGTTATATCAAGATATGGTTCCACAATGTGAGGGATATCTTCAACAAACTTGATCCAAGAGATATATCCAAAGAAGATCTCGGTCAAACTAATTATCCAAGCTTATCCTCATCAAGAATATCACGAATGCGGATTTTCCTCAACAGATCCAACTTATTTTTGAATTGAAAATTCAAAAATAAATTCAAGATTATCACGTGAAAAGTAGCCGTTATGTTTTCTCCATATATAAAGTGTTTAATTCAAATGAAAAAAGAGGAGGAGAACGTTGATTAACAACAAAAAAGAGAGAACGTTGTTGAAAGAAAAAATGACACACGAGAAGAAAAGACTCATACATCTTCAAGCAAAAATCTTTACATATACATGTGATCTAGAGGAAATCTATTATTCCTCATTGATGTTGTTGAGATTCCTTTCGTGAATAAGGAATTGTTTGTTGTTTCATCACTATAGTTGAGTGATTAGCTTAGTGAAGAAGCTAGAAAGACTCAACAGTGAGACTTTGCGTTGAAGAGGCTTATGTTGTATATCTTCAATTTGTTGATATAGTGAAACACAACCGGTATAGACAATTGGGACCCCGGCATGGAGCTGGAAGAGAGGACTGATGCTCGAGGTGGAACCTCTATAAATATCTGAGCATTCTACTCTTCTCTACTTTTTATTTACTGCACATTATTGTTCTTCATTATTGTTATTCACGTGATTTTATTAGTCAAGAGTTTTGGTTAATTTGCGAAAAAGTGAAACTTTAAGTAATTAATCAATTCACCCCCCTCTTGATTAATCTAATTGGGACCAACAATTGGTATCAGAGCAGGACTCATCTATTTTGAGTGATCCAAAATGGTTGAAAATAATGTTGCAATTAATCGAGCTCCCTACTTCGATGGCTCAAACTTCTCATATTGGAAGATGCGTATGGAAACTTACATCAAAGCTAATGATTATGATTCACGGCAGGTCATTTCACATGGAGACAGTTTGATCACCTTGAACGGAGATTCAACCTTGTCAGATTCGGAGAAGAAAATTATCGAGAAGAACAACAAAGCAAAAAATTTATTACTGACTACTATTGCTCCATTAGAGTTCTATTTAATATCATCGTGTGCTAGTGTAAAGGAGATTTGGGATATCCTATCCGATACATATGAAGGGACTGATACCATCAAGGAAACTAAGATAAATGCTTTAATTCAACAGTATGAATTATTTAAGTTTAAGTCTAATGAAGATGTCAAAGATGCTTTTAATAGGTTTATAGCTATCACAAATGAGCTTGCATCACTTGGAAAGAAACTTCCAGATCTAGATCTTGTGAGGAAAATGTTGAGGATATTGCCACCATCTTGGGATGCAAAGAAAACTGCTATAAAGGAAGCTCAAGACCTAAACAAGCTAACTCTCAGTCAATTGAGAGAAAAGCTCATGGCATATGAGTCACACATAAAGACCACGCAAAGAGGAGAAGACGGTACCAAAGGAATTGCATTTAAAGTCAAGGAAATAAAGCAAAATGAAACTGAAACAGATGATAGCGACGATGAGAAATAAGAGGACATCAGTCTTCTAGCACGTAGACTCAACAAGCTGCTTAAGAAGCAAAGAGGTAAGAAGTTTAATGTTTTCAAGAAAAGTACTGAATATAAGCATAATGATGCAGGAAAAACGTACAAGGAGAAAGAAAAGAAGAAAGAAAAAAGGGAGATTCAATGTTATGAATGCAAAAAGCCAGGACACATCAAATACGAATGTCCAACACTGATCAAGAAAATGGAAAATTATAAAAAGAAAAGTCGAGCAATGCTAGCAACATGGAGTGATTTAGAGGATACATAAACAAATTCAGAGGATTCAGAAGAAGAAGAGGATGAGGCAAATTTGTGCTTAATGGCTAGTTCTGAGGTACATTCTGAATCTGATGAAGATGTAACTGAAACCGACATGCTAGTAGAAATGAGTAAGCTACTAAAGGCACTAAAAAGGGATGATACAAAATTAGTTAAGTATGAAAATGAAATAAACGCTCTTAAAAATGGAAAGGAGGTAGTAAAGCAAACAAATTCGTTACTTGCGGATGAAAATGATATCTTGAAACAAGAAAATGAATCCATGCATGTGAGTATAGAGAAACTAAGAATAGAAAATCAACTACTTGAAGTAGAAACAAGTAACATGAAGGTAAAGATTGATGAACTGTCAAGTTCGTTGAAAACTACCTTTAAGAAATTTGATGAAAGTGACAAGAAATTGACCGTGTTAATTTCTTCACAAAGGGTTTCAAATGAAAAACATGGGTTAGGATATGAGCATGGTTCGAGTTCAAAATCGAATCAAAATATAGTTTTTGTTAAAGCTAAGCAAGTCTTAACTGATAAATTCAAAAGTCAAGAGTACATTTCGATTACAAATATTGTTAAAAGAGGAAATACTAGAGGCTGTTACAGAAGTTATTTTGACAAGAAGTATCCACACAATGGGTACTACAGAAGCAATGTCAGAAGGTATAACAGAAGTTATACAAACCAAAATTTCCAGAAACAGGTAAATGACAGGTACAGGAATGTTAATTCTTATGCATGCTTCTTCTATAATAAATTTGGTCATATTGAGAAATTTTTCTATTATAAAAGAAATAAGCTCAGTAGTCAACAAGTAAATCGAAGAAATCAAATGAGCTTATCTTTTAAAGGGCCCAAACTTGCTTGGGTTCCTAAAAGGACTTAATTCTTTCCATTTGTATAGGGACATGAAACTAAAATAAGAGGAACTTGGTATTTGGATAGTGGATGTTCTAGACATATGACTGGAGATGCTTCATTGTTCAATAGCATAACTTGGGAAGAAAAAGGGTATGTAAAGTTTGGAAATGATAGTAGAGGTAAAATAATTGCCACTGGAACGATTGGTATACCTACGTTTCTTATTGAAAATGTATATCTTGTGCAAGGTTTAAAACATAATTTACTTAGTATTAGTCGGTTATGTGATAAAGGTTATAGAATGATTTTTGATCAAGACAAGTGCTATGCTTTTAATGAAAATGATGAAAGATTATTTGAAGGAATTAGGAAAAGAAATATCTATCTTATAAAACCAGATGAAATCAATAATGATTGTTGTTTAATTTCTTTGAATGATCATGTTTTTGCTTGGCATAAATGACTAGGACATGTTAATTTTAATTACTTAGAAAAATTATCTAAAAAGGATATTATTAAAGGATTACCTAAGATAAATATTAAACAAGACGTGAAATGTGATACTTGTTTAAAGAATAAAATGGTTTATGTTTCTCATAAAAGTAAAAATGTAATTTCAACTAAGAGACCACTTGAATTATTGCATCTTGATCTTTTTGGACCTACTAGAGTCTTAAGCATGGGTGGAAGCAAATATGGACTTGTTATTGTTGATGATTTTTCAAGATACAATTGGGTTATATTCTTGCGACACAAAAGAGATACATTTGATTCTTTTCAAAAGTTTGCAAAACAAATACAAAATGAAAAAGGAGTTTCTATAATTAGTCTTCGAACTGATCATGGAATAGAATTTAAAAATGCAAGTTTTTTAAATTTTTGTGAAGAACATGGTATATCTCATAATTTCTCAGCACCATACACTCCTCAACAAAATGGAGTAGTGGAACGCAAGAATAGAACTTTACAAGAGATGACTAGATCTATGTTAAATGAGAGTGGAATTGCTAAGTATTTTTGGGCAGAAGCAGTTTCTACAGCTTGCTATATCATCAATAGAGTTTTCATTCGACCTATGACATCAAAGACTGCTTATGAGATGTTTCGAGGTAAGAAACCTAACGTTTCATATTTTCATATCTTTGGATCTAAATGCTTTGTGAAAAAGAATCCACTCAACCTTGGTAAGTTTAATGAAAGATCTGAAGAAGCTATTTTCTTAAGATATTCTTTAAATAGTCGTGCTTATCGTGTTTTCAATAAGTCATCAAAAACTATTGAAGAATCTATAAATGTTAAGTTTATTGAGGATTTAAAGGATGTTGATTCTGATGAAGAAAAGGACTCCAATTCTAAAGCAGAAGTTAGTTCAGAACCTAAGTCAGAAGCACCTGCTGTTAACATTCGAGGATCTGATCATCCAGAACCTATTTCAGAGGCAAATACAGAAGGTACTTTAGAAGTTGTAAGATCTAAACAAGAGGCTTCTAAAGCTTGGAGGTATAAGTCTGCACATCATTCTGATCAAATAATAGGTGATATACAATCGGGTGTTAAAACAAGAGCTAAACTACAAAATCTTGAAAATCATTTTGTGTTGTTATCTGAAATTGAACCTAGTAAGATTGAAGAAGCTTTGAATGATGCTAATTGGATTATATCTATGCAAGAAGAATTAAATCAATTTCAAAGAAACAATGTATGGAATTTAGTTCCTAGACCTAGAGGAAAGTCTATAATTGGAACTAAATGGGTGTTTAAAAATAAATTAGATGAAGACAGTAAAATTATAAGAAATAAAGAAAGATTAGTAGCTAAAGGTTATTCACAAAAAGAAGGAATAGATTTTGATGAAACATATGCACCTGTTGCTAAACTAGAAGTAATACGGTTAATGCTTGCATATGCATCTTATAAGGATTTTAAAGTTTTTCAAATAGATGTAAAAAGTGAATTTTTAAATGGTTTTATAAAGGAAGAAGTTTATGTGGAACAACCACCTGGTTTTGAAGATCCTTTCAAATTAGACTATGTTTTTAAATTAAATAAAGCACTATATGGTTTGAAACAAGCTCCAAGAGCTTGGTATGAAAGATTGAGTATGTTTTTTTATCTCTAAAGGTTTTCATAGAGGAAAAGTGGATACTACTTTATTGTTAAAAACTTTTGATAATGATATCTTAGTTGTACAAATATATGTGGATGATATTATCTTTGGATCTACTAAAGAATTGTTGTGTCAAGAATTTGCTGAGACCATGCAGGCAGAATTTGAAATGTCAATGATGGGAGAGTTGACATTCTTTTTGGGACTTCAAATAAAACAAACAAAGGAAGGAATTTTTGTTCATCAAGAAAAATACACAAAACAAATATTGAAGAAATTTGGATATGATAGATGCAAAAAGGTTACAACACCTATGAGTACTTCATCAAGGTTAGACTTTAACGTAAATGGAAAGAAGGTAAGTGAAAAATTTTATAGGAGTCTTATAGGTTCTTCATTGTATTTGACTGCATCTAGACCGGATATTTTGTTCAATGTGTGTTTGTGTGCTAGATTTCAAGCTGCACCAACTGAAATTCATTTATCAGCTGTAAAGCGAATTTTCAAATATCTAGTTAATACTTCTAATTTAGGCATATGGTATCCTAAAAATCAAAATTTTGATCTAATAGGATATTCTGATGCAGATTATGCTGGATGTAAAATTGATAGAAAAAGCACATTTGGTACTTGTCAATTCCTAAGTGATAAATTAATTTCTTGGTCTTCTAAAAAACAAAATTCTGTTGCTCTATCCACAGCTGAAGCTGAATATGTTTCTATTGGAAATTGTTGTGCACAAGTTTTATGGATAAAACAACAATTGAATGATTATGGAATAAATTTTAAAACTGTGCCAATTAAATGTGACAACACGAGTGCAATAAATTTGACAAAGAATCCAGTACATCATTCTAGGTCAAAACATATAGAAATTAGACATCATTTTATTAGAGATCATGTGCATAATGGAGATATAAATGTTGAATTTGTGTCAACCGATAATCAATTTGCAGATATTTTTACTAAACCTCTTGAAAAGGTAAATTTTGAATTTATTAGAAATGAATTAGGAATTTGTAACCCCTTTGATTTTTTTTCCTCGAAAATATTGAAAAATCTTTATTCATTTAAAATATTTTTTCTTTTCATTCGTTTTCTTTCTTCTCTAATTCTCTTCCTTCGAAATCTGTTCTTTTTCTCTCTCTCTATTTTCCTTCTCTCTCATTGCAACTCCAATGGCACCTAAAACATCAGAACGCCTCAAACAAAAATCATTCAAAACAAAATCATCAAACAAGCCTTTAGTGATTCATGATGAATCTTCAAATTCTTCGGAAAAATATCAAGAACCTTCAATAGAGGAGAATCCGAGTTCCCCTGATTCCGAATCTATCATAGGTTCCAAGAAGATTTCCAAAAGAAAATGAGCTGCATCGTCTTCAAAAGGAAAAAGAAAAGCTACTCAAGAAACCTCTTCGCTCAAGAAAGCATCCAAGAAGCAAACGAAACAAGAGAATGTGCTAGCTCTGAAACCCTCAAATTCAAAATCTCTTCGAAAGAAGAAAAATGAGGTGTGTTCTTGTAGTTTTGTGGATTTTAATTTCTTTACTAGTAATGGATTTTACTAGAATGAACAGTTAGAACCCATAGGATGCATGGAACTTTGCTCTACTCAAGTTCTAGTTTATGGTGAGTGTGTCAAAGAATTTTATGGAAGTTTAAGTCTTGCGGCAGGGAATGTTTTAGTTTCCAGAGTATGTGATCAAGACATTTCAATTTCTAGGGCAGATGTAATTAAATGTCTACATCTACATGATGTAAATGATGATGTAGAGATTACGAACATGCCTAGGAATGATCTGTTTGCTGCTATAAATGGAGGCTTACAAATGGATTATGGAAAAGAAGCAATGATCATTGATTTCGAGTTGTTTCCTCGAATCATACATAAGATAATTGTTAAATGTCTATGTCCAAGGAAGGGCAGTTCTACTTCAATGTCCATAGAACATGCTTAAATTATCTATGCAATGATTAACAAAAAGAATGTGGACATGGCTTCTAGAGTCATTGATCAAATTTGGAGGAATAAAGAAAGTTTGGTGTTTGGGAATATACTGATGCGATTGTTTGTGTTTAAAGGGTAGTTTTGCCTACCAGCTCATCTGAACCTATTAAATTAAAGAGGATAGGTAAAGAAGTTTTTCATCACATGTCCATCTTTGTTAAGGATTGTTTATGGTATGCGAATGATGGTGCACATTTTGTCCATCAAAAGCATATAAAAAGAATAGTTCCTTTTGGAATATCTGTTCAAGAAGGAGGTTCAGAACCTAGTTCAGAACCTAGAACAGAAGTTGAAACAGATCATGGGAAGAAATCATATGGTGAAGAGGCTGGGAAGAGTGGAACAAAAGAAGTTATATCCAATGTTGATCTAGAACAAATAAAGAATGTTGTTCGAGAAAGTTTGAAACATGAACTATCGGATTTGGTTAAGACAACTTTGACAGATGAAGTTCTACAACGATCTGATCTGAGGAGACTTGAATCAATGGAGTTACAAGTTAAACAAACTTCTGATATTCTTTCTGATATCAAGAAGAATTCTAAGAAGATGATTACCGATCTCCATCACAATAGGATTCTCTATGATGAATTTAGTGCGAGAGTCAAACAAGATTTATCTAATAATGTGATTGCGTTTGATAAATTTGTCTCTCAAGTGAGGAAGATTGGGGATTCAGTTACTAACTCCTTCAAGACTTTGGACTCCAAGATGGATAAAACTTCCCAATCTATCACAAGTCTTCATGGTGAAATCAAGCTCTTCTTATCCAACAAATTTCCAGATTATGTTCGCTCTAGCGCTCACATCATCGACTTGGATACTTCACCAGAGAAACCTTCGTCAACCAAACATTCCACCACTCCCTCTACCTCTCGAGTCACAAGATCTAGAAAATCTTAGTTCTTTTAAATTTTGTTTTCGAATCAAGTTGTAAAAGACTTTTGTTATCTTTTATGCATCATTTAAGGGGGAGATATCCCTTTTGCTGTTAACAAAAAGGGGGAGAATGGTAAATGTTGATGTTAGGAGAAGAATGATTCTATTATATCTATCAATGCTGCTTATAATGATTCTATATTGCTTATGAGTGCTTATGATCAATGTGTTTATAATAACACGATTGTGCTTAAGATTCTGTTATAGGAATATATGCTTAAACATGAAAGTTGTGTATATTTTGATTATCTAATGATGTTTTGTTATCATCAAAAAGGGGGAGAATGTTGATGTTAGGGGGAGAATGTTAAGTTCTTAATTTAGTTTTGATGTTAACAAAAGAGGAATGAGTGTAATGAATGTTTAAGATAGCATGTAATTTTTTCTAAAGTTGAACAAGGAGACAGAAGCTTGTTCAGAACCTTCAAAAGTGTTATAAAGACTATTTTTGTTCTGACAGAAGGTGTTTCAGAAGTTGTGTAGTGTATCCGTAGTTATCGTGGTAACCTCTCAGAAGCACTTTCAGAACCTTCATAACAGGAGAACAGTTGAAAGGTTTGTTTCAGAAGCACTTTCAGAACCTTCAGGACAGTTAACAGGTTTGCTTCAGAAGCACTTTCAGAACCTTTCATGTCTATTACGAATTTTTCCAGATTACGTTCTAAATTTTATATCGATAGTTTTAATAAATTTCAAGGCCTAGCTCCACATGTCAAGTATTTTTGGGTAACATACTTGATGTGTTTTACTAAAGTTGGATTTTATATCAAAGGTTTTTTAATTTACATAAATTTTTACAAGATTTTATTCAAAGATTTCATTTTATGATAAAGTGAGATCATATAGGATTTACAAGTTTTATCCAGATTTAAAATTGGATATTTGTACTATATTTTGGGAGATCCAGCAGTTACAAATATAAGGATAAGAGATATGGTTGTTATATCAAGATATGGTTCCACAATGTGAGGGATATCTTCAACAAACTTGATCCAAGAGATATATCCAAAGAAGATCTTGGTTAAACTAATTATACAAGCTTATCCTCATCAAGAATATCACGAATGCAGATCTTCCTCAACGGATCCAACTTATTTTTGAATTGAAAATTCACAAATAAATTCAAGATTATCACGTAGAAAGTAGCCGTTATGTTTTCTCCATATATAAAGTGTTTAATTTAAATGAAAAAAGAGGAGGAGAACGTTGATTAACAACAAAAAAGAGAGAACGTTGTTGAAAGAAAAAACGACACACGAGAAGAAAAGACTCATACATCTTCAAGCAAAAATCTTTACATATACATGTGATCTAGAGGAAATCTGTTATTCCTCATTGATGTTGTTGAGATTCCTTTCGTGAATAAGGAATTGTTTGTTGTTTCATCACTATAGTTGAGTGATTAGCTTAGTGAAGAAGCTAGAAAGACTCAACAGTGAGACTTTGCCTTGAAGAGGCTTATGTTATATATCTTCAATTTGTTGATATAGTGAAACACAACTGATATAGACAACTGGGACCCCAGCGTGGAGCTGAAAGAAAGGACTGACGCTCGAGGCGGAACCTCTATAAATATCTAAGCATTCTACTCTTCTCTACTTTTTATTTACTTCACATTATTGTTCTTCATTATTGTTATTCACGTGATTTTATTAGTCAAGAGTTTTGGTTAATTTGCGAAAAAGTGAAACTTTAAGTAATTAATCAATTCACCCCCCCTCTTTGTTAATCTAATTGGGACCAACAGAATTCAACTAAGCAAGTGTTTAAGTAATAATACTCTATAACTTTTACACTTAAATGCTTGTTTTTGAATTTCAAACTTCACTACTTAACTTTCCCTTTTAGTCACGACACACACACACACTTCAATCTCCACGTGCAGCACCTTCCTCACACACACCCCCACAATAATTCATACCATTACACACACTACACATATACACGGTGCACTCACTTCAACCACCACTACACACACACACAACACTTCACTTCACAGTGCAATACCCTTCAACTCAATATACACAACACAACTCCACCAATTCAATACACTCCCTTACACCACCACACATACACATACGAACACGGCAACAAATTCAAATTAACACCCTTAATGCAACTTTCTTCACAAATTGTAAGAATCAATTTCAACTTCAAATGAAATGTAATCAATACCACTCAATAAGTTCTTCAAGCTTAATGGATGTGTTTGAATTCAAATAATTTCCCTATTCTCCACACAAATTCAAATCTAGAAATTGTAAATTGCACTCCCCAATTCCGAAAACTCTTATAAGAATTCACTTCTCTTTTATCACAAATAATAAATTTCCAATTCTATAACAAACACTAGGAAATACACTTCTTACTCCACCAATTCCCTTCACGGCAAGTCAAGAACAAAGGAGTTACAACAAGATATCCACTTCTACTACAACAAACAACAAGTATGACACCACAATAACAAAATCATGTACTTCAATTCCACCTTAACACTTTGGATCAATAAGTAGAAATTCAAGAACCCTAATTTCAAGTTGTGATGATCACGAAAATTCCTTTCTCAAAAACCAATGTTCTGATACCAAAATGATGATGTGCTTCAATTGATGGATTGCAATTATATAATGTCAACTGAAGAATCAATCAAACAAGTCCACAAAATGCGTGACACCAACAAGTTCTTAAACCCTAAATTTCATATGATATTCACGCAATTGAAAATGAAAATCAATTGTACTTCTAAAACAAATCAAATGAACAATACAAAAGAGACCAATTTCCAACTAAAATGGCATGAACCTTAGATTGGATACGGAACCCTAATTAGCATGAAATATGAACACAATAAGAACAAATCCAATCACTCACTAGATATGACACACTAGTAATAATTGGAATCAACTTAAGAAAATTGATATTACTCACAAAATTCTTAAGCCAATCTCGACACAATTCCACACATGAAATTGATAAGAGATGTAATTTGCATGCAAGGACTCCCTCATGGTAAAGTGTTTGGTTTTATCAAAATGTCAAAAGTCCTCTACAAACCCTAGTTAGAAAGTATTTATACTTGCTCCTATTATGGTAAAATTCACATGAAAATTACAAATAAGCCACTTAGGTGGCCGGTTCCAAGAAAAGAAATTACAAATGCTAAATGAAATAGCTGGTTCTCAAAAACAACAATTACAAGTACAAGGTTCTTCAAGTGGCCGGTTCTTCAATTCAATTGAATAATTTGTTAGACCGATTCTTCTTTGGTTTATATCGGTCCATGAATAACCCACAAGTTGAGTTTTAGTGAGTTTGTCCATCACCCTGTAAAACCTGACAAGTATGCCTACTGGAATGCACAACAAATAAGTAATAGAAAAGAAGTTAGTATACAAATATTTCTGGGATCGATTTGTTCAAAGAAGACCCTCATCACCAAATTTTGTAACCATTTGGCTCTTGCCCTAATGATAGATCTTGTAGGATTTTGATTCCTATCATAGTTGCTGCTACAAGACGTACATCCTTGTTAAACCCCAATAAATTAAAAAAAAATTGAAGTTAATTGTCTTCATTAGGGTAGCCACTTCTAGTGTACATGCATCCTCATTATTCCCAATTATAATCTCTTGTACATTACACACCTCAGCATGTGACCTATCTCCTCCTTCAGTGCTAGGATTGTGGTTGATGATATTGTAGTACCCTACTGATTATTATGTGTAGAAAGTGGATTATTATGGAAATCGTTTTTTTATGATAAGTTTCCCATTACAGACCTTATCATTGGAAATCTTCTTTAAAGTCAAACACTATTTCATAAGGTGACCTATGAATCTATGATACGTGCAAAACTTAGAATCATTCTTCTCATTTTATGTTAGTAAACGATCTACTCTTGGGAACTTGATATTTCCATCTTGTAACCATTGGTCAAACAAAGTATGTACCTTTCTCATTATGCATGGGAAAGGGAGAACCGATGTAGATCCTTGGGGCATATCATTCTTTAGCTTCTTATTATCACTAAGGGTCTCAACTTAGGCTGAGCTAGCAGATGTTTCTCATTTCCCAAACCTTTCATTTTCTCCTCATTGTTGTTAGTTCTCCTTACGGTCTTAACTAGTGTAGAAAGGAACTTAGATTGAGATTTTCTAATTGGACTGCATACTCAGTGAACATTCCGTAGATGCAAATCTTCATTAATTCCCTCTCATCACATACGTCTTAGATGTCAAGTGTGCGCTTCCTGAAGCGTTCTATATAATCCATCAAGTCTTCCTTAGGGTACTACCGTGTTCTTCCCTTTTTCGTGATCATGACCCATTCCTAGGTAGAGAAGAACGTTTCTAGGAATAACTTATACATAGGACCCCATGAATCAATTGACCCTCTAGGGAGATTGACATATTAGGTATATGCCTTTTTCGGTTAGTGATTTGGAAAATTCTTTGAGTTTCAGGTCATCATCCAACTTGTATACTTCCAAAGTCTTGATAAACTTATGTAAATGTTTTTTGGCACTCCCTTTCTTGCCATTGAACAGGATGAACTTAGAACTAACATAGTCCTTAAGATACGGTTTTTTAGCAATGTGTTGATGGTAAGGGAGTCTTAACACTAGTACTCCCACAGTCGACTTTGCTTGTATTTCTTTTAGGTATATGTCCAAGTCTTCCTTCGTTACAAATGATGTCCCTGAGGTAGATACCATGGAAGCAAGTGTGGGAGTAGGCTGACAACTAAATCCATTAAGAGCATTAGGAGGTGGAACATCCGGTTGCTCTTGAGGATTGTTCTCCTCATCAATAGGAGGGTTAATGGGAGGAACTGCATGTGATGGAGCTGCATTGGTGACACTTTACTACGTAGCAATGTTGGTTTTTGGCGAAGCCACACCTTGTTGCATAGTAGTGGTGGTAGCTGAACCTATGACAAGCGGAGCAAGCATGGTTATGAGTTGATTCAGAGCTCTTGTGTTCTCTTACATAATCTGCATCATTTATGCAAGATTTATGGGAACCTTAGGCTGTGAATTGCCTTAACTAATAATCTATGGTATTTGAGGTAAGTTCTACTTCATCAATTCAATGTTAGGATCTTATTCTTGATAGACATTGTTAGATGGACCTCTCTTCCTAGCAGGTGCCATTACCCTTTGGCCACTTAGCTCTGTCTCCAACGGAGTCGCTAAAATGTAGATTAAGAGTCCTAGTAGGAGTGGTCACGTGCGTATTATGCGAGTACTGCAATGCACTTGAATTCAGAAGAAAACAATTCAGAAATGACACGTGATGGGATAACTAGGGAAAGAGCGGCAGGGAGGAGGAATAAGTAATCTGAAGCGTCTCAAATGCACATGTGATAGACAAGGGAGCTAAGGGGACCTGAAGCACCTAACCTTACAGTATTTGGGCAATGGAGATCGTTCTTCGCTTGATCTCTTATTTGATCATTGAAAGCAGAGAACTCTTGGTGGAATACTATTTCTCCAATCTCTAGAATATTTGGGAAAAAGGTCCCTTAATGAGTAGGAATAACTGAGATGTTATGATTACTAGTGGGCTGTTATCAGCATCTAAAGGTGAGGTAAAAAACTTAGCCGATTTATAATAGTAATGGTTAATTATTATAGAAAATATCATTTAAAAATGATAAATATGTTTCTTATTTTTAGAAAGAGTAAATTAACTTTTAATAAAAAATTTTTAGTATTTTTCGTTATTGCTAATCGCCAATGTTAATGGATAGTCAATATAAACTACTAATATTTATAAACTCTTAAGACTACTAATATAATTTTAACAACCGCAAAAATTTGGATTCTAACATATATTGAAAAAAAGTTTGAAAAATATCTTTCGCCTGACTGTGAAAGGTGATTAGAGGAAATAGAGAAAAGAGATTTCTAATGCAAATGGGGATATCCGTAGAATATGTTGGAATTCGGAAAGGAGCTTCTTTATATCCATTCAAAATCTCAACGAAAATAAACATCTAGCTATTGAGCAGCTTCAAACAAAGAACACAAGAAATCATGGATTACGAAGCCAAATTTATTTCCTTGAATTTATAACTTTGAACTTTTGAAGTAAAAAATTAGACTTCTTTAAGTTTTAAAATGATTTACATGTCAATAATGAAGAAGCTCGTCCTGGCTAGATCGAAAGGAGGGCGTAACTTCAACTATTCTGGCTTTGGAATAGTTGGAAAATATGATTTAAAAACTGAATTTATTGTGTAAAATTAAAAGCTTAATAGCTTCAAATTACTGAAATCACCGACGATATTCGAAACAACTTGAAGGAAACGACATAGGATCCATAGTTGATCCGACAAGAATAGCTGAAACCCTGATTATGTGGGAAAAGAAGGGGAATAAATTAAAGTTGTGATGTCTTTCTTCATTTAAGAGAGAATAGGATGAACGTTACAGGTGAATACAACACCTACAAAGTGAAAGCTGAAATGTTTGGCATATCTTATCTGAATAAAGTGTCAAATGAATTGTGGGAATTGTAAGGAATAATAAGTTAATGTTAGTTAGAAAGTTCTGAATTTTATACTTGAAAAAAAAAAAAAATTATTAGTTATCTGATAGATGGTTTTGAGCCTCCGTCTTACACGACCCATTAGCACCTACTAACAAATATATGAGCTGAATAACCTTAAAAATAATTTTGTGCTATGCCACTCATCCTAAAACTTTACTCTTCTTTTGACAGCTTAGATCCAACAAATTTAGTTCACTGCTTCACTTTGACATGCTCTAAAAAGTTAAAAGAGCAAAAGTATATGGTTCAATGGGAAACTCACTGCAAAACTTAAAGTGAAACATAAAATAAACTCGTCTCGATTTCATCACACCCAGCTGAAAAACGGATTAAAAAAGAAAGAGAAACACTAAGCAATCACTTATTAAACCTCTGGCTGATGGATGCCCAAAATCCGCAGCTTTCCTATTCTAAAAAGCAAATTGCTAGTGTTAGATGCCACATGGCTGAGATGAAGCAGATAAGATAAGAGTAAAAATATGGAGACTCAAATTGCTTGTCATTTACCGCTTTGCAGGGAGCTAATATTTGCAATATTAATTATTTAGCTTGATCCCATGGGTTAGGTAATAGGATTCAGTGAGTCCGGTTTATTTTTTGAGATGATTTAGGGAGGCTTGGAATAGAAATTATTGAATCAGTATCCACATTCAACTTTTCTCATATAAGTTCATGTACTTATGAGAAAGGCTACTAGCCTTGATTCATAGCATGCTCATCAAGGTAATCTTGAAATGAGCATACTTTGTCTCATTAATCGATCACTAAGATGATCTGATGAATGTTATTAGGCCAAAAAATCTATAAATTTGTAGTCATTCCTTCTCATTTCATACAATTTTTGGGATTAGAGAAAATGATGTTTCACTGTGAATTCTTTGCTCTCAAGGACCAAACAAGCGTTTAGGTGAAAAACAATCTCAATTGTGTAAGAATTGAAATGTTGATACTTGAGGTCTCCTTGGCACCCTTGTCTATCACTTATGCATTCGAGACTCTTGAGATTATTTGTTTCCCCTCCTTTCCACTCTCTCCCTATTCATTCCATAACATTCCATTTCCGTATCATTTCTCTAAAGTCACGTGTAGTGTAGTATCTGTGTGATACTCATGTGACCACTCTAGCTAGAATCCCCCTTCTACATTTTGGTGGCTCCACTGAAGACAAAGCAAAGTGATAAAAGAGTAACAGCACCTCTTAAGAAGAAAAGGCCATCTAACAATACTTCTTAAGAACAAGATCTTAATACTGAACCAATGGAGTGGAACTTGCCTCCATTGCCATAGAATACTAGTTGTGGTAATTCACAACCTATGGCTCTATTAGATCCTACACAAATGATGTAGACTATACAGGAGAACACAAAGGCTTCAAATCAACTCATGACCATGCTTACTCTCCTTGTGAAGGTGTTGGCTACCACTATTGTAGCCCAACAAGGTGAGGCTCTACCAAACACCAGCATTGCTATACAACAAGGCACCATCCATGTAGTTCCACCAAATGTAGCTCATCAACCGATGGTTGAAGGAGGGAATGCAATAGTCCAGCATGGTAGCCCTCACATGTTCCCCTCCCCAATGTCCTTAGTGGATCTACCTATCAACCTACTCTCACCTCTACTTCTATGGCACCTACTCCAAGGACTTCTTTTGTAACATAGGAAGACTTAGACATGAGAAATACAAGTAAAGTTGATCGTGGGAGTACTAGAGCTAAAACTCCCATATCATCATCATGTTACTGAAAAGCCTTACCCTAAGGACTATGTTAATCTCAAGTTCATGTTGTTCAATGGTAAGAAAAAGAGTGTCAAAGAACATTTGCTCAAATTTATTATGACATTGGAGGTATACTCTAGACTTAAAGAATTCTCCTAATCAGTAACCGAGAAATCATGTACCCGGTATGTCAATCTCTTTACAGGGTCAATTGATTCATGAGAGATTATGTGTAAGCTATTCTTAGAGAAATTCTTCTCTACTTAGGAGTGGGTCATGATAATGAATATGGGGAGAACACGATAAAACCTGAAGGAAGATATGATAGATTATATAGAGCGCTTTAGAGAGCAAACCCTAGACATCTAAGATGTATGTGATGAGAGAGCTTGGTGAAGATCTGTATCTAAGGGATATTCATTAAGTATGCAGTCCATTTGGAAAATCTCAACTTAAGTTCTTTCTCTACACTCGTTGAGACAACGAGAAGAACTAATAACTCCGTTGCAAGGTAATGATGAGAAAAAGGGAGATTTGGGAAACAAGCAATGTCTACTAGCTCAACCTAGGTTAAGACTCCTAGAAATAATAAGAAACTAAGAAATGACATATCAAGAGGCTCTACACTAACTCTTTCATTCCCATGCTAAATGGGAAAAGCACACACTACTTGAGCAATGGTTGTGAGATGAGAATATTAAGCTCTTGAAGATGGATTTTTTATCAACTCAAAATGAGAAGAATGATCCCAAGTTATGCAGATATCATAGGATTGTAGATCATCCTACAAAAGAGTATTGAACTTTGAAGAAGGTTTTAAATGATAAGGTCTATAATGGAAAACTTATTATAGCAAATAATGATGCTCGTAATATTCTACTTCCTATACATAATAATTAATGAGGTACTGCAAATGCTCTCAACTATGATCTTAGAATTGAAGAAAGAAATATGTCACATATCGAAGCACGTGACAAGCAGGAGGCTCTAACTAGAAATGATGAAGGTGCATGCCCACTAGTGACTATCACCTTAAGGAAGACGGCTAATTTCATAAAAAAAATTTACTTGCTAGAATTTAATAAGGATGCACGGCTTGTAACAACAAGTACACTTGCCTAGATCTTTGAGAGATAGTACAGAGAATGTAGTTTAGTGTGACTTATAAGAAGAATGGCCAATACACATGAGAATGCAATACTTTTTATAGACACAGACATGTGTGCTAAGAATTCCAATCATAACCATCCTCTTTATATGGAAAATATGCTCAATGAGCATCCCATTAAGAGAACATTCAAAGGCAATAACTCTTCTATAAGCATTCTGCCAATGTCTACAATCAAGGCCACAAAGATAGATAACCAGTGCTTAGTGAGGTAGCCTATTGTGGTAAATGGTTTCACTAATTCATCCACATATATGATAGGTTATGCTAATGTGGGCTCTAAAGTTAGCCCTATACAGGGCTCCACATAATTCCATGTGATTGACATGCCCACATCTTACCATCTTCTTATTAGAAGTGGTTACATGATCACAATCTTATACCCTTAACATGGCACCAATGCATCAGGGGCCATTGTAAAGGGAAAGACATATTAATTCCCACTACAAAGAACCCATTTGAACACAATGAATCATACCTCATCGAGGCTACATTCATTGATGAGTATGCTAAAGAGGGAGAGATTGCTATTGTAAAACCCTCTAGCACACCATTATCCACTTGGGGAGACTCAAGAGAAGGAAAAGAAAGGGGGGAGAACGCAAAGGTCCCATGGAGGCAAGAAAAGGAGAAGAAAAACTAAGGAGATTGAAAATTTTGTTAGACTTGATGGGTAAGGGTATACTACTTATGATGGCCTGCGAGATCTAAAGAAGATGGATCTAAGGAAGCTTGCTTATCTTCTTCAAATCCCATACCAATACAAGAAGCCCAACTTGCCTCTCTAGAGATGCAAAATCAACTAAAGATTCAAGTTAAGGAAATTCAAGAATTGGATCCAGTAAGACTAAGGAAGTCTCTAAGACCTATCTTTATTAGCAAAAGTCTCTTGAAACAGCTTAAGGTCCACTTGATATAATTGCTATGGGGGTATAGAGATGTGTTTACTTAGACCTATGATGAAATGCTAGGACTAAACCCCAATCTAATGGTACACAGATTGAACGTTGCAATCAGAGTCAAGCTAGAGAAGCAAGGATAGTGAATTTTTTGCCTAGAAGTTAAGACCCAAATCAAAGAGGAAATTGAAAAGTTGCTCTAAGTTGGCTTCATCAAGCCAATTGAGCACCCCGCGTAGCTAGTTAATATCATGCCAGTAAGGAAAAAGAATGGCCAAATATGAGTTTGTGTAGATTTTTGTAATCTCAACAAGATTTGCCCAAAGGATGACTTCCCACCACTAAATATTGAGACCTTAGTATATGCTATAGTAGGGCACAAGTTGTTCATGTTTATAGATGGTTTTAGTAGCTACAGTTAGATTAAGATGGTTGTTAGAGATGCCAAGTGTACCACCAATAGGTAGTAGGAAATTTCCACTATACTGTCATGCCCTTCGAGCTTAAGAATGCGAGACTTACTTATTAAAGAGTAATGACTATCATCTTTCATGGCATGATGCATGATTTCATGGAATTCTATCTTAATGACATAGTCATTAAGTCAAAGTGAGCACCAAATCACCTAATCATACATTTGCAAAAGGTTTTTGAGTGGTGCTAATTGTATTAGTAGTGCATGAATCCTTTGAAGCGTTTCTTTGGTGTAGCATTTGAAAAGTTTCTTAGATTTGTAGTTTATAGAAAAGGGATCGATGTTGATCCAGCAAAGGTGTAGCTATATGATCCATGCCCATACCCATTAACTTGAAGGAATTAAAAACATTAATGGGGAAGGTCTCCTATATCTTCCCCTACAACACTAGTTGAGATCTCTCATCCCCTATAACAGCTCATGAGGAAAGGGGAATTATTCAAGCATGGTCAATTACAAGAGGATGCCATTTAAAAGATAAAAGATATATTCACTTCCCCATAGATGATGACAATCCCTATTAAAGGATTGCCAATTGTTTTCTACTTGACATCTACTAGTAAATCCATTAAGGCTTCACTAGCATAAGAAATTGATAGTAGGGAGCGACCTATAAACTAATTAAGCCAATCCCTCTAAAGGGGTGAAGTTAATTACTAGACTTCCGAAAAGCACTATCTCACGCTAGTATTCGCTAAACAAAAGTTGCGCCATTACTTCTTAACACATGAGGTCAACCTTATCACTTTGATATAATAAAATACTTACTATCATGATTGGCCTTGTTAGGATAGATTGCAAAATGGTTGCTCCTCTCATCAAAGTTCGACATTATGGTCATGCCACCTAAGGCTATTAAGTCTCAAGCTCTAGTGCACCTCTTGAGCTATTTCCCTATGATAAATGGGATCCATGCCATAGAGACAATCCTATCAAAGTTCTATGAGGGTGGAATTAGATGGAGAATGGTAGGTCCAATTTGATGGCTCCTTTATTAGAATCAAATGAGGAGCTAAGGTAGTACTAATATCTCCTAAGGGCTAAGACAAACCTTTAGCATTCAATTCCATGCAAAATGAGGCTGAGTATGAGGCTCTCTTGGTTAAACTCAATTCCGCGCAAAATGCTAGAGCATGTCACTTGTGCATCCACAATGATTAAAACCTTATTATTAGGTAAGCTAATGGTGAATTTGCTTTCAAAGAACTAGCACTAATGCCTTACAGGGTTGTAGTGCAATCTTTAGCTAGCAAGTTCAATTTAGTGAGATAAAAACACACCAAATGATCTACAAACCGTTATGTAGATGCATTGGCTACATTAGCCTCCAAGTTCCTATTTAAATTGAAGAAAATAGTTGGAATATTCAAGTCATCAAAAAGTCCATCCCATGTATAGCCCTACAGCTACTAGATGAATCCATCATGGCCAAGTTAGCGCATCCTAATGCAACTTTTGTGGTAACCTTGAAAATTTTCACTTGCATCAATGGCATCCTATACTTCAAGGGTCCAGAAGGCATCTTATCCCGATGTATTTATGCAAAGCAAGCATGCTTGAAGTTAGACAAATACCACAAATTCTAGTGTGGAGATGAAGAGCCACCCTTGTATCACCACATACAACGCGCAGGATATTATTAGCCAACCATGGATAAAGATGCTTTCCAAGTACAAATGAGTTACCCAAAATGCTCCAAGTTTCCTAATCAAGATGAAGGGAACTTTGAAGTGTTTTCCTATCAAACTACTATGGTCTACCTAAGAGTATATGGGCCGCTTCCATAGGGACTATATTAGAAATAACTACATTAGTATATATACCAATAGAAAATAGAAATTGTACCGATTGATTTACTGGTGCTTTCCCTTTATCATTAACCTATTGCAAACTACATGGTATTGCATATAGAGTAGTCTACAAACCTATCTTCTTAACCCATGTACTAAAAGCCATGTTAGTATAGCTCCCTCTATGAATGATTAATGAACATACTTTCTCATGAACTTGACACTGGGTGTGAAATAATTTTTCCTCTTGTCACTAGCTATCGCAATCACAAGTCCTTCTTCACCCCTTCACCATCCTCTTCATCATTATAGATTACTATCCTATTCTCAATATTAGCAAAGTTCTCCTCAATGTCTATTATGGAAGGCTTAGAAGACCACATGTACAATCGACATGATGAAGAGATTATAAAATATAATATTCAAATTTATAGTTATATGCATAACAATAATCAAAATTACAATGTAATCTCAAGTAGTTCATATAACAGAATATTATTGAAATTAGTTACAAATAGTTAATTAGTAACAGATGCATAAATTAGTGGAAAGAAATAAAGAATGGGCACACCAGTTTTAGCCCTAAAATCTCCATCTTCTTCCTCTATTGTTCTTAGAGCCCACCTGGCTCAAAATGGTGAATATACCTTGCAAAACGCAAGATCAGGATATTAGTAGTTTAGATCTACCAATTTAATAGAGAGGAGACTCTTAAACATTGAGAGAAAGAGAGAATAAAAACTAGGGCTTCATAACCTTGTTTTGAAGAAGAGAGGTAAAGTTGTTGAATGAAGACTAAAAGAAAGAAAGAGTCACCATCTTTTAGTTAGGGTATATAGATATTATTGTGGACTTTATTAGTGGGCTCAATTTTAGGCCATAACAATGTTTTCCTTGCCATTTAGCTTTGGTTTTAGAATCTTGCCACTAGTGACCATCATTGTGCAATTAAGACATTCTAATACTGTGTGAATAAAAATTGGACATTTATGTCACGTTTGGTATGTAGGAATAATATGGAATGAAATGAATTACAATGGATTGGAATAAAATGAAATGGATTGGAATTGAATCGCAATTGGAATGATAAATCCAATTTCGTGCTTAAGAACATACATGGAATGGAATATATATATAAAATAGTATTTATCAAAAATAATTTTAATTATTAAATGTAATAATGAAATTAAAGGTTAAATAAGTAATTTCAATTAATGATCATTAAACAAGTCAGAATTGAATTATGATTCCACCATCTCAAAGTCAAAATTGAATTTCCTCTTGAGGGCAGAATTGGTGATTCTAAGAATTGCGATTCTAGCTTTCAAAAGTATATCTAAATATAGAAAATGGAGGAAAACTTAGAATTACGATTCCATTCCAAGTTTATTTATATGTACCAAACATACCATTAAAACATTTGATTTCACCTTACCTACTTTATGCATGTTAGGGACTCATGACGTACTATTTTAGCTTTGCAAAGAATTCCTTATATATTTAAACTAGTAGATGCATACACACAACACATATACAAAAGTTAAATACAATGATAAATAAAATTTCTAAACATGAAATAATAATTGAACTTAACTATACATATAATCCATGATTTAAGAAAGGAAAAAAAAATGCATAAATGGTGTTAAAAATGAGTTAAAGAGAGAGAGAGAGAGAATAAATGAAAAATTACAATAATATATTATAAATGTATTTGTGAAAATACACAAAATGTTTTAATCACATTTAATTTATTTCATTGAAGAAATTACAATGCATTTAAAAAAAAAGATATTAATTACGAAATTTCATACATAGCAATATAAACCTGATTATTCACAGTCATAAAGAAGAGTTTTTAATCACCATAAGGAAATGTTAAGCTATGGATTATAAATTAGTCCCTCATTGAATTAACAATTTCAAATTTAATTTAATTTTCATTATGTGCATTCATAAATAATTTCAACATTGTAGGTTTTTATGTAAAAATTAGAAAAATAAATAAATCTTTTGCATAAAGCTTCTTTTGGATAAGTTTTAAATGATTATCAATAAGTTGTTGCAATACAATTATTATGTAAGCACCTTATTTTCTTTATATTTATATTTTTCTTATTAGTATTATATTTATTAAAAAAATTACTTTTAATTACACATACAAGGCAAGTGCCCTTCTGCTGGTATATTATTAAATTGATACTTGATATCAAACTTAATATCATAATATATATTTAGGGAAAATGTATTTTTAGTCCTTTATGTTTAAGCAATTTTCTATTTGAGTCCTCAACCTTTTTTCTTTTTTCTATTCAAGTCATCAACGCTTTCTATTATTATTTATTTGAAAACTTAATTTGGAAAATAATTTTTTTTACAATTTTTATGGTTACCCTATAGGTGCTTATGTAGCCACTAGTCGGGATCAAAACAACATAATTCTATTTTTTCTTTTATAAAACTTTAGTTTGTTGACCAATTAAAAAAAAATGTCAAGTTTATGTTATTTAACCAAATTAAATGTTTATTAAGAAAGCATCTAAAAGACCTAGATTTTCATATGATGACTTTTAGGGAAAACAAATCCTAAGAAGACCGAAGTTTGGAAAAGAACATCATATTAGATTTTTTTTTGTTTAAAAAAACTCTAAGTGACAAAAGGAAGAAAAATATAAAATACTAAGCTAAAATTTTAATAAAACCCCTTTTATGATTTTTTTAATTTTCTTAATCTTTTATTGTTATTTTTTAATCATATTTTATTTTTTTCATCTTTTGTCTCTCTTTTTTAAATTATTATTTTAAAATTCACTTTTTAATTTTTTTTGAATTTTCATTTTTAAATTCTTTATTATTGTTATTATTATATTCATTTAATTTTTTAATTTTGATATTTTATATTATAAAATCTATTCACCATTGAGAGGTTGTATACATCACAACAATCTAACAACTACATGAAGCTTACTAATCCTATCTCTTGCATTTTCATATTTATTAAAAGAAAAACTAAAATATAAATAAAGATATCTTATTATCATCATCATCATCATTGTTATTATTATTATTATTATTATTATTATTATTATTATTATTATTATTATTTTAAATTTTTAAATTTTTTATTTTTTATTATTATTAATATTTATCAAAAATCAATTAAATAATATAAGCTAAAAAAAATGAAGAATATTAACAAGATGAGTTTGTACTAGTAGGTCTAGGTTGCAGGTCAGATTTGGAGCATGGGTTGAATTAGAGCTATGGGTTGGATTTGGAGCGGCACTTTAGGTTCGAATCAGGTTGTCGAGCACTTAGCACGTGGACACAGCGATGGCGACAAATAGTTGTTTTTAGTAGCTCCAATTGTCCTTGAGAACGATGAATTAGTGTTTTCCTAGGTTCTTGAGGATGTAGAGCATGAATGTAGTGGTGATTTCACTTGAAAGGTAGCCTAGGGTGGTGTTCTAGGAATGACCAAATGTGGTGGTCACGGGTGTTCTTTGATCCGAGCTTTTGGTGTGTAATCGAACCCAAAGCTTAAGTTTTTCCTACTCCTCGCAACCTATCGAATCTAATGGGACCTAATTCTAGCTCCGTTACGTTGTGTAGGTGAAACTAACCTAGAGAGAAGGTAAAGGTCGTGGATATAGTGTTCTAGAGAGAGAAAGTGTGTTTGTTGAGTGTTCCTAAGCGTTTAGATTTTTAATATGATCAATCCAATAAACTTAAGATGTTCCCATGTACTTATAGATATGTTTAATTGATTTAGATAAACTTTATTTCAATTCGAATCAAATTTTTAACAAAAACCCATGCTTATCTTATCTTCAATTTGGTGTCTTTTAATGTAGATTAACGATAATCTTTAATATAAAATGGCTTTTTTTGGTTAAAATATGATAGGATTGCATAAATATTTGATAAAAATTAAGTCGATTTGATGTTAATCTTTAAAGATTCACACATGGAGCTTCCCTATTTGGTTTTTTGGATTCTATTTGAGGAAGAAGATCATGTGTGAGGCACATGATATCTTCTGTCCAATTACGTGCTACCACATGGTAATGAATAGGAGTAAAAATAAAAGGCAAAATGTGTCGCCTACTGCATTCGAACCTATGACTTAAGGCATACACACAACACACTCAAACTAATTAGGCTATTAATTTTCTCGCTTACTCATTACAAGCAAATCAGACTTAAGTTTATTAAATTCTTGGGTTGAGTTTTGTTTAATTGAAGTGGGCTTGGGCTTAACTTAAAGACCTTATTTTCTAGTTTTTATTCCCTAACCCCAAAATAACGTTTTTATTATATATATTATTATTATTTTTTACCTTCTTTCTTTCCCACTTTTGTTGTTATCACTATTTATTTTATTTTTATTATTTTATTATTGGTAAACTTGGCTTTACTTTAGTGACAATCTAACCTAAAAAGAAAGCAAAAATGAGGTGTTTAAAAAGACCCATGACATGTCACAATTACAAATGAGTTTGGTTGACAAAAATTGATATGAATAATAAATGGGTTAGATCTAAAAATGACACATTAAAATTCATGTTAAGATTTAGGTTTGACACATGAAATCATTTGCGAATCCATTTATTAAACAGATTTTAAATTTCAAGTTTAGCACATGAAATCATTTGCGAATCCGTTTATGAAATAAATTTCATAAATAGGTTATGGGTTCGACCTACAAAACTATTTATTGTTAATAATGTTTTAAATATATTTAATTTTATATTGTTTTCTCTAATGATCCCTAGGTGGGTCATTTTGGAAATAACGCAAGTTATTTAACATTTTCTTTGAAATATATAAAATTTGTAATTCCTTAACCTTTTTTTTTTCTTCTCTTTCTTTATTCTTTTGGTGTAACGTGTGTTATATTTATATATAGAATTATGTTATAAATATATAGGCACTCAATACATGTTTATAAATATATAGAAACATGTTAAAAATATATTATAAATCTTTTATATGCAATCTATTCATTATATGTATAATGTTATGTATAAAATTTATAATCTTATGTATGTATGTTATTGTCTATTTATTTATTTTATTTTTGGTGGAATAGCCCTTCAAACTTGGTACTCATTCCACACCATCAATGCTTTTTTGTGGAAAAAGGATCAACAAGGAGAAAAACTCTCCTGTTTTCCAACCCAAAGAACGGAGAAGGAAGAAAGTGGAATGTCGCATTTAGAAATGTCATTATCTTACTACATTAATATATGGACGTTGGCATTGCTCCGCTCTTTTTCAAGTCCATAAAAAGGTGTAATAGAAGTGAGAAGATCCCCTGGCTTCTTGTTCTAAGTCCAATCCTCGCAGCTACCGTACCGCACCGATCGCCACTTCCACCAAAATGATAACCCTAACCCCATCGGTCAATAATAATTAATATAATAAAACAATGACATTAAACATATTTAATTATATAACATAAAAAGATAAGGATGGGTTTGTCTATTAAAGGTAAAGGACTTAACTTTACATGCCAAGCTTAGTAATAGTGGTGACAGATATTGCGTTTCTGTATCAAGGAAGAAGCTTTTTCATTCGGTTGAAAATATCGTTGTAAGTTCAGTTTCAGTGGTGGTTAGCTTTCATTCGGAATGTCACAGTTCCATAAATATTGCGTGTTTGTTGCCTATACTATAAATATCATGTTCAATGGTTTCTTCTAAAATTTGATGGCAATAGTGGGATGGTTTCTTTGGTTGAATTTGTGTAATAAGGTTTTCAAGATTGCTCCTGTTCTTCATACTCACTGCTGGTGTCAGAAATTCCCAGAATGTAGAGCTTGTCGGATATGGGGGCCTAGGACTGATTTAGAGCTGTTGGATTCAAACATTAAGGAGGTGGGAGGGATTTCAACGATGAATGGTTGGGCTGTGAGTCTGTTTTGCATCCAAAGCTATTGCTAGCGACGAACTATTAGACACCCAAAGGACTAAAAGCTCCCATCTTTGAGAATTAACCTATGTGATATGGTAGCGATTTAGTCATGTAAAGGAACTCCACACTCTAGCATCAACCAGAGGGTAGCTGCTAGCCTCTGTGAATATTTCCTACAATACATCAATCCAAGGACTCAACTATATCGATCATCAATGAGGGGGTCACGCTTTATTTTGAGCGCTATCTTGAACTTGTTTTATACAATTGCAATATATTGAAACTCCTGTCCCGTGACCATTGAACTTTTTAATATCTAATTTCGCTAATGTCATGATTTGATCCAGAAAAAGTATCAAAGCTTGATACCGGTTTCTTACAGATATTTCACGAGAACGTTTAAGAACAGTATAATTAAGCAACAAGAAATGTATGAATATATGTATCTGTGTGTGAATAGATAGAGAGAGACAAAGAAAATCTCAAAGTTGTGTAGAAAATGCACATAAAAGAAAATTAGAGTAGGCTATCTATAACATTCCAAAACCTGAATCAAAAGAAACCATATTTATTCTATAACAAATACCACTCAGTCTCTCCATATCAAAAGAAACTAGAAAAATCAACCGTCCTCAATAATTAAACCATATTTAATCTCCTACAATCAATGCAACGAAGGTTTTTTAGAACTTAAGTACAGTAGTAGTCTCAAGTATAACTTAACTAAACAAAGTCGTCTAATGTTTATCTTTCTCTTCATTTGCCTATTGCTTCTTATGGTATACATACTTTACATCCTTCTCTAAATTTTAGTTTGTGTCTACTATCGTCTCATCATATCCTATGGTTTCCCTCAAAGTACCTGCAGTTGAAAAATGGTTCCACGAGGAATGAGCTAATGCCCAATACAATATATTCTAACAATCACACATACCGTGTCAAAAATACCAACACAAACATATGCAACAAGATATCTAAACACAATTTGTTGTCTTTCATATCTTTCATTCCAATACACAATTCTTATCATCAGAATCACCATATACACCTTACACACACATATATACACATATATATGCGACAAAGGGTACTCCCCTTTATCCATGAGTCCAATCCATACATAATTATACATATACGGCAATGGATACTTCCCACTCTCAATGATTCCAAGAGTCTATATATATATATATATACGACAATAGGTCCTCCCCACTATTCATGAGTCCATATCATACATAAATTATATATATACAACAGTAGATACTCCCAAGAGTCCATGAGTCCTTCCATACCATACATATATACATATATAATAATACGAACCTCCCATTGTCCATGAGTCCATCCATACCATATCATCCTAATTCTATGTAGATCATTTTGGTAGATGACTTTACTAGAGACAACATCACATACCAATCATTGGGGTACCACCCCAAGATCACCAACATTTTTTATTTCTCGAGCCCATTCAAGCACAATCACATACAACTAGTCAATTTCAATTTCAATATCAATTTAGTTTACTTTTCTAACCTACACACACAAACAACAAGCATAGTATACACATACCTGAAATAGTGGTCTCCCAATTAGCTCTTACTTCTTTAGGAAAGGGATATAAACCTATCAAATTCTAAAGATTGAGTTTAGTTCTATCCTACAACTTAATCTAGGTCTCACTAATTGATTAATTATGTCCTAATTGCAAAATTCCCTTCCCTAATGTCTTATTATATGTAACTTGTAACTTAGAATTGCAAGTGAATGAATTACAATGGAATAGTAAGTGTCCTAGAACAATATGGGTGTGTGAGTGGCCGTGCAGAGTAACACGGGATATGCTATTGGTCATGTACCTTTCTATGTATAATTGTAATTCCAGCATGCCCAACTATATGATTATGTGTTTTCCTATGTACTTTAACATGAGAAGAAGATACCGAGAACTCTTTAGTGATCCAGGTAATTTCGAGGACGAAAATTCTTATAAGGGGGGAAGAATGTAAATACATGAATATTGCAGCTAAGGTTAATATAGTAAATAATCTAAAGGGATTGGGGGCAATTTGGTAATTCCTACAAGGACTATAAATAGGCCGTTATAAACCCACTTGATCTTTTTTCTTCCTTTGCCTCTCATAGAACCCTAGAGCCTTCTTGTGTGAATCCATAGAAAAAGAGATGACCTTTTTCCACCACTAGCTTATTAGATTAAGGAAAGTACATAAATCAACGATTGTAAATCGTGATTAAAGTATGTGTATGGTAGCGTAGAGAAATAAAGTATTGAGGTTTATAGATTTAGATCAATCCATAATACACAAGGGACGAAACAAGCATTCATGTATCACGATAACAATTTAGGTTAAGTAAGTATATCTACTAGTATATTACATTATAAATTTTATGTTAGATGGATTAATTATGTTAAATTGAATAGAAATCGAGTTAAGGGATCGATTTATGAGGTCTATAGTGAGATACACAGCCTCCCAAGCCTCCCAACATGACCGTGTTGAACACTCAAAATGAACCGAGAGATACACGGTCTCCCAACATAATCATGTTGAAAATGAAAGGTGAATAGAGAGATACACGACAATGTTGAAAAAAGAAAAAAAAATCAACACGACCTATCAACATGACCATGTTGAGGTCGTGTTGATAAATAGTAAACAGAGAGATACATGACCTCTCAACATGATCATGCTGAAGGCTATGTTGAAAAAAAAAATGACTTAGTGATTAGAGAGAGATACATAACCATGTTGAAAAAAGGGAGGGGGGGAACAACATGACCATGTTGAAAAAAAAATTGTATATGGCCTTTGGTACGGTTATGTATTACCCTACACTCAACTACATAGCTCCCAACATGATGATGTGCCTAACCAATTAGATAGCAAACACATCAATCACAAGGCATGAATAACCAACTCCCTTAACAAAATGGTGTGTCAAAATCACTTCAAATTAGAATCCAATTCACAATTTTGAACACTAAATGGATGTAAGAACAAACAATTGTATAATCTTCAATGGAACAACACGTAAATGAACTAGAATTCAATCTCAAATTGAAAGGATCAAATCTGAAATATATAATCCTAATTCACGTGATAAATAAGTAACTAGCAAATTGTACTTAGATACTACTCACTAAACACAATTTGTAAATAACAAGAGTAGGATTGATATGACTCACAATCTAATAAGAATCAAAATCCTACAGGACCTATCACTAGAGCAAGAACCAAAGGGTTACAAAATTTGGCGATGAAGGTCCTCTTTGAACAAACCAACCCTAAAAATATTTGTAGACTAACTTCTTTTCTATTACTTATTTGTTATGTATTCCAGTAGGTATATTTGTCAGCTTTTACAGGGCGATGGATAAACTCGCTAAAGCTCAGCTTGTGGGTTATTCATAGACCGACATAAACCAAAGAAGAACCGGTCTAACAAATTGTTCGCTTGAATTGAAGAACTAGCCACTTGAAGACCATTTGAATATATAATTGTTGCTATGAGAACCAACCATTTTTATTTATTTTGTACTTGTAATTTTGATCTTTGCAACTGGCCACTTAATGGCAGCTTTGTAATTTTTTGGTTTGTTTTACCCTAATAGGAGCAAGTATAAATACTTGCTAACTAGGGTTTTTAGGGAGCTTTTGATAATTTGATAAAAATACAAAAACTTTGCCATGAGAGAGTCACCCTCTTGCTAGCATCTACTCTTATCAATTTCTTTGGAAATTGTGGCGAGTTTGGCTTGGAATTCTTGTGAGTAATATCAATAATTTCTAAGTTGCATCCTATTTTTGCTAGTGTGTAATATCTAGTGATAGTTGGTTGATCTTGTTATTTGTTCTTTCATGCCAAATTAGGGTTCATGTATTGCTAGGATTATAAGCCAATTTTAGATATTGGAATTGCATTGTTCCTTTGTAATTGATTGGTATTGGAATTCCCTTGTGGTACTTCTAATTTGGTTCACGCCATTTGACATTGTTCATCCTTTAATTCACGCCAATTTTGAGTCCAATTAATTATTTGTGTGATTGATTAATCATTTGTATCTTGTGCTTGTGAATTTGGAATTTTAAGCACATCATATTTTGGTATCAAAGCAAGTTGTTTCTTACAATTAGGGCTCACGTGGCCATTGTTCATCACCCCAATTTTGAGTCCAATCGATTATTTGTGTAATTGATTAATCATTTGTATCTTGTACTTGTGAATTTGGAATTTTAAGAACATCATATTTTGGTATCAGAGCAAGTTATTTCTTACAATTAGGGTTCACGTGGCCATTATTCATCACGCTATTTTTGTGAACTTGGTTTAGTTGAATTCTTCAATTGGTTTGTGTTAATGTGCTTGGAATTTAAGCACATCACAATTCACTCAAGTTAATTCTCGCCACAATTTCACAAAGAAGTTGATAAGAGATCTTTGTATGCAAAAGATGAATCCTAATAGCACAAAGTGTTTATTTTTCTCAAAATGTCAAAAGCTCCCTAAAAACCCTAGTTAGCAAGTATTTATACTTGCTCCTATTAGGTTAAAACACACTAAAAATTACAAAGATGCTACTAAGTGGCCAATTTTCCAAAAAATAAATTACAAATACAAAATAAAATGGTCGGTTCTCATAAGCAACAATTACAAGTACGGTCTTTAAGTGGCCAGTTCTTCACTTCAATTGAACAATTTGTGAGCCGTTGGATGTGACTCCAAGAATGTTTCACAAGTTGATCCTTGGTACATGTTATTTGGCCATCCTGTAAAAACTAATGAATGTACTTGCTAAAGTGCAAAATAAAAACATTATTAGATAAAATGCGGCCATATGTGGATTCTAGGCTCATGTATCTAAGTCAGGTTTCCCACTGTTGGAACCACAGGGTTGATTCCCATCATCTCCTTGAGCCTCTAAAAGATTTGCCCTCAAATCTAAGGGGTTTTCTCTTGGACTGAAACCTAGTGTTTGTGTTTGCTTGTTGGCTGGACTTTTGGAAGAGCCAGAGGTGTTTCTAATTTTTTCTTGGAAAGAGTGCACCTCAGATGGAGACATAGGAGTCAAGACTATCCATGTACCATCCTTTTGAAACATGTAAGTGTTTCTGAACCCGTCATGTAATACTTTTCTATCAAATAACTAGGGTCTACCTAACAATAAGTGAAAGGGGCACATAGGAAGCACATCACAGATAATCTCATCATTGTATTTTTCTCTTATACTAATTGGCACCTTTGCCTGCTATGTAACATGTAGACTACCTCGGTTGTCCAACCAATGCAATTTATAAGGGTTAGGATGCGGGCTAGCAGCTAGTTGTAAGTTATCTACTAATGCAATAGATATGACATTCGTGCAACTATCACCATCAATGAAAAGCACACATAGGTTACCTCAAACCCAACAAAGTGTGTGAAACAGGTTCTCCCTCTATATGTCCCTAGCATCTGGAGATAAAGTCAAAACCCTGTGCAACACATTAATAGGTAAGTAATTTTCACCCTTTTTGTCCTCATGTGTCTTAATGTTCTGATCATTATAGTACTCCTACAAAGCCATGGATAAATCTGTAGGCTCGACAGCTTCTTCCTCATCATCTTCTTCGGTGCCCTCCATAACAATCATTATTCTTTTATTGGGACACTGTGCAGCCATATGTCTAAATCCCATGCATTTGAAACATTTAATTTAGCACATCTTCCCACTGGTTGACCTCGATATTGTCTGCCTAACATCAGATCCAACTACCTATTTGACTTTCCCAAAAACATTTTTCTCCTTTTCTATGCTAAGGATAACTCTGTCTACAGCCTAAGCGTGTTCGCCTACTCCTTTTAGTCCACTCAACTGACCATCAGCCCCCATGGGTTTAGTAGTAGTACTATGTCTGTTATTAGTGACCCGAAATGGATTAGATCACCTCTACCTTTCCACTTTCAAGGCTAACTATATAGTCGCATCAAGTGTACTATACCTTTGCAGCTCAATAATACAGGCTATTTTGTATTTCAACCCAGACACAAAACATGTTAGGGTTTGCTCAAGAGGTTCTACTGATCCACATCTGATCATTAACGTCTCAAACTCCTAGACATAGTCATCCACTATTTTTCCTCCCTGTCTCAATGTTTAGAGATGCATAAACAATTCCTACCTATAGTTCTCAGGAATGAACCTTTTTCTCAGAACCTGTTTCATGTCTCTCTAAGTGTGTATTTCAACCTCTCCATCCCTTTGCCTACTGATCACCAGATTCTTCCACCATAAGGCGGCATAACTTATGAACTCCACAGTTGTAAGACAAACCCTATTGTTATCATCAATCTCATAACACTCAAAATGGCCCTCATCCTTAACCTCCCAATCTAGGTAATCATCTGCTGAGCCTCTGCCATCAAACGAAGGCATCTGTAATTTCACATATTCTAATCCACTAGGTGACCTAAAATCCCTGTTCGGGTATAGATTAGCCCCAAAATTATCATCTCTCTTCTCCCTGAGAGCATGATGATCTCCTTCTACTCTCCTTCCCATATTTCCTCTTATTACTCCCTCCTTGTGAATGTTCTGAGGAGCTACTCTAGGTGGTGGTGCCTAAGGATTTGCCACTGGTGGTTGTGGCATCGTCATCCTATCTATTCTTGTTGCTAATGTAGCAACAATGGTGGTGAGGTCTTGAAGCTGTTCCTCTAAAGTTCTTCCACCTACAGTACGATGACCCTGTCTACCACCAACTTGGCTATTGGCCTCATTACCAATTCCCCACTATCATTCGATATAGTTGTGAAATTCATTTGTTGAATTACCAAGATAATTCAAAGCAATGTAGTATACTCCTTTCACTACAACCACACTTCAATTGCCACACAACAACCAAATAACCTACAAAAGTAAACACAAAACTCCACTTAACTTCACACACTTTAATGCTTGCTTTTGAAATTTAAATTTTAACCACTTTAACTCCCTTTCACTCATGGTACATATACATACTTCCACTCCATGTACAGCACCCTTCTCCCAAAAACAAACAACACAACATGTTGCAACACCCTTCACAACACAAATTCACTTTGCTATACACATACCTCAATTACAGTGCACTCTTCAAACACAACTTACACTTACACTTCACGTGTAGCACCCTTCTACAATCTACAAGACACTCACTTCACCACACAATCACGACACAACAAGTTCAAATGTTACTCTTAATGAAACTTCTCCACAAATGGTAAGAAGTAATTCAAAATTCAAATAGCATTCAATCAATACTATACAATAACTTTCTTCAAACTTAATGAATGTGTTTGAATTTCAAATAATTTCCTATTCTCTACGTAAGGCAAATATGGAAATGCAAATGACAATCCTTAATTTCCGAAACCACAAACAAGAATTCACTTCTCTTTTGCTTCAAGGAATGTACCTCCAATTCCGAAACAAGTACAAGGAAAACACACCTCCTAATTCCCTTTCTCTTCACGGCAAGTTCAAGAACAAAAGGACTACTACAAGATCTCCACTTCCACTTCAACAATCACAAATATAATGTAACAAAAAACAAAATAAAGTACTTTAATTCCACTTCAACAATTCAGATCAAGAAGTAAAATTCAAGAACCCTAAATTTCAATTGAAGTTCCCGCAATTCCCCTTCTCAAAACCTACTCGTTGATACAAAAAATTATGACGTGCCTAACCAATTGGATAGCAAACACATCAATTACAAGGCATGAATAACCAACTCCCTCAACAAAATGGCGTGTCAAAATCACTTCAAATTAGAATCCAATTCACGATTTTGAACACTAAATGGATGTAAGAACAAACAATTGTATAATCTTTAATGGAATAACACGCAAATGAACTAGAATTCAATCTCAAATTGAAATGATCAAATATGAAATATACAACCCTAATTCACGTGATAAATAAGTAACCAACAAATTGTACTTAGATACTACTCACTAAACACAATTTGTAAACAACAAGAGTAAGATTGATATGACTCACAATCCACTCAAGTTGATTTTCGCCACAATTTCACAAAGAAATTGATAAGAGATCTTTGTATGCAAAGGATGAACCCTCACGGCATAAAGTGTTTGTTTTTCTCAAAATGTCAAAAGCTCCCTAAAAACCCTAGTTAGTAAGTATTTATACTTGCTCTTATTAGGTTAAAAACACACCAAAAATTACAAAGATGCCACTAAGTAGCCGGTTTTCCAAAACACAAATTACAAATACAAAGTAAAATGCCCGATTCTTATATGCAACAATTACAAATACAAATGGTCTTCAAGTGGCCGGTTCTTCACTTCAATTGAACAATTTGTGGGCCGTTGGATGTGACTCCAAGAATATCTTGCAAGTTGATCCTTAGTGCATGTTATTTGGCCATCCTATAAAAACCAATGAATGTACATGCTAAAGTGCAAAATAAAAACACTATTAGATAAAATGTGGCCATATGTGGATTTTGGGCTCATGTATCCAAGTCAGGTTTCCCACTACTAGAACTACAGGGTTGATTCCCATCACATGACTATGTTGAGTTGAAACGCGTTTAGTATCCTTTTGATATTTATAGGAATACAATTCTAAAGTCAAACCATTTAAATCATGTATAGGTTTGGAAGAGTTGTGAAGCTAGAAAGGTATCAAACAAACAAAGTTTTGCAAAGTCAAGTACGTGTATACCATGTTTGTTGCTTGTGCTTGATAAGTTAGACTTTTGTATGTGGGTTTAATGATATTGTAAATGAACCAGATTGAGTATGTATGTGATTGTAAATTGTTGGGTCCAAGAAATCGAGTGTGGGTCGGTGTTCTTGGGGTAGTACCACGATGATCGATATGTGACGTTGCCCTTAGTGGAGTTATGTATTGAAAGGATCCGAGTCTTATGTGGAAGGTTGTGTTGTGAAATGTTGTGATGTGGAAAGTTGTGACATGTATTGTAAAAGTTGTAGTGTATAGATTCATGGACAATGGGGAGTATCCATTGTCATATATATATATATATTATTATGTATAGATGTGGAAGGTTGATGTGTGATAACTCATGGACTCATGGACAGTAGGGGGTACCCACTATCACATATATATTATTATTACGTATGGTAAGAGACTCATTGACAAAGAGGATTCCTTTGTCATATATATATTATTATTATGTATGGAAAGAGAATCATGGATAGAGGTTTACATTCGTCATATATATATATGTTTTTATTGTTTGTAGATGGATTGTAAAAGGATATTTAGGAATGTTATGTATGAAGATATTTATGTTGTAATTGTGTATTGGCTAAAGATTATGAAAGATAAAATAAAATTTTGAATAAATGTTATGGGGCATTTTGCATGTGTTACTATTTCTAGCATGGCATGCGTGTATATGTGTAGGTGTACATTGTATTGAGTGTTTGTTCACCTCTTGTGGGAAATTTTTTTAGTTACAAATGTTATTGGAGAGATCATAGGATATGTTGAAAACCTAGAGAGATTAGCTCAAGATCAGAAAAATGAAGATAATATAGAATACTTCTATTACGATGACTAGTAGATAAACTAAGGAAAGACATGTTAAATTTTTATTTAATCATTTTAGGAATTTTTATTGTAAGTGAATGTTAATCGCTTCCATTGTTTAAATTGAGAAGATTGTTAATGACTTATTGTTGAGGATGGGAAATTTCATTCATCTTTGTTATGCAGCAAACAATTTAAGATTATCATTAAAAGTATTTGAAGAATAGTAGTGATTGAACCTTTGCATGTTTTCAAGAAATGAGGACACGTGGCGAGCCGTAGAGTACTCGGGTTTTGGGGCATTACACAAATCCATGCAATTTCCCTTTTTTCTCTCTTGTGTATGTGCACAAGCGTATGTGTTTGATTTGGACTAGGCCCTTTTTTTATGTATAAAAGAAAATAAACTAACTTATCCGCTTTTTAACCTATCTCGGAAAGAATCATGTATTTAAAAAGGTTTTCAATATATCCAGACTAGAGAGGGACTAATGGAGGAATCTATTAACAAGAAGACTTCTTTTAACCATTGACCATTAGTACAATTCAATGAATATCGTTGATAACTTAACTCTATAAATACTCAAATTCTTCTCTTCATTTGACAATTTATAATTGAGAGAAACAATGTTGTGCCATTAGACTACCTCTACAAAAGACCAAATAGAGTGTGAAAAGCACACTACTTTTCTTCTATAATTATAGGATTGATGTTTTATAATTTTTCAACTAATCACTAAAGCGTTTGACTTTCCTAAAATTACCTATTCCTTCTTCTTGCCTTTCATTCTTAGTCATCTCTTACATGTCATGATACATCACTCCTTTGAGGCTGTGTGTAGAATGAGACTACATTGTATGCATGCGATCACTACATAAGGGATTTTTTTTAAGTGAATTTATTTAAATAAACAGAGTATAAGTGGGAATGAGTTGGCATTTAGGAGTTTTCTTTCAGCATATGAAAACATGTATTACTCATTCATTGACTCATAATACCAAATCATCAATGGAGTTAGCACTGGTATTAACACTTGTAGCAAAAAGTCTAATTAGGTATTGAAATAAGCAATTAAAAAAGTTTAGATGGTTAATTGAAGAATTGGTCAAAATTTAGGTATTAAATGCAATATTATCCATTTTTTTGTCTTCCTTTCTACATGTTTTTTCTCACTAACACCATTTTTCAATATAAGAAATGTCTAACATATTGAAATCATATTGGGTTATTTTTCTATTATGTTCATGAGTATTTTATCAATGTATCTTAACTAAATAAATAATTAAACTAATATTAAATTAGACATAAATAATAATAATAATAAAAAAGTATCATATTCTTGAGAACAAATATATGTGCTACTGAATTATTTTTAGCAAATGAATTTAGCTGTGCATCCTTGGCTAGTTTGTAGTAACAAGAATTATGGTAACTATCTTGGGATATTTATTAAGGTCCAAATATAAACTTATTAAACCTTTTAAGGTTAATTACACAACCTACGAACAAAAAATATATAAAACTAATTTATGAAATGACACAAAATTTTTATATTTAAAATATTAACAAGTTTGCTAAAACGAAGCAGTGGGAAGGGAAGAAAATAGGGTGGAAAACATCGAATTCTGCTGCTTGGATAGAAGGTGGAATTAGGAGGAATAGAAATTGGGAAGGGAAAAGTTCCTTCGGACCCCAAAAACTGGAGAGAAAGGGGAGGGATATGATATTAACAAATTTTACTCACATTCTATATCTTATATATACCCCTCCTTTTTTTTTTTTTTTTTTTTTTGTCATGAACATATTGGCAATCATACGTTATACTTTATTATTATTATTAGTATTTAATAATAATTAAGATTCTTTTCAATTTTTTTCATTCAATATTCGGATATATTAAAAACTTTCATTTTTCTAAAAATAATAATTAAGATTTTTTTCCTAAATTCTTTTCTTTTCGATGCATTACTATTACAAAAGAACTATCTTTATTTTCATATAATATAATGTATTTATATTTATGAAAAAAAAGAATAGATTTATTCAAAATATTATCATAATTACTATACTTTTAGTATATGTCCATAAATTATTTTGATCTTGGTGTAATTATTATTATTTAATTTAAATTATTAGTTTTATATGATAATTAGTGATAACACTATATTTTGACATGATAAAGTATTATATTATTTAGAAGAGTTACAATTCTTAAAATATATATATATATATATATAAAATATAAATGTGTGATGCTATAATATATAATATAAAGATTACAACTTTTGGTATTTTTTATTAGAGGGCAAATCTCTTGAATAGTAATGAAATTATATGAGTGACAAATAAAATGATAAAATATTTTTGAAATTATGTATTATATGATATACATATATGCTTATGAGATGTAAAGGAAAATTTTATAATATATTATCTTATATTATAATACATAATGTTGATTAATAATTTTTTATGAAAGCTGTGAATGCTTTATTATGAGTGAATTTTATATATTGTACTTTGAAATAATATTTTTTTATTACACTATATAATTACTTTTAAATAAATATATGTCTAATCAAATCTCCATGCAACCATAAAATCAAAATAATTGCTTCTATTGACTAATCATAAAAAACGAGAGAGAGAGGGTGAGGGATGGAAATTAAATTAAAAAGAAGAGGCAGGAGCATGTATATCGCCACCTGGGTCATCCAAATTCCCTCCACCAAAGTTCCAGAACCTTCTCAAGGAACAAGCACCTATTCCATCCACTGTTTTTTCCTGTAAAATTTTCATCACATCTAGAACCTTCCACGTTCATTTCATTAATCATTGCATACTTTAATTAACCACATATAAGCTCTTAACACCATTTCTATTTATCAATATTAAGTGACCACATCATCACTTCACCATTATATGCTGATACTCTTTTTTTTTTTACTTCAAAAAGATTTTAAAGAAAACTAACCCGATGTGAATGTATACGATTAAAAAGTTATAAAAAAAAAATGGTTTTATATATTTAACTGTAATATTTGCATATTTTGTAACTTAAAAGACAACTATTAATAAATGAAACACGCTAATAATATAATATAAAAATTATTATTTGAATTTCAATTGTGTTTTTTTTTACAGAGCTTATTACTTTATCTCTTATTTTTTTATATATTTATATTTTTTCGAGCTTATAATAAAAAACGAGAATTATAAAATTTAATAAATAAAGATTTTGGGTTTAGTAATTTTAAACATGGATGCAAAAATGAAAAATCATTTTCTCAATATTAATATATAAAAAGATTTTAAAATGAAAAATCAATTTCCCATCACAATCTCTTCTCGGGGCCTAAAAGATTTTAAAAGAACAAAAAGGGGTATCTTAGTACTTCAAATGCATAAAGGAGATTTCCTTGTGTTGTGTGTTTGTGTCTTCCTAGTTTTACACCAGGTGGCTCGTAATCCTACCTTTTTCTGGTTCACCTTTCTGCTTATTCTCCTCCATTTTCGTTTCTTCGAAGATTCGATTTTCGAATTCGACCCATTAAATTTCAACTTCGTTTCGCTGCTCTATTCATAAATTCCCAGCCCTTCGTGTCGACTATATTCCAACTCTAGCTCTACCACTCCATCAGCACTAGCAGTCTCAAGTCGTCCTTCCACATTCTTAACATTTCCATCTCTCATTTTTTGAATGCACCAATCGTCCTAGCATATAAATTCTAGTAAATTTTCCGATCCCGATCACTCTCGATCGATCGTGAAGTTGTCGGGTAAAATCGTATAATTTTTCTTATTCTTGTGTCACATAGTTTACAATTTGTGTGCCCGAGGATGATCGTTGACATTGATTAGAGGTTTCGAGTTGTGGTATCAGCTGGAAGGTAAAGGCGATTAGCACTGGATGGATGGTATGTATCCAATCAGGGAAGAGCATCCAGTAACGAGTTCATCAGGACCGCCACAGTCGCCACTGCCAATGGAAGGTCTGCATGAGACAGGACCGCCGCCATTTCTGACCAAGACATATGAAATGGTGGATGACCCAAGAAGCAATCATGTGGTTTCATGGAGCAGAGAAGGGAATAGCTTTGTTGTGTGGGATCCACATGCATTCTCTACTTATCTTCTGCCCAGGAGCTTCAAGCATAACAACTTTTCCAGTTTCGTTAGGCAGCTCAATACTTATGTGAGTCTCCTCTTGTTCTTCTTCCCGGTGTCATTTTTTTTTTCCGTCCAATCGTTTTGTTGCTCCTGTGATTGTCTTCTTGCATCATATGATTTTGCAATTTCTTGGTGATCGGATGATATATCGTAGCGAAATTGATTGTGTTAAATTTGGAAATTCAGTTTTTATCTTTCCGTTCTTGATGCTTTATGAAGGATTTGTCTTGTTTAGCTCAGCGTAGTTGAATTAAGTATGGGGACTAAGGATGTATGAGCAGCTCTGCAAAAGCGTGTTTTTGTTTGAAAAAGGCATCCAGCAAGTTGAACGGGTAGGAGCTCCCAATGCGGTATCTATGAAAGATGGCTGAGGATGACAGCAATTGTAATTGTTCCCTCCAGTCAAAAGCAACTCTATGCTTTAACTAATTGAATGGAATTCAATAGCCAATGGTTACTCCATTAAGAAATTCTAGTTGATACCTAACTGTTGGATATAAACATCGTACTGTGGTCCTTAGAGATGAACGCAGAATGTTATTTTAATTTAAGTACTTTGTTAATTTTACTTGTATATATATTGTGGAATCGAACCAACATGATTATTTGCCCATGCATAATGGCAAAAAATGGTTGACATTCTTATGAGAAAATGACTTGTGGAATGAAAAAGGAGCTCAGTTAGATCTCCTTTGACATCAAGGGTCATGATGTTTGTGTATAATGCTAACAGTAAATGTTGAACTTTAATCTGTTCTTACTATGTGAATTCAACATGCATATGAATTTACAACTCTGCTATACTAGTAAAATGGAATAAAGTCACTGGCCACCCCGTTGAAACCTCCTTGTTCTGTTTTTCTCCTTTCACTTGTGGCTCTTTCAGAATTGGATCCATTCATTGATGGTGCCATAGATTTCAACTGAATCATCATTCGTGAGATTGTTTCTCTGGGATCTTCAAGTGCAGAAGTGATATTTTCCTCTACCACTCAGAAGCTAAGACATTTTTCCTTTTTGAGTATATATCCGATTATCACTGATGCTTAAGGCAGACTATTGCGACCGGACTTCCTTGGTCATCATATTTATTTGTAACTTACAGATTGCTGATCCTCTTGCAGGGATTTAGAAAGGTAGATCCCGACAGATGGGAATTTGCAAATGAAGAGTTTTTGAGAGGACAGAAACATCTTCTCAAGAATATTAAAAGAAGACGGGCTTCTTCCCAGTCCACTTCTTCACAGCAAGCTCTAGGACCCTGCATCGAGGTAGGACAATTTGGGTTGGAAGAAGAAGTCGACTGTTTGAGGCGTGACAAGCAGGTCCTGATGATGGAACTGGTAAAACTTCGACAGCAGCAGCAGAATACTAAAGCCTATGTTCAAGGCATGGAGCAGAGGCTTGAAGCAACTGAGACCAAGCAACGACAAATGATGAATTTCCTGGCCAGAGCAATGCAAAATCCAACATTTATTCAGCAGTTAATACAACAGAGGGACAAAAGGATGGAGCTTGAAGAAGTAATAACTAAGAAAAGGAGAAGGACAATTGAGCAAGGGACAGGAGATGGAGAGTCAAGCAGAACGATCAAAGCCGAGCCTCTTGAATATGGTGAGACTGGGAGCGAGGTCTCAGAGCTCCAAGCACTAGCTCTAGAAATGCAAGGATTAAGCAGGGCAAGGAGAGAGCCAGAGGATGGACAGGAAGAGGTGGGAAGTTCAGACAAAGAGCTAGATGAAGGCTTTTGGGAAGAGTTGCTAAATCAGCACTTCCAAGGAGACGTGGAGATGGCTGAAACTGCTGCTATAGGAGGAGTTGATGTAAATGGAAATGATGATGATTCTTTGCCTATAAACTTCAGTTTCTCAGGTTCGAGCACCAAGCAATAAAACACTAGGTTTCGCGTGCTCTTCACATATTTAGATTACATTCTTGCTCATGGTAGAATTGATGATGTCCTTTACATTCACCTCACGCAGTGGCGGACATCCTCCGACAAATAATTATCCCATATACTATTATTATTTAAGACAGTTTGTAGTTCCAATTCCTCCATCATTTTAACTATTTTCTTATGCTAAAAACAAAACGTCTCAACGTTTTATGCATTCCAAGAGAGGGCTTCAAGTCAACAGTCAAATTTTACAAACACCACATGGTTTGGAAAGTGTTCCACCGGGTAAGACTAGTCTTTTCAAAGTTATTACTGATGTTGTTTTGAGTCATGGCAGCCTTGGTTGTGTTTTTGCCTAGACTGAGTGACTACTGTCAACACATGGACAGTTTCGTTGGACCTACGGAATTTTTCAGTAAGTCATGTTAGGTAAATCCCACTATATCCGATTCGATGAAGTTCAACCTTTTATAGTTACCAAGTTTCATTTAATATGATTGATTGATTATTAATGAAAACATAATGAATAATAAAGATGGGAATCGTAACATTCCATTTTTTGATCTTCTACTTTGATTTTCCTCAAGAATTAAGAGCTAACATAATCATATTTATTTGTTTGTCTTTCCTCATCAAAACACTTGAAAATAAGACATTTCAATAACTGATAAATATAATTCGTCTAAGACTCATTTCAATGACCAGTGAAATCGTTAGAAGGTTTATTTAAAAGATAATACTTAAGCGTATGTTGTTGGCGGATAATATCGTTTTGGCGGACGAAACATAAGATTAATAGTGGGTGAGAGAGAAGATATTTTCCAACAGGTAGGGCGAAAGCATAGTATATGGAGTTCAGATTTATTGGCACGAAGGGTACGAGAAATCCTCTCACAAAATAGGGAGCAATATTTGTCTTAAGTGAGGTTTTAAGTTTTTGTTATATACCTATATTGGCTTAAGGTTCCATGTCCCATTTTCTTTTAATCCAACCACGGAATAGGAAAGTGCCTAGAACCAATCAAGATAAATTAGGAAAGTAGTTTGGACGTCAGGTCCTAAGTGAGTATTTCCTATTATTATTAGGATGTTTTCAGAAAAGATTTACTTATCTAAAATAGGATGTCTCTCCAAAAGGAAGTCCCTCCATCTAAGTAAGATCATATGATATTTCTTCATACATTTCAACTGCCTTACCCTTATGTTGCTTCTCTAACTTGAGCATCAAAGTCAAAGCGCCGACGATACTTTTGGCATTTTGATAGCTTACATTTGCTTATCTTGCAGGTTAGATTTCACTAAGCCCAAGAGCATGATCCAACCTAAGATCATGTCCAGGCAATAAGAGCAATCAATAATTGGTGCTCATCGTGTCAAGGCCAACTACAACTACGGCTGGCACAAGATCAAGAAGAAGCTCTAGCAAGAATATCCTCGATGATGACAATCCATTGACTACTACAAACAACCACTCTATAGTGCTTGCGGTCTCACTTCTTATGCAATAGGGAGATGAAGACAAGATTGTAAGACTTGGGAGGCAACTTGCTAACTTGTTGGTTCAAAAACTGTTGCCTAAGAGACTAGGTTAATGAAATTAATGACCGCTCCCAACAACGCACTCATGCATAAAGTGAGTAGTAGGGGCAATAGTGTTTCACAACACCATGGGAACACACCGCCAAATCCATATCGAGCCCCCTAACCTAAGGGGCAACTAGAACGACAATAGAAATGATAATTCCAAAGCACAATCCATAAGATCTTTGGCTGATCAGTCTATAGATGATATAAACAATATGATTAAATGCCTCAATGAGTTTAAAGATACAAAGAACAACTGACCTAATGGAAATCCGGAATGAACAACTTTCGACACATATCTGAATTCCACAGTTGGAGTTTTACGACGGAACAACTGACTTAATGGAGCATTTGAGCTATTATATAGTTCAGATAACCCTCCTTGGCATCTTTAACACAATAGCATGCAAGGCCTTTCCAAGAACGTTGAAGAAGGCAGCATTAACATGGTTCCAAGGCTTGAAGCCAAATTCTATTTCTAGTTTTTGCAAGCTCGCCATGCAGTTTTATCAACACTTTTTTATGAGTAAGATACCTAAATGAGATTCCTCAACTCTCAACCTTGTTCAACAAAAGTAAGGTGAGACATTGAGGGACTATATCTTTAGGTTTAATAAGGTCATGCTTAATATTCCTCACATTGACTTAAGTGTGGTGCTCCATGTAGCAATCAATGGAGTAAGGGGCCGATCTCAGTTCTTTTTCTTCCTTACCTTGCGTAAACCAAAGAATTTCATAGAGTTTCAACAAAGGGCTACTAATTACATCGCTTAGGAAGATACCATATTAGCTAGAAGATAGGCTAAGTGGGAATTCTCCGATAAGAAGAAGAATGGCAAGGATTGACCCTCTGCAAAAACAGGCTTGGTCCTACCTTAGATAGTAATGGGTCCGCTCGAAATGGTAATGGTGGCAAAAAATGCGCCATCCCTTTCTGTGAGTAGCACACCTAATACAACAAGCCCCGCACAAACATTTTTATGGAGATATGAGACCAAAATATCATCACCTATGATGAAAATTTTTCCGGTGACCTAGATGGATATAGAAATTAATTTGGATGTTGATCTAAATCACACATATTTACTCTTATTTCTCTTTATCTAATAAATATTTGAATGATAATCTTATAGATACAATGGTAGTTCTTCACAAGATACCAAATGACTCATTTTTTTATCACCTAAGGACATCATCGGATTTTCATCCATTGGCTCGCTGTCTTTTGAGGATTCTTATTATTTTGTATTTATAATTATTTCTTTGGACTATTTATGTGTAAGCTTTTGGGACACTTTTATTTGATTGTAATTGTGTTTTTAGGATCGACCACCCTAAAGTGGCATAGTTGTAATTTTGTGGACATTTTAACCCTAAAAGGAGCAAGCATAAATGCTTGCTTAAGTAAGGTTTTGAGGGAGCTTAGAAAATTTTTAGAACATACATTTCACGTGTGAGGGTTAAGGTTTTCCTAAATCCAAATTGCTCTTATTAATTTCAATCCAAAAATTGAGATTGTAGCGAGTGACTTCAAAGTGAAATGTGAGTAATATCAATTCTCTTTGTTGTAATTTTCCTTTTCATCACTAGTGAGTTATATCTAAGGCTGATTAGGATTGTTCTTGGTCAGATTTTCATTTCATTTGTAATCACTTTATCATGTTATAAGATTGATTGGTTTTGACATTAGTTCTAACCAATAATTTTGCCATCTTTTGAACCGTAAATTGGCCTTATTGGGAAGGAGGATCATGGCTTAGTTCTTGTTGTTGCGTTTAGTAATCTCGTGGGATTTTTCAGTATGTTAGTGATTTCAATTGAGGAATTTATCATTGTGATTTTACTATCTTGAAATAAAAAATTTGGATTATCTTGTAATAATTAGGGTTCACGTAAAAATTTGTTCCAATTTTGAACTAGTTTTGATCTTGTGTTTTGGAGTTGTTCAATTGGTTCATTTGCATGTGCTTAATCTTGGTTTTAGGCACATCACCTTTTGGTATCAGAGCTTGAGGTTATAGGAAGGGGTTAGATGCAATTTGAATTCGGAAATTAGGGGTTTGTTGAGTAGCACCTTGATCTGAAAATTGTTGGTGTGAACTTGAATTTTTTTTTTTTTTTGTTGTGTTGTTGAATTGTTATCTTGTTGATCAATGGTTGAACACTTGGAGATTTGAACACTCTTGGATTTGTTGATTGTTAGCCGTGAAGGTATAGTGTATGGGAAGTAAACCGTGAAGGAGTAAGAGTGGTGTTCAATTGGTGAAGTGGATTTACGTTATGTATTTTTCGAAATATTGGAGGAGTAGCACTTGTGTTTTCAGATTTGAAATTTCAGAATTGAAGTGTGAATTAAGAAGCCAATTTGAAATTTCAAAACACATATTAAGTCATTGTTTAATTATGTGTCATTTGAATTTGAAATAGCTTCTTACCATTTGTGGAATCTTGCACTACTTGAACTCCTTTTTGAATTTGAAAGTGAGCTGCCTTATTTTGCATTGAAGTTGCGGTTTTTGTTATAGTTTGTGGAAGTGGGAAGTGTACCGTGGCTTAAGGAGGATTGTATATAGTGTTGTATTTTTTTTTTTTGAAACTTAGTGAAGGGTGTGTACATTTGGTGTTGGTTGTTGTAGGTGTTCTCAAGCTATTTGTTGTTGGTGGCGTGAAACATTGTGAACCATGACCATAAAGGGAATTTATGTGGCGGTGAATGGTGTGTTGTGTATGTGTTTCCTTACTGCCAATTGTGTATTTAAGTAGAGAGAAGCCAAGGCAAGAAAAAGGAAAGTGAGTAGTAGAATTTGAAATTCAAACAAGTTATTAAAGTGTGAATGTAATTGAACTAACTACTTAAACACTTGTAGCTGAATTTAACTCTATCTACTTGAAAGTAGTTGTGTGTACTTCATTTATTGAGCTTTACTTGGAGTATTGAATTATTTCTTTGTGCCTTAAAGCTTTTGCAACATGGGTTATTATATTATTGTGGTTATTAAACGTGTAGGTTAGTGTTGTTGAAGGAGTGTACTGTAATTTGTGGGATTACTTCATTAAATCAAAAACATGTCCAACGACAGTGTGAATGAGGGAATTGGCAATAAGGCTAATAGCCAGGTTGGTGGAGTTCAGGGTCATAACACTGTAGGTAGGAGGGCTTTGGAAGAATAGCTTCAAGATCTTACTACCGTTGTTGCTACTTTGGTAACCAGGATTGACAGGATGACATTTCCATAACCACCAGTGGTAAACCCTCAGGCGCCACTTCGAGTAACTCCATAGAACCTCTAAAGAGAAGGAATAGTGGGAGGAGGAAATCTAGGTAGAAGGATAGAGGGAGATCATCACCCCTACAGCGAAGAGAGGGACGATAACTTTTGGGCTAATCCTTATCCAAATAGGGATTTCAGGCTACCCCGGGGATTAGAATATGTGAAGCTGCAGATGCCTTCTTTTGATGGCAGGGGTTTAGTTGATGATTATCTAGACTGGGAGGACAAAGTTGAGGGTCTCTTTGAATGTTATGAGATCGATGATAACACCCGAGTCCAACTGGCTACTGTTAAGTTTACAAGGTATGCTGCCTTATGGTGGAAAAATCCGATTATCAGTAGACGCAGGGATGGGAAAGTTGAGATACAAACATGGAGGGATATGAAGAGGGTTTTGAGGAAAAGATTTATTCCTGAGCACTACAAGCAAGAACTGTTCATGCATCTTTAGACATTAAGGCAGGGAGGCAAGGCGGTTGATGATTATGTGCAGGAGTTTGAAACCCTCATGATTAGATGCGGGTCAATTAAGCCTCTAGAGCAAACCCTAGCACACTTCGTCTCAGGGTTGAAATATGAGATAGTGTGTGTTGTCGAGCTATAGAGATATAGTACACTTGATGAGGCTATTCAGTTGGCCTTGAAAGTGGAGAGGTAGAGGTGATCCAATTTATTTAGGGTTCCGAGTAGTAGACCCAGTATTACTACTAGGGCCATGGGAGCTGATGGTCAATCAAGAGGACCAAAGGTAGTAGGTGATACAATGAGAATAGTGGATGGAGCTACCCCCAGCATAAATAGGGAAAACATACCCTTTAAGAAGGGTAAAGAGGTAATAGCACCAGACGTGAGGCAGATTGTTCCAGGATCTAATAGTGGGAAAGTACGCCAAATCAAATGCTTTAAATGCATGAGATTTAGGCATATGGCAGCATAGTGTCCTAATAAGAGGGTTATGATTGTTATAGAGGGTGCTGGAGAGGATGTTGAGGATAAAAAGGAACAGGTTGAGCTTACAGATTTGTCTATAGCACTGCAGGAATACTATGATGATCGGACTGCAGAAACACATGAGGAGGGTACAGGTGAATAGTATTTACTCATTAATGTGTTGTGCAGGACTCTAACTTTATCTCCTAATGCTAGGGACAAATAGAGGGAGAACATATTCCACATTTCTTACAGGATCAGAGGTAACCTTTGTGTACTCATCATAGATAGTGGTAGTTGCACGAATGTTATATCTACTGCACTAGTAGACAAATTACAATTATCTACTAGTCCATATCCTAGCCCTTATAACTTGCGTTGGTTAGATAATCAGGGTAGTATGCATGTTACACTAAGGGCAAAGGTGCCTATGAGTGTTGGGCAGAAGTATTACGATGAGATTTTGTGTGATGTGATTCCTATGTGTGCATTCCACTTACTATTGGGTAAGCCCTGGATGTTTGATTGGAAGGTGTTACATGATGGTTTTAGAAACACCTACATGTTTAGTATGGGAGGGTCTCAAATAGTACTCTTACCAATGTCTCCATTTGAGGTACATAAATTTCAGGAGTAGATTAGGACTACTTCAGTTTCATCTAGTAATCAGGAGAACAAGCCAACATAGATGTCTAGGTTTAGTCCCGTAAATGACCTTCTAGATTTGAGGGCAAATCTTTCAGAAGTCGAAGAGATGATGAGAATTTTCCGGCGACCTAGATGGATACATAACAAAATTTGGATGAAGATCTAAATCACTCATATTTACTCTTATTTCTCTTTATCTAATAAATATTTGAATGATAATTCAAATCTTGGCTTTAGGCACATCAACTTAGCTTAATAAGATGAGGAATAACCCAACTTAAATAAATTCTAACAAATATTATGACTTTTATAGAGATAGAGGCTACACCACTAAAAATTGCACACAGTTGAAGAATGCCCTTGAAGACCTAATCCGATGAGGTTATTGATGGGAATACATCATAGAGTATGATAAACCCCCAAAGTGAGCAAGAAGGGAGGAAAGGGAAGAAATGGAAGAAGAACAACAAGCCTGCCTCATATGGGGCACCATAAACATGATTATCAGAGGACTGGTTGTAGGAAGACAATTTATCACATAGTATAAGGCGTATGCCTAATCTAGAAGCTATTAAAACATACACAGCACTTAGGCAAAGTGTCCTAAAGTAAATACTATGATTACTTTTTCCAACGATGACCTTGAAGACATAATGTTTCCTTACGACAATACCCTTATGATCTCAGCTTGAATGACATATTTTGACGTTTCCAAAATCTTGATTAGCAATGATAGCTCTACGGACATCATATATAATAAAGCTTTCAACTAGATGAGGGGACCAAAGTGATAAGAATCAAAATACTATGACTTTTATAGAGATAGAGGCTACACCACTAAAAATTGCACACAGTTAAAGAATGCCCTTGAAGACCTTATCTGATGAGGTTATTTATGGGAATACATCATAGAGTATGATAAACCCCTAAAGTGAGCAAGAAGGGAGGAAAGGGAAGAAATGGAAGAAGAACAACAAGCCTGCCTCATATAGGGCACCATAAACATGATTATCGAAGGACTGGTCGTAGGAAGACAATTTATCACACAGTGTAAGGCGTATGCCGAATCTAGAAGCTATTAAAACATACACAGCAGTTAGGCGAAGTGTCCTAAAGTAAATACTATGATTACTTTTTCCAACGATGACCTTGAAGACATAATGTTTCCTCACGACAATACCCTTATGATCTAAGCTTGAATGACATATTTTGACGTTTCCAAAATCTTGATTAGCAATGACAGCTCTACGGACATCATATATAATAAAGATTTCAACTAGATGAGGGGACCAAAGTGATAAGAATCAAAATACTATGACTTTTATAAAGATAGAGGCTACACCACTAAAAATTGCACATAGTTAAAGAATGCCCTTGAAGACCTTATCCGATGAGGTTATTGATGGGAATACATCATAGAGTATGATAAGCCCCCAAAGTGAGCAAGAAGGTAGGAAAGGGAAGAAATGGAAGAAGAACAACAAGCCTGCCTCATATGGGGCACCATAAACATGATTATCGGAGGACTGGTCGTAGGAAGACAGTTTATCACACAGTGTAAGGCGTTGATGGGTGTCGAATCCAACAAAAATAAAACCTACTCCTAGACAATTATATGATTTGCATATAGTGGTGAGTAGGGTCGAATCCATAGGGATTGGTTAAAGATATTTCTATTCAAAGGCCATAAAGAGAAAGAAAACGAGGGGGGGTTTTGTTTGTGAAACAAAATAAAGTCGAAACAAGATAATAGAATCGTATATTGATAAAAGCCTAGCCAAAGGAATCAAGATAGTTTAATTCTAGGAATTGATCATCGATGCAAATGTTTTCTATTCTTATTCCTAGATAAACTGGTTATGGTTATTAACAAGCTCTAACAACCTATCTCTTCGTACTTCCTCGATAATCAAGAGAAGCTCTTTGATTATTTCTCTTATCGATTAGACAACCTTAGACAAGCGCTTAGGATTTAATCTACCAATAGCATTAAAAAAACTAGAGAGACCACAAATTCATGCCAGTAGATTATAAGATAACCTATTTAAATATGATCATACACCTCCATAACGTGAATTCGATCATCTATTTTATAACCAAACATGTTATTGTGTCACTAAGACTAGAATAATCAAACAATTACGGATTTAACGTGCTAGTTGACAATATATTAACTTGCTAATTGAGTAGAAGAGCTCTAATTCATACCAATCAACAAAGATAATAATGACAAAACGTTCAGAAGATATATGAATATCCAAAAACAAAGAGTAGAATAAATACAAGTCAATTAGACCTCACAATTCGTGGAGAATTAAACATCTATGACCCTTTGGCTAGAAAAGCAGCTTAGCTACTCATGTTCATCAACAAAACGAAAATAAAAAGTAGAAACATGATGAACCCGGTTGCCTGCTCTGCCTCCAAGATGATCCAAGGTTCTTCAAGATCCCAGAAAACCCCTAACCCTTTAGGGTTAGTTCTATTTATATTGTTAGAGGGATGGCATGTGATCTTTTGCTAGCAAGATACGAAAATGTCTTTCCTTTTTCAAGTAGATTTCGAGAAGTGAATATTCGTCTGCCTGGTACGCCCTACACCACGGCTAGATTTCCAACCGTGCCTTCCTCCGTGCATAATCAACAAGTCTTCATCCTTGTCCAGTGTATTCCACGGCCTACACCACGGTTAGATTTCCAACCGTGCCTTCCTCTGTCAAAGTTCCACAATTTCTTCTCCTTGGCACGTCTAGCTTCCACCACGGCTTCAAGCACGGTTTCTCCTACGGCCAGATCATGAGCCGTGTCTCTCTCTGTTGAAAGTCCACATTTCCGCCTTCTTGTCCAGTGTGTAACACGGTTTGCACCATGGCCGTGCCTCAAACCGTGCTTCCCCCTAGGTAAATACACGGCCGTGTACTTCAACCGTGTATCTTCCCGTTGATTCAAAACCGAGTATACGGCCGTGTACTTAAATTACACGCCCATGTACTTCCCTCCGGCGGTGTAAATCCTTGTCTTTGAACCAAGTTGTAGATGACTTCTCTAATTTACTTGAATTGGCACCCTTGACTCCATTTAACCTGATTTATCACCATAATAGAATTAAGTACCATTTCCTTATGATTTCTATAAAATCAATAATAATTTAACACAATTTATACTATAAAGATTGAGTATAAATGGCTCTATCAAATTCCCCCACACTTAAACTCTTGCTTGTCCTCAAGCAATTGCATCAAATCAATTGAAAAATCTGTCATAGATTATACAAACTTTCTTTTCATCATTCTAAGCATCTATTCATTTGTAATTCATGACTTGTAGTTTTAATGTCTATTACTTCAACCAAACTGGTTTCCTGTGATCAAATTACCATGGACAAAATTTAATAGCTAATCTAAACAAAACAAACTTTAATCCTCATGTTTAGCAAAAGAATTTTTTTTTCCAAAAGTAAATTCTTAATTCACTAAGGAAAAACACCCAATTAAACTTCATTGGATATTAGCAAGTATATAATCCTTACAACATAAAGTAAAAGCATATGGTATCAGCTCTTTGCTAGATATTCTCCCTTTTATATGTCTTGTTTTATTCAATGAATGTTTACATTCATGTTTTTTTTTTTTGATTTATTCAAGCATCTATTTTGACGGGTTTTTGCCCGCTTCTTTTCATGAACTTTCGCCTTTTCGCCCTTATCGTTATAGTGAGTTCATTGAGTCGGCAACATCCCGAGCTCATCACTCAAGTGATCGGGTTTTGAGATACCCCTACGGACTCTTCCTCACTCTAACATTCAAGTTTGAATACTCTTAACTCAATTACTTGAATCATTAGAGTAATGGCTATGCTTGATTTATTTATTTTTTTATTTTTATTTTTTTCAAAGAGTATATAGTAGCTAATATAACCTAGAAGTAAACTTATTTATTTTTCACTTAAGGACTCGACCTACTCTTAGACTTCCAATTCTAAAGCTAAATACAAGGTAAATTTGTTTCTTAAAGATTTCACTACTTAATTTTAACCAAGTATTCTAATCACAGCAGTGGGTGAGTAAAGCATTTGAACAAGTCAATTTCACATTTTGTAGATGCTTATTACAACATTTAGTACAATCTCTAGATTTCATGATAATGTTGAAAAAAAATTTGCTTAAAATTGCTTAAGGACAAACATTCAAAGTATGGATCAATTCTCTATTCTCTATATTTTATTATCCTCTCCCCCACACTTAGCTTGAACAGTGTCCTCACTGTTTCTAATTCAGCACAATTGAAGAGGAATTAACAACTCAAGGAACATTAGAGAATAAGAGAAAGGAATTACTAGTACTTCCCTGGTATTGGAGTTCTCCCCTTAAGCTCTGGAAAGTGTCATATGATGATATGTATCCTTGCTGCAGCTGATCCAAAAGATATCAAAATAACACTAAAATCAAAACAAAACTAAAATAAAACAAAACTAAAGCAAAACAAAACTAATTTTTTTTTTTGACATAGGTTGCCTCCCATGAAGCGCTTTTCTTTAACGTCTTTGGCTAGATGTTCGGATAAGGATTTTGATTCCAGCTTTGGTGCCTGTGGTGATGGGTTAATAACATCCACAACAAAAACAGTGGAGATATCGCTAGGATGTTTCATGGCATCATAAATGTTAAATTTAATCACTTCACCATGAAATTCCATAGTGAGGGTGCCATCATTTACATCAATTTTTGTTTTAGAAGTCTTAAGGAATGGTCGCCCTAATAATATCAGTGATGAAGTATGAGAATCACTATCGTCCATGTCAAGCACATAAAAATCAGCAGGAAAAACCAACCCATTGACTTGAACTAAAACATCCTCTAGAACTCCCTTAGGATAAACATTGGACCTGTCAGCAAGTTGAACAATAACACCTGTTTCCTTCACAGGACCAACATTTAAACGTTGATAAACAGACAAAGGCATGACATTGATAGAAGCTCCTAAATCACACATGGCTTTAGCGATTCCAAGATTACCTATTTTGCAAGGAATGGTAAACATACCTGGATCCTTACATTTAGAAGGAAGCTTCTTCTGAATAATAGCTGAAACATTTTCACTCACACGAATCTTTTCATTGCCTTTTAGCTTCCTTTTGTTAGTGCACAAGTCTTTGAGAAATCTAGCATAGCGCGGTATTTGCTTAATTGCATCAAGCAAAGGAATATTTACCTCGACTTTGCGAAAAGTTTCCAGAATCTCTTTTTCTGCCGCTTCATTCTTGGATTTTGCCAATTTGGAGGGGAAAGGAGGTGGTATCAATGAGACCTTTGATGGCTCAACTAGAGACTTGCTAATCTGGTTGTCCTGCTGGTTCGGCGTTGAAATTTCTTTCTTAGTCTCTTCCCTAAGAGTAGATGGGTGTCCTTTCTTATTTGATCCCTGCAATTCAGTTCCACTTCTCAAGGTAATTGCGTTAACGCTTTGCTTTAGGTTTGTAATAGTTTGAGAAGGTAACTTACCTTGAGTTTCTAATCTGTTTACAGCAGAAGCAAGTTGGCTTACCTGATTCTCCAAGTTTTGAATGCTTTGCTTTGTTTCCTCTTGAAATTGTTTGGTATTAACAGCGAGAGACTTAACAATATCCTCAAGAGACATACCTGAAGTGGAAGGAGCTTGGGGTACTTGGTGTGATGGCTTAGGCTAGAATTGTTGGAAATGTTGAGAGTTATTGCCATATCGGAAGTTAGGATGATCCCTCCATCCAGGATTGTAAGTATTCGAGTAGGGGTCATACTTCCTTTGTGGTTGTCCTGGGAATCCTCCTACAGCATTGGCGTGTTCATGATTGTCATCTTGTAATGTGGGGCACATGTCGGTAGGATGATTAGGAGCAGCATAAATTCCACAAGCCTTCACCTGTTGGGTATTTCCAAGAGCTATCTGCTGCACAAGGGAGGTTAGGTTAGAAATTTGATGTTCAAGGTTAGACACACTTACCTCATTTACCTTCCTTAAAGATGTATCATGCCTATACCCAAATTGTTGCGAGTTGGCAGCCATAATGGAGATCAATTCCCTAGCTTGACCAGGGGTTTTGTTTACTATGGCGCCTCCACTTGCAGCATCCATCATCTTTCTTTCCATCGGAAGCAAGCCTTCATAGAAGTATTGGATGAGAAGTTGTTCAGATATCCCATATTGTGAACAGCTTGCACACAGTTGCTTGAACCTCTCCCAATACTCATGAAGAGTCTCGGTGTCCCTCTGTTTGATACCACAAATTTCTCTTCTTATACCAGCGGCTCTGGATGTGGGGAAGAATTTGTCCAAGAAGAGTCTCACCATATCTGTCCAAGTGGTTATAGAACCTGGAGGCAAATAAAATAACCAATCTTTAGCTTTAGTACTTAAAGAAAATGGAAAAGCACGTAGCTTGATTTGATCGTCGGTTATTCCTTGCGGCCTCATACTAGAACACACTACATGAAACTCTTTCAAATGCTTGTGAGGATCTTCATTCTCAAGACCATGAAAGGTGGGTAGCAGATGTATCAACCCAGATTTTAACTCGAATTCAACAGCTAGTTCGGGGTAGTGAATACAAAGTGGTTGTTGATTCACATCCGGTGCAGCCAATTCCCTTAATGTTCACTCGGGATTTGCCATATCGTCTTCTTTTTCAGAATCAAAGGATGAGTTAGACAAATCCGATGCTAACTTCAGTCTAGTGGATGATCTAGCTTCTTGTCGCAGCCTCTTTAGAGTCTTCTCAATCACCGGATTATAAGTTAATTCATATGTCTGAGAAGAACGAGTCATACAAGAATAGAAATAAATTTGACTCCAATCCCCGGCAACGGTGCCAAAATTTGATGGGTGTCGAATCCAACAAAAATAAAACCTACTCCTAGACAATTATATGATTTGCATAGAGTGGTGAGTAGGGTCGAATCCACAGGGATTGGTTAAAGATATTTCTATTCAAAGGCCATAAAGAGGAAAAGAAAACGAGGGGGGGTTTTGTTTGTGAAACAAAATAAAGTCAAAACAAGATAATAGAATCGTATATTGATAAAAGCCTAGCCAAAGGAATCAAGATAGTTTAATTCTAGGAATTGATCATCGATGCAAATGTTTTCTATTTTTATTCCTAAATAAACTGGTTATGGTTATTAACAAGCTCTAACAACCTATCTCTCTGTACTTCCTCGATAATCAAGAGAAGCTCTTTGATTATTTCTCTTATCGATTAGACAACCTTAGACAAGCGCTTAGGATTTAATCTACCAATAGCATTAAAAAAAACTAGAGAGACCACCAATTCAGGCCAGTAGATTATAAGATAACCTATTTAAACATGATCATACACCTCCATAACATGAATTCGATCATCTATTTTATAACCAAACATGTTATTGTGTCACTAAGACTAGAACAATCAAACAATTACGGATTTGACGTGCTAGTTGATAATATATTAACTTGTTAATTGAGTAGAAGAGCTCTAATTCATACCAATCAACAAAGATAATAATGACAAAACGTACAGAAGATATATGAATATCCAAAAACAAAGAGTAGAATAAATACAAGTCAATTAGACCTCACAATTCGTGGAGAATTAAACATCTATGACCCTTTGGCTAGAAAAGCAGCTTATCTACTCATGTTCATCAACAAAACGAAAATAAAAAGTAGAAACATGATGAACCCGGTTGCCTGCTCTGCCTCCAAGATGATCCAAGGTTCTTCAAGATCCCAAAAAACCCCTAACCCTCTAGGGTTAGTTCTATTTATATTGTTAGAGGGATGGCATGTGATCTTTTGCTAGCAAGATACGAAAATATCTTTCCTTTTTCAAGTAGATTTCGAGAAGTGAATATTCGTCCTCCTGGCATGCCCTACACCACGGCTAGATTTCCAACTGTGCCTTCCTCCGTGCATAATCAATAAGTCTTCATCCTTGTCCAGTGTATACCATGGCCTACACTACGGTTAGATTTCCAACCGTGCCTTCCTTTGTCAAAGTTCCACAATTTCTTCTCCTTGGCACGTCTAGCTTCCACCACGGCTTCAAGCACGGTTTCTCCTACGGCCAGATCATGAGCCGTGTCTCTCTCTGTTGAAAGTCCACATTTCCGCCTTTTTGTCCAGTGTGTAACACGGTTTGCACCATGGCCGTGCCTCAAATCGTGCTTCCCCCTAGGCAGATATACGGCCGTGTACTTCAACCGTGTATCTTCCTGTTGATTCAAAACTAAGTACACGGCCGTGTACTTAAATTACACGCCCATGTACTTCCCTCCGGCGGTGTAAATCCTTGTCTTTGAACCAAGTTGTAGATGACTTCTCTAATTTACTTGAATTGGTAACCTTGACTCCATTTAACCTGATTTATCACCATAATAGAATTAAGTACCATTTCCTTATGATTTCTATAAAATCAATAATAATTTAACACAATTTATACTATAAAGATTGAGTATAAAATGGCTCTATCAGGCGTATGCCCAATCTAGAAGCTATTAAAACATACACAGCACTTAGGCGAAGTGTCCCAAAGTAAATACTATGATTACTTTTTCCAACGATGACCTTGAAGACATAATGTTTCCTCACGACAATACCCTTATGATCTAAGCTCGAATGACATATTTTGATGTTTCCAAAATCTTGATTAGCAATGACAGCTCTACGGACATCATATATAATAAAGCTTTCAACTAGATGAGGGGACCAAAGTGATAAGAATCAAAATACTATGACTTTTATAAAGATAGAGGCTACACCACTAAAAATTGCGCACAGTTAAAGAATGCCCTTGAAGACCTTATCCGATGAGGTTATTGATGGGAATACATCATAGAGTATGATAAGCCCCCAAACTGAGCAAGAAGGGAGGAAATGGAAGAAGAACAACAAGCCTGCCTCATATGGGGAACCATAAACATGATTATCGGAGGACTGGTTGTGGGAAGACAGTTTATCACACAGTGTAAGGCGTATGCCCAATCTAGAAGCTATTAAAACATACATAGCACTTAGGCGAAGTGTCCCAAAGTAAATACTATGATTACTTTTTCTGACGATGACCTTGAAGACATAATGTTTCCTTACGACGATAACCATATGATCTAAGCTTGAATGACATATTTTTACGTTTCCAAAATCTTGATTTGCAATGACAGCTCTATGGACATCATATATAATAAAGCTTTCAACTAGATGAGGGGACCAAAGTGGTAAGAATCAAAATCCTACAAGACTTATCATTAAGGTAGGAGCCAAAGGATTTCAAATCTGGGCAATGAGGGTCCTTTTTGAGTAAATCGACCTCGGAATTATTTGTTTACTAACCTCTTTTCAATTACTCATGTATTGTATATTCCAACGGGCACACTTATCAGGCTTTACTAGGTGATGGACAAACTCACTAAGACTTAGCTTGTAGGTTATCTATGGACCGACTTGAATCAGCGATGAGCTGGGCGGACGAATCCTATTGAAGAACTAGGATGTTGAAGACTATTTTCACTTATAATTTATTTATTTGAATCATTTATGTTGTAAGGTTTTTGGACACTTTTATTTGGTTGTAATAGGTATTTTTAGGACTGGCCACCCTAAAGTGGTATAGTTGTAATTTTGAACACTTTTTAACTTTAAAGGGAGCAAGTATAAATACTTGCTTAAATAAGGTTTTGAGGGACTTTTGATAATTTTCAGAAAAAAACAAACACTTCACGTGTTGAGGGTTAAGGTTTCCTAATTCCAATTTGCACTTATCAATTTCAATCCCAAAATTGAGATTGTGGCGAATGGCTTCAAAGTGAATTGTGAGTAATATCAATTCTCTTTGTTGCAATTTTCCTTTTCATCACTAGTGAGTTATATCTAGGGTTGAATTGGATTGTTCTTGGTCAAATTTTGATTGCATTTGTAATTATCTATTATGTTAAAAGATTGATTGGTGATCGTTGCGGAGTATAGCTTAATAATTTATAAACCTGTTCTTTGCTTCCAACTACGATGCAATAGGCAAGCACACCTATTGTAGCATAGTATAGTGTTCGAAATCAGGGTCGTTCCAAGGAGATTAAAGTTCACCAATTACTAATACTTACTCCGTTCCTATTATCCAACCGATCAAGGCGAGTGAATGATTTAATGAGCTTAACTAAAAGAGACAAATTATAAAATGTACTGAGCTAAAGAAGAGCAACTTAACAAAACATGAGTTTGAATCAACAGCTAAGCAACCTAGATCTCTCTCTAATCCCATTCATGCCATGCGAATCATTAGAAACAAAAGATTAAACAATCCAGTTCTTAAACTGTAGAGTTTCATTAGTCAAACTAACAGTTCTCTCAAATATATTAGCTTATCTAATCCTAGGTTTATCCGTTAGAATCTCTTCTCAACTAATAGCAACCTAGGATTGCATGAAGCACTTGACTCTCTCACCGTTCGGTTGGTAAACAGAAGATTTTCGTTATCCTATCTCTAGAATCATGATCAAATCTCATTCATTACCCTTAGATCTAATCATACAAGCAATTTCTCAATCAACTTGAATGAAATCAAACATAGATTCATACTTCGAAAAAATAAATCTAAGATACACATCAAGAACAAGTAATGAAACAAAAGAACATCAATATGTCTTCATTAAGATCAATCCTTCATCACATGACAAGAATGGTTTCAAAAGAGATCTAGATCTCTAGATTACTCCTCCATGAGACAAAAAATGTAAATACAATTGATAGGAGAGCAACTAGAGTTCATGATTACCACCTGGAAGTTTGAATCTTGAATGCTTTAGTTAAGACAAGGATCCTCTTGTGTTGTTGCTCTAAGAGAGAAAAGTGAGATATGTGTTAAGAATAAAACCCTTGGTCTACCTCTCTTTTCTCTCTCCACTTAAAAATATATATATAGACATGTACAAAGTAAGAGAAAGGGGGCAAATATCAGGAAAATTAAAGTTGCGGCTGATCTATATGCCCCGTATGGAAGGGGTGTAGCGGTCTTTGTGCTTGAAATTGATGCTCCATATGCCCCTCCATACAAGGTCGTATGAAATTACCCTGCGTTTTCTAGGCCCATATGGGTTGTATGGGCAAAAAGCTTGGCTTTTCCTTTTCTTTTCTTGATGAATCCAATTGATTTCTTCGTGATAGGTTCCACATTATCGGAAAGCAATACATTATGCTATTAAGTACCAATTCTAAATGATTGCCACTCGATTTACAACAAAAAGAACTTGAAATCATCTAAGAATTAAGAGTGTTTCGTCCTTCATCAAATTCCCCTACACTTGATTCTTTGCTTGTCCTCAAGCATAATAGATAAATGCTCAATTCAATGAGGACTTACAAAACAGAAAATCATCAACATTCATTAGATATAAACTTTGAAACACAAAAGGATTCCTCTTTCTTCTAACTTATGTTACACCTTATCAAGAAAATTGAACAGAAAAAACTTCAGCCAAAAGTCTAGAACTAATCAATGTAAATCAAGCTTTTATCCCTATTGTTAAGGTTAACTTCCAAAACTACGATTAATTGCAAGTTCAAATAGACAAAAAGGAGAATTAGTCCACTTTGAAAAGTTATTTAGGAGGATATGATCCTTTAGGCAATCTGTCCAAGCAAAGTAACCCGAAAAGAAAGTAGACTACATCGGTACTCCACCTAGCTTCTCCCTTCTATAAAGATCTCTTCAAGGGTTTATTTTTGGTCAGCTCTTTAATTAAATTGGATCCCGCAACCCATGTAGCGAGCTTTCAGCCGATAATCTCAGGTTCATCACCCAAGTTAATAGACGTTATCCCTCAAATGAAGGCGTCCCTACGGACTTAATTACTCGAGTTGGAAGAATCCTTCAATTTTTTTTTTTTTTTTACTTTCCCATCTTGTTTTGGTAATTTCCTCGGTCGGCCGATCCCAAGCCAGACGACCTTAGGTGACTAGGTTTTAAAGGGACCCCAACGAACCTCTATTACCTTAACCTTTAGGGAAGTTATTTAAATAGTTAGTAGAGGGGTTAGACTTTGCTCTTCTGAGGGACCAAAGCCCGCCCATACTAAAAGAATTCTATTTACTTTTATTGATTTAAAGATTAAAGAGATTTCTTAAGAATGAATCACTAAGAAGACTACCTCATTTGCCCCTTCTTTGAGGGTTAAATGGCTCTCTAGAAATTCAAAAGAGAACTAACCCTCCTAGAAAACTTCCCAAAGTTAAACTAATTGACCTTTCTCTAAGGATCCTGAACTAATCCTATTTCCAAAATCCAACGTTAAGCAATGGGTAAACTTGCTTCACAAGGATTTCATCCCACAATTTTGGCCAAGTTAACACAATCCAACATGACTAAAGTGCATTACAAGATAGGCTTTCAAAGTCAATCCCTTATTAAATGCTAAATTGTCTTTTTCCATCAGGGATGAATAAATAGAAAAATTTGAAAAGAAATTTCCCACAAATGCAATGATAAAAGAAAATTTTTGAAAAATTTTCTATCTTTTTGCCGGACCTCAACCACTCCTAGTTCATTTTTCTTCCTTCTACAATGAATCCCATTCTTCTCCCCCACAGTTAAATGAGACATTGTCCCCAATGTCTTGACATATAATTCCGAGGTAAGAGAAAACAAATGCATCAACAAGTTATTATATGATAAGGAAAGAAAAGAACTAGTAGTCCCCTGAGCCTGGTCAGCACAAATCGACCTCACGAATCACCACGAGTTGAGAAACAAGAAAGTTAAAAAGTTCTTGCAGCAAAAGTGAAGCAGAATCTACGATCTCTGCATCCACAAAAGTTACTGATGTCCACAAGAAAGGGAAAGTAAGACAGTTAACTAAAAAGAAACAAAGTGAGGCAAGAGTCTAAAGATAGAAAAAGTTACAAAGTTTGCTCTCTCTCTCACATAGTTAACTAAAAAAAAAAAAAAGAACTGAAGAAAAAGAAAGCTGATAGCTAAGAGGACTAGGCTTCCTCCTTAATCTCTACTTCCTCCTGATATTCGTCTATTTGCTGCTTTGTGTCATCCTCTTCTTCACCTTGACTTCCACTCTTTTCTCCCTCCCCTCTGACATGCTGACCTCCATCTCCATCATCGCTAGATGAGGAGGATGATGAAATGTAATTAGTTACTTTGACTTTTAGTTTGCTGGCAAAAGCTCGGATATATTATTTCAGGCTTTTATTTTTCTTGCGAAGCTTTCACACTTCATCTGCATCCAGCCGTTGGGAGGTGTCGTCTTGAGGTGCATAACAAGATATAATCTTTAACATGCCTTAAGAGGTGGAAAAGAGAAAGAAGAAGATGATTTTGTGAAGTTTTATGTGTGTGTAGTGAAGGAGAGTGAGAGCTTGCGAGGAAGAAAGAGAGAGAGACAAAGATGAGAGGTAAAATCTGAAACGAGAGAGCAAGGGAGTGTTTTTTTTTTCAAAAAAAAAAAAAACAAGTGCATAGTGTTTCCAGTCCATACGCCCCGTATGGAAGGGGCGTAGCGCTTTCTGTGCATTTTTGGGGGTTGGCCTAGGTTGATGCGGCCCTGTATGGATTCCATACGGGGGTGTATGGGCGTATCAGAAAAATCTTTTTGCTTCTTACCTTGTATTTACCTCTGGAATGAAATGTGGTGAATTCCTCAACCCAAGATGCACCTCCCAAGCTCCTCATGGGTCAACCTGCCCTTCGTAATAAAAAATCCTCAAAGTTCTCTACTTTAGGAAGTTGTAAAAGATCCAAAACGCAGCTTCTATACAATCAAAAAGCGTGGAAAGATAAACTAAACATATAGATTCAAAAGAAAAAGATAGAGATAGGCCCAGACAGCCTTCCAAAAGACGCTTTGTTTAAAGTCGTTAGCTCGACGTCTTGAAATCACTTCAAGTGGATGGGGGAAAGAGAGTAAACTCTTCTTTTTCTCTAAAAACCTTTTGTTTCACCATGGTATAATTTAAGCCTTTGACCATTTACCTTGAAGATGCCCTTGTCGGGGTGTTTAATCTCAACCACGCCATAGGGGAAGACTTTCCTTACCCTAAAAGGGCCCAACCATCTGGACTTCAGCTTGCCTTGAAACAACTTCAATCTTGAGTTAAAGAGTAGAATAAAGTCACCCTCCTTGAAACGTTTTAGGTGTTGTATTCTAGAATCATGATACCTCTTTGCTCTTTCTTTATAGGTGAAGTTATTCTCATAGGTCATGAGTCTCCACTCATCCAACTCATTGAGTTGCATCCATCTTTGTATCCCGGCCTTCCCAAGATCCAAATTGATTGATTTAATAGCCCAATAGGCCTTGTGCTCGATTCCGACGAGGAGGTGGCATGCCTTACCATACACAAGCCGATAGGGAGTAGATCCCAGCAGTGTTTTATAGGCGGTTCTATAGGCTCACAACGCCTCATCCAATCTTTCAGCCCAGTCCCGCCTATGGTGTGCTACAGTTTTCTCTAGGATGCGCTTTAATTCTCTATTCGACACCTCTACTTGTCCACTAGTTTGGGGGTGATATGGGGTGGCAAGCCTATGAGTAACCCCATATCTTTTTAGCACCTTCTCAATTTGAGTATTACAGAAGTGAGTGCCTCTGTCGCTAATAAGCGCTCGTGGGGACCCAAACCTACAGAAAAGCTTTTTATGGAACTTTACCACCACCCTAGAGTCATTTGTTGTCAAAGCTTGTGCTTCAACCCATTTGCTCACATAATCCACAACAACCAATATGTACTTGTTTCCAAAAGAGGGCGGAAAAGGTCCCATGAAGTCAATACCCCATACGTCAAACACTTCACACTCAAGGATGTATTGTTAGGGCATTTCATCTCTTCTTGACATATTTCCAGCCCTTTGACAGCTATCACATTGTGCTACACAACTTTGAGCATCTTTAAACAATGAAGGCCAATAAAAACCCGACTCCAAAACCTTGTGGGCATTTTGGTTAGCACTGTGATGACCTTTGGTCGGTCCAAAATGACAGTGGAAAAGAATCTTCCATCCTTCTTCCCGAGAGACACACCCCCCGATTAAATGATCGGCACAAACCCGAAACAAATATGGATCCTCCTAAAAGTAGTGTTTCAAGTCGGCAAAGAACTTCTTCTTTTGATGATAATTCAAGTCTTTGGGGAGAACCTTAGCCACTAAATAATTGGCGATGTCAGCGAACCATGGTGTGCTAGATTCTTCCAAAGAACAAACCACAAACAATCTCTCCTCTGGAAACTCGTCATTGATGTCTGAATCATTGAACTTTTGTTAGTGTGGATTTTCCAACCTTGACAGATGATCAGCTGCTAAGTTCTCGGAAACCCTTCTTGTCTTTAATCTCCAAGTCGAATTCTTGGAGGAGTAAGATCCATCTTATGAGACGCGGTTTGGCATCTTGCTTTGTTAACAAGTACTTCAAAGCTGAATGGTCCGTATATACTACGACCTTGGATAAAATGAGATAGGGGCGGAATTTATCTAAAGCAAAGACAACCGCCAAGAATTCCTTTTTAGTTATTGTATAGTTCTCTTGTGCGAAATTCAATGTCTTGCTTGTATAATGGATGGGTTGGAAATATTTATCCTTGCGTTGTCCTAGCACAACCCCAACAGCTAGATCACTTGCATTACACATCAACTCGAAGGGAAGACTCCAATCTGGTGTGACAATAATAGGAGCATGAGTAAGTTTTTCCTTAAGAAGGTTGAAGGCATCAAGGCATCCTTGAGTGAATTTAAAAGGGGCAACTTTTTCTAAGAGCTTTGTCAACGGCCTTGCAATCCTTGAAAAATCTTTGATAAATCGACGATAAAAACCGGCATGGCCCAGGAAGCTCTTATTGCCTTTATTGAAGATGGTGGAGGAAGTTTAGATATTGCTTCCACCTTCGCCTCATCCACTTCAATTCCCTTCTTAGATATTTTATGGCCTAGCACAATCCTTTCTTGTGTTATAAAATGACACTTCTCCCAGTTCAACACCAGATTAGTGTCCTCACATCTTTGCAAGACTAGCTTCAAATGATCAAGGCATTCATCAAAGGAGTCCCCATAAACTGAAAAAATCATCCATGTATACCTCCATACTATCTTCAATCATGTCTTCAAAGATGGCTAACATTCATCTTTGTAAGGTGGCTGGTGCATTGCACAATCCAAAAGGCATCCATCGATAAGTAAAGGTCCTAAATGGACAAGTGAACGTTGTCTTTTCCTGATCTTCTGGTGCAATGGGGATTTGAAAATACCCGGACATTCCATCCAGGAAACAATAGTAATCGTGCCCAGCCAGCCTCTCCAGCATTTAATCAATGAATGGAAGAGGGAAGTGATCTTTTCTAGTGGCCTCATTGAGTTTGCGATAATCAATGCATAATCTCCTCCCAGTGACTGTTCTCATAGGAATAAGCTCATTTTTTTCATTTCGCACAATGGTCATACCACCCTTCTTTGGAACAACATGTACAGGACTTACCCATGGGCTATCAGAGATTGGGTATATCATCCCCTCATCAAGTAGTTTTACTACTTTTTTTACCACGTCCCTCATGTTTGGGTTAAGTCTACGCTAGGGTTGGATCACAGGCTTAACATCATCTTCCAACAAGATTTTATGGGTACAAAATGAGGGACTAATGCCCTTTATATCAGCCATCTTCCAGGCAATAGCTTTCTTATGTTGACCAAGAACAAATAAGAGCTTCTCCTTCTGATCCTTGTTGAGATTCGAAGATATGATAACTGGAAGTTTAGAATCGTCTTCCAAGAATGCATATTGAAGATAACTTGGTAGTTGTTTGAGCTCCAATTCAGGGGGTTCCTCTATAGATTGCTTAGACTTGTGGATGTTGGAATAATTTATATCCTCAAAGCCTCTATCTTTTTTTTTTTTTTTAATTCAACATGGTCATTAAGCTGCTTTACAATTGATCTTAATACCTCACTTTCGAATTCTTCTTCTCCCCCACTCATTAAGCAAAACTCCACTTCATCATCAGCCAACAACTCTCCCGTAGCATCAGACACCGTTAAATCAAGGTAATCCACAGCAAAACATGTATCATCATGATGCATACTTTGTTTTAGAACATCTGGCATCTTTACTATGACCTTTTCATTCCCCACTCGCAGGACCAACTTCCCATCTCCTACGTCTATCACAACCCTTGCTGTAGCCAGAAATGGTCTTCCTAGGATGAGAGGAATCTCTACGTCAGCTTCCATATCAAGGATGACGAAGTCTGCTGGAAAAATGAAGTCTTGGACTTTTACTAGCACATCTTCCACTACCCCCCTTGGGAATTTTACTGATCGGTCGGCCAATAGCAAGCTCATTCTTGTTGGCTTGGGTTCCCTAAACCCTAGCTTTTTAAATAATTGGTAAGGCATAAGGTTGATGCTTGCTCCCAAATCTGCCAATGCTTTTTTCCTCTAATAAAATCCCAATAAGACAAGGAATTGTAAAACTCCCAGGATCATTGAGCTTCCTAGGTAGTTTATTTTGGATCACAGCTGAGCACTTTCCTCCCAAAGTTACAGTAGAAAACTCTTCTAATTTCCTCTTGTTTGACAACAATTCCTTTAAAAATTTTGCATATTTTGGCATTTGAGTCAGTACCTTAACTAGGGGAAGGTTGATATGCAACTGTTTAAACACTTCCAGGAATCTCCCATACTGTTCAACAGTCTTATCTTTCTTTAATTTAGCTGGATAGGTAATGGTGGGCTTGTATTCTGGGACGAACATTGATGTGGAATCTCGCTCATCTAGTTGTTTACCCTTATTCTTGATGGTAGCTGGCTCCTTGGTCGACTCAATTACTCGTTCTCTTCTTCCTAAACTTTAGAAAGCAGCTTCTTACCACTCCTCAAAGTTATTGCCTTAACATGTTCTCTAGGGTTTAGTTCTGTATTGCCTTAACATGTTCATGGAAGGCTCACCTGGGCACTCCATGTCAATGGTTCATCCACTAAGGGAGGAAGTGATGTGCCTAATCCCCAGGAAGAATCAAGCAATCACAAACCCAACCAATAATTCGAAACAAGCAATCCAAAACAAATTAACACAATAGCAAAATAAGCCCAAAACCTTTATCAGATATGACACATGATAGGAATCAAAATCCGACAAGACCTATCATTAGGACAAGAACTAAAGGAATTCGAATTTTGGTGATGAGGGCCCATTTTGAGTAGATCGATCCCGGAATTATTTATAAATTAACCTCTTTTCTATTATTCTTGTATTGTGTTTTCTAACAGGCACACTTATCATATTTTATAGGGCGATGGACAAACTCACTTAGACTCAGCTTGTGGGTTATCCATGGACCGACTTGAACCGGCGATGAGTTGGGCCGATGAATCCTATAGAAGACCGACATCTTGAAGACCAATTTCTTTTATATATTTTTCATTTGCATGGACTATTTATGTTATAATCATTTTGGAACACTTTTATTTCCTTGTAATTTTCATTTAGGACTAGCCACCTTAAAAGTGGCAAACTTGTAATTTTGACCACTTTCTAACCTTAGGTGTAGCAAGTATAAATAATTGCTTAGAAGAGGGTTTGAGGAGGCCATTTTTCAGATTATACACTTCACTTAACGTGAGAGGGCTTAGGGTTTCCTAATTCCAAAAATCTCTTATCAATTTCAACCCAAGAATTGGAATTGTGGCGATTGCGACAAAGGAGAATTGTGAGTCATATCGATTCATCTTTGTTGTATGTTCATTTCTTCTCTAGTGAGTCATATCTAGGGTAGATTTGAATCTTTCTTGGACATATTGGTGATTGTAATTCTTGGATAATCATCTTGTAAGGTTGATTGTTCATTGAGATTGAATTGCTCTTTAGTGATTGGCGTGAATTGGCATGGTTGGAAGGATTTGAGTTCACGGTTTTTGTGCTTGTCTTTTTCATCGATTTCACGTGTAATTCTCTTGTTCTTATTGTTGATTAGTGAAATTGACCATTAGTGGGAGTTAATTGAATCTTTAAACCATTGGATTTCATCAAAGTTCCATTAGGGTCACGCAATTTCCTAGTCCATTGAACTGGTTTGTATGAGACTTGAGAATTGTTTTTCTTGAGTCATTTGATTGTGCTTGAAAGTGGTTTTGAGCACATCAACATGTTAACAAGAGGATATTCCTAGCATGGTTTTGTTGATATGACACACAACAATTCTGATGTTGTTACTCGCCATAATCTAAGGATTGATAAGAGTATAAGAATAATGAAAGTAAAAGATTCTAATCTTGTATTTCTAATCTCCAAAAAAAAAAGGTCCTTTGTATTTTATTACAAGGGTATTTATAGTATCCTTCCTAAAAGAGAAAACCCTGGCTAAAATAAAAGAAAAAAAAATAAAGAAAGTTTGAAATATAAGGAAAGCTAGTTCGAAACAACATAAGGCAGTCGACTTAAATTTGTAAGTCGCCTAGGAAAAACTGCCAGCCTAAATTTGCTAAGTCGTCGGCCTTTGTGGATACACCGCTGGTCTTTAAAGATGTGCCACCAATGTTCCATGCTTATTTTGAATTATTTATTTTACTCGATTGTCGTCCTGCAGTATTGACAAATACATCTAATTGAAGGTAATGCAATTATGCAAAAGGAATGAAGAAACTAGAAGATTCTCCTCAAGTTCCATTTAATCAAGTAGAACTTTCAATGTAAGATTCTATAGTCCTTTAGTTTTTGCTCGAGTAAATGGCCCTGTGACTAAAATGACTTGATTACCATCATCTCCTCGAGCCTATGAAAGATTTGCCCTCAAATCTGATGGGTCTTCATGAAGATCTTTTGGTAAGTATGGTGATAGATCTAAAACATTGAAGGTATTAGAAGCATCGTAGTCTGCTAGTAATTCCAACTTGTAAGCACTGTTATTGATGCACTCCAAAATCTTGAAAGGTCTATCTGCTCTAAGAGAAAGCTTATGAGATTTCTTATGAGGAAATCGATCCTTCTTGAGATGAATCCAAACTAAGTTACCTGGATTGAAAATCTTGGCCTTCCTATGTTTGTTGCCTTGAAGTTTCTGCTGTTCTTGAATCTTCTTAAGATGTTTAGATGTCTTTTGATGAAGCTTCTGAATCTCTTAGGAACGCTTTACTCTACTCAATCTTTCCTCCTTTGTTATCAGTTTAGTTATCAAATCCAATGGAAGTGTAGGATTATAGCCATAGACGACATCAAAGGGGGATTTACCAGTTGATCTATGCATCGACCTATTGTAAGCAAACTCAACAATAGGGAGACACAAGTCCCAATCAGTAAGATTCTCGCCAACCATTGCTCTTAGTAAAGCACTAAGAGTACAATTGCCAACCTCTATTTGGCCATCTGTTTGAGGATGACATGATGTACTATACATAAGCTTAGTACTAAGTCGCTACCAAAGTGTCTTCTAGAAAAAGTTGAGAAATTTAGTTTCTCTATTAGACAATATGCTATGGGGAGCACCATGTAACTTAACAATTTGCTGTAGAAAAAGTTAGCAATAACAAGTGCATCATCGGTTTTGTGACAAGGTATGAAGTGAGATATTTTACTGAAGTGGTCTACGACCACCATGATGGAGTCTTTGCTTCTCCATGTCTTGGGAAGACCCAAGATTGTTGGTCCCAATTAGATTAATCAAGAGGGGGTGAATTGATTAATTACTTAAAATTTCAATTTTTGCAAATCATTCAAAAACTCTTGACTAATAAAATTACGTGAACAACAAAAATGAAAAACAATAATGTGCAATAAATAAAATGAGTAGAGAAGAATTGAATGCTCAAAGATTTATAGAGGTTCCGCCTCGAGTGTCAGTCCTCTCTTCCAGCTCCACGCCGGGGTCCCGATTGTCAATACCGGTTGTGTTTCACTATATCAAACAAATTGAAAGTGTACAAAATAAGCCTCTTCAAGGCGAAGTCTTGCTGCTGAGTCTTTTTAGCTTCTTCACTAAGCTAATCACTCAAACTACAGTGATGAAACAACTATCAATTCCTTATACAAGAAAGGAATTACAATAACAATGAGGAATATCAAATTTCCTCTATAAATTAGATCACATGTATATGTAAAAAATTTTGCACTTGAAGATGTATGAGTCTTTTCTTTTCCATGTGTTTTTTTTTTCTCCACAAAAGAACGTTCTCTCTCTATTCTGTTTTATTTGAACTGACCACTCCTTTTATGAAGAGAACATAATGGTTACTTTTGAGAATGTAACGTTCATGAAGTTCCACGTGATAAGCTTGAATTTATTTTTGAAATTTTGTATTTCAAAAATAAGTTGAATCTATTGGAGAGGATCTGCATTCCGTGATATTTTTGATGAGGATAAGCTTGGATAAATTAGTTTAACCGAGATCTTCTTTGGAGATATTCCTTAGATCAAGTTTGTTGAAGATATCCCTCACATTGTGGAACCTTATCTTGATATCCCATATATTGTGGAACCATATCTTTATGTAACAACCATATTTCTTATCCTTATCTTTGTAACTGCTGGATCTCCCAAAATATAGCACAAATATCTAGATTTAAATCTTGATAAAACCTGTAATTCTTATATGATCTCACTTTATCATAAAATAAAATCTTTGAATAAAATCTTGTAAAAACTTTATGTTAATTAAAAACCCCATGATATAAAATCCAACTTTAGTAAAACACATCAATTTTATTACCCAAATATACTTGACACGTGGAGTTAGGCCTTTAAATTTATTAAAAACTATCGATATAAAAATTAGAACAAAATTTGGAAAAAATTCGTGACAGGCATGGAAGGTTTTGAAAGAGCTTCTAAAGAAAAACTTGTCAACAGTTCTCTTGTTGTAAAGGTTCTGAAAGGTTAACACGAGAACTACGGATACACTACACAACTTCTGAAATACCTTATGTCAGAACAAAAATAGTTTATATAACACATTTGAAGGTTCTGAACAAGCTTCTGTCTCTTTGTTTAATTTAGAGAAATTCACTTACTATCTTCTGAAACAACTTCTGACAAGCTCAAACATACGTTACACATTATTCCTCTTTTATTAACATCGAAACTAAATTAGAGAACTTAACATTCTCCCCCTTTTTGATGATAACAAAACACCATTAGATAAACAAAATAGAAACAACTTTCATGTTCAAGCAAACATATATTTATAACAGAAAAGCATCATAAACACAATAGAACCATTAATAAATCATTGAATTCTCTATAGTACCATTCTCCCCCTTTTTGTTAACAGCAAAAGGGATAACTCCCCCTTAATCTATGCATAAAAAAATAAAAGAAGTCTTTTACAACTTGTTTTCAAAACAAAAAAAAATTAATACAAGAACTAAGATTTTTTGGATCTTGTAACTCGAGAGGTAGAGGAAGTGGTGGAAGGTTTGGTAAAGGAAGGTTTTTCTAGTGAAGTATCCAAGTCGATGATACGTGTGCCAGAGCGAACATAATCTGGAAATTTGGTGGGTAAGAACAACTTGATTTCTCCATGAAGATTTGCAACAGATTGGGATGTTTTATCCATCTTGGAGTCCAAAGTCTTGAAAGAGTTAGTGACTGAATCTCCTATCTTCCTCACTTGAGAGACAAACTTGTCAAAAGCAATCACATTGTTAGTAGATCTTGCTTGACTCTCGCACTAAACTCATCATAGAGAATTCTATAGTGATGGAGATCAGTAAGCATTTTCTCAGAATTTTTCTTAATATCAGAAAGAATATCAGAAGTTTGTTTAACTTGTAACTCCATCGCTTCTAGTCTCCTAAGATCAGACCATTGAAGAACTGAAACTTCATCTGTCAAAGCTGTCTTAACTAAATCTGATAGCTCATGTTTCAAAGCTTCTCGCATAACATTCTTCATTTGTTCCAGATCAACATTGGATGTAGCTTCTTTTGTTCCACTCTTTCCAGCCTCATCATCATATGGTTGCTTTCTATAGTTTGTTCCAAGCTCTATTCTAGGTTTTGAATTAGGTTCTGAACCTCCTTCTTGAACAAGTATCGAAGAAGTTCCAAAAGGAACAATTCTTTTCATATGCCTTTGATGGACAAAGTGTGCACCATCATTCGCATACCATAAACAATCTTTAACAAATATCGACATATGATGAAAAACTTCTTTACCTATCCTCTTTAACTTAATAGGTTCAGAAGAGTTGGTAGGCAAAACAATTCCTTTAAACACAAACAACCTCATGAGTACATTCCCAAATACCAAACTTTCTTTATTTCTCCATATTTGATCAATGACTCTAAAAGCCATGTCCACATTCTTTCTATTAATCATTGCATAGATAATTTGAGCATGTTCTATAGACATTGAAGTAGAATTGCCCTTCCTTGGACATACACATTCAACAATAATCTTGTGTATGATTCGAGGAAACAACTCGAAATCAATAACCATTGCTTCTTTTCCATAATCCATTTGTAAGCCTCCATTAATAGCGGCAAAAAGATCATTCCTGGGCATGTTTGTAATCTCTACATCATCATTTACATCATGTAAGTGTAGACATTTAATTACATCTGCCCTAGAAATTGTAATGTCTTGATCACATACCCTGGAAACTAAAACATTCCTTTCCGAAAGACTTAGACTTCCATAAAATTCTTTCACACACTCGCCATAAACTAGAACTTGAGTAGAGCAAAGTTCCATGCATCCTATGGGTTCTAAAAGTTCATTCAAGTAAAATCCATTACTTGTAAAGAAATTAAAATCCACAAAACTACAAGAACACACCTCGTTTTTCTTCCTTCGAAGAGATTTTGAAATTGAGGGTTTCAGACTTGGTACATTCCTTTGTTTCGTTTGCTTCTTGGCTGTTTTCTTAGATGGAGAGGTTTCTTGAGTAACCTTTTCTTTTCCTTTTGAAGATGATGCAACCCGTTTTCTTTTGGAAATTTTCTTGGAACCGATGACAGATTTGAAGTCAGGGGAACTTGGATTCTCCTCCATTGAAGGTTCTTGAGGTTTTTCCGAAGAATACGAAGATTCATCATGAATCACTAAAGGCTTTTTGGAGGGTTTTGTTTTGAAAGATTTTTGTTTGAGACGTTCTAAAGATTTAGGCGCCATTGGAGTCACAATGAGAGAGAAGGAAAGAAGATTGCGAGAGCAGATACCAAGAGAGAGAGCAGATTGCGAGAGAAAAAATAGGGAAAGAAGGAAACGAATGAAGAGAAAATATATATATATATTTATATATTATATGAATAAAGATTTTCTAATATTAAAAGTTTCGGGGGAAAAGAAGAAAAAAAAATTCAAAAAGGGTTACAAATTCCCAATTCATTTCTAATAAATTCAAATTTTACCTTTTCAAGAGGTTTAGTAAAAATGTCTGCAAATTGATTATCGGTTGGCACAAATTCAACATTTATATCTCCATTATGCACATGATCTGCAATAAAATGATGTCTAATTTCTATGTGCTTTGACCTAGAATGATGCGCTGGATTTTTTGTCAAATTTATTGCACTTGTGTTGTCACATTTAATTGGCACAGTTTTAAAATTTATTCCATAATCATTCAATTGTTGTTTTATCCATAAAACTTGTGCACATCAATTACCAATAGAAACATATTCAGCTTCAGCTGTGGATAGAGCAATAGAATTTTGTTTTTTAGAAGACTAAGAAATTAATTTATCACCTAGGAATTGACAAGTACCAGATGTGCTTTTTCTATCAATTTTACAACCAGCATAATCTGCATCAGAATATCCTATTAAATCAAAATTTTGATTTTTAGGATACCAGATGCCTAAATTTGAAGTATTAACTAGGTATTTGAAAATTCGCTTTACAGCTGATAAATGAATTTCTATTGGTGCAGCTTGAAATCTAGCACACAAACACACACTGAACAAAATATCAGGTCTAGATGCAGTCAAGTACAATAAAGAACCTATAAGGCTCCTATAAAGTTTCTCACTTACCTTCTGTCTATTTGAGTCAGAGTCTAACCTTGTTGAAGTACTCATAGGTGTTGTAACCTTTTTGCAGCCATCATATCCAAATTTCTTCAATATTTGTTTCGTGTTTTTTTCTTGATGAACAAAGATTCCTTCTTTCGTTTGTTTTATTTGAAGCCCCAAAAAGAATGTCAATTCTCCCATCGTTGACATTTCAAATTCTGCCTGCATGGTCTCAGCAAATTCTTGACACAACAATTCTTTAGTAGATCCAAAGATAATATCATCCACATATATTTATATAACCAAGATATCATTATCAAAAGTTTTCAAGAATAAAGTAGTGTCAACTTTTCCTCTATGAAAACCTTTAGAGATAAAAAACATACTCAATCTTTCATACCATGCTCTTGGAGCTTGTTTTAAACCATATAGTGCTTTATTTAATTTAAAAACATAATCTGATTTGAAAGGATCTTCAAATCCAGGTGGTTGTTCTACATAAACTTCTTCCTTTACAAAACCATTCAAAAATGCACTTTTTACATCCATTTGATAAACTTTAAAATCCTTATAAGATGCATATGTAAGCATCAACCGTATTGCTTCTAGTCTAGCAACAGGTGAATATGTTTCATCAAAATCTATTCCTTCTTCTTGTGAATAAACTTTAGCTACTAATCTTGCTTTATTTCTTATAATTTTACCGTCTTCATCTAATTTATTTTTAAACACCCATTTAGTTCCAATTATAGACTTTCCTCTAGGTCTAGAAACTAAGTTCCATACATTCTTTCTTTGAAATTGATTTAATTCTTCTTGCATAGAGATAATCCAATTATCATCATTTAAAGCTTCTTCTATATTACTAGGTTCAATTTCGAATAACAACACAAAATGATTTTCAAGATTTTGTAAATTAGCTCTTGTTTTAACACCAGATTGAACATTACCTATTATTTGATCAGAAGGATGTGCAGACTTATACCTCCAAGCTTTAGAAGCTTCTTGTTCAGATCTTACAACTTCTGAAGTACCTTCTGTATTTGCCTCTGAAATAGGTTCTGGACGACCGGACCCTCGAGTGTTAACAACAAGTGCTTTTGACTTAGATTCTAAACTAGCTTCTACTTTAGGATTGGAGTCCTTTTCTTCATCAGAATCAACATCCTTTAAATCCTTAATAAATTTAACATTTATTGATTCTTCAATAGTTTTTGATGATTTATTGAAAACACGATAAGCACGACTATTTAGAGAATATTTCATCAAACTTACTAAGGTTGAGAGGATTCTTTTTCACAAAGCATTTAGATCCAAAGATATGAAAATATGAAACGTTAGGTTTCTTACCTCAAAACATCTCATAAGCAGTCTTTAATGTCATGGGTCGAATGAAAACTCTGTTGATGATATAGCAAGCTGTAGAAACTGCTTCTGCCCAAAAATACTTAGCAATGCCACTTTCATTTAACATAGATCTAGTCATCTCTTGTAAAGTTCTATTCTTGTGTTCCACTACTCCATTTTGTTGAGGAGTGTATGGAGCTCTACTATCATCTCCAAACTTTACATATCCTTTTTCTTCCCAAGTTATGCTATTGAACAATGAAGCATCTCCAGTCATATGTCTAGAACATCCACTATCCAAATACCATGTTCCTCTTATTTTAGCTTCATGTTCCTGTACAAATAAAAAGAATTAAGTCCTTTTAGGAACCCAAGCAAGTTTGGGCCCTTTAAAAGATAAGCTCATTTGATTTCTTTGATTTACTTGTTGACTACTGAGTTTATTTCTCTTATAATAGCAAAATTTCTCAATATGACCAAATTTATTACAAAAGAAACATGCATAAGAATTAATATTCCTATACCTGTCATTTACCTGTTTCTTGAAATTCTGGTTTGTATAACTTCTGTTATACCTTCTGGTATTGCTTCTGTAGTACCCATTGTGTGGATACCTCTTGTCAGAATAACTTCTGTAAAAGTCTCTGATATTTCTTCTTTTAACATTATTTGTATTCGAAATGTACTTTTTGCTGTTGGATTCATCACTTAAGACTTGTTTAGCTTTAACAAAAACTGTATTTTGATTTGATTTTGAACTCGAACCATGCTCATATCCTAATCCATGTTTTTCATTTGAGACTCTTTGTGAAGAAATTAACATGGTCAATTTCTTGTCACTTTCATCAAATTTCTTAAAGGTAGTTTTCAACGACTTAGATAGATCATCAATCTTTACCTTCATGTCACTTGTTTCTACTTCAAGTAGATGATTTTCCATTCTTAATTTTTCAATACTCACATGCATGGATTCATTTTCTTGTTTGAGGATATCATTTTCATCCGCAAGTAAAGTATTTGTTTGCTTTAATGCTTCCTTTTCATTCTTAAGTGCTTTTATTTCGTTTTCATACTTAGCTAATTTTGTATCAGCCCTTTTTAGTGCCTTTAATAGTTTACTCATTTCTACTAGCATGTTAGTATCAGTTACATCTTCATCAGATTCAGAGTGTACCTCAGAACTAGCCATTAGACAAAGATTTGCCTCATCCTCTTCTTCTTCTTAATCTTCTGAATTTGTTTCTGTGTCCTCTAAATCATTCCACGTTGCTAGCATTGCTCGACTTTTCTTTTTATAATTTTCCATTTTCTTGATCAGTGTTGGACATTCATATTTGATGTGTCTTGGCTTTTTGCATTCATAACATTGAATCTCCCTTTTCTCTTTCTTCTTTTCTCTCTCCTTGTAAGCTTTTCCTACATCATTATGCTTATATTCAGTACTTTTCTTGAAAACACTAAATTTCTTACCTCTTTGCTTCTTAAGCAGCCTGTTGAGTTTACGTGCTAGAAGACCAATGTCCTCTTCTCTCTCATCGTCGCTATCATCTGTTTAAGTTTCATTTTGCTTTATTTCCTTGACTTTAAACGTAATTCCTTTAGTGCTGTCTTCTCCTCTTTGCGTGGTTTTTATGTGTGACTCATATGCCATGAGCTTTTCTCTCAATTGATTGAGAGTTAGCTTGTTTAGGTCTTGAGCTTCTTCTATAGCAGTTTTCTTTGCATCCCAAGATGGTGGCAATATCCTCAGCATTTTCCTCACAAGATTTCGATCTGGAAGATTCTTTCCAAGTGATGCAAGCTCATTTGTAATAGCTGTAAACCTGTTGAAAGCATCTTTGACATCTTCATTAGACTTAAACTTAAATAATTCATATTGTTGAATTAAAGCATTTATCTTGGTTTCCTTGATGGTATCAGTCCCTTCATATGTATCGGATAGGATATCCCAAATCTCCTTTGCACTTGCACACGATGATATTAAATAGAACTCTGATGGAGCAATAGTAGTCAGTAACAAATTTTTTGCTTTGTTGTTCTTCTCGGAATTTGACAAGGTCGAATTTCCGTTCAAGGTGATCACATTGTCCCTAAGTGAAATGACCTACCATGAACCATAATCATTAGCTTTAATGTAAGTTTCCATACGCATCTTCCAATATGAGAAGTTTGAGCCATCGGAGTAAGGAGCTCGATTAATTGCAACATTATTTTCAACCATTTTGGATCACTCAAAATAGATAAGTCCTGCTCTGATACCAATTGTTGGTCCCAATTAGATTAATCAAAAGGGGGTGAATTGATTAATTACTGAAAATTTCAATTTTTGCAAATCATTCAAAAACTCTTGACTAATAAAATGACGTGAACAACAAAAATGAAAAACAATAATGTGCAATAAATAAAATGAGTAGAGAAGAATAGAATGCTCAGAGATTTATAGAGGTTCCGCCTCGAGCGTCACTCCTCTCTTCCAGCTCTACGTCACTATATCAAACAAATTGAAAGTGTACAAAATAAGCCTCTTCAAGGCGAAGTCTCACTGCTGAGTCTTTTTAGCTTCTTCACTAAGCTAATCACTCAAACTACAGTGATGAAACAACTATCAATTCCTTATACAAGAAAGGAATTACAATAACAATGAGGAATATCAAATTTCCTCTATAAATTAGATCACATGTATATGTAAAAAATTTTATGCTTGAAGATGTATGAGTCTTTTCTTTTCTGTGTATTTTTTTTCTCTACAAAAGAACGTTCTCTCTCTGTTCTTTTTTATTTGAACTGACCACTCCTTTTATGAAGAGAACCTAACAGTTACTTTTGAGAATGTAACGTTCATGAAGTTCCACGTGACAAGCTTGAATTTATTTTTGAAATTTTGTATTTCAAAAATAAGTTGAATCTGTTGGAGAGGATCTGCATTCCGTGATATTTTTGATGAGGATAAGCTTAGATAAATCAGTTTGACCGAGATCTTCTTTGGAGATATTCCTTGGATCAAGTTTGTTGAAGATATCCCTCACATTGTGGAACCTTATCTTGATATCCCATATATTGTGGAACCATATCTTTATGTAACAACCATATTTCTTATCCTTATCTTTGTAATTGCTAGATCTCCCAAAATATAGCAGAAATATCTAGATTTAAATCTTGGTAAAACCTGTAATTCTTATATGATCTCACTTTATCATAAAATAAAATCTTTGAATAAAATCTTGTAAAAACTTTATGTTAATTAAAAACCCCATGATATAAAATCCAACTTTAGTAAAACACATCAAGTATATTACCCAAATATACTTGACACGTGGAGTTAAGCCTTTAAATTTATTAAAAACTATCTATATAAAAATTAGAATGAAATCTGGAAAAAATTCGTGACAGGCATGGAAGGTTCTGAAAGAGCTTCTAAAGCAAAACTTGTTAACAGTTCTCTTGTTGTAAAGGATCTGAAAGTGCTTTTGAAAGGTTAACACGAGAACTACGGATACACTACACAACTTCTGAAATACCTTATGTCAGAACAAAAATAGTCTGTATAACACATTTGAAGGTTCTGAACAAGCTTCTGTCTCTTTGTTTAATTTAGAGAAATTCACTTACTATCTTCTGAAACAACTTCTGACAAGCTCAAACATACGTTACACATTATTCCTCTTTTGTTAACATCAAAACTAAATTAAGGAACTTAACAAAGATAAAATCCGTACTAATATCAATCCATGGCTTTGTGGGTAAAGGTAAAGGCATATATTCACCATAATCTTCCTTCTTTCCCTTCACCCTCTTACAAACTCTACATCTCTCTAAAACTCTATGTACATCTTTCAACATACCCCTTCAGTAAAAGTGTTCCTTTAACAATTCTAAGGTCCTCTTTTCATTGAAGTGTATTAATAATCCCCTAGCATGAGCCTCTCGTATCAACAATTCCCTCATAGACCGGTAGGGTATACACAACTTCCTTGTTCTATATAGAAAACTATCTATCATATAATATCCACTGCTACAGCTCCTCCAAAACATCGCTTAACAATCAACTTCAGATGATCATCATGAACATATTGTTCCTTCATTAATTCAAATCCAAGCAACTTTGATTGAAGAGAAGTAATACATACATACATATGTGGTAATGCATTAACTACAACATTGACACTCCCTTTCTTGTATTAAATCACATAAGTGAAGCTCTTTAGAAATTCCATCCACTTAGCTTAACGTTTAGATAAGTGTTGTTAGCCTTTGAAGTGTGATAGAGCCATTTTATACTCAATCTTTATAGTATAAATTGTGTTAAATTATTATTGATTTTATAGAAATCATAAGGAAATGGTACTTTAATTCTATCATCGTGATAAATCAGGTTAAATGGAGTTAAGGATGCTAATTCAAGTATTTTAGAGAAGTCATCTACAACTTGGATCAAGACAAGGAATTACACCACCGGAGGAAGCACGGTTTACGGCACGGCCAAGGTTCAAACCGTGTTACACACTGGACAAGAAGGCAAAAATGAGGACTTTGAACAGAGAGAGACACGGCTTAAGGCACGGCCGTGGTGGAACCCGTGGGAGAAACCGTGCTTGAAGCCGTGGTGGAAGTTAGGACCAAGGAGAAGAAAGTGTGGAACATCAACCAGATGAAGGCACGGCTTGAAATCTAGCCGTGGGTGTAACCGTGGTACACACTGGACACGGATGAAGACTTGAAGATTATGCACAGATGAAGGCACGACTTTAAATATGGCCGTGTGTCTAACCGTGGTCCACACTGGGCGCGGATGAAGACTTGAAGAATATGCACAGAGGATGGCACGGCTTGATCCACGGCCGTGTGTTGAGGCGTGCCAGGCAGACGAATCTTCACTTCTCGAAATCTACTTGGAAAAGGAAAGATATTTTCGTATCTTGCTAGCAAAAGATCACATGCTATCCATCTAATAGTATAAATAGAGCCAACCCTAGAGGGTTAGGACAACTTTTGATCTTGGAATCTTGGATCTTGAAGAAGGAAACGCGGAGGCAGAGCAAGCAACCGGGTTCATTATGTTTTTATCTTTTATTTTCGTTTTATTGATGAACATGTGTAGCTAAGCTACTTTTCTAGCCAAAGGGTCATAGATGTTTAATTCTCCACGAATTGTGAGGTCTAATTGACTTGTATTTATTCTATTCTTTGCTTTCGGGTATTCATATATCTTCTGATCGTTTTGTCATTATTATCTTTGTTGATTGGTATGAATAGAGCTCTTCTACTCAATTAGCAAGTTAATATATTGTCAACTAGCACGTCAAATCCGTAATTGTTTGATTGTTCTAGTCTTAGTGACGCAATAACATGTTTGGTTATAAAAGAGATGATCGAATTCATGTTATGGAGGTGTGTGATCATGTTTAAATAGGTTATCTTATAATCTACTGGCATGAATTGGTGGTCTCTCTAGATCTTAATGCTATTGATAGATTAAAACCTAAGCGCTTGTCTAGGGTTGTTTAATCAATAAGAGAAATAATTCAAAGCGCTTGTCGGAGGTTATCGAGGAAGTAAGGAGAGATATGTTGTTAGAGCTTGTTAATAACCATAACCAGTTTATCTAGAACTAAGAATAGAGAACATTTGCATCGATGATCAATTCCTAGAATTAAACCATCTTGATTCCTTTGGCTAGGCTTTTTATCAATATACAACTTTCTTATCTTGTTTTAACTTTATTCGATTCACAAACCAAACCCCCCATTTTCCTTTTCCCTTTTATTCTCCTTGAATAGAAATAAGTTTAACCAATTTCTGTGGATTTGACCCTACTCACCACTATATGCAAATCATATAATTGTCTAGAGTACGTTTTATTTTTGTTAGATTCGACACCCATCAAAGTGCTTTAAAGATTCATGGTCTGTATAGATAATAACCTCCTTAGGAAGTAGATAGTGCTACCAAGTCATCGATGCATACACTAAGGAGTAAAACTCCTTATCAAATACTGAGTAGTTTAAAGGTGCACCACTCTGTTTCTCACCAAAATTTGTAACGAGCCTCCTATCTTGTATCAACACAATACCAATACCCAATCTTGATTCATCAAACTCCAGTTCAAAAGTTTTGTCAAAATCTGGCAATGTTAAAATTAGAGCACTAGTCAGCCTCGCCTTAACCTCCTCAAAACTCCTCTGAACCCAATCTTCCTAAACAAAAGGAACATTCTTCTTAATCAATTCAGTCAGTGGACTCACAATGCTATTGAAGTTCCTAACAAATCTTCTATAAAAAGAAGATAGACCATGGAAACTCCTCACATCACCTACTAATTGTAGTGTTGACCAATCCACTATGGCCTTAATTTTCCCCTCATCAACTCTCACACTAGAACCAGTCATAACAAAGCCCAGAAATGTTACCTTTGACTGACAGAATGAGCACTTCTTGAGATTCCCATACAACTTCTGATCTCTCATGACTGAAAAGGCTACTTATAGTGCTCAACATGACTCTCCAGGTCCCTACTAAAAATCAAGATGCCATCAAAATATAAGATAACAAATCTTCCCAAAAAGTCCTTTAGGACATGATTCATAAGTCACATGAATGTGCTAGGGGCATTGGTTAACCCAAACAGCATGACCATCCACTAATACAAACCATGTTGTGTCTTAAAAGTGGTCTTCCACTCATCTCCTACTCTCATATGAATTTGGTGACACCCTCTCTTAAGGTTAACCTTAGAGAACACCTATGCACCATTTAGCTCATCTAGCATATTATCAAGCTTAGGAATGGGGTACCTGTATTTGACGATAATTTTATTGATGGCTTTACTGTCAATGTACATACGCTATATACCATCCTTCTTTAGAATAAAAAGTGCAGGAATAGCACAAGGGCTAGTACTCTCTTTGACAAAACCCCACTCTACTAGTTTATCCACTTGTTGCCTCAACTCTTTAGCTTCTTCAAGATTCATGCGACATGTGGGTCGATTTAGTAAAATTGCCTTAGGCTACAAATCAATTGCATGCGTAATGCCTCTCATTGGTGGTAATTGTCATGCCTTAGGGGTTATCCTAGTTGTAACAGCTCGCTCTATACTATATTAAAGTCTATGATTAGCTGGATTTCAGTACACATAAACGTCAATATGGTACATAAGGCGTCGTTACTCTAGAGACTCCCATAAAGATAACAGTTCTACTAATATTAAAGTTAACGTCTAGTAATATAAAATATAAAGTTTTACATATGTAATAGATAGAGAAATAATTTTAATGATAAATTCATCCAAAAATCTATTCAAAATTTAAAAACATCTATTTTAAGTGTTTTCTTCCTCACTTGCCCAACTACCATCATCTTTGAAGATTCTCACCACTGTTTGGATTCTACTAGGGTAAAACCAGAACGGTGCCTACAAAATGGGGAAACTGTAGGGGGGTAAGCTATAAAGCTTAGTGAGATCCCAGCTCATAACCACCTTTTACGTAAAACAAGAAAGTCATCATTTTTAATGTATGAATGCATGAACAATCATATGCTAAACATCACATGTAGTTAGTCGGAAACTACATAAGGTCTAAGGATATTTCTGATCGATATACCCCTCTTGTGACTTTGGGTCAAGGATCATTTTAAAGTTCCATTAGAGTTTAAGCTACCAATTCCGTTAAACTTGCATGCATCATTGGCTACACTCTATATATCAATAGTTATGCTAGAAGAATGATCTTCTCAACAAGGACTCAGGATAAACCAAAAGAAAATAATGTTTTCCCTACTCACACACCACCAGATGCATGTGCCCACAACAGAATAATGAACACGGATTCACACCAATACACGGTGATCCTTTAGTCATTTTTTTATTGCTAGAATAGGACACTCCCTTGGGATATCCTTTCATTATCTATGTAACTGTGATGGAACATATGAAAATATGCAAGAAGATGCTATGCATGATCCATTTCAAAAAAAGTATTTTGATATGCTTAACATAAGTTAGAAGGTGACCAAACAATTTGCAGTCACTCCATCAATTACAAAAATAGCCATGAATACAAGTAACTTTACTTTCTTTTCCTTTAGGCCTTAACATGCAAACAATCAACCAAATCAAGCACACACATAGGTTCATTAGTATTCAAAATTTAGGTGCTACTAAAATTACAAGCACAAATCAGAATTGAAAAAGCCTCTTACCATTTGTGGAGTTGTGCACTTATTTAACTTCTTTTTTTTGAATTTGAAAGTGAGTTGCCTTTTTTTGTATTGAAGTTGCAGTTTGATGTTTGTGTGGAAGTGGGGAAAGTGCACTGTGGCTTGAAGTAGTGTGTATGTAGTGTTCTATTTTTTTTGTAAATTTAGTAAAGGGTGTTAACATTTGGTGTTGGTTGTTGTATGTGTTGTCAAGCTATTTGTTGTTGGTGGCGTGAACATTGTTGAGCCATGAGCAAAGGAGAAGTTGTGTGGCGGTGAATGGTTTGTTGTGTATGTGTTTTAGTTGCTGCCAATTATATATTTAAGTGGTGAGAAGTCAAGGCAAGAAAAAGGAAAGTTGAGTAGTAGAATTTGAAATTCAAATAAGTCATTAAAGTGTGAAAGTAATTAAACTAATTACTTAAACACTTGTAGTTGAATTTAATCTTATCTACTTGAAAGTAGTTGAGTGTACTTCATTTGTGGCTTGGTTATGTACTTGAACTGTAGAAGTGTGAGAATAATTATTGTGTTGTTGGGTTTGAACACAATCATGTCTAGTGAGATGTTTCATTATACTAATGTATTGCACCAAACATTGACTACATTTACTACTAAGGATGATGAACAAAGGGAAAATTTGTTCCAAACCTCTTATAGGGTTACAAGGAAATTTATGTGTCCTTATAGTTGATGGTGGTAGTTATAGCAATGTGATAGCAGCATCATTAGTATCGAAAATAAAACTTGCTACTACCCCACATCTTGAACCGTATAAATTGCATTGGCTTAGTGATCAAGAGCGTTTGCATGTGACCAAAAGAGCTAGGATACCATTTAGTGTAGGGGATAAATACTTTGATGAGATTGAGTGTGATAGTTTGCCTATGTGTGCATCCCATATATTGCTTGGTAGGCCTTGGTTATATGACAGGAGGGTCTCACATGATGACTTCAGGAATACTTATGTATTCTGGAAGGAAGGAAAACAAATTATTTTGAATTCGATGTCGCCTTCAATGGTTCAAAGGGTTCAACAACAAATTAGTAGACTATCAGAGGGCGATGAGCAGTTAAGCCAACCCTTAGAGCACAAAATTTATCAGACACGGATGTGCCAACCTTTAGAGGATCCTGATGATCATAGTCAGATGAGTAGACTACCAGAGGACCAAACTGTTCAAGGACAATTGTGTTCACCCTTAGAGGTATTAGAAGCTCATGAGTAGTTGAGTAAACCATTATAGGATTTTGAGGGTCAGAGTCAGATGAACCTATCATCAGAGAGCCAGACTGTTTAGAGACAGTTGTGTTCACCTTCAGAGGTTTCAGAGGGTAGTGAGCAATCGGGTAACCATTAGAGGGCTATGAGGATCAGCGCCATACAGATGAGTTAGAAAAGGAAGAAATAATATCAGTGGAACGGGTTGAGATAGGGGAGACCTCAATGAATAATGGATCATTATTTGTGTTGCAAATGAGATACATCCTACAAATGGAGGAGAGAAAACAATCACCCCCCATGGTATTTCAAATATTGGGATTTTGCAGTGATACTTCTTCTAGTGGCTTGCTAAGAGGAAATAGAGTCTTTACTGCATTTGATCTATTAGATTTGAGGACAAATCTTTTTGAGGCTTGAGGAGATGATAGGAATCAAAATCCGTCAAGACCAATGGGTGTCGAATCCAACAAAAATAAAAACCTACTCCTAGACAATTATATGATTTGCGTATAATGGTGAGTAGGGTCGTATCCACAGGGATTGGTTAAATATATTTCTATTCAAAGAGAATAAAGAGGAAAAGAAAACTGAGGGGTTTTGTTTGTGAATCAAAATAATATTGAAACAAGATAATAAAATTGAATATTGATAAAAGCTTAGCCAAAGGAATCAAGATAGTTTAATTCGAGGAATTGATCATCGATGCAAATGTTTTCTATTCTTATTTCTAGATAAACTGGTTATGGTTATTAACAAGCTCTAATAACCTATCTCTCCTTACTTCCTCGATAATCAAAACAAGCTCTTTGATTATTTCTCTTATCGATTAGACAACCCTAAACAAGCTCTTAGGATTTAATCTATCAATAGCATTAAAAACAAGAGAGACCACCAATTCATGCCAGTAGATTATAAGATAACCTATTTAAACAAGATCATACATCTCCATAACATGAATTCGATCATCTATTTTATAATCAAACATGTTATTGTGTCATCGAGACTAGGACTATCAAACAATTACGGATTTGACGTGCTAGTTGACAATATATTAACTGCTAATTGAGTAGAAGAGCTCTAATTCATACCAATCAACAAAGATAATATTGACAAAACTTCCAAAAGATATATAAATATCTAAAAACAAAGAATAGATTAAAGACAACTCAGTTAGATCTCACAATTCGTGAAGAATTAAACTTCAATGATCATTTGGCTAGAAAATCTGCTTAGCTACACATATTCATCATCAAAACGAAAATTAAAAGTAAAAACATAATAAGCCTCAGTTCCCGGTTTCCTTGCTCTGCCTCCTTCCTTCCTTCTTGTCTCCAAGATGAAAAAAACTCCTCTAGGATTAGTTCTATTTATATTGTTAAAGGAATGGCAGATCATCTTTTGCTAGCAAAATACGAAAATATCTTTCCTTTTTGATGTAAATCTCGAGGAATGAATAATCGTCCGCTTGGCACGCCCTACAACACGGCAAGATTTCAAGCCGTGTCTTCCTCTGTGGATAATCTACAATTCTTCATCCGTGTCCAGTGTGTGCCACGTCTTCCACCACGGCCAGATGTCAAGTCGTGCCTTCCTCTGGTGATTCTTCAAGATAGATACACGGTCGTGTACTTCAACCGTGTATTTTTCTGTAGATTCTTCAAGACAGATACACGGTCGTGTACTTCAACCGTGTATTTTCCTGTGGCTTCAAAACTAAGTACACGGCCGTGTACTTCAACTACACGCCCATGTACTTTCCTCTGGTGGTGTAAATCCTTGCCTTTGATCCAAATTGTAGATGACTTCTCTAATTTACTTGAATTAGCACTCTTAACTCCATTTAACCTGATTTATCACCATAATAAAATTAAGTACCATTTCCTTATGATTTCTATAAAATCAATGATAAATTAACACAATTCATACTATAAAGATTGAGTATAAAATGGCTCTATCAACCAATCATTAGGGCAAGAGATAAAGGATTTCAAATCTTGGCGATGAGGGCCCATTTTGAGCACACCGACTCCGGAATTATTTGTGTACTAACCTCTTTTCTCTTATTCATGTATTGTGTATTACAACAGGCACACTTATCATGCTTTATAGGGCGATGGACAGATTCACTAAGACTCAACTTGTAGGTTATCCATGGACCGACCTAAATTGGCAATGAGCTAGACCGACGAATCTTATGAAGAGCTAGCATGATGAAGACTATTTTTATTTATAATTATTTCTTTGGACTATTTATGTTGTAATCTTTCTTTTGGGATACTTTCATTTGCTTGTAATTATGTTTTTAAAACAGGCAACCCTAAAAGTAGCATAGTTGTAATTTTGTGAACTTTTTAACCCTAAAGGGAGCAAGTATAAATACTTGCTTAAGTAGGGTTTTGAGGAGGCCAATTTTCAGATTAAACACATTCACTATACATGAGAGAGCTTAGGGTTTCCCTAGTTCAATTTCCTCTTATAAATTTCAATCCCAAGAGTTGAGATTGTGGTGAGTGCAACAATTGAAATTGTGAGTTATATCAATTTCTAATTGTTGTGTTTTCTTTTCTTCTCTAGTGTGTAATATCTAGGGTTGGATTGAAACTTTCTTGGTTAGATTTGAATCATTATTATTCAAATTGTTGTGCTTAATTGAGTTACTTTTATACTTGAATTCTATTTCTCTATTTTGCACGTTGTTAAACCATGAAAGCAATTGTGGTGGAAGGTGGATCACAGTTATTGTTCTTGTTGATTTTGTGTAGTAATCACGTGGCTTTTCAAGTATAATTTTTGACCTTCATTGAGGAATACTTCATCGTGTCAATCATTTCATGAAATATAACATTTGGATCAAAGTTTTCATTTAGGGTTTACGGTCCAATTTTGCTATAAAAGTGAACCGAATTGGTCTTGTCTTTTGGGGTTGTCATTTGGGTTGCTTTTGCTTGTGCTTAATTTCCATTTAGGAACATCATCTTTTTTGTTATCAAAGCTATATCATAATTGGATTTAAGATTGAACATGCCATTGTTGTAGAATTGGTTCATAAATAGTGAGGATTTGCACCATTTGATTACTAGTTTGATTGACATTGTTTGATTGTCTTTCAAATTGGTTTTGTTTGTACTTAATCTTGGTTTTTGGCACATCAATCGTTTTTGGGGTTTGTTATTTAAATTAGGGCTGGAATTGTTGATTTAGATTTTACTCAATATATGGTTTTGAATTCCTATTTTAAGGTTTAGATTTTTAGGTTAAGGTTTGAGACATAATTTTACATTTTTGAGGTTAATTTATGATTTTCGTAGAATGTTTTAGGGTTGTGGTACTTAATCCTTTGGTGTGGGGTTAGATATCCTATTGATTTTTGAAATGTCTATAAAATTTCTTCCAAAAATTTATTCTTTATTTCATAATTTTGCGTAGTTTACATTCTCCCCCTATAAAATAAGTTTCATCTGCAAAACTTGTTTGTGTAAATATTTTTCTACTACTACACATTAATTTTTTCACTTAGCAAGGCTTTTCCATCATTGATCTAATTGCTCATGATTTTAATGCCTCTTGGTGGAATCTATATGGACTAACAAAGTAGAGAAGCATCATTTTTAGGGGTTATAATTTCCTCAAAGTACTCCAAAGTGACTTAATTATCATTCATGCATCACTGAGAGATAGTTATGATCATGTCTACTAAATCAGACACTATTTCCTTTCATAGATGTTTGCATGTTCATAATTCACTCCTTCTTCTATAACATAGTGATTATTCTCCTTTTAGCACCATAGTGATCATTCTCCTTTCACCAAGTGATATTATTCTTCTAGCAATTTCTATTTCTCACCTCATTTTGCATGAATCTTGATCGTTCTTGTCATAAATTCTTTCATGCATCCACATTCATCAACAAAAAAAAATAAAAAAAATTGAAGGTTAAGGGTCATTCTACCACTTCAATTTAGATGTAGAGTTTTAAGCAATCCTTATTGGTTTAAGTTTTTCCATTGTTGTTCACTACTTTTGCTTAACATCCTTAATTGATATGAACTAAAATTGTTACCATGGGGTTAGGGGTGTATTTGGTTATTCTTGAGAAAAAGGATTATGTTTACAAAGATTAGGAAATGTGTGGTACAAATAAATGACCATTAAGTGTCTATTTCCTATTATAATAAATATAGAATTTATTTATAAAGTCTAAGTCTTTTAAATTATACACCTAATTCTCTACCCAATCTCACAATTTGGTAGGTTGCTCCTATCTTTGACAACCAATTACTTTGATACCACTTTTGTCATGCTTTAGAGGGTGGCGTGGTAGTTTTCACTAAAAGTTATTGCCTCTCATGTATACCCATGATGTGAAAATCGCCTTGCAAGTTAGAGATTGCAAGACTCTAATTAAGTCTCCATTAGTCATAATACATATATCTAATTATTATATAAAAATAACTAAGGAGAACAACAATCTAGAATCACTAGAACCATAGAGAGTTGGTATCCCTTACTAAATTGTAAAATCGGACAGTCACAACACTAAAGAACTCCAGCTTTAGACAAGTTTAATGTAAAATATGTTTTGAAAAGAAGGAATATAGAAATTCCACAATTTCTTGTTACTCTATCTAAATCATAAACTAACAATTACTCTATTTTATACTTGTCCCTCGATATTTGAGTTTGACGTTCTCATCACTTGACTTCTAGTCCATTCTTAGCTTTAGGCTTAGCCTGCAAAAGAAAAGCTATTAGGGTGTAAGCTATAAAGCTTCGTGAGCTATATCCTTTTACTAAACCAAGAAGTAATAATCAAGTAGGTTATTTAATCAAGCATATGCCATGCATGAGTAACCACATGAATGCAACAATGTATACAATTTATTGGATGTCGCACATAGAATGAACTTAACGCTCCCCATTGCTTGGGTTGGGAAATCATGAGTTACACATCAACTCTAAGCTCCTATGACCTCGGCCTATCTTTCGAGATAAGTCATAAAGTCAATAAACGTTTTTATAATATATGTCAATAGACTTGAAAATATGTATATGTATACAAAGCTCGTATGGGGTATAGATTATGAAAGCCTTGCAAGCTCAATCACCCCAAAGCGATGAATCCCCGGACTAGGAAATCCTAAGACTTAATTAGAAGGCAACATTTCCTGGTTTCACTTATTTTCCAAAAGTTAAGACAAGGTGTGCCCATGGAGTATATCTCCATAAGGCCTTTTCATACCACTGTGTGTTGCTGACAACCTTCTTACATGCACGACTTCATGATGCGTGATTCATTTTAGTTAAGGCTGGATAATCTTAAGTCATGTTATTTGGCATCTACCGTAAATAAATATAGACACTTGCAATTTCTATAGTCTAAATGCTAGGGGAAGTATAAATCAATTAGCCGAGTATAATTAAGATCAATTGGCATTTAAACATAGCATTCAAGTCTATACAATACCCCAAGTTATCCCTGTATATAGATCTAATTCATATATCAAATATTTGTAAACATATAGGTGCACTAACTACAAACACAAGCAGCGAATAGTAATCATCGAATTTTCACTCTGTATCTCTCTAAAATTTCATTCAATAGAAACTTTATTGAATAGGCTATGATAAGAAAATACGTTTAAGCTATTGATGAGGATCAACTAGCATCTAAAAGGAAGGAACCAAAATCCCATGATCCATTACATGGTATTGGAGACCTGATGACCCAAGCTAAAGCTAAGAGGATGAACAAAGCTCTGCAAGGATTAGTCATGGACCTACAAGCTAAGAAATCAAGTTACACTAAAGGAGAACCAACACTTATCAACTTAATTCACGTTTCCATGGAGGAATGCAATGATTTAGAGGCCTTAGAATAAATCAATTTTATTGAACTGAAAAGGGAGAAGCACATTCGGTTTTGTTAATTGTTATGTTTTTTTTTATTTGTTTGGTTTATAATTTATATTATTTAGTTGCTTATTCGGTTACATGAGAATAAGGAAAAAAATAGATTAAGCAACTTAGGTTTTTTTATATTGTTGTATGTACACTATATAAAGCCGTGTAAGGGGCCAGCCATGAAATATCTTATCATTGAATTAAAACACATAATTTCGTGAGATACGAAACTTTCTCTTTTTGTTCTTTTGCAAAAGAACTCTTCCATAGGAATTCTTAACCGAGTTACTTGGAATCCCTTTTGATAACTTAGGTTACAGTCAACAGGTGCGATTTGGGTCTAGCTACGCAATACTTATTCGAGACGGTCTTTAGGGTAATCAATTCAAATAACATCGTTGGGGTTTTAGGTTTAATATACCTAGGGTTTCATGCATCATTTGGTATTAGAGCTTTGGCTTCTTAAATCATGTAAATTCTATCCCTTTTTCGTTATTCGTCTGTTGTTATTTTCCATACTCATATCTAGAAATTCGTATAAAAAAAAACAATCTTGTTCGATCACTAAAATCCCTTAGAGACCGACGACAACTAGGTTTTTAGCTAGTCTTTGAACATTCCATTGTTGTTCAATTCATAGTTCATATTGAAAGGCATATGTACAAAAAAAAAAAAAGAAATTCAATTCGGTTGCAAAAAAAAAAAAAAAATTAAGAATTGAAATCTCCTAAAAGAAAAAATTTTAGTTTTGTCAAGTTACAATTCAATTGCTAAATTCACTTTCCAATTCTAATTGCAACTTGTATCTTGTCTTTCTAAATCTTGTATCTGAAATTATATTCCATAATTCTTGTAGATTCGATGTAAATTTTTCTATCCATTGAATTGCTTGTTAAGGAATTATCTTAACTTGTTCCAAAGTTAGTAGTAAGAGATTGCTCATATCTATTAGAATTCTCATTGCACCGTGACTTGGAATCAACTATTGATCATTAATGTGACTTAGTGATTTGTGTTGAGTAGTTCCAATATGAGTTCCTAGCAAAGGATTATAAAAGTGGGTGGTGAGGACATAGTTGAGAGAGATATACACGAGTGGATTGTGAGAGTAATACTACTTGAGCGCAATACATAAGTGAATTGTGAGGAACATATTTATTACTTGTGATATTAATTTCTTGTTAAGTATAGAATTATGTCAGGACAAAACACGAATGGAAGTGAAAATAGGGTGATGTTTGAGGAGTTGATGGGGGAGATGAAGAGAATCTTGACGGGTGAACTTGAGCAGATCCATGAAAGAATGGATAGGATGGAGAGGAGTAGGGAACCGTCTAGCAGTACCACTATTAGGCAAGGAGTAGGTAGATTGAATAGGGGAGGAGTTAGGATAGAAGAAGGTGAAGAGTCTGATTTTGGAGATTATCAACACGTTAGGGATAGAGGAAGTAAATAGAGGCATGATAGTAATTTAGGATGTATTAAGTTGAAAATCCCAAGATTTCAAGAAAAAATGATCCAGAGTTGTATTTAGAGTGGGAGAGGAAGATGGATCACGTGTTTGAATGCCATAATTACACTAAGGAGAAAAAGATAAAACTGATTGCAGTAGAGTTTTCAGATTACGCTAGTATATGGTGGGATCAACTAGTGCGTAATAGGCATAGGTATGGAGAGAGACCTGTAAGCACTTGGGATGAGATGAAGACAATTATACAGAGACGATTCATTCCTAGTCACTATCATAGGGACTTACTTAGGAAAGTCCAGGGATTGACATATGGAACCAAAAGTGTAGAGGATTATTCTAAGGAGTTGGAGATAGCCTTGATTAGGGTTAGAGTTAAGGAGGATGATGAGGCCACTATGGCTAGATTCATCAAAGGGTTGAGTAGGGAAATAGTTGATGTAGTGGATCTACACCATTATTTAGATATAGAAGAACTGCAGCACAAAGCCATTAAAGTAGAGTGGCAATTAAAATATAGGAGTGAGTAGAGGACTGGTTCGATTTCCAAATCTCCATAGAAGTCTACTTGGAAGAGGAACTCCACCTATTCAAAGCCTAAGGAGGACATGAAGGCTATGAATCTAGTTGCTGCACCTAAGGGAAAAACTGACACTAAACCCCCTTCCAAGACTAGAGATATTAAGTGTTTTATGTGTTAGGGGTTTGGACACATTACATCCCAATGTCTAAATCAGAGAGCTATGATTATCTATGACAATGGGGATGTAGAGAGTGTGAACTCTAAGGAGGATGATGTGCCTAAAACCAAGCTTAAGCACATGCAAAACTAATTTAAAAGACAATTAGACAATATCAATCAAATTAGTTCAACAATTGCATAATTCCTCAATATTTATGAACCAATTCCCACAACAAGGACGTGATAAAGAATGAATCCAAGTATGATGATGCTCTGATACCAAATTATGATGTGCCTAAAACCAAGGTCTAAGCACATGAAAATGAACCAAAGGAACAACTTCAATTCACAAGATCAAACCGGTTTAAGAGGGTCAAAAATTGCGTGAACCCTAATTGAGGAATGATGAATCAAATGATAAAATCAAGGAAATGAAATCCACAAAGATGTTAATCCTCAATTGAATCGATTAACCAACTTAATTCCAAGAGAAATCCAATTAACAATACACAAATCAAACCATGATCCTCCTTATAATAAAGAAGCTCCACGCCACAAGAACAAGTACAAATTGATGGAATTAATAAGTGCTAAAAACCAATCAATTATGCAATGAAGGTTTGATTACAAAAGCAAAAAAAAATCTAACCAAGAAGACTTCAATCCAACCCTAACTATGACTAACTAGAGATGAAAAGAAAACACAATAATTAGAAATTGATATGACTCACAATTTCCCCTTTGTTGCACTCGCCACAATTCCAATTCTTGGGATTGAAATTGATAAGAGAAATTGAACTAGGAAGAACCCTAGTTCCCACACGTAAAGTGTATGTTCTGTTATGAAAAATTGGCCTCCTAAAACCCTATTTTAAGCAAGTATTTATACTTGCTCCCTTAAGGGTTAGAAAATGCACAAAATTACAACTATGCCACTTTTAAGGTAGCCGGTCCTAAATGACAATTACAATCAAAATGAAAGTGTCCCAAAAGAAAATTACATCATAAAATGGTCCAAATAATAATTAAAAAATAAAAGAAAATAGTCTTCATCATGCGAGCTCTTCCATAGGATTCATCGGTCTAACTCATCGTCGATTCAAGTTGGTCCATGGATAACCCATAAGCTGAGTCTGAGTGAGTTTGTCTATCGCCCTATAAAATATGATAAGTGTGCCTATTGGAATATATAATACATGAATAAGATAAAAGAGGTTAGTAAACAAATAATTTCAGGGTCAATTTGCTCAAAATGGGCCCTCATCGCCAAGATTTGAAATCCTTTAGTTCTTGCCCTAATGATAGGTCTTGTTGGATTTTGATTCCTATCAGAGGAGGAGGAGTCACCATCGCAAGAGTATGAGGATGTTGACTTAGGGGGACCCGTGAGTGGCGAGTTGTATGTCACAAGGAGAGTACTTACTATACAACCTTAGGAGGATGGTGAGGAGATCTAGCTTGAACATATTTTTCATACATGGTATCATGTGCAGGGTAGAGTTTGTAGCTTAATAATCTATAGTGGCAGCTGCACTAATGTTGCTAGCACCTTGCTAGTAGAAAAGATGCAATTGAAAGCTGTAAAACATCTGAGACCATATTGATTACAGTGGTTAAATGAATGTGGGGAGATTAAGGTGACCAAGCAGGTTCTTATAGCCTTTTCCATAGGAAGCTACAAGGATGAGGTTATGTGTAACGTGATACTTATGCAGGCTAGCCAGGCTACCCTAGCAATTCGATAGGAAGATTACATATGACGGGTACAAGAATCAGTATTCCTTTGTATTAATAAAAGGAAAGTGGTTCTCACTCTACAAAAACCATGGGAAGCTAGTGAGGATTAGATGTGGATTACAAAGGAGTTTAAAGAAAAAAACTTGAGTGTACGAGAGAAAAGCGAAAAGCAAACACTAGTGAGCAAAGAGGGAAGAGACACTCAAACATAGAGAGCAAAGAGTCTAGCGAGAAAGAGTGAGGTTAAGAGTGTAGTGCTGGCCAAACAACAGTTACTTGTACTTATGTACAAGGATTTATATTTTTCTAATACTGACCTTAACTCTGTTGTGCCTAGTGTTATTGTGTCTTTATTACAGGATTTCGAGGACTTGTTCCATGAAGAAGTGCTGCAAGGACTACCCCCTCTATGAGGGATAGAGCACTAGATTGACTTCATGCCAGACGCTTCCATTCCAAACCGGCCAGCATATAGAACCAATCCTAATGAGGCCAAGGAAATTCAAAGACAAGTGGATGAGCTGATGGAGAAAGGATTCATGCGAGACAGTTTGAGCCCATGCTCGGTTCTAGTAATACTAGTCCCCAAGAAGGATGGGGCGTGGCATATGTGCATGGATTGCAGGGTAATGAACAAAATTACTGTTAAGTACAAACATCCCATTCCTAGATTAGATGACATGCTTGATGAGTTGCATGGTGTATGTTTATTTTTGAAAATTGACCTTAAAAATGGATATTACCAAATTCGTATGAAAGAGGGTGATGAGCGGAAAACTGCTTTTAAAACCAAACATGGATTATATAAATGGATGGTAATGCCTTTTGGGTTGATAAATGCACTTAGTACTTTCATGAGATTAATGAATCATGTTTTGTGTCAATTTTTAGGAAAGTTTGTTGTCATCTATTTTGATGATATCCTGATTTATAGTAGAGCATTAAATGATCATGTACAACATTTGCAAAGTATTTTTATTGTTTTAAGGGAAAACCAATTGTATGCCAACTGGAAGAAATGCACGTTTTGTATGGAGTCTGTGGTTTTTCTTGGTTTTGTTGTAGGAGCAGATGGAATAGCTGTAGATGAGGAGAAGGTGAAGGCAATTCGAGATTGGCCAACACCACAGAACGCCAATGATGTCAAGAGCTCCCACGGTCTAGCCAGGTTCTACAGGTGATTTGTGAGAGACTTTAGCTCCATTGCTACTCCACTAAATGATCTTATGAAGAAGCATGCCGAATTCAGGTGGACTGAAATACATAAGCAGGCATTCCAAACTTTGAAAGTTAAGTTAACTAACGCTCCTTTATTAGTATTACCTAATTTTGATAAAGTTTTTGAGATCGAATGTGATGCTTTTGGGAAGGGTATTGGTGGTGTGTTAATGCAGGATTCTAAACCAATAACCTACTTTAGTGAGAAACTCCACGGTGCTGCTCTGAACTATCCAGTATATGACAAGGAGTTATATGCCCTAGTGAGGACGTTGTAAACATGGCAGCATTATCTATGGCCCAAGGAGTTCATCATCCATTATGATCATGAGAGTTTAAAGTACTTGAACATGTAGGGAAAGTTGAACAAGAGGCATGCCAAATGGTTGGAATTTATTGAAACCTTTCCATATGTCATCAAATACAAGTAGGGCAAGGAAAATGTAGTGGTTGACACCTTATTTAGGAGGTATTCTCTATTAACCTCTTTATATACTAAGTTGCTTAGGTTTGAAGGTATGAAAGAATTATATGAACATGATGCTGATTTTAGTCAGATTTGGGCACTTGTTCTAAAAGTGGGTATGCAAACTACTATAAGAATGAGGGATATTTATTTAAGAAGGATAGATTGTGTGTACCCAAGAGTTCCATATAAGAGTTGTTAGTGAGGGAGACACATGGGGACAATCTCATGGGACATTTTGGTATAAAGAAAGCTTTGGATATTTTGCAAGAAAACTTTTATTGGCCTAGAATGAGACATTATGTGCAAATTGTGTGTGACAAATGCATTGCATGTAGGAAGGCTAAATCCAAAGTCATGCCCCATAGGGAGTATCTCCCATTGTCTATGCCTAGTCAGCCTTAGACTGACATTTCCATGGATTTCATATTAGGTTTTACTAGATCCCAGAATGGCAAAGATAGCATATTTGTTGTCATTGGTAGGTTTAGTAAAATGGCTCATTTTATTGCCTATTCTAAAACTAATGATGCACGACATATACCTAATTTATTCTTTAGGGAGATCATTCGATTACATAGTTTACTTAACTCTATCGTGAGTGATAGAGATGTGAAAATTTTGAGCCACTTTTGGTGCACTTTATAGAATAGGCTAGGCACTAAACTATTGTTTTCCACTGTAGCTCATCCCTAAACAAATGGACAAACAGAAGTGGTTAATAGGACACCTTCCACATTGCTGTGTGCTGTGCTTGATAAAAATTTGAAGCAATGGGAAACATGTTTACCTCATGTAGAGTTTGCAAATAATAGGACTATACATTCTACTACATCTTACTCTCCATTTGAGGTTGTGTATGGTTTTAATCCCTTAACTCCATTGGATATATTGCCTTTACTTACTAATGAGTTTATTGATCTTGATGGCACAAAGAAGGCAGAATTTGTTAGGGATTTACATACTCAGGTATGGGCTAACATTGAAAAGAAGAATGAACATTATGCCTGATAAGCCAACAAAGGACGCGCTAAAGCTATATTCCATCCAGGTGATTGGGTTTGGGTGCATTTAAGGAAGGAACTTTTTGCTAAGCAATGCAAATCCAAGTTACATCTAAGGGGGATGGACCTTTCTAAGTGGTGGAGTGCATAAATGACAACACCTATAAGATAAACCTGCTAAGCTACTATGGTAATGTAAGTGCTACCTTTAATGTTTCTGATCTTACTCCTTATGATGCAAGTGATTCAAGGACAAATCTTTTCGAGGAAGGAGGGAATGATGAGGATCAACTAGCATCTAAAAGGAAGGAGCCAAAATCCTATGATCCATTACATGGTATTGGAGGCCCGATGACCTGAGCTAAAGCTAAGAGGATGAATGAAGCTCTACAAGGATTAGTCATGGACCTACAAGCTAAGGAATCAAGTTACATTAAAGGAGAACTAACACTTATCAACTTGATTCACGTTTCCATGGAGGGATGTAATGATTTAGAGGCCTTAGAATAAATTAATTTTATTGAACCGAAAAGGGAGAAGCACATTTGGTTTTGTTAATTGTTATGTTTTTGTTTTATTTGTTTGGTTTGTAATTTATATTATTTAGTTGCCTATTCAATTACATGAGAATAAGAAAACAAATAGATTAAGCAACTTAGGTTTTTTCATATTGTTGTATGTACACTATATAAAGCTGTGTAAGGGGCTGGCCATGAAATATCTTATCATTGAATTAAAACACACAATTTCATGAGATACGAAACCTTCTCTTTTTGTTCTTTTGAAAAAGAACTCTTCCATAGGAATTCTTAACCAAGTTGCTTGGAATCCGTTTTGATAACTTAGGTTTCAGTTAACAGGTGTGATTGGGGTCTAGTTACATAATACTTGTTTGAGACGGTCCTCAGGGTAATCAATTCAAATAACGTCGTTGGAGTTCTAGGTTTAATATACCTAGGGTTTCACGCATCAGCTATAGTTCCAAAAGAACCCAAGATTCGTTTAGAAATTAGAGATAACCCTATATATCATAAGTTGACTTAAGTTAACAAAAGTCAACTAACTCAATCTAGCTTATTAACTTAAGTCCTCCATTCGATACCCTTAAGAATACTTGAGTAGACTTAAAGAATTAGAGTTAAGACTCGGGTTGAATTAGAGAATACTTGGTAAATAAAACACCAAGGATTCACATGATACCCTTTTCTAATGGAATCGATGGATTTGACTAAATAAAAGTTCAGTTGAAAACCATTAACTGTACTAAGTTCCACTAAACTCCCTACTTGAGAATTCAATCTTATTCTCGATATTTCACCTAGTAGACTAAATTTGAATTTGTTCAAATTTCATCTATAGAACCATTACTTAGCCCCAAACATTCCTAGAGTATTAGATTTAAAAATCCGAACTTAGTTGACTAAAGTCCACTCCAATTTGACTTAAGTAACTTTCAATAAATAATTAGACAACTCAAAAAGACTTGCATTGACTTGTGTCTAATCTTTTCCAAATCTATCCTATTTAACCTTAATCATGAGGATTAATACCTTAGAACATAGATGAGCAAAAAAAATAAAATAAAAATTAATAACAAACTAAATTATAGAATCAAATCGAAATCGAAAGTCCATTAAGCCTTACCTTAAAAGTCTTCTAAGTGGTTAAGCTTGAAACCGCCCCCAAATCTTAATCTATTTTAGCTAAAATTTTTCTAATTTAATATTACATCTTTAATTACCCAATAATACACAACATATGAAAAAATCTAGATAAAACTCCACTAGCTACACCTCCTTCTTCAAGACGCCATCTCCATGGTCAAACTTCCCTTACAGGCTTTGAAAATTCAATTCTTATCTTATCTTATCAAGATCACAATTATTGCACCTGATCTTATCTCAATATTACCCTACTTTATCTTGTCTAACCTAAGAAAAAGACATAAAATAATTTAAAAATAGACATATGAAAATCGGATCCAGATAAAATGCACTAAACATATGATTTTTCCAATTTTTGCCAAGGTTTACTTGCTTTAATCTATCTTATCCTATAATTAATAAATCCTACCAAAATTTTACCCTATCATACCTTAGATATACCTTGATTACCTAGTAAAAGGGCTTGGAAAACTTTGAAGAAATGAGCCCTAATAAAAATAATAAATTAGGAGTCCCTTCTTCATGTGAAGCACCACCATGAAAACTCATCTAGCTTGACACCATTCAATTCACCCTTTGCTATCTTAATTTAATTTAATCTAAAATATCCTAAATTAACTTGATTAAAATGGCTTAAGAACCTTGAGATATCATGGAAAATTTTGAGTTTTAGAGTCTTATAAATAAAAGGAAAATTACACATAAATCTCATCCTTAAAAAATACCTTATTACTTAACCTTGTTTCACCTCATGTTTGGGACCATCTTACCTAATCTTAACTTAATCAAAATTTTCCCAAAATTTTTCATGACTAAGCTAAGGAGGTTAACTAAAAGTAATTAAAAATTATCCTAAGAAACAACCTAGAAGCTACCAAAAGCTACCACCCCCTATTGACCATGTCAACTTCATGTGATTTTACCACCTCAACCTTATTTTATCTCATGTAATCACTACCCTAACTTATCCTATAAGACCTTAAGCCAATTATAACCCTAAAACCTACCTAATGTTGCCCCCATAGGTGTGTCAAATCAAAGCTTAAATTAATTTGCAAAACAACAAAACTTAACTAGTATAAAAGGGAGGTAAAAAGCAAATTTAACTCTACAAGCAACCCCACATTTCACATGCCACTTGCTGCCCATTTCCTCTGAAAAATTTCCACCAAATTTCCACCAAACACACCTCATATTCCCCAAAATGAAAAAAAAGTTTCACCTAAAAATAATCCCACTTGAATCCCTAAAGACAATCATAGTTTTGGACTACCAATTTCTTAATCCAAGGTAAGTAACTTCCAAAAAGTTTAAGTTATCTTTAGACTCCCTTAAGGAAGTTACTGATTGAACTTATTTTCTATGTTTTAGGTAATTTACTTCAGGAATTTTCATCAAAGTAAGGTAATCCTAATTTACCTAAGTCATTTTCCATAGCATATTCATCATATTTACACTAATACTACTTATATGTAATAGTTGTAAATTCTAATCACAATTCCACATCAAACAAACTTTATCTTTATAAGATTATCTTATTTATTTTTTCATTTAGAATATTTTTCTAATAATTAGATATATTTCAAACTCCTAATGAACATAAAAGTGCAAAGAAAAGATGTTAAAACCTTATCTTCAAATCATGAGGACTTATGACCTATTGGACATCCATGGACACATTCTTGACATATTTGGGACATTATGGACATATGTTCATGGACATATTCTTGACATATGCTTTGGACACATATTTGCCTTATTATGGCAAGGACAAGACTTTACCCGAATAAAGATCTAAGCACGGACCTTGGCAACAGACCAATTCCTTAAATGAAGGACTTAACATTAAATGACTTTAATAAAATATGGGGTTAACAATGAGATACTAGATTATTTTATCTTAGCGGTAGTTATTTCTTATATGTATTTCTCCATGTTTATATGGGTTTTTCAAAAGATTGCCAAGTTTTACTCGAGGATTACTACTATCCTTGAAAAAGAATGGCAAAGTCAGTACTAACAATGATTGCCACTTGATTTGTGCTTGTAATTTTAGTAGCACCTAAAGTTGAACACTAATGAACCTTTGTGTGTGTTTGAATTGGTTGATTGTTTAATTGATAAGGCCTAAAGGAAAAGAAAGTAAAGTTGCTTCTATTCATGGTTATTTTTGTAGTTAATGGAGTGTCTGCAAATTATTTGGTCACCTCCTAACTTATGTTAAAGATATTGAAATACTTATTTTGAAACGAATCATGCATAGCATCATCCTACATATTCTTGTATATTCCATCATAGTTACATAGGTAATGAAAAGATGTCCTGAGGGAGTGTCCTATTCTAACAATACAAAAATAACTAGAGGATTGTCATGTATTGGTATAAATCTGTGTTCATTATTCTATTTTAGGCGCATGCATCTAGAGGTGTGTGGGCAAGGAAAACATTATTTTCTTTTGGTTTGTCCTGGGTCCTTACTTAGAAGATAATTCTTCAAGCATAACTATTTATATACATAGCGTGGCTTTGATTTGTGTAGCTAAGGATATATGTAAGTTCAACGAACATGGTAGCTTGAACTCCAATGGAATTTTTAAATGGTCCTCAACCTAAAGTTAAAGGAGGGGTATATTAGTAAAAAATATCCTTAAACCTCATGTAGTTTCCGGTTGACTACATGCGATGATTGGCATATGATTGTTCATGCATTAAAATGTTAACTTGCTTGTTTTGCTTGAAAGGTGGTTTTAAGCTGGGATCTCACTAAGCTTTATAACTTACCCCCCCTACAATTTAACTTTTTTGTAGGCACCATTCTGGTTTTACCCTAGTAGAATCCAAACAGCGGTGAGAATCTTCAAGATGACGGTAGATGGGCAAGTGAGGAAAAAGACAAGTGGAATAGATATTTTTAATTTTGAGCAGACTCTTTTGGATGAATGTAATATTAACCATATAAACTTATTTCTGTATCTATTATATATGTTAATATTAGTAGAACTATTATATTTATGGTGGTTTCTAGAGTAATAACTCCTTATGTACCATGTTGAAGTTTGTGTGTACTGAAATCCAACTAATCATCGACTTAAATATAGTACATGGCGGGCTATTACAACTAGAGTAACCCTTGGGGCGTGACACACTCACTCGACCATATGGTCTTCAATTGTAATAATCAAGTGGTAGGTTGTTCTCAAATGAAATGTCACCTAATAAGACAAAATATCTCTATAAGTTTGGGTCAAACTTAACCTACACTAGTTTTGCTAGTTTGGCGATTTTCTCGGTTTTGAAGGTTTTCATATTTTCTTCATGACACTTTCGTTCTATGTCCGTTTTTTCACGTACTTATAGTCATTTTAAAGGATTTTGAATTTTCTTTCTATTTATGAAGTAATTTTGGTTGTTTGAACTTCAAAAGATAGTGTTAATTCCTGAACAAATTGGGTGTGCCTGGTTTATGTTTGGTTTAGGGTTCCTTTTTGCCTAATTTGATATAATTAATCCATGGGAATTAATTCTAAGAACTTGGAATATGTTTAGGACTTCCAAATGGCATGTTAGCTTTCTAATTCTTTTTAGAAATTTAAAAAATGACCCCAAGAGTTTCGTGGGTCTTTTTGAGGCTTTAGATTTGAAGATTTTCCTTCCTAATTGTGTTGGTTTTATTTTTATTTTTTTAAGATTTTTATTCGCATAATTTTCCTAATGATATTTTAGCTTTCTTAAGGTTTGGAAATTTAAAAATTTCCAGGTTCATTTAGGTTTGGCCACGGTTTGGGAGCCTTTGGACTAATCTTGCCATTTCTTCCAATTTCTTACTATAAAAGGCCCCTTTTTGTAATCCGAATTTTCCATAATTTAAAAGGCATGAAATATATAAAAAAATGTCCTTAATTGGCTTCATAACTTAGGCATTGAAATGCCCAAAGAATCTCCAAATTTGGATCTCCATCCATTTTTCAAAAACACCACTTATACATGTCATATTTCAAGAGGGATCCTTATGATTTTACATCCTTTTCTTGGTTTCCATTTACAACTTTTTTTTTAAGCTAAATATACTTGAAATATACATGTAAAGTTACAAAATGAAATCAAAATAATCCTATTCTAATATGTGGACTCAGAATATTACAAGAAAAAAAATATATCAATAAGAAGGTATGTAGATCCTACACATTATAGCTTATTAGAGTGTCGAGATCTTCCTCCTTCTACTGCCTCTTAGTGGGGGGGGGGGGGGGGGGGGGGGGGGGGGCTTTAGGTGCTGATCTTCCTTAGATCTTCAGCTCCTCAAATGGCCTCTTGATTGGTGTAGATGATATAAAAAATTTGGCTTGATTGAGTGTTGTTTAGAGCATGATCATTAGATGAAGTTTAGGAGTGTGCCATAGGGGAAACAAGTTGCAATTTAGGAGTTCTCTTTCAGATCCCATTTTTGAGTGTGTGTTTGGGAGTTTGGGGAGATTTTTTGAGTGTTTTTCATGTGTTAATTCTTTAGAAAAGTGTGTTGCGTGAGGAGAGTGGGTGGGAATTAAATCAGAAATGGATAGCTTAGAAAAAGGGATTAGAAGTTGCAATTTAGAGGGGGCCATTTGATATAAATTTGGAGGGTTTAATTAAGAGTGTTTGACTAATTTTTTAGATCTTTTCTATAGTAGATTTTTCTAGAAGGAAGAGAGGTTTCACGTGTGTTGGTCCCAATTAGATTAATCAAGAGGGGGGTGAATTGATTAATTACTTAAAATTTCACTTTTTCGCAAATCAACTAAAACTCTTGACTAATAAAATCACGTGAAGAACAATAATGAAGAACAATAATGTGCAGTAAATAAAAGTAGAGAAGAGTAGAATGCTCAGATATTTATAGAGGTTCCGCCTTGAGCGTCAATCCTCTCTTCTAGCTCCACGCCGGGGTCCCGATTGTCTATACCGGTTGTGTTTCACTATATCAACAAATCAAAGATACACAACACAAGCCTCTTTAAGGCAAAGTCTCACTATTGAGTCTTTCTAGCTTCTTCACTAAGCTAATCACTCATCTACGGTGATGAAACAACAAACAATTCCCTTTCCACGAAAGGAATCTCAACAACAACAACAATGAGGAATAACAAATTTCCTCTAGATCACATATATATGTAAAGATATTTTCTTGAAGATTTATGAGTCTTTTCTTCTCGTGTGTAATTTTTTCTTTCAACCACGTTCCTTTTTTCTGTTTTTTTTCAACGTTCTTCACTTTTTTTTCATTTGAATTAAACACTTTATATATGGAGAAAACATAACGGCTACTTTCTACGTGATAATCTTGTATTTATTTTTGAATTTTCAATTCAAAAATAAGTTGGATCTGTTGAGGAAGATCTGCATTCGTGATATTCTTGTTGAGGATAAGCTTGGATAATTAGTTTGACCGAGATCTTCTTTGGATATATCTCTTGGATTAAGTTTGTTGAAGATATCCCCTCACATTGTGGAATCATATCTTGATATAACAACCATATCTCTTATCCTTATCTTTGTAACTGCTGGATCTCCCAAAATATAGTACAAATATCCAATTTTAAATCTGGATAATACTTGTAAATCCTATATGATCTCACTTTTATCATAAAATGAAATCTTTGAATAAAATCTTGTGAAACTTTATGTAAATTAAAAAAAACCGTGATATAAAATCCAACTTTAGTAAAACACATCAAGTATATTACCCAAAAATACTTGACACGTGGAGCTAGGCCTTGAAATTTATTAAAACTATCGATATAAAATTTAGAACGTAATCTGGAAAAATTCGTAACAGACATGAAAGGTTTTGAAAGTGCTTCTGAAGCAAACCTGTTAACTGTCCTGAAGGTTCTGAAAGTGCTTCTGAAACAAACCTGTCAACTGTTCTCCTGTTGTGAAGGTTCTGAAAGTGCTTCTGAAAGGTTACCACGATAACTACGGATACACTACGCAACTTCTGAAACACCTTCTGTCAGAACAAAAATAGTCTTTATAACACTTTTGAAGGTTCTGAACAAGCTTCTGTCTCCTTGTTCAACTTTAGAAAAAAATTACGTGCTATCTTAAACATTCATTACACTCATTCCTCTTTTGTTAACATCAAAACTAAATTAGAGAACTTAACATTCTCCCCCTTAACATCAACATTCTCCCCCTGTTTGATGATAACAAAACATCATTAGATAATCAAAATATACACAACTTTCATGTTTAAGCATATATTCCTATAATAGAATCTTAAGCACAATCGTGTTATTATAAACACATTGATCATAAGCACTCATAAGCAGTATAGAATCATTATAAGCAGCATTGATAGATATAATAGAATAGATATAATAGAATCATTCTTCTCCTAACATCAACATTTACCATTCTCCCCCTTTTTGTTAACAGCAAAAGGGATATCTCCCCCTTAAACGATGTATAAAAGATAACAAAAGTCTTTTACAACTTGATTCGAAAACAAAATTTAAAAGAACTAAGATTTTCTAGATCTTGTGACTCGAGAGGTAGAGGGAGTGGTGGAATGTTTGGTTGACGAAGGTTTCTCTGGTGAAGTATCCAAGTCGATGGTGTGAGCGCCAGAGCGAACATAATCTGGAAATTTGTTGGATAAGAAGAGCTTTATTTCACCATGAAGACTTGTGACAGATTGAGATGTTTTATCCGTCTTTGAGTCCAAAATCTTGAAGGAGTTAGTCACTAAATCTCCAATCTTCCTCACTTGAGAGACAAATTTATCAAACGCAATCACATTATTAGATAGATCTTGTTTGACTCTCGTAATAAATTCATCATAAAGAATCCTATAGTGATGGAGATCGGTAATCATCTTCTCAGAATTCTTCTTGATATCAGAGAGAATATTAGAAGTTTGTTTAACTTGTAACTCCATTGATTCAAGTCTCCTTAGATCAGATCGTTGTAGAACTTCATCTGTCAAAGTTGTTTTAACCAAATCTGATAGTTCATGTTTCAAACTTTCTCGAACAACATTCTTTATTTGTTCCAGATCAACATTGGATATAACTTCTTTTGTTCCACTCTTCCTAGCCTCTTCACCATATGATTTCTTCCCATGACCTGTTTCAACCTCTGTTCTTGGTTCTGAACTAGGTTCTGAACCTCCTTCTTGAACAGATATTCCAAAAGGAACTATTCTTTTCATATGCTTTTGATGGACAAAATGTGCACCATCATTCGCATACCACAAACAATCCTTAACAAAGATGGACATATGATGAAAAACTTCTTTACCTATCCTCTTTAATTTAATAGGTTCAGATGAACTGGTAGGCAAAACTATCCCTTTAAACACAAACAATCGCATCAGTATATTCCCAAACACTAAACTTTCTTTATTCCTCCAAATTTGATCAATGACTCTAGAAGCCATGTCCACATTCCTTTTGTTAATCATTGCATAGATAATTTGAGCATGTTCTATGGACATTAAAAGTAGAACTGCCCTTCCTTGGACATAGACACTCAACAATTATCTTATGAATGATTCGAGGAAACAACTCGAAATCAATGACCATTGCTTCTTTTCCATAATCCATTTGTAATCCTCTATTTATAGCAGCAAACAGATCATTCCTAGGCATGTTCGTGATTTCTACATCATCATTTACATCATGTAGATGTAGACATTTAACCACATCTTCCCTAGAAATTCAAATGTCTTGATCACATACTCTGGAAATTAAGACATTCCCTTCCGCAAGACTTAAATTTCCATAAAATTCTTTGACACATTCCCCATAAACTAGAACTTGAGTAGAGCAAAGCTCCATGCATCCTATGGGTTCTAACAGTTCATTCTAGTAGAATCCATTACTAGTAAAGAAATTAAAATCCACAAAGCTACAAGAACACACCTCATTTTTCTTCTTTCAAAGAGATTTTGAATTTGAGGGTTTCAGAGTTAGTACATTCTCTTGTTTCGTTTGCTTCTTGGATGCTTTCTTGAGCGGAGAGATTTCTTGAATAGCTTTTCCTTTTCCTTGTGAAGACGATGTAGCTCGTTTTCTTTTTGGTAATCTTCTTAGAACCTATGATAGATTCAGAATCAGGGGAACTTGGATTCTCTCCTATGGAAGGTTCTTGATATTTTTCCGAAGAGTTTGAACATTCATCATGAATCACTAAAGGCTTGTTTGATGATTTTGTTTTGAATGATTTTTGTTTGAGGTGTTCTGATGTTTTAGGCGCCATTGGAGTTGCAATGAGAGAATGAAAATAGAGAGAGAGAAAAAGAACAGATTTCGAAGGAAGAGAATTAGAGAAGGAAGAAAACGAAGGAAAAGAAAGAAAAAATTCTAAATGAATAAAGATTTTCAATATATTTCGGGGGATAAAAAAATCAAAAGGGGTTACAAATTCCTAATTCATTTCTAATAAATTCAAATTTTACCTTTTCAAGAGGTTTAGTAAAAATATCTGCAAATTGATTATCAGTTGACACAAATTCAACATTTATATCTCCATTATGCACATGATCTCTAATAAAATGATGTCTAATTTCTATGTGTTTTGACCTAGAATGATGTACTAGATTCTTTGTCAAATTTATTGCACTCGTGTTGTCACATTTAATTGGCACAGTGTTAAAATTTTTTCCATAATCATTCAATTGTTGTTTTATCCATAAAACTTGTGCACAACAATTTCCAATAGAAACATATTCAGCTTCAGCTGTGGATAGAGCAACAGAATTTTGTTTTTTAGAAGACCAAGAAATTAATTTATCACCTAGGAATTGACAAGTACCAGATGTGATTTTTCTATCAATTTTACATCCAGCATAATCTGCATCAGAATATCCTATTAGATCAAAATTCTGATTTTTAGGATACCATATGCCTAAATTAGAAGTATTAACTAGGTATTTGAAAATTCTCTTTACCACTGATAAATGAATTTCTGTTGGTGCAGCTTGAAATCTAGCACACAAACACACACTGAACAAAATATCCGGTCTAGATGCAGTCAAATACATTAAAGAACCTATAAGACTCCTATAAAGTTTTTCACTTACCTTCTTTCCATTTAAGTCAAAGTCTAACCTTGATGAAGTACTCATAGGTGTTGTAACCTTTTTGCATCCATCATATCCAAATTTCTTCAATATTTGTTTTGTGTATTTTTCTTGATGAAAAAAAATTCCTTCCTTTGTTTGTTTTATTCGAAGCCCCAAAAAGAATGTCAACTCTCCCATCATTGACATTTCAAATTCTGCCTGCATGGTCTCAGCAAATTCTTAACACAACAATGTTTTAGTAGATCCAAAGATAATATCATCCACATATATTTATACAACTAAGATATCATTATCAAAAGTTTTTAAGAATAAAGTAGTATCCACTTTTCCTCTATGAAAACCTTTAGAGATCAAAAACACACTCAATCTTTCATACCAAGCTCTTGGAGCTTGTTTCAAACCATATAGTGCTTTATTTAATTTAAAAACATAGTCTGATTTGAAAGGATCTTCAAAACCAGGTGGTTGTTCTACATAAACTTCTTCCTTTATAAAACCATTTAAAAATGCACTTTTTACATCCATTTGAAAAACTTTAAAATCCTTATAAGATGCGTATGTAAGCATTAACCGTATTGCTTCTAGTCTAGCGACAGGTGCATATGTTTCATCAAAATCTATTCCTTCTTCTTGTGAATAACCTTTAGCTACTAATCTTGCTTTATTTCTTATAATTTTACCGTCTTCATCTAATTTATTTTTAAACACCCATTTAGTTCCAATTATAGACTTTCCTCTAGGTCTAGGAACTAAATTCCATACATTGTTTCTTTGAAATTGATTTAATTCTTCTTGCATAGATATAATCCAATTAGCATCATTCAACGCTTCTTCAATCTTACTAGGTTCTATTTCAGATAACAACACAAAATGATTTTCAAGATTTTGTAGTTTAGCTCTTGTTTTAACACCCGATTGTATATTACCTATTATTTGATCAGAAGGATGTGCGGACTTATACCTCCAAGCTTTAGAAGCCTCTTGTTCAGATCTTACAACTTCTGAAGTACCTTCTGTATTTGCCTCTAAAATAGGTTCTGGATGATCAGATCCTCGAATGTTAGCAGCAGGTGCTTCGGACTTAGGTTCTGAACTAACTTCTACTTTAGAATTGGAGTCCTTTTCTTCATCAGAATCAACATCCTTTAAATCCTCAATAAACTTAACATTTATAGATTCTTCAATAGTGTTTGATGACTTATTGAAAACACGATAAGCACGACTATTTAAAGAATATCCTAAGAAAATAGCTTCTTCAGATCTTTCATCAAACTTACCAAGGTTGAGTGGGTTCTTCTTCACAAAACATTTAGATCCAAAGATATGAAAATATGAAACGCTAGGTTTCTTACCTCGAAACATCTCATAAGCAGTCTTTGATGTCATAGGTCGAATGAAGACTCTATTGATGATATAGCAAGCTGTAGAAACTGCTTCTGCCCAGAAATACTTAGCAATTCCACTCTCATTTAACATAGATCTAGTCATCTCTTGTAAAGTTCTATTCTTGCGTTCCACTACTCCATTTTGTTGAGGAGTGTATAGAGCTGAGAAATAATGAGATATACCATGTTCTTCACAAAAATTTAAAAAACTTGCATTTTGAAATTCTGTTCCATGATCAATTCGAAGACTAATTATGGAAACTCCTTTTTCATTTTGTCTTTGTTTTGTAAACTTTTGAAAAGAATCAAAGGTATCTCTTTTGTGTCGCAAGAATATAACCCAAGTGTATCTTGAAAAATAGTCAACAATAACAAATCCATATTTGCTTCCACCTATGCTTAAGACTCTAGTAGGTCCAAAAAGATCTAGATGCAATAATTCAAGTGGTCTCTTAGTTGAGATTACATTTTTACTTTTATGAGAAACAGAAACCATTTTATTCTTTAAACAAGTATCACATTTCACGTCTTGTTTAATATTTATCTTAGGTAATCCTTTAATAATATCCTTTTTAGATAATTTTTCTAAGTGTTTAAAATTAACATGTCCTAGTCATTTATGCCAAGCAAAAACATGATCATTCAAAGAAATTAAACAGCAATCATTATTGATTTCATCTGGTTTTATAAGATAGATATTTCTTTTCCTAATTCCTTCAAATAATCTTTCATCATTTTCATTAAAAGCATAGAACTTGTCTTGATCAAAATCATTCTATAACCTTTATCACATAACTGACTAATACTAAGTAAATTATGTTTTAAACCTTGCACAAGATATACATTTTCAATAAGAAACGTAGGCATACCAATCGTTCCAGTGGCAATTATTTTACCTCTACTATCATCTCCAAACTTTACATACCCTTTTTCTTCCCAAGTTATGCTATTGAACAATGAAGCATCTCTAGCCATATGTCTAGAACATCCACTATCCAAATACCATGTTCCTTTTATTTTAGCTTCATGTCCCTGTACAAATAAAAAGAATTAAGTCCTTTTAGGAACCCAAGAAAGTTTGGGCCCTTTAAAAGATAAGCTCATTTGATTTCTTCGATTTAGTTGTTGACTACTGAGCTTATTTCTTTTATAATAGAAAAATTTCTCAATATGACAAAATTTATTATAGAAGAAGCATGCATAAGAATTAACATTCCTATACCTGTCATTTACCTGTTTCTGGAAATTCTGGTTTGTATAACTTCTGTTATACCTTCTGGTATTGCTTCTGTAGTACCCATTGTGTGGATACTTCTTGTCAAAATAACTTCTGTAACAGCCTCTGGTATTTCCTCTTTTAACAATATTTGTATTCAAAATGTACTCTTTACTTTTGAATTTATCAGTTAAGACTTGTTTAGCTTTAACAAAAACTGTATTTTGATTCGATTTTGAACTCGAACCATGCTCATATCCTAACCCATGTTTTTCATTCGAAACTCTTTGTGAAGAAATTAACATTTTCAATTTCTTATCACTTTCATCAAATTTCTTAAAGGTAGTTTTCAACGAAGTGGACAGTTCATCGATCTTTACCTTCATGTTACTTGTTTCTACTTCAAGTAATTGATTTTCAATTCTTAGTTTCTCTAAATGCACATGCATGGATTCATTTTCTTGTTTCAAGATATCATTTTCATCCGCAAGTAACGAATTTGTTTGCTTTACTCCCTCCTTTTCATTCTTAAGAGCTTTTATTTCATTTTCATACTTAGCTAATTTTGTATCAGCCCTTTTTAGTGCCTTTAGTAGCTTACTCATTTCTACTAGCATGTCAGTTTCAGTTACATCTTCATCAGATTCAGAATGTACCTTAGAACTAGCCATTAAGCACAAATTTGCCTCATCATCTTCTTCTTCTGAATCCTCTGAATTTGTCTCTGTATCCTCTAAATCACTCCATGTTGCTAGCATTGCTCGACTTTTCTTTTTATAATTTTCCATTTTCTTGATCAGTGTTGGACATTCGTATTTGATGTGTCCTGGCTTTTGCATTCATAACATTGAATCTCCCTTTTCTCTTTCTTCTTTTCTTTCTCCTTGTACGCTTTTCCTGCATCATTATGCTTATATTCAGTACTTTTCTTGAAAACATTAAACTTTTTACCTCTTTGCGTTGAGTCTACATGCTAGAAGACTGATGTCCTCTTCTTTCTCATCGTCGCTATCATCTGTTTCAGTTTCATTTTGCTTTATTTCCTTGACTTTAAATGCAATTCCTTTGGTACCGTCTTCTCCTCTTTGTGTGGTCTTTATGTGTGACTCATATGCCATGAGATTTTCTCTCAATTGACTGAGAGTTAGCTTGTTTAGGTCTTGAGCTTCCTTTATAGAAGTTTTCTTTGCATCCCAAGATGGTGGCAATATCCTCAACATTTTTCTCACAAGATCTGGATCTGGAAGTTTCTTTCCAAGTGATGCAAGCTCATTTGTGATAGCTGTAAACCTGTGAAAAGCATCTTTGACATCTTCATTAGACTTAAACTTAAATAATTCATACTGTTGAATTAAAGCATTTATCTTAGTTTCCTTGATGGTATCCGTCCCTTCATATGTATCGGATAGGATATCCCAAATCTCCTTTGCACTAGCACATGATGATATTAAATAGAACTCTGATGGAGCAATAGTAGTCAGTAATAAATTTTTTGCTTTGTTGTTCTTCTCGATAATTTTCTTCTCCGAATCTGACAAGGTTGAATCTTCGTTCAAGGTGATCAAACTGTCTCCATGTGAAATGACCTGCCATGAATCATAATCATTAGCTTTGATGTAAGTTTCCATACGCATCTTCCAATATGAGAAGTTTGAGCCATCGAAGTAGGGAGCTCGATTAATTGCAACATTATTTTCAACCATTTTGGATCACTCAAAATAGATGAGTCCTGCTCTGATACCAATTGTTGGTACCAATTAGATTAATCAAGAGGGGGGGGGGGGGGGGGGGGGGGGGGGGGAATGAATTGATTAATTACTTAAAATTTCACTTTTTTCGCAAATCAACTAAAACTCTTGACTAATAAAATCATGTGAATAACATTAATGAAGAACAATAATGTGCAGTAAATAAAAGTAGAGAAGAGTAGAATGCTCAGATATTTATAGAGGTTCCGCCTCGAGCGTCAGTCCTCTCTTCCAGCTCCACGCCGGGGTCCCAGTTGTCTATACCGGTTGTGTTTCACTATATCAACAAATCAAAGATACACAACACAAGCCTCTTTAAGGCAAAGTCTCACTGTTGAGTCTTTCTAGCTTCTTCACTAAGCTAATCACTCATCTACAGTGATGAAACAACAAACAATTCCCTTTCCACGAAAGGAATCTCAACAACAACAACAATGAGGAATAACAAATTTCCTCTAGATCACATAGATATGTAAAGATATTTGCTTGAAGATGTATGAGTCTTTTCTTCTCGTGTGTAATTTTTTCTTTCAACCACGTTCCTTTTTTCTGTTTTTTTTCATCGTTCTTCACTTTTTTTTCATTTGAATTAAACACTTTATATATGGAGAAAACATAACGGCTACTTTCTACATGATAATCTTGTATTTATTTTTGAATTTTCAATTCAAAAATAAGTTGGATCTGTTGAGGAAGATCTGCATTCGTGATATTCTTGTTGAGGATAAGCTTGGATAATTAGTTTGACCAAGATCTTCTTTGGATGTATCTCTTGGATTAAGTTTATTGAAGATATCCCTCACATTGTGGAACCATATCTTGATATAACAACCATATCTCTTTTCCTTATCTTTGTAACTGCTGGATCTCCCAAAATATCGTACAAATATCCTATTTTAAATCTGGATAAAACTTGTAAATCCTATATGATCTCACTTTATCATAAAATGAAATCTTTGAATAAAATCTTGTGAAACTTTATGTAAATTAAAAAAACCCGTGATATAAAATCCAACTTTAGTAAAACACATCAAGTATATTACCCAAAAATACTTGACACGTGGAGCTAGGCCTTGAAATTTATTAAAACTATCGATATAAAATTTAGAACGTAATCTGGAAAAATTCGTAACAGACATGAAAGGTTCTGAAAGTGTTTCTGAAGCAAACCTGTTAACTGTCCTGAAGGTTCTGAAAGTGCTTCTGAAACAAACCTGTCAACTGTTCTCCTGTTGTGAAGGTTCTGAAAGTGCTTCTGAAAGGTTACCACGATAACTACGGATACACTACACAACTTCTGAAACACCTTCTGTCAGAACAAAAAGTCTTTATAACACTTTTGAAGGTTCTGAACAAGCTTCTGTCTCCTTGTTCAACTTTAGAAAAAAATTATGTGCTATCTTAAACATTCATTACACTCATTCCTCTTTTGTTAACATCAAAACTAAATTAGAGAACTTAACATTCTCCCTCTTAACATCAACATCGTGCCAAAATGGGAATGAGAAATCAGACGTTTGGTAGCTTACTTGAGGGGGTTTGCTCCTTAGTCCTTAGCTTGGATATTTGTGTAAAAGGTTTGTCCATTAGGTAATGGGTCTAATCCTTGAGGACATGGTTTGCTATTTGAGGGGATTTTCATCAGCTTTGGCCCTCTTTTTTGCCACCTTGTTAGCTTCCAATTATCCTTCCATTTAGTTAAACTAATTCTGGTAAATTTTTGGTTGGTTTTTTTAATTACTTACTTGGTTGTTGTTGGTTGGAATTCACGTGGGACTTAGGTATAATTTGTGGGCTATTTTGGTTAGTTTATTCCACTTAGCTCCTTTTAAATAAATGGGAAATAAATAGGGTCTATTTAAGGGATTTTCCAAAATTAATTTGGGCTTTTGTTCCTATCATTTGGTAGGTGAAATTTGTCACTTTTTAGCCCTTCATTCCACGTTACAACTGAAGGTTATTTAGGGATCATTTTTCCATGTTGTATCTTACCCAATTTGATTATTTAATGGAGTTAGATTTGATTAAATGTTTGGGTCTTCTTATACTAATTATAGGGTAGTTCGTCATCATTTAAATTTTGGTTTCATTCAAATCGAATCTTGGGTTTTCTTAAGCTCAAAGTTAGTTTTTATCAATTCCAAAGGAAATCTTAACATCGATAGTTGTTTCTAAGATTTTGGGAATTGAATTTAGGTTTTTTGAATATCTAAATTCAAGTTTAGTTTTTCCTAAGGTGATGTTCTATTGTTGAGGCTTGGTTAGGTTTCAAATTCTTTAGGTTTGGATAAGGTACTTAGTTCGCGAATCACAAAGTGAATCCAATTTCACTATTGGGTTTTTGTATTCATTTTCTGATGTATTTCTTGATATTTTCCCTCATAGTAATCCTTGAATTGAATTTTTTTTGAGGTTGATGTCATTTTTGCATTGACATTTCCTATTGGTCACATTAGAGTTTTTTAATTGGTTTGGGGTTTTTGATTTATTGTTATTGTTGTTATTTTAGATTTGGGTTCAAGTTTGAAGTTTAATTTATCATTTTTGGGGTTTGTTATTTAAACTAGGATTTGAATTGTTGATTTAGAGTTTACAAGTCGATATACGGTTTTGAATTCCTAGTTTAAGGTTTAGATTTTTGGGTTAAGGTTCAAGACGTAATTTTACATTTTAAGGGTCAATTTATCATTTTCATAGAATATTTTAGGGTTGTGGGACTTATCAACAAAACAATTAAAGGTTAAGGGTCATTTTACCACTTCATTTTAGATGTAGAGTTTTAAGCAATCCTTATTGGTTTAATTTCTTTTATCATTGTTCACTACTTTCACTTAACTTCCTTAATCGATGTGATAACTAAAATTGTTACCATGGGGTTAGGTGTATATTTGGTAATTCTTTAGAAAAAGGATTGTCTACAAAGATTAGGAAATGTGTGGTACACATAAATGGCCACTAAGTGTCTATTTCCTATTTTAATAAATATAGAATATATTTCTAATGTTTAGGTTTTTTAAATTATACACTTGATTCGCTATCCAAGTACTACATAATCTCACTATTTGGTAGGTTGCTCCTATCTCTAACAATGAATTGCTCTAATACCACTTTTGTCATGCCCTAGAGGGGGGCTTGGTCATTTTCACTAAATGTTCTTACATCTTGTGTATAGCCATGATGCGATAACCATCTTGCAAGTCAGGGGTTGAAAGACTCTAATTAAGTCTCCATTAGTCATAATACATATAACTAATTATTATATAAAAATAACTAAGGAGACCGATAATCCATAGTCTCCAAAACCTCAGAGAGTCGGCATCCCCTACCAAATTGTAAAATTAGGCAATCACAACATTAAAGAAATCTAGCTTTAGATAAGTTTGAAGGAAAATATATTTTGAAGAGAAAGAATATACAAATTCCACAATTTCTTGTTACTCTATCTAAATCTTAGACTAACAATTACTCTATTTTATATGTCTTTCGATATCTGAGTTTAAATCTCTCATCACTTGATTTCTTGCCCATTCTCGGCTTCAAGCTTAACTTGCAAAAGGAAAGCTATTGGGGGGTAATTTATAAAGCTTACTGAGTTAATCCTCTTACCGAACCGACAAGCAATAACTAAGCAAGTTATTTAATCAAGCATATGCCATGCATGAGCAACTACATGAATGCAACATTGTATACAGTTTACCAAACACCACATACAGTACGGATTTTATTCCCTTCATTCCTTGGGTTAGGAAATCATGAACTACACATTAGCTTCAGGATCTAGTTGCCTAGACTTATCTTTTGAGATAAGTTGAAAGTCGATATATGCTTTTTTATTATATGTCAATAGACTTGAAAATATGTATATGTATACTAAGCCTGTATAGGGTATATATTATGAAAGGCCCACAAGCTCAATCACCCTTAAGTGATGAATCTCTGGACTACGAAATCTTAGGTCTTAATCAGAAGGCGGCATTTCCCGATTCCACTTAGTTTCTAAAGGTTAAGATAAGGTTTGCCCATAGAGTACACCTCCATGGGGCCCTTCTATACCACCATATGATGTCAATGACCTTCTTACATGCTGGACTTAATGATGCGTGATTAATTTTATTTAAGGCTAAATAATCTTAAGTTAAGTTATTTGGCATCCACCACAAATTGATACAATACTCACAATTTTTACTATCTAAATGTAGAGGAAAGCAGAAATCAATTAGATGGGTATAATTAAGATCAATTGGCATTCAAACATGGCATTTAAGCACATACAATACCCCAAGTTACCCCTGCATATAGATCTAATTCATTTATCGGATATTTGTAAACATACGGGTACACTAACTACAAACACAAGCAAGGAACAATAATCATCGGATTTTCACTCACCCGACCATATGGTCTTCAATTGAAATAATCAAGTGGTAGGTCATCCTTGAATGATGTGTCACCTGATAAGACAAAATATTTGTAGAAGTTTGGGTCAAATCTAGCCTGCACTTGTTTCGTTAGTTTGGTGGTTTTATTAGTTTTGAAGGTTTTAGTATTTTTTTTCGTAACTTTTTTGTTTTAAGTCCTTTTCATGTATTTATAGTCGTTTCAAAGGGTTTTGAATGTTCTATCTATTTCTAAAGTCATTTGGTTACTTGAACTTCAAAAGATTGTGCTAGTATCCAAATAAATTGGGTATGCCTAGTTTATGTTTAGTTTAGGGTTCCTTTTTACCTAAGTGATATAATTAATCCATGGGAATTAATTCTAACCACTTGGAATATGTTTGGGGCTTCCAAATGTCATGTTAGTTTTCTGTTCCTTTCTAAAAATTTTAGAATTTACCCGAAGAGTTTCATGGGGCTTTTCAAGGCTTCAGATATGAAGTTTTTGCTTCCTAATTGTGTTGGTTTTATGTTTTTCTTTAAGATTTTTATTCCAATAGTTTTTCCTAATGATATTTTAGTTTTCTTAGGTGCTGGAAATTTAGAAATTTCTAAATTTAATTAAGCTTGGCCACAGTTTGAAAGCCTTTGGACTAATCTTGCCATTTCTTCCAATTTCTTACTATAAAGGGCCCCTTTTTGCCATCCGAATTTTCCACAATTTAAAAGGCATGAAATATATAAAAAAAATACTTAATTATCTCCTTAAATTAGGCATCCAAAAGCCCAAAGAATCTCCAAATTCTGAACTTCATTCATTTTTCTAAAACTCCACTCATACATGTCATATTTTAAGAGGGATCCTTAAGGTTTTACATCCTATTCTTAGTTTGCATTTCCAACTTATTTTATAAGCTAATTATAATTGAAATATACATGTAAATTAAAAAAAAAATAATAATCCTATTATAATATGTGGAATCTGAATATTACAAGTAAAAAAAATCAACAAGAAAGTATGAAGGTCTTACATGTTACAGCCTATTGGAGTGGCTAGATCATCCTCCTTCTACTTCCTCTTGGGGTGGTCTTAGGTGCTGATCGTCCTTGGATCCTTGGCTCCTCAAATGGACTCTTGATTGGTGTGGATGATATAAAAAATTTGGCTTGATTGAATGTTGTTTGGGGCATGATTAGTGGATGAAGTTTGGGATTATATAGTAGGTGAAAGAAGTTGCGGTTTGCGAGACCTCTTTTGGATCCAATTTTTGAGTGTGTGTTTGGGAGTTTAGGGAGAGTTTTTGAGATTTTTTTTTCTTATGTTAATTCTTTGGAAAAGAGTGAGCTTCATAGGGAGAATGAGTGGAAATTAAATCAGAAATGGATAGCTTAGAAAAAGGGGATTAGAAGTTGTGGTTTGGAGGGGGTTACTTGATCTGAATTTGGAAGGTTTGCTTGAGAGTTGTTGACTAATTTTTGAGAGCCTTTTTGTGGTAAATTTTTCCAAAAGGAAGAGAGGTTTCATGTGTAGAAATAGGGAATGGGAAATCGGAAGTTTGGTGGCTTGCTTGAGGGGGTTTGCTCGTTGGTCTTTAGCTTGGCTATTTGGGTTAAAGCTTTGCCCATTAGGTAATGGGCCTAATCCTTAGTGACATGGTCTGCCATTTGAGGGGATTTTCATCATATTTGTCCCTCCCTTTTGCTACCTAGTTAGCCTCCAATTATCCTTCCGTTTGGTTAAGCTAATTTTTGGTTGGTTTCTTTAGATACTTGGTTTCTACTAGCTGGAATTCATGTGGGACTTGGGTAGAATTTAGGGGCTTTTTTGGTTAGTTTATTCCACTTGTCTCCTTCAAAATAAATTGAAATTATATAGGGTCTAGTTAGGGGATTTTCTAGAATTAAGTTAGGCTTTTGCTCATGTCATTTAGTGGGTGAAATGTGTTCCTTTTTGGCATTTCATTCTACGTTACAAGTGAAAGTTGTTTGGGGATTATTTTTCCATGTTGTGTCTTGCCCAATTTGATTATTTAGTGGAGTTAGATTTGATTAAATTTTTAGGTCTTCTTATACTAATTATAGGGTAATTCACTATTGTTTATGTTTCAATTTCATTTGAATCGAAGCTTAGGCTTTTTTAAGCTCGAAGTTTATTTTTCTCAATTTCGAAGAAAATCCTAACATCTACAGTTGTTTATAAGATTTTAGGAATTGAATTTAGGCTTTTTGAACATCCAAATTCAATTTTATTTTTTGCTAATGTGATGTCATGTCATTGAGGCTTGGTTAGGTTTCAAATTCCTTAGGTTTGGATATGCTAGTTAGTTTGAGTATCGCAAGGTGAATTCAATTGTGCGGTTGGTTTTTCATATTCATTTTTCAGCGTATTTCTTGATATTTTCCCTCATAGTTATCCTTGAATTGAAATTTTTTGGGGTTTACATCTTTTTTGAAGTGAAGTTTTCTATTAGTGACATTAGAGTTTATTAATTGGTTTGGGGATTTCGATTTATTGTTATTATTATTATTTTAGATTTGGGTTTGTGTTTGGAGTTTAATTTATCATTTTTAGGGTTTGTAATTTAAATTTGGGTTAGAATTGTTGATTTAGAGTTTATAGGTCAATATACAATTTTGAATTCTCATTTTAAGGTTTAGATTTTTAGGTTAAGTTTCAAGACTTAATTTTACATTTTAAGGGTCAATTTATGATTTTCATTGAATATTTTGGGGCTATGGAACTTAGTTCTTTAGTATAGGGTTAAATATCCTATTGATTCTTGGATATGTTTCCAAAATTTGTTCCAACAATTTATTCCCTATTTCGGACTTTTGCCGGGCTTACACTTTATCTCTTACACCATACCATTACCATTGTGGGATCCCTAATGCCATTGTGACTAACAATGGCACTTAATTTGATAATGCCAAATTTTGAGAGTTTTGTGCAAGGTATAGAATCAAGATCTACTTCACCTTAGTCACCCATCTATAGTTAAACAGCCAACTTGAGGCTGCAAACAGGGTGGTCCTATAGAGTCGAGGAAGAGTGTGGACTAAGCCAAAAGGAAGTGGGTAGATGAGCTACCTTACATTCTTTAGGGGATACAAGACAATCCCATAAATTACAATGGGAGAAAGTCCTTTCAAACTAGCCTTTAGCATTAAGGCCATCTTTCTCATTGAACTGGTGCTATAGAATCTTTGCACCCATGAATTTGACTCCTAAGCAAATGAGATTAGTCTCTGTGCCAACCTTAACCTCCTTAAGGAACTTTAAGACCAAGCCAACTATAGGGTAGTGACCTATTAGCAATGTGCAACAAGGTATTATGATAAGAAACTAAGACACAAAGTGTTCCACATTAAAGACTTGGTTTACCAAAAACTCGAAGCCATAGGTTCAAGAGAGGGGCAAGGTAAGTTAGCACCAAATTGGGAAGACTTTGTTTGAGTTAAGAGGATGGTTAGACATGAAGCATATGAGCATGAGAGATTGAACGGCTATCCGATCCTATGAACTTGGAATGCGGTTAATTTATGCCTATATTTCGAGTAACCCTTAGATGATGTGTTATCATATGTTTTGAATTTGTATTCGAAATTTTAAACATTTCTACTATTTAATGGAATTACAATTCACTTATTTTTTGAGCTTGTATTTACAAACTTTTATTCAAGTAAAACCAATAGAAGCTTAATCACAAGAGCATCGTGATTAACGAGTAAAACTATACGCCTCAGTAAAGAAATAATAAAGCTTTGCCAAGCATTGGCTAGATTTGTATTCCAATGCCATCTTAGAGTTGACCCTCACCAACCACGCCAAAGCTTGGTCGGCGATGGTCAAGCCCAATTAACAAGCTAACATTCATCTATAACCAATCAATTAGCAGACCAATCAACTATACTTCGTATGACTTAAGGGCATATCTTAACTGAGTAGATTCATACCTAAATGACTAAGATGTGCTACCCAATGAATAAAGAACATTTACTTAGTTTATATAGACATTTCAACTAGTTATACCTTAACTTATAAAATTCATACTAAACAACGAATTTAAAAACTAACTAAAGGAAAAACAAGTCAACAAAGAAAAATTGGATAATAACTGATAATAACACAATTATACATAGTATTAATCAAAACTATATTTCATTTATTGACTTTCTTTACAAGATTTTTGGGTCAGCATCTTGACCACTATACAAAAGAGTACAAAAAGAAGGCAAAACAAAAAAAAAAACCTATGCCTATTCTACGGGGTCCTTCACCGAGCTAATGTTAGTGCTGATTATTCTTAAGTAGGCTTAAGCAAAGGAAGAGCTTCCTCAATAGGTGGAGGTGGAGGTACTTCTTCCTGAATAACTAAAGGAGGAGGGGAAATTTCTTCCACTTTAGTAGGAGAAGGAGCATTTTCGACCATTGCCACCCTTAGTGACTAAGGCAAACCATCACCCCTCGCTTCTTCCTCATCCTCAATTGCTATCCTACCTAGCTCTTCCCTCTCCTCTAGAGGGGTATTTAGTTCTCTCATTTTATCCTTTAGCCAACAGAAATCAAATGAGGATCTCTTTCATGGATCTAATGCTTGATGATCCTCTAGCCCTCCTCCATGACCTAGACCAGTTGATGGGCATACCCATCAAAGGTTTGAATCCCCCTGTAGTATTATTTCCTAGCAATCCTCTCCTTCTCCTCTAACTCCCAAATCTTTGCATCTCAATCAGCGATGAGCTTCTTAAGATCTCGGATCCACTCCTTCATCTTAGCCTCCTTCGTGCTGCTTTGATTGAGGCATTATTGAGCCATGTCTAGATCGCGCTTGAAGTCTATAGCAATAATCTTCTCTCACCATAACTAAGATGTGAGGTAAGACTCCTACTTTTGGAAGGCTACAACTTCCTCCTTTAAAGAGTTGATTTGGCTGATTGCTTTCTTAAGATTGCATTGTGCCTTAGACAAATCAAAGCCACTCTTCTAGACTTTCTCCTTAGCCTTAACTACTTTGCTATAATAGTCTTCCCTCATTGCCTTGAGCCCTTCCCGAGCTTCCTTCACTTTACCTTTACCACCATATGCTTTTAAAAGCAAGTGTCATAACGGTTATACTACCACAAGAACATTTTGAAATAGAAATTGCACTCAACAATTTGGTCACGTATCTGCCACTCACTCTTAGTACAGGAGTAAAGGACCTCATGCACAACCTTCAAAATTTGCAAAACAAGATTAGTAGTAAGAAAAAAAAAAGGGGGGGGATGGGGAAGAAGTTGTGAAGTTTAACAGAAGAAGGGTTGGAAGTAGTTACCTTGGTAAGATGATTTGAAAAGGAGTGTAGATCTACTATTGACATTCTTATTGCAAGATTTTCCACTTACTCCCTCTCTTGAGGACTTAGGATCCCCTAGAATAAGTCACCTCAACCAATCCTTCCCTTCGGTGCCTAAGCCACAATAGATATGATAGGAATCAGACTTTTCCAAGACCTATCACCAGGGCCCGAGCTAAGGGTCTCCAGAATCTAGTTATGAGGGTTTTGCTAGAGAAACCTAACCTTGAGAAGTCTAACTCACTTTCTACATCTTTGCATTATAATTTTGATGCATTTCAGTAGGTTCATTTGTCAGTCTTACAGGATGCAAAAAACACCCTTATTACTGAGTGAATCAGGGTTGTCAACTGAACCTGATTCAAAAGCTTCTTGAAGACCGGCATCATGAAGGACCATTTCTTTATATATTTACTCTTTTATGAACTATTTTGGTCGTATATTGGTTTTGGGACACTTTTATTTCTTTGTAACTTTCATTTAGGGTTAGCCACCTTAAAAGTGATAAACTTGTAATTTTGAGCACTTTTTAACCCTAGGAGTAGCAAGTATAAATACTTGCTTAAGAGAGGGTTTGGGGGTTGATCATTTTGCAGATTATACACCTCTTTTCACGTGATAATTAGGGTTCATACCTTGGTTCCAAACTCTTATCAATTTCAATCCCAAGAGTTGAAATTGTGAGTTATATCAATTTCATTTTGTTGTGATTTCTTTTCTTCTCTAGTGTGTCATATCTAGGGTTGAATTGAGATAGTTCTTGGTCAGAATTACTTGTTGTTATTCACGAATTCTTGTACTTATTTGAAGGAATTATCAAATTGATCCGATTCATCTTTGAGGATTTCCCTTGAAAACGTGTTCTTCACTATTGGAAAAGGGATTATTTTGTTACGGTTTCTCTTTGTCAAATTGAGGTTTTATTTGCGTGGATTACATGAAATTAAAGTGGTATTCTAATTATATCATTAGGGGTTTGAATTTCATCATTTCATCATTAGTGTTCATTTGAAAAGTGCCCTTTGTGGATCCGATTTTGCCTTGACTTGAGATAGCCTTTCTTAAGTCTTTTGAATGTTCTTTTAAGTGTGTTAGGCACATCAAGATAGCAAGACACCAAATTTAGGGGAGTTGAAGGCCCTTGGAGGATTGTTGCTCCCTTGGTGTTCTTCCTACACTAGCTGGATGTCATGACAACACATTTACCTATGCTCCATCGTAGCATCTGTAGTTACTCTAGAGGCGATAGACCTAGCCTCCATGTCGTCAAGAATGGAGATCACTTCTCTCAAATGGTTGCACTTCAGAGTAGCCACTTTGCTTCTATTCGGGGCTTAGTGTGACCTCCTTGAATCACCAACTAGGGACTTCTCCCTCCTCTCGACTACGGTAGGGGTAGGACCAAATGGATGAGTAAGTTCTATGCTTCTTATGGTGATCCAACCCATTAAGGGCCTCTTAGTTGGGGGAGCTACTACCTCGCCCCTTTTTCTCCCCCTAGAATTCCATCCTACTGCACCTAGCTTAGTGAGCAATAAGTTTTAATAAACAAGCATAGTAGAGTGGTGCCATCTTTGCAAGAAAAACTCACTATTAATAAAAACTAAATAAAACACTTACCATGAAATTCTTATAAAGGATAAGTCTCAAAGCTACAGTCCACGAATTCGCCTCCAAGCCAACTGCACCCCGGATGCTAACCCTTACCTTCACTCTAATCCTCTTTGATGTCCCCACAATTATTGGCTCTGATGTCTAAACCTTTGGGTGTTTCCATATCGATACTTTGGAATGCCCACATCAAGCTAAGGCTATTGAATGGCCTACCATTCTCCTCGAGAGCTTGTAAAAGGATCTTGGAATGGTGTTTATCGAAAGCCACTAGCTTGATCGACTTGGTTCGTATTAAGTTCACCTAGTGAACTTAGAAGCTTAGTACCTCAAATGTCTCAATGACCATGAATTTTTCCTTCCAATCATGTATAGAGGAAATCAACTTATCCATTAACTTCACCTAAGGTCGGTTGGATGAATAAAACCACCTTTGAGATAGACTGAGTCTTTTTACTCCATGAAAAAAGTGGAATAGTTGAGGAGTGATTTTGACACCATACGGCTCGCAAAGGCTCTTGAATGCTGCCAGTAGAGTATAGGCATTTGGCATAAGTTAGCATGGGTTGATGTAGTGATAATTTGATGGGAAAAATTCAGGCACTGTTAACCTTTTCAGAACCCAATCTGGACGATTGACCAAATTGCTCATCTTTTATCTTATGTCTTTATTTCTAATAAACTTTGAGAATAATCTTACAGGTACAATTATATATCTCCATGGGATGCCAAAATGTCCTACAACTTCAGTTGGAGACAGGACATTTTTCTAGGTAACAATCAAAGGCCCGCTGCGATTGTTCTCTATTATGAGGCATTGGATCATGAAGATTTATGTTATTTTGTATCTTGTAAATGTTTATTGAACTATTTTGGTTGTATTTTGGTTTTGGGACACTTTTATTTCCATGTAACTTTCATTTAGGGTTAGCTACCTTAAAAGTGGCAAACTTGTAATTTTGAGCACTTTTTTAACCCTAGAAGTAGCAAGTATAAATACTTGCTTAAGAGAGGGTTTAGGGAGCTTATTTTTTTTGCAGAATATACACCTCTTTTCACGTGTGAATTAGGGTTCATACCTTGGTTCCAACTCTTATCAATTTCAATTCCAAGACTTGAAATTGTAGCGAGTGCAACTTCTTGAAATTGTGAGTTATATCAATTTCATTTTGTTGTAATTTCTTTTCTTCTCTAGTGTGTTGTATCTAGGGTTGATTTGAGATAGTTCTTGGTCAGAATTACTTGTTGTTATTCATGAATTCTTATGCTTATTTGAAGGAATTATCAAATTGATCCGATTCATCTTTAAGGATTTCCTTGATAACGTGTTCTTCATTATTGGAAAAGGAATCTTACTTTACAGTTTTCTTTGTCAAATTGAGGCTTAATTTTGCAGAAAAACACTTCACATTTTCGTGAGGGCTTAGGGTTTCCTAATTCCAAAATTCTCTTATCAATTTCAATCCCAAGAAGTTGGAATTGTGGCGAGTGCAACAAGGAGAAATCGTGAGTAATATCGATTCATCTTTGTTGTTGTTCATTTCTTCTCTAGTGAGTCATATCTAGAATAGATTTGAATCTTTCTTGGACTTATTGGTTATTGTAATTCGTGGACATCAATCTTGTAAGATTGATTGTTCTTTTAGTTATTGAATTCTCTATCATTTTTAGTGCATTGTGACGTTAATTTGGTATTGAAAGGGGAAGTGGAATTCACGGTTCATGTTGCTTCATTTTGATCCGATTTCCACGTGATTCTCAAGCCTTATTGTGGTTATTTGGTTAAATTATCATTAGAGATTACAATTATATCATTTGATCATCATTTTTCCATCAAATCTTCACGTGAAATCACCCTTAATTGAACCGGTTTGTGTTTTGTGAATTAAGGTGTTTTTCCTTGATTCTTTTGATTATGCTTAAGTGGAATTAGGCACATCATATTTTGGTATCAGAGCTATATCATATTTGGATTTAAGATTCAAACACATCATAATTGAAGAATTGGTTACATTTATTGGAAATTGACACCATTGTTCATGTGAATGAGACTAGTTTGATTGACATTGTTTGTTTATCTTTCAAATTGGTTTTTGTATGTGCTTAATCTTGGTTTTTGAGCACATCATAATTGAAGATTTCCTTTTGAAACTCATTGAAGGGCAACTATAACCCTAACTCAAGAAACCTTTGGTAAATGTAAAATCATTTGTTTGACATTAAAACAACATGCTCGTCCTTACATGTAGGTTGAATAACCTAACCTCTTGAGAGCAGCATGTAGTATGAAGCAATCACATCCGTGTCAGTTTCATAGGTAAACTCTTCACTCTAGTTGGTTCTACCCCTAATGATCATGGTTTGTTGTAGCTTAGTTAAATTGGTTTCCGGTCCTCTCTATCATCAGGATAAATATCATAGACCAACTCTCCATGAGTTTCATCACTGCACTCTTCGTCAAATGACCTAAGGATTTCATTTTCTACTTCTTTCTCCATTGCTGTTGGTGTGTGGAGTCAACTGGAGGACCCTACCTCATGGTCTATTGCATTAGAGACGATCCTTTGAACAAAGCTTGAAAGGGTATGGGAAGAACTCAACATACCTAAAGTGTTTATTTCGTGAAGGAATTGAAAGGATGCGGAATAAGGTCAAAATAAATTTGAGAATGCCCAGGAATGTGATGAGAAACTAAGAGTTAAGAATGCGAAAAAATATGGAAATGGATAGTTTAATGCCTCATATAGGTAGTTGCAAAGGATATGTGCATTTTCTAAGATGGTCTTATTGGATTTAATGTGTAGACTTACGTATGTAGGTAGAATTTGAAAATGATAGATGAAAAGACGAATGCATGCATAGTAAGCCTTTCCACCTTTCTCGAAGCTTGGAATTAGTATTTGGAATAAGGAAGCTATCCATTGCAATTTGACCGATGCTACCTAGTTTTATGATATTACTATAGCTTAGATCACCAATTCTCATCTCCATTAGCATATACGAGGCATTTTGTGGCACGATGGATGCTTTGATACAAGTCCTTGGAACGCCGAGATTGGTTAACCCCTTCTCCAAGTCAGATTGGTCCTCCTTAGTTCGACATAGGCTTAGTCAGCATGTCTAGGCCATCACCTCAGTAAATAAACAAAGTCTCACCTTTACTCTCATTAGTTTTGTAACACCAATGAGAGTGGGGTGGGGCAAGTGTTATATGCCTATATTGACTTAAGGCCCTAGGGCTCATTGTTTTTTTTCAACTCAACCACATAATAGGAAAGTGTTCAGAATGGGTTAGGATAAATTAGGATAGTAATTTAGATGTTTGAAGAATACGCCCCAAGTGAGTATTTCCTATTATAATTAAGACATCTTTAGGAAATATTTACTTAACTAAAATAGGATGTCTTTCCAACACTATAAAAGGAGATCTCTTCATTCAGATAAGATACCATAGCAACCAACCCCCCCCCCCCCCCCCCCCCGCTTAATTGCCTCACTTGAGTGTCAAAATCCAAGCATTGGAGATATCTTTGGTGTTCCAATAGTTTACGTTTACTCATTTTACAGGTTGAATTTCACTAAGCCTATGACTATGTCTAGATAGTAAGAGCAATCAACATCTCATATCACAAATGTTTCATATATAATTACTAAATAGTGTATTGAATTGAATCAAATTAAAAGCTCAGTTTTTTTTTTTCAATTTAAGTCCATCCACATTTTGGTTCAACTATAGGAATCAATCAAACCATATAAACTGAACCGATCCCCATATATATATATCAACTCAATTGCAAGCGCACCCTGTTATACTTAAATACTAATGATATAACTTCTTCCTCTCTTTTTAGTCTCACAGCTTGCATCTCTTTTGGTCTCGTTTATCGCCTCCCTTTTAGTCTTTCGTCTCTTTCAATCTCGCATCTCGCCTCTCGCCTCGCATTTAGTCTCATACCTATCCTAACTCTCCCCTCGGTCAGAAGCCTCTTGTCAACATTGTCACCTTCATCTATTGCTTGTTCAGCACTTGGCTAATACGTAATACGTTACACCCTGAATAGATACAAATAAAGATTTAAGAGTCGAACTAAACCTACGTCAAATGATCTCGTGCACTCCATTTTCTAAAAATATACAATTTATTGAGTATATATCCTAAGGAAATTGCATTTATTGCTTTTACTACCTAGCAAAAAAAAAAAAATGCAATTTAAGTCAAAGTTTAGGTCAACGTTCCAAAAGTTGGACAAAATGGCTCGTAAACTTTAATCTTAAAAATAAGTTAATTTACACTCAATTTTAGTTATGGATTTAAGTTTAAAAGGTTAAAGCTTAATTATCCGAAAAGTAAAGAATTGTGATTCATTGTATAATACAATGTCCCATTACACTTAAACTTAATTATTAGATATTAACAAATTATGAACCAAGACAAGATTTCACCTAAAAGTCACTCAAGATCAAACCAAACCATTAAAAATTATCCAAAAGTGACGTAAAGGATGAAAATTGAGTAATTATAATAATAATACTCTTCACTTTTATCTTTTCCCTTGTTGGCACCTATGGGGGGAATGGTGTAACACAAGTCATGGTGGCCATGAAGTAAATTAGCATAATTATTATATTATTACTATTTTAGAATAAATCTGTAAATACACTTGAAAATATATAACTATTTAGTTTTTTCTCTTAAAATTACCAAATTTTTTTCATAGCACCTTTTACTAAAAAGAATCACCTATAACACTCCAAAACTCAAGATGTCACAACTCATTATGTGTCATTACTAAATAATGATACGCTAAAACTCTTAATCTGTCTAAAACTACAGGTATTTTTATGTCTTTACAGTATAAATAACTCATAAATTTCTCAAATATCACAGTAAAATATCTTCTATTTATTTGATAATATATATAACTCTAAAATTTTTTAGATAAATTAAAATCTAACCTAATTTAATCAAAGCAAACTTATAACAACCTATTTTATTTTTTTCTCAATGCACTAATATTGAGCCTACTACTAAAGTCCTGTAGTTGAAAAAAAATAAGGTGTAGGCTTAAGTCCAATACGTGATTAACATGAGCACATGCACGTATTATCTAATTTACAACATATACACACATAGGAATGCAATCGTAATATTATAATCAATTTATTTATTATCTTTGTTTAAACAAGCAACCATCAATGGGTACTCATGATCCTACTACACCATGTATAATATATAGACCTTAGGTTGGTAACTATTACTCTTAACCCTAACTTTCTAAATAGTATTGGGAACTAACACTATCGGCTCCAATACCCTTAAAATCTATTCTAAATCATTTCGATATAGGACTCCACTAGGGATAATATCATATATCGATCATCAAGGTGCCTCCTAGGAATCTACAACACATACATTCAAATTGAATTTTCAATTAACAACCACAAGCAGTAAATATGGTAAACACGTACATAGAGAAACAATTTCAGTTTTAGCCTATTTGCAACTATCAACTCTATTAAAGCATGTCATGTAATAAAAGTAGACCAATTTTAGTACTATCCTACTACTTCACCTTAGATCGTTTGGTTTTGCTAAACTATGGACTATTCGATTATTCCCCCCTCATTACATTATTTTAGATTAAACTAGTTTAAAGTTGAAGAAAAACCAAGAAAAGGGAAGAAAGAAACATGTCATAAAGATTTCTCAACATGGCCATGACATGATCGTGTGGAAGAGTGTGGGTAGGAACACGACTATGTACATGGTCGTGTGCCTTTTTGTACGAAAAGGTCTCTCAACATATTCAAATACACAGTCATGTACTTGATTGTGTATCTTAACATGGGTAGGTATATACCTATGTACTTAGCCATGTACCCATGGTTCGAATCTTTTCTTCTCCCTATCCACCCAAACTTTTCCCATCTAATCCCCTTGTCTCTCCACAATGCCCTCCTCATAAGCATATTATTATTTTAATGTCTTGTCTAATAAAAGTTTATTTTTTATTAAATTTTTTCCCAATATTTTACATCCACCTTTACAAAAAAAAATTTCCTTAAAAGTTGATTCTCGAAACAACCTTTAATACATATTCTTTATATCTTTCTATAATTCCTGTATATCCTCCCCATCATACTGATGTGCCTAAATTCCAAGCTTAAGCACAATCAAAAGAATCAAGGAAAATACCTTAATTCACAAAACACAAAACCGGTCCACTTGACTAGGTAAATGCGGAAATCCTAAGGTAATGGAATGAAATCCAAAGAGCTTTAATTGCTATTATCAATCCAAACAAGTAATCTTCATCAAATAATAACAATTAGAATTGAAACCACGTGAATCAAATCAAGAAATCAAATGGGTCAAACCGCAAATTCCAACCCTTCCTTCAACTATCCAATTCACGCCACAATAAAGAGAATGTTATCATATATCAACATAATCAATCCTATAACAAGCTATTGATCACGAATTTGGAATTAAAACAAGTTCAAGAACATCCAAATCAACCCTAGATATGACTCACTAGAGAAGAAATGAACAACAACAAAGATGAATCGATATTACTCACGATTTCTCCTTGTTGCACTCGCCACAATTTCAACTTCTTGGGATTGAAATTGATAAGAGAATTTGGAATTAGGAAAACCCTAAGCCCTCTCATGAAATGTGAAGTGTTTGTTCTGCAAAATAAGCCTCCTCAAACCCTCTCTTAAGCAAGTATTTATACTTGCTACTCCTAGGGTTAAAAAGTGCTCAAAATTACAAGTTTATCACTTTTAAGGTGGCTAACCCTAAATGAAAGTTACAAAGAAATAAAAGTGTCCCAAAACCAAAATGCAACCAAAATAGTTCATAAAAGTGTAAATATATAAAAGAAATGGTCTTCAAGATGCCGGTCTTCTATAGGATCCATCAGCCTAACTCATCGCTGGTTCAGGTCGGTCCATGGATAACCCACAATCCGAGTCTGAGGGAGTTCGTCCATTGCCCTATAGAATATGATAAGTGTGCCTGTTGGAAAACACAATACAAGAATAATAGAAAAGAGGTTAATATATAAATAATTCCGGGGTCGATCTGCTCAAAATGGGCCCTCAACGCCAAGATTTGAAATCCTTTAGTTCTTGCCCTAATGATAGGTTTTGTCGGATTTTTATTCCTATCATCTCCTCGGGCCTCAAAAATTTTTGTCCTCAAATCTAGTAGATCAAATGCAGTAGAGACTTTGTTTCCTCCTAGCAAGTCACCTGAAGAAATATCTCTGCAGAATCCCAATATCTGAAATACTATAGGTGGTGATTGTCTTCTCTCCTCCATTTCCAGGATGTATCTCTTCTACAACACAAATAATGACCCATTATCCACTAAAGTTACCCCTGTATCAACCTGTTCCACTGAAACTGTTTCCTCTTTTTCTAACTTATCTGTATGTTGCTGATCATCATGGTCTTCTAATGGTTGGCCCAACTGCTCATTACCCTCTAAAACCTCTGAAGGTGAACATAACTGTCTCTGAATAGTCTGGCTCTTCGGTGGTCTGCTCGTTTGACTATGATCATCAGGATCCTCTAAAGGTTGGCACATCAGTGTCTGACAAATTTTATGCTCTAAGGGTTGGCTTGTGTCACTAGAGCCCTCAAGAACCTTTGAAGGTTGGCATACTTGAGTCTGCATAATTTGGTCTTCCTAGTCTAGGTAATCATCTGCGGAACCCCTACTATCAAATGAAGGCATCTGTAGCTTCGCACACTCTGATCCTCGAGGTAGTCTAAATTCCCTATCCGAGTATGGATTAAGCCCAAAATTATCATCTCTATCTTCCCTAAGAGCATGATAATCTCCCTTTACTCTAGGTGGCGCCTGAAGGTTTACCACAGGTGGTGGTGGCAATGTCATCCTATCAATCCTTGTTGCTAATGTAGCAACAATTTTGGTAAGGTCCTGAAGTTGTTCATCCAGAGTTCTTCCATTTGTATTTCGACGACTTGGTCTGCTACCCACTTGGTTATTGGCCTCATTGCCAATGTACCCATTCACACTATCATATGACATGTTTGTGGATGCGATTTATCTAAGTACAAATGTAATCTCAAATAATTTGTAGCACATTCCCTTCACTTCACCACGTCACAATAACAAGTTTGGATAACCACACACACACTTGTACACTCACGGTGCAACAAGTCACCAATGCAATAAATACTACTTATCACTTGAAGTATATTAGACTAAGTGAGGCACAAATAAATACTTCAAAGTAGTTAAGAAATTAAATTCAACTCACAAGTGTTGAAGTAATAAGTTCAATTACTTTCACACTTTAATGTTTGTTTTTGAATTCAAATTATACTACTTCAATTTTCCTTTCTTGCCACGGTTTCACACCTACAATTGATCTTGATGTGCAGCACCTTTAATCCACATAAATCCACAAATTTACACCACCACACACGCCCTCAATCACGGTGCACTCACTCCTCCAATAACTTCACGGCAACAACACAAACAACAACAACAATTAAGATGTATCACTTCCACGGCAACAACAAGGTGAATATTGATTACAAGTAGTCTTCAACTTCCATGGCAAATAATGAAGACAGAAGATTAATAAGTAGCCTTCCAAAAATGAATTCCGAATCCCACTATAGGCAGCAACTTTCAATTTGAAATTTAAATAACTTCACTTATTGCAAGCTTTCCTCAATTGGTAACAATGAATTCAAATTCAAAAAGCAATCATTAACTCCCACAACTTAATTGCATATGATTTGAATTCAAATAATTCCTTACTAATCAAACTTAATGTAATCTGCAAATTGTACTTCACCAATTCAGAATTACACAATGGAATTCAAAGACAACAAACAACACAACTCCTCACGCCACAAGCTACTTCACGGCAACAATTGGTAAGTTTTACAATTTAAAAAAATTGCTAAAGTAAACTTCACTTTGTACTTCTGCTCTTCCACGTGAATTAGTGTCCACAAAGTGATATAATAACCTTCCCAAACCAACTCCAACAATCAGCAAATCAAATCCCAATCCAAAGTAATTTCGCAATCTCAAACAACAACAACAACACAATTGCGGTTTTCACTTGATCAATCCTAATTAATGATCACTTCCACGAAATTGAATACAACTAATTCCCTTCTCTCAACAAGAGCTCTGATACCAAAATATGATGTGCCTAAATTCCAAGCTTAAGCACAATCAAAAGAATCAAGGAAAATACCTTAATTCACAAAACACAAAACCGATTCACTTAACTAGGTAAATGCAGAAATCCTAAGGTAATGGAATGAAATCCAAAGAGCTTTAATTGCTATTATCAATCCAAACAAGTAATCTTCATCAAATATTAACAATTAGAATTGAAACCACGTGAATCAAATCAAGAAATCAAATGGGTCAAACCGCAAATTCCAACCTTTCCTTCAACTATCCAATTCATGCCACAATAAAGAGAATGTTATCATATATTGATGAGATCCATGATGAGAGTCAAGCCGGAAAGGATTGGAGCAATCATGAAGTTGAAACGGATTGGAACAACCGTAGGAAGACCCTTGCTTTTGTACAAGTTATACTGGACACGGGATGAAGAGGGCGTGTACTTTCAAAGCACGGTCGTGTATGGACTCAAGCAAATCTACAGAAAGATACATGGCCAAAGTACATGGGCGTGTATGTTGCCAGAAGTTGTACAGAAAAGTACACGGTCGTGTACACAGCTGTGTATGTTGCTAAAAGTTGTACAGAAAGGTACACGGCCAAAGTACACGACTGTGTACACGGCCGTGTATCCCCTGCCGGCTAGGTTGTTCTGTTTTCGCGTTTTTACGCCACTTATCTAAACTACGTCGTTTTGGACTTGTTTTACACAAATTGTAACCTTAGTATAAAAGCTCCTAGGGTTTAGAACAATGAACAAATACATCTTTGAACATTAAACACTTTGGAGAGGCACCTCTCTTAGTTCTTCAAGAACTAAATCGAACTTATCGGATTGATTTCCGTGGCGTTCATCCCGACTTATCAATCGGTCTTTCATCCCGATTGTGGCGTCTTCGTTTTTATACCAAGGTTCTTGTCTTGCTTATAGACAACGGGTCGTGGTTTCCACTTTAGATGTTTGGGCATCTTAGGCTACAAATTTCCGAACGTATTGGTATTGGGTTTCGTCACGGGTTGGCGTGGTTCGTATTAGTTTGGTATCAAAGCTTAGGTTTGTCAAAACATCAAGTTCGGTTGAGGAAGGTAATATCAAAAACCCTAAATCCAATCATTCATATCAATTATCGTATTCAATTTCGTAGTATTGATTGTCTTTTGAGAGTGTAATATCGCCTAGCCGATTGTTAAAAAAAAAAATCGGATAGAAAAATAGAAGAAAATTTACGAACCCTAGAGTTGTTTTGAATTCTACAGAAGGAAATTGGTGTAGTTTGGGTTAGTTCCAAGAGAATTGAGAAGAGGAAATTGGCGAGTTGATATCATCATTATTTGTGAGAATACACGAGTGACTGTGTGATATCATCCTTTGAGCGAAACACGTAAGGGAGTGTATCATGAGGTTTAATCATATATATATATTGTGTTAGTACTAATCTTTTCTGTAGGGACAATGTCGAGACAACATTCTCCTGAAGGTGAGAGGGGAAGGTTTGATGCTAGGGTAGTAATTGAGGCGTTGAGGGGAGAAATGAAGAGGATTTTCCAAGAGGGAATGGAACAAATTCATGAGACGGTAGAGCAAAGACTAGAGCAATCCACAAATGTATTCCAAGGGCGTAAAAGGGAGAGTTGTTCTAGGAGAGTACCGAGTGGTGGAGATAAAATGTCGGATGATGATTTTTATGAGCCTTCTGTTGGGAGTTATAGAGGTTATAGTGGTCGAAATAGAGGAACTAGGGATTGGGAAGATAGAGGAGATAGGAAAAGAGAGAATATATTTCATACTAGATGTTATCTAGGAGATCACATTTGTAGTTTGATTATTGATGGGGGAAGTTGCACCAATGTAGTGAGCAATTTTATTGTTGAGAGGCTAGGGCTCAAAACTATTAGACACCCTAGTCCATATAAATTGCAGTGGTTGAATGATAGTGGTGAGACTAAGGTGAGTAAGCAAGCCTTGATTGGTTTTCACATTGGTAGATATGAGGATGAGGTGTTATGCAATGTAGTGCCAATGCAAGCATGTCATGTGTTGTTGGGGAGGCTATGGCAATTTGATAGGAAGGCTGTTCATGATGGCTTTACTAACAAGTATACGCTTGTTCACCAAGGGAAATGTTTTAACCTTAAACCTTTAACACCTAAACAAGTGTATGAGGACTAGTTGCAGCTACAACAGTCGTTTGCAAAACACAAGGTGAGTGAAAAGCAGAGTGAGAGTGAGAGAGCAAAAGACAATGAGAAGAAAAAGGAATATAAAAGTCAAGATCAAAAGGAAAAGGAGAAGAAGGCTGGAAAGAGTGTGAGAGGCCAGGTTGAAGGGGATCAACTTTGGTAGTGAGTGAAAAGGAGAGGGCAGCTTTACAAAAGGAGAGTTGTGTGGCAAGAGCGAGTGTAATAAGGAGAGTGTTAGTGAAGAGGTAACCTATGTTGTTGCTGGTTTTTAAAGAAACATGTTTGACTACTAACGAATTATCTAACTCTTTGCTTAGTGTGGTTGTGTCTCTTGTGCAGGACTTTGAAGATGTCTTTCCTGAGGAGATTCCAAAGGGATTACCACCTGTTCGTGGTATTGAGCTCTAGATTGACCTTGTACCCGGAGCATCGATTCCAAACAAGCCAGCTTATAGGAGCAATCCGGAGGAGATAAAGGAACTCCAAAGGCAGGTCGATGAACTAATGGAGAAGGGGTACGTGAGAGAAAGCATGAGTCCATGTGCAGTGCCTGTGATCTTGGTACCTAAGAAGGATGGGACATGGAGAATGTGTGTTGACTGCCGCGCCATCAACAACATCACGGGAATACAGGTTGATGAAGAAAAGGTTTGTGCGATCCAAGAATGGCCTGGTCCAACCAATGTAAGTAATGTGCGGAGTTTCCATGCACTAGCGAGCTTTTACAGGAGATTTGTGAAGGATTTCAGCACCATTGCAGCACCACTTACTGAGGTAATTAAGAAGAACGTGGGGTTCAGCTGGGGAGAGCAACAAGAGAAGGCCTTTCAGATGCTTAAAAATAAGTTGACTTAGGCGCCGTTACTTGCTTTACTTAACTTTGCTAAAACGTTTGAAATTGAGTGTGATGCTTCAGGATTAGGTATTCGAGCAGTGCTTATGCAAGAGAGAAGACCGATTGCATTCTTTAGCGAGAAGCTAAGTGGGGTAACCGTGAATTACCCTACTTACGACAAGGAGCTATATGCATTGGTTCGAGCCCTGGAGATGTGGCAACACTACCTTTGGCCAAAAGAGTTCGTGATCCACACTGATCATGAATCTTTGAAGTATTTGAAGGGGCAACACAAGTTGAACAAAAGGCATGCTCGTTGGGTGGAGTTCATCAAAACATTTCCATATGTCATCCACTACAAGTAAGGTAAAGAGAATGTAGTTGCTAATGTACTTTCTAGAAGGTATACTCTTATCTCTACTCTTAGTTCTAGACTTCTTGGTTTTGAGCACATTAAGGACTTATATGCTGCTGATCGAGATTTTTGTGAGGAGTATGTGCAATGTGAGAAGAGTGGGCATGGAAAATTTTATAAACATGACGGATTCTTGTTTAGGGAGAGTAAACTGTGCATTCCAATTTGTTCTCTAAGAGAATTACTTGTGAGGGAGTCTCATGGAGGAGGTTTAATGGGACACTTTGGAGTAGCTAAAACATTAGGGGTATTGCAGGAACACTTCTATTGGCCTCACATGAAACGAGATGTTGAGAGGATTTGTGAGCGATGTGTCACATGTAAGCAAGCGAAATCTAGAGTCCAACCTCAAGGGCTTTACACCCCACTTCCCATTCCTCATGAGCCTTGGGTAGATATTTCTATAGATTTTGTGTTAGGATTACCCAGGTCTAGACATGGTCGGGATTCTGTTTTTGTAGTTGTTGATAGGTTTTCTAAAATGGCACATTTCATTCCTTGTAACAAAACGGATGATGCTTGTAATATTGCTAATTTATTCTTTAGGGAAGTTGTGCGATTACATGGTATGCCTAGAACCATTGTATCAGATAGGGATGCTAAGTTCTTAAGCTACTTTTGGAAGACTTTGTGGGCTAAGTTAGGAACTAAGTTATTGTTTTCTACTACTTGTCATCCACAGACTGACGGTCAAACTGAGGTAGGGAATCGAACATTATCTACTTTGTTGAGGGCTGTAATTAAAACGAATATTAAGAGTTGGGAGGATTGTTTGCCGCATGTTGAATTTGCTTATAATCGTACAGTGCATTCTGCTACTAAATTTTCTCCTTTTGAAATTGTGTATGGTTTTAATCCACTAACTCCTTTGGATTTATCACCTTTGCCTATTTCTGAGTTTGTTAATTTAGATGGCAAGAAGAAGGCCGAATTTGTTCAACAGATCCATGAGAAGGCAAGGCTGAACATTGAACAACGAACAGAGCAGTATGTGAAACAAGCCAACAAGGGTCATCGACAAGCTGTTTTTGAACCTGGAGATTAGGTTTGGGTTCACATGCACAAAGAGCGATTTCCCGTGCAGCGTCGATCTAAACTACTTCCTAGAGTCGATGGACCATTTCAAGTTCTTGAGCGCATCAACGACAATGCATACAAGATAGATTTGCCTGGTGAGTATCAAGTAAGTGCCACATTTAATGTTACTGATCTGAGTCCTTTTGATGTAGGTGACGATTTAAGGACAAATCCTTTTCAAGAGGAGGGGAATGATGAGATCCATGATGAGAGTCAAGCCAAAAGAAGGAATGTGGATCCTCTTGAAGTGCCGCCTGGACCGATCACAAGAAGTCGAGCGAAACGACTCAAGGAAGCACTTAATGGGTTGATAAAGGTTGTCCATGAAGCCGAAAAGGATTGGAGCAATCATGAAGTTGAAACGGATTGGAACAACCATGGGAAGACCCTTGCTTTTGTACAAGTTATACTGGACACGGGATGAAGAGGGTGTGTACTTTCAAAGCACGGCCGTGTATGGAGTCAAGCAAATCCACAGAAAGATGCACGGCCAAAATACATGGGCGTGTATGTTGCCAGAAGTTGTATAGAAAAGTACACGGTCAAAGTACACGGTCGTGTACACGGCTGTGTATGTTGCCAGAAGTTGTACAGAAAGGTACATGGCCAAAGTACACGGCCGTGTATCCCCTGCCGGCTAGCTTGTTCTATTTTCGCGTTTTTACGCCACTTATCTAAACTACGTCACTTTGGAATTGTTTTACATGAATTGTAACCCTAGTATAAAAGCTCCTAGGGTTTACAACAATGAATAAATACATCTTTGAACATTAAACACTTTTGAGAGGCACCTCTCTTGGTTCTTCAAGAACTAAATCGAACTTATCGGATTGATTTCCGTGGCGTTCATCCCGACTTATCAATCGGTCTTTCATCCCGATTGTGGCGTCTTCGTTTTTATACCAAGGTTCTTGTCTCGCTTATAGACAACGGGTCGCGGTTTCCACTTTAGGTGTTTGGGCATCTTAGGTAACGAATTTCCGAACGTATTGGTATTGGGTTTCGTCACGGGTTGGCGTGGTTCGTATCATATTTCAACATAATCAATCCTATGACAAGCTATTGATCACGAATTTGGAATTAAAACAAGTCCAAGAACATCCAAATCAACCCTAGATATGACTCACTAGAGAAGAAATGAACAACAACAAAGATGAATCGATATTACTCGCGATTTCTCCTTGTTGCACTCGCCACAATTTCAACTTCTTGGGTTTGAAATTGATAAGAGAATTTGGAATTAGGAAAACCCTAAGCCCTCTCACGAAATGTGAAGTGTTTGTTCTACAAAATAAGCCTCCTCAAACCCTCTCTTAAGCAAGTATTTATACTTGCTACTCCTAGGGTTAAAAAGTGCTCAAAATTACAAGTTTGCCACTTTTAAGGTAGCTAACCCTAAATGAAAGTTACAAAGAAATAAAAGTGTTCCAAAACCAAAATACAACCAAAATAGTTCATAAAAGTGTAAATATATAAAAGAAATGGTCTTCAAGATGCCGGTCTTCTATAGGATCCATCGGCCCAACTCATCGCCGGTTCAGGTCGGTCCATGGATAACCCACAATCTGAGTCTGAGGGAGTTCGTCCATTGCCCTATAGAATATGATAAGTGTGCCTGTTGGAAAACACAATACAAGAATAATAGAAAAGTGGTTAATATATAAATAATTCCGGGGTCGATCTGCTCAAAATGGGCCCTCAACACCAAGATTTGAAATCCTTCAGTTCTTGCCCTAATGATAGGTTTTGTCGGATTTTTATTCCTATCACATACGATTGCCCCATTAAGTCTTAACATAGTTTGTTTACTTCTCTTCCTTAAAATTTTCCCTTTTGTGTTCTATTGTCTATCTTGTTATTAATTTATTCCTAATTCATTCTAAATTTCTGGAAAACATGCCTTTTTGTTGTCCACTAAGTCTCCCATTATTTTCCATAAATCTTCAACTACTTAGGGTTTCTCCTTTGTCTCACCTTTCGCTATCATTTTATACATAGTTATTCCAATTTCGTATAAATATTTAGGCCATTTAATCCTTTGTTCCACTAAGCTTAGAGAACTCGAACTTATTTAGAACATTTTCTTAATACTAGTAGTTTATAACTAATATTTCTTCAAAATAGATTTCGTAACCCTATTTCCAATTTAACTTGTAACCACAATTTCTTTTTCATTTATTTATTCAGCAATCCTTCATCTAAAATTTTTGTGTCCAATTCTTTCACTATTCAAATTTCAAATCTTAAATTATGATCCTTAAATTTTCTTAAGCTGTTCTTGAATTTCTCTCTAGATCAACATGTCTAATGACTAAACACCTTTTATTTATATATATCCATTTGCTCCAAATTTATTAACTTTTAGTTATATCATAATCTTGATTTTTCATCTTTAGTATCACTTCACATTTCTCTTGACAAGGTGAGAAAACATATGAATTCATCATCCCTTTCTTATGTGTATATATACATATACATGCCAAAAATCTTTTAATATCATTTTCTTTTGTTCCTAACTTGCTCATCAAAATTAATTATATGCTTCATTTCCTTTTTTTTTGTGTATTATAAATATAAGCTTATTAAATACATATATTTGTATTTCTTATTTAGTTATTCATTACTACTACCATTGTCATTGATTTTATATGACTTTTTCATTTTATTATTATTTTTCATACATTTAGATATATGTTTACTATTATCAATATTACTAATAATGCTATTATTCTTATTGTCTTTGTTAGTCATTTCTATTACATGTGTCATTTTTTTTTAATGCTTCTTCTCACTATAAGGTATAGCAAGATAGTTACTTTACTTTTAAAAAACAATTCTATAACCAACATGTTCGTTAGTATTATTATCATTATTAATTGTTATTATTTCGTTAGGGTAGTATTGCATTTAGTTTCATAAGTTATAATTTTGGAAGTCAACTTTTTCTTGGTCAATTGTGTTTGAATGTGCTTTTATGACTATATTTTAATTATTACTTGTAACTTATAGCTATGGGATTTATCAATATTACTAATAATGCTATTATTCTTATTGTCTTTGTTAGTCGTTTCTATTACATGTATCATTTTTTTTAATGCTTCTTCTCACTATAAGGTATAGCAAGATAGTTACTTTGCTTTTAAAAAAAATTCTATAACCAACATGTTCGTTAGTATTATTATCATTATTAAGTGTTATTATTTCGTTAGGGTAGTATTGCATTTAGTTTCATAAGTTATAATTTTGTAAGTCAACTTTTTCTTGGTCAATTGTGTTTGAATGTGCTTTTATGACTACATTTTAATTATTACTTGTAACTTATAGCTATGGGATTTATTTGATGACAATTAGATTACCTTATATATATGTATCCTATATAAGATAAGAATCAATATGCACCATATATAGGATATAGGTTAATATCTTCCATTAGTTTATTCCATATATATATATTTGCATATACCGGCTATTTATTTATTATGCATTCTAAAAGGAAAGAGAGTAAAATAAACATGTAAAAGTAAAAGGTAAATTATAGGATAAAATAGAGAGCAATAGAAGATAATTTGCAATTAAAAATAAAACATTGTGCTCAAAAGGAAACATGATATATAAAAACAAAATAAAATACCAATTATTTCGTTATTACATCGGTCCCTTTTTTGTAACCACTCTTGTCATATTTCACCATCCTACAGATTGAGCTTCTATGTTTTCAAAAGATTTATAACTAGGGCTTTATTGATTATAAACATTACTCATATAGATTATAAGCCTAAGTTCTAATGATCCTCAACCTAAGCTTCCTGGTCATAAACATAAACTCTAATAGATCATACACTTGATTCTATAGATTACAAGCTTATACTCTCTTGATCATAAACCTAAATCAATATACAATCTATTAATCATAAGCCTAAGCTTTGATACCACTCCAGTTGTAATGCCCCAAAACTTTAGACATTATAGCTTACCACGTGTCATTATTAATTAATGACATGCAAACGCTCTTAATCTATCTAAAACTACAAATATTCTTATGTTTCAACAATATAAATAACTTATCAGTTTCTTGAATACCACACTAAAATATCCTTTATTAATTTGATAATATACGTAAAAATATAACCTAATGTAATTAAAGTAAATTTATAACAACCTATATTTATTTTTATGTCTTGATGCGCTAATGTTGAACTTGTTACTAAAGTCTTGCAACTAAAAAAATATATATATATGAGCCTAAGCCTAGTACATGCGTACCACAAGAATATGCGTGTGTTATCCAATTCACAACATGCATACACATAGGAATGCAACATTAATATAATAATCAATTCATTTATTATCTTTATTGTAGCCAATAACCATCACATGGGTACTTATGATCCTACTACACCATGTATAATATATAGATCTTAGGTTGGGAACTACCACTTCTAGCCTCAACTTTTTATATGATATTGGGAGCTACCATTGTGGGGTCTATTGTCCTTAAAATCTACCTCAAATCCTTTCAATATAAGACTCTATTGGAGATAACGTTGTATTATGATCATTAGGGTACCCTTTATGGATTTGCCATTGTGAGTCCCTAAGTTGAACCAAACATAGGTAGTATATACATTTAGATCCAATATTCAACTAGGTTTATTTAGATGATTAAATTAGCAACCTTAAGCGACAAACATGGTAAATATGTACTTGGAGGAACAATTTTAGTTTTAGCCTATTTGAAACTATCAACTTTATCAAAATTTGTCATGTAACAAAAGTAAACCAATCTCAATAATATCTTAAAACATTGCCTAAGATCATTCGATTTTTCTAAACTAAGGACTATTTGGTTATTTCCTCCATTATTACATTATTTTAGATAAAACTAGTATAAAATCGAAGAAAAACCAAGAAAAAGGTATAAAGAAACATGTTATAGAGATTTTAGGGTAGTACGACCATGTATATGGCCCTATAAAAGAGCATGATTATGTGTGAAAAGGCCTCTTAACACGCTCAAGTACATGGTCATGTACTTAACCGTATACCTCAACACGAGTAGGTGTATGCTTGTATACTTAACTGTATATCTCTTTATTAGAATCTTTTCTTCTCTTTATTTCTCTAAAACTTTTCCCATTCAATTCCCTTATCCCTTCACAACTCCAAATCACACAAAAAAAAAATCTAACTTTTATAGCAAAAGACTATCTAATTATGACATTTCAAATATAGTTGAAACACTTACTCGATTTGAATCACCCCTAATAACTCTAAAAATGTCCAACTCCATCAATGATGAGATCTATGATGAGAGTCAAGCCGGAAGAAGGAATGTGGATCCTCTTGAAGTGTCGCCTGGACCGATCACAAGAAGTCGAGAGAAACGACTCAAGGAAGCACTTAACGGGTTGATAAAGGATGTCCATGAAGCCGGAAAGGATTGGAGCAATCATGAAGTTGGAACGGATTGGAACAACCATGGGAAGACCCTTGCTCTTATACAAGTCACACCGGACACGGGTTGAAGAGGGCGTGTACTTTCAAGGCACGGCCGTGTAGGAATTCCAAGATTGCATAGAATCATACATGGCTAGACACACGGCTAAAAGGCACGGCCGTGTATGGAGACAAGCAAATCCATAGAAAGATACACGACCAGAAGTTCACGGTCGTGTATGTGACCAGAATGTGCACAGAAAAGTACACGGCCAAAGTACACGGTCGTGTACACGGCTAAAGTACACGGTCGTGTACACGGCCGTGTATCCCCTGCCGGCCAGCTTGTTTTGTTTTCATGTTTTTATGCAACTTATCTAAGCTACGTCATTTTGGACTTGTTTTTCACGAATTGTAACCCTAGTATAAAAGCTCTTAGGGTTTAGAACAACTAAGAATTTACATCTTTGAACATTAAACACTTTTGAGAGGCACCTCTCTTGGTTCTTCAAGAACTAATTTGAGCTTATCGGATTGATTTCCATGGCGTTCATCCCAACTTATCAATCGGTCTTTCATCCCGATTATGGCATCTTCATATTATACCAAGGTTCTTGTCTCGCTTATAGACAACGGGTCGTGGTTTCCACTTTAGGTGTTTGGCATTGTAGGTAACGAATTTCGGAACGTATTGGTATTGGGTTTCGTCACGGGTTGGTGTGGTTCGTATCAGTTTGGTATCAGAGCTTAGGTTTATCAAAACATCAAGTTCGGTTGAGGAAGGTAATATCAAAAACCCTAACTCCAATCGTTCATATCAATTATCGTATTCAATTTCGTAGTATTGATTGCCTTTTGATAGTATAATATCGACTGGGCGATTGTTAAAAAAAAAAAAGAAGAGAAAAGAAAAGAAAAGAAAAACGTGATCAAGAGCAACAACCAAGACAAAAAAAAAAAAAAAATTCGGATAGAAAAAATAGAGGAAAATTGGTGTAGTTCGGGTTAGTTCCAAGAGAATTGAGAAGAGGAATTGGCGAGTTGATATCATCATTTTTTGTGAGAATACACGAGTAACTGTGTGATATCATCATTTGAGTGAAACACGTAAGGGAGTGTATCGTGAGGTTTAATTTTATATATATATTTGTGTTAGTACTAATCTTTTCTGTAGGGACAATGTCGAGACAACATTCTCTTGAAGGTGAGAGGGGAAGGTTTGATGCTAGGTTAGTAATTGAGGTGTTGAGGGGTGAAATGAAGAGGATGTTCCAAGAGGGAATGGAACAAATTCATGAGACGGTAGAGCAAAGACTAAAGCAATCCACAAACGTATTCCAAGGGCGTAAGAGAGAGAGTCGTTCTAGGAGAGTACCGAGGGGTGGAGATGAAATGTCGGATAATGACTTTGATGAGCCTTCTATCAGGAGTTATAGAGGATATAGTGGTCGGAATAAAGGAACTAGGGATTGAGAAGATATAGGAGATAGGAATAGAGAGGATGATCAATTGAGTAGCATAAAGATGAAGATTCCTCCTTTCCAAGGGAAGAATGATCCCGAGGCGTATTTAGAGTGGGAGAAGAAGGTGGAGATGGTGTTTGATTGTCACAACTATAGTGGGAGAAAGAAAGTAAAACTTGCTGCCATTGAGTTTTCGGATTATGCTATAGTGTGGTGGGATCAACTAATGTTGAATAGGAGAAGGAGTGGCGAGCCACCTATTGAGTCTTGGGAAGAGATGAAAAGAGTGATGAAGAAGCGGTTTGTGCCTGCGTATTACTATCGTGAATTGCACAACAAGTTGCAAACTCTAAGGCAGGGAAGCCGAAGTGTAGATGAGTATTTCAAGGAGATGGAAGTCACTATGATTAGGGCGAATGTAGAGGAGGATAGAGAGGTTACAATGGCTAGGTTTCTTGCTGGGTTGAATAGAGAAAGCCAAAATGTGGTTGAATTGTAGCATTATGTAGAGTTAGAGGATATGGTTCACATGGCTATAAAGGTTGAGAACCAGCACAAGAGGAAAGGTAGTAGTAATGCATGGTTTCCATAGGGTAATGGTTCATCCACTTGGAAGACCAACCAATGGAAGAAAGAAGAAAAGCCTTTACCTACCAAACCAAAAGTGGAGTTGAGGTAAGCGGGTTCTACTCCTGGTAATCAAGGTAACCCTGAATCTTCTACTTCTAGAAATCGTGACATTAGATGCTTTAAATGCCAAGGTAGAAGCCATATTGCTAGTCAATGTCCAAATAGGCATGTGATGATTTTGCGTGATGATGGTGAGTATGAGACTGAGGGGGATAGTGAAGAAGATGATATGCCTCCATTAGAGGATGCTAGTGATGAAGAGGAGGCTGCAATGGGAAGGCTAGTAGCAGTAGTGAAGCGAGCGTTGAACGTGCAGGTGAAGGAACAAGAGGAGGTGCAAAGAGAGAATATATTTCATACTAGATGCTATCTGGGAGATCACATTTGTAGTTTGATCATTGATGGAGGGAGTTGCACCAATGTAGTGAGTAATTTTATTATTGAGAGGCTGGGGCTCAAAACTGTTAGACACCCTAGTCCATATAAATTGCAGTGGTTGAATGATAGTGGAGAGACTAAGGTGAGTAAGCAAGCATTGATTGGTTTCCGCATTGGTAGGTATGAGGATGAGGTGTTATGTGATGTAGTGCCAATGCAAGCATGTCATGTGTTGTTAGGGAGGCCATGGCAATTTGATAGGAAGGTTGTTCATGATGGCTTTTCTAACAAGTATACGCTTGTTCACCAAGGGGAAAGCTTTAATCTTAAACCGTTAACACCTAAACAAGTGTATGAGGACCAGTTGCAGCTACAACAGTTTTTTGCAAAACATAAGGTAAGTGAAAAGTAGAGTGAGAGTGAGAGAGCAAAAGACAATGAGAAGAAAAAGGAATATAAGAGTCAAGATCAAAAGGAAAAGGAGAGGAAGGCTGGAAAGAGTGTAAGAGGCTAAGTTGAAGGGGAATCAACTTTGGTGGTGAGTGAAAAGGAGAGGGCAGCCTTGCAAAAGGAGAGTTGTGTGGCAAGACCAAGTGTAGTGAGGAGAGCGTTAGTGAGGAAGCAACCTATGCTGTTGCTGGTTTTTAAAGAAACATGTTTAACTACTAATGAATTATCTAATGCTTTGCCTAGTGTGGTTGTGTCTCTTGTGTAGGATTTTGAAGATGTCTTCCCTGAAGAGATTCCAAAAGGGATTACCACCTATTCGTGGTATTGAGCACCAGATTGACCTTGTACCCGGAGCATCGATTCCAAACAAACCAGCTTATAGGAGCAATCCGGAGGAGACAAAGGAACTCCAAAGGCAGGTCGATGAACTAATGGAGAAGGGGTACGTGAGAGAGAGCTTGAGTCCATGTGCAGTGCCTGTGATTTTGGTGCCTAAGAAGGATGGGACATGGAGTATGTGTGTTGACTGTCGCGCCATCAACAACATTACGGTAAAGTATTGTCATCCCATTCCTCACTTAGATGACATGTTAGATGAGTTACATGGGTCTAATGTCTTTTCCAAAATCGATTTGAAAAGTGGATATCACCAAATTAGAATGAAAGAAGGTGATGAATGGAAAACTGCATTTAAGACAAAATATGGATTGTATGAGTGGTTAGTAATGCCTTTTGGTTTAACTAATGCACCTAGTACTTTTATGAGACTTATGAACCATGTTTTGAGGACTTTTATTGGAAAATTTATTGTTGTCTATTTTGATGATATTCTTATTTACAACAAGAGTTTGGAAGATCATATGTCTCACTTGAGGGATGTTTTAGAAGTTCTTCGAAAGGAACAATTATATGCTAACCTCAAGAAGTGCACTTTTTGCACAGACAAACTTGTGTTTCTTGGTTTTGTTGTTAGTGCACAGGGAATACAGGTTGACGAAGAAAAGGTTCGTATGATCCAAGAATGGCTTAGTCCAACCAATGTAAGTAATGTTCGGAGTTTCCATGGACTAGCGAGTTTTTATAGGAGATTTGTGAAGGATTTCAGCACCATTGCAGCACCACTTACCGAGGTAATTAAGAAGAACGTGGGGTTCAACTGGGGAGAGCAACAAGAGAAGGCCTTTCAGACGCTTAAAAATAAGCTGACTCAGGTGTCGTTACTTGCTTTACCTAACTTTACTAAAACGTTTTAAATTGAGTGTGATGCTTCAGGATTAGGTATTGGAGCAGTGCTTACGCAGGAGAGAAGACTGATTGCATTCTTTAGCGATAAGCTAAGTGGGGCAACCTTGAATTACCCTACTTACGACAAGGAGCTATATGCATTGGTTCGAGCCTTGGAGACGTGGCAACATTACCTTTGGCCGAAAGAGTTCGTGATCCACACTTATCATGAATCCTTGAAGAACTTGAAGGGGCAACACAAGCTGAATAAAAGGCATGCTCGTTGGGTGGAGTTCATCGAAACATTTCCATATGTTATCCACTACAAGCAAGGTAAAGAGAATGTCGTTGCTGATGCACTATCTAGAAGGTATACTCTTATCTCTACTCTTAGTTCTAGACTGCTTGGTTTTGAGCACATTAAGGAGTTATATGCTGCTGATCGAGATTTTTGTGAGGAGTATGTGTATTGTGAGAAGAGTGGGCATGGAAAATTTTATAAACATGAAGGATTCTTGTTTAGGGAGAGTAAACTGTGCATTCCAATTTGTTCCTTAAGAGAATTACTAGTGAGGGAGTCTCATGGAGGAGGGTTAACGGGACACTTTGGCGTAGCTAAAACATTAGGGGTATTGCAGGAACACTTCTATTGGCCTCACATGAAACGAGATGTTGAGAGGATTTGTGAGCGATGTGTCACGTATAGGCAAGCAAAATCTAGAGTCCAACCTCAAGGGCTTTACATCCTACTTCCCATTCCTCATGAGCCGTAGGTAGATATTTCTATGGACTTTGTGTTAGGATTACCCAGGTCTAGATATGGTCGGGATTCTATTTTTGTAGTTGTTGATAGATTCTCTTAAATGGCACACTTCATTCCTTATCACAAAACGGATGATGCTTGTAATATTGCTAATTTATTCTTTAGGGAAGTTGTGTGATTGCATGGTATGCCTAGAACAATTGTATCAGATAGGGATGCTAAGTTCTTAAGCTACTTTTGGAAGACCTTGTGGGCTAAGTTAGGAACTAAGTTATTGTTTTCTACTACTTGTCATCCACAGACTGACGGTCAAACTGAGGTAGTGAATTGAACTTTATCTACTTTGTTGAGGGCCGTAATTAAAAAGAATATTAAGAGTTGGGAGGATTGTTTGCCGTATGTTGAATTTGCTTATAACCGTACAGTGCATTCTACTACTAAATTTTCTCCTTTTGAAATTGTGTATGGTTTTAATCCACTAACTCCTTTAGATTTATTACCTTTGCCTATTTCTGAGTATGTTAATTTAGATGGCACGAAGAAGGCCGAATTTGTTAAACAGATCCACGAGAAGGCAAGGCTGAACATTGAGCGACGAACAGAGTAGTATGTGAAACAAGCCAACAAGGGTCGTCGACAAGCTGTTTTTGAACCTGGAGATTGGGTTTGGGTTCACATGCGCAAAGAGCGGTTTCTCGTGCAGTGTCAATCTAAACTACTTCCTAGAGGCGATGGACCATTTCAGGTTCTTGAGCGCATCAACGACAATGCATACAAGATAGATTTGCTTAGTGAGTATCAAGTAAGTGCCACATTTAATGTCACTGATCTAAGTCCTTTTGATGTAGGTGACGATTTGAGGACAAATCCTTTTCAAGAGGAGGGGAATGATGAGATCCATGATGAGAGTCAAGCCGGAAGAAGGAATGTGGATCCTCTTGAAGTGCTGCCTGGACCGATCACAAGAAGTCGAGCGAAACGACTCAAGGAAGCACTTAACGGGTTGATAAAGGATGTCCATGAAGCTTGAAAGGATTGGAGCAATCATGAAGTTGGAATGGATTGGAATAACCATGGGAAGACCCTTGCTCTTATACAAGTCACACCGGACATGGGTTGAAGAGGGCATGTACTTTCAAGGCACGGCCGTGTAGGAATTCCAAGATTGCACAAAATCATACACGGCTAAAAGGCACGACCGTGTATGGAGACAAGCAAATCAACAGAAAGATACATGACCAGAAGTACATGGTCGTGTATGTGACCAGAATGTGCACAGAAAAGTACACGGCCAAAGTACGCGGTCGTGTACACGGCCGTGTATCCCCTGCCGGCCAGCTTGTTCTGTTTTCGTGTTTTTTACGTAACGTATCTAAGCTACGTTGTTTTGGACTTGTTTTTCACGAATTGTAACCCTAGTATAAAATCTCCTAGGGTTTAGAGCAACTAAGAGTTTACATCTTTGAACATTAAACACTTTTGAAAGGCACCTCTCTTGGTTCTTTAAGAACTAATTTGAACTTATCGGATTGATTTCCGTGGCGTTCATCCCGACTTATCAATCGGTCTTTTATCCCGATTGTGGCGTCTTCATATTATACCAAGGTTCTTGTCTCGCTTATAGACAACGGGTCGCGGTTTCCACTTTAGGTGTTTAGCATCGTAGGTAACGAATTTCCGAACGAATTAGTATTGGGTTTCGTCACGGGTTGGCATGGCTCGTATCAATCAACACGCTGCTATTCATTTGTATCGATTACTTCCAAACTATGACAAGATCCATTACTTCAGTCTAACATTCATTAGAAATGAGAGAAGTATGGTGTCTAATCAAGTGTTATGACTTACCTTTACGATTTGTATTTTGAATGGAGAATTCTTGTCACTAAAGCATAGTTGGTTGTAGATCTATAGAAAAAGGTCTTATCTTCAAAGAGAGAAAACATAGGTTGAATGGAAGAAAATAAGATAGAGTAAGGTTTTGTGAGGGCTTAAATAGTTCATGGTCAAAAATACCAAAATACCCTTCTCATAAACATATTTTACTTTAATGCCTTGTCTTATGTAACTTTACTTTTTATTAATTTTTTTTCTATATTTTACATCACCTAACTACCCTCTTTCCCAAAAGCCACCACCACCACTATTATCATCAACCACTACAAAGATAATTTGAAAAAAAAGAGAGCAAACTAACACATAACTTACCAAATTTTGACTAAAGACTCCTTTCACCATGAGAAGGCCATCTAACATAATGTTACCCTAACTTCATCGCCACTATTGCTAATAGGCAATACCACTAATATCATTTCTACCCTTACTCTAGATAAATCATTAAAAATATGAACCAAGCTTCAAAATTTACAATATTTCATAAGAAGATGTAATTCATACTTAAGTTTTTTAATCAGTTTTACATTTTATCATTCATTTTACAAAATTTGAAAAGAATCAGTAGGAGACTAGTTCTAGACTCTAATTGTGAGGGGTATTAATCTAATGGAATCAACTCCTTCCAATGAGAAAAGCTTCAATGGTACTAACACACCACATGGATGGATAAGTGGCATGTGTGATATGCATGTTGCTCTAAAAACCATCATGTGTAGCATTGAGACTCTCTAATACTCTTGTTAAGATGCTAAGTTAGCTTTCTTGTCCAAATCACATAAGAACACACTTAATAGAGAGAAGTCAAAAAGAGAGGGAGATTCAAGCGTAAAAAATGTTGTTGTATTTCTAGATAGATTATAAATGAGGGGAACACCCTCTTGTATACAAGAGGTCTCTATCAATGGATGGCTAAGATTTACTTGATCTAACGATTATTGTATAATCCTACCTAACCTAGCCAACTACCCTTAACTACCAAGGTATCTAAACTCTTTTAGAATATTCCTAGAAATGGGTCTTGCCTTAGTCGTGGGTTGTTCATACAATGGAACTCTATATTGATGTGCCTAATCACTCTTTAAAGCACATCCAAAAGACTTAAGATCAACTATTTCAAGTCTAGGCAAAATCGGATCCAAAAATGGCACTTTTCAAATGAACCCTAATGTTGAAATGATGAAATTCAATCAACCAATAATATAATCAGAATACCCCAAAGAAAATGCCTTCTAACAACACTCTAATATCATATAATCCACGCAAATGAAGCCTCAATTTGACAAAGAAAACCGTAAAGTAAGATTCCTTTTCCAATAATGAAGAACACGTTATCAAGGAAATCCTCAAAGATGAATCGGATCAATTTGATAATTCCTTCAAATAAGCATAAGAATTCATGAATAACAACAAGTAATTCTGACCAAGAACTATCTCAAATCAACCCTAGATACAACACACTAGAGAAGAAAAGAAATTACAACAAAATGAAATTGATATAACTCACAATTTCAAGAAGTTGCACTCGCCACAATTTCAAGTCTTGGAATTGCAATTGATAAGAGTTGGAACCAAGGTATGAACCCTAATTCACACGTGAAAAGAGGTGTATATTCTGCAAAAAAATAAGCTCCGTAAACCCTCTCTTAAGCAAGTATTTATACTTGCTACTTCTAGGGTTAAAAAAGTGCTCAAAATTACAAGTTTGCCACTTTTAAGGTGGCTAACCCTAAATGAAAGTTACATGGAAGTAAAAGTGTCACAAAAACAAAATACAACCAAAATAGTTCAATAAAAATTTACAAGATACAAAATAACATAAATCTTCATGATCCAATGCCTCAGAATAGAGAACAATCGCAGCGGGCCTTTGATTGTTACCTAGAAAAATGTCCTGTGTCCAACTGAAGTTGTAGGACATTTTGGCATCCCATGGAGATATATAATTGTACCTGTAAGATTATTCTCAAAGTTTATTAGAAATAAAGACATAAGATAAAAGATGAGCAATTTGGTCAATCATCTAGATTGGGTTCTGAAAAGGTTGACAGTGCCAGAATTTTTCCCATCATCTCTTCGGGCTTCTGAAAGATTTGCCCTCAAATCTAGAGGATCAGTTATGGAATTGAACCCTAGGATCTCTGTTGTTCTGCTTCCCCGACTAACCATGGTAGTGGACGGTTGCCTGACCTCTTTCTAAAAACTCTGGACCTCAGATGGAGTCATTGGTAATAGGATTATGCGTGTCTTGCCCATGCTGAACATGTAGGTATTTTCAAACCTATCATGTATCACCCGTCGATCATACAACCAGGGCCGACCCAACAGCAAATGGAATGCATGCATAGGAACTATATCACAAAGGATCTCATCATGATAGTTCTGCCCGACACTCACTGGATCCTTTACCCTAAGGGTAACTTGCATACTACCCCTATTGTCCAGCTAATGCAAATGATAAGGACTAGAATGAGGTGTAGTAGACAGTTGTAATTTGTCTACTAATGCAGCAGATATAACATTCGTGCAACTACCACTATCGATGATGAGTACATAAAGGTTACCTCTGATTCTGCAAGAGGTATGAAATATGTTCTCCCTCTGAATGTCACTGATATCAGGAGATGTAGACAAAATCCTGCGTAATACATTGAGGGATAGATATTTTCCTCCAGTATGCTCCTCAGGCGCATTTGCATTCTGATCATCATAATATTCTTGCAATGCTGTTGGTAGATCTGTAGGCTCAATCTATTCATGGTCATCCTCAATATCCTCTCCAATGTCTTCCATAATAGTCATCACCCTCTTATTTGGACACTGTGCAGCCATATGCCCAAATCCCATGCATTTAGAACACTTAATCTGGCGTGCTTTCCCACTAGTAGATCCAGGAACAGTCTGCCTCATTTCTGGTGCCATGACCTCTTTACCCTTCCCAATGGGTAAGTTTTCCCTGATAATGGTTGGGGTAGTAGTGTCTACTGTCTTGACTCCCTCACTAACCGCCTTTGCTCCCCCTGATCGACTATTGGCTGGGATGGGTCTATTAGTAGTATTGGGTCTGCTGCTAGGAGCCTTAAAGAAGTTGGACCTCCTTTGTCTCTCTACTTTTAAGGCCAACTGAATAGCCTCATCAAGTGTGGTGTAGCGCTGTAGCTCAACAATACACGCTATCTCATATTTTAGACCTGAGACAAATCGTGCTATAGTTTGTTCCGGAAGCTCAATAGACCCACACCTAATCATAAGGGTCTCAAATTCCTACACATAATCATCCACTGTTTTGCCCCCCTGCCTCAAGGTTTGCAGTCGCATAAACAGCTCCTGTTTATAGTGCTCATGAATGAACCTTTTCCTTAACAACCTCTTCATATCCCTCTAGGTCTGAACCTCAGCCTCTCCATCCCGACGCCTATTAACGATCAGATTCTTCCACCAAAGTGCAGCATACCCTAAAAATTCAACTATAGCCAATCTGACCCTGGTACTATCGTCAATCTCATAACATTCGAAAAGACCTTTGACCTTATCCTCCCAGTCCAGGTACTCATCTGCTGATCCCTTACCATCATAGGATGGCATCTGTAGTTTCACATATTCTAAACCCCGAGGTGGCCTGAAATCCCTATTCTGATTTAGGTTGACTCCAAAATTGTCATCTCTTTCTTCCACTACTCTGTTTCGATGAGGGTTTTGTGGAGCTACTCAAGGTGGTGCCGGTTGGTTTACCACTGGTGGTTGTGGTAAAGTCATCCTGTCAACTCTAGTTGCTAGTGTAGCAACTATAGTAGTAAGCTCTTGAAGTTGTTCCTCCAAAGTTCTTCTGCCTGCCACATTACGACCATGTCCTCCACCAACCTAGCTATTGGCTTCTTCACCCAATTCCCCATTCACACTATCATTAGACATATTTGTAGATCCTTGTATATTGTGATACGAACCACGCCAACTCGTGACGAAACCCAATACCAATACGTTCGGAAATTCGTTGCCTAAGACGCCCAAACACCTAAAGTGGAAAACCGCGACCCGTTGTCTATAAGCGAGACAAGAACCTTGGTATAAAAGTGAAGACGCCACAATCGGGATGGAAAACCGATTGATAAGTCGGGATGAACGCCACGGAAATCAATCCGATAAGTTCGAATTAAGTTCTTGAAGAACCAAGAGAGGTGCCTCTCAAAAGTGTTTAATGTTCAATGATGTCTTATCTCTAATGTTCTAAACCCTAGGAGATTTTATACTAGGGTTACAATTCGTGTAAAAAACAAGTCCAAAACGACGTAGTTTAGTTAAGTGACATAAAAACGCGAAACAGAACAAGCTGGCCGACAGGGGATACACGGCCTGTGTACACGCCCGTGTACTTTGGCCGTGTACTTGTCTGTGCAACTTCTGGCAACATACACGCCCGTGTACGTTGACCGTGTATCTGTCTGTGCAACTTCTGGCAACATACACGCCCGTGTACTTTAGCCATGTATCTTTCTGTGGATTTGCTTGACTCCATACACGGCCGTGCCTTTTAACCGTGTATGATTCTAGGCAATCTTGAGAGTTCAACACGGCCGTGCCTTGAAAGTACACGCCCTCTTCAACCCGTGTCCGGTGTGACTTGTATAAGAGCAAGGGTCTTCCTATGGTTGTTCCAATCCATTCCAACTTCATGATTGCCCCAATCTTTCCCGGCTTCATGGACATCCTTTATCAACCCGTTAAGTGCTTCCTTGAGTCGTTTCGCTCGACTTCTTGTGATCGGTCCAGGCGGCACTTCAAGAGGATCTACATTCCTTCTTCCGGCTTGACTTTCATCATGGATCTCATCATTCCCCTCCTCTTGAAAAGGATTTGTCCTCAAATCGTCACCTACATCAAAAGGACTCAGATCAGTAACATTAAATGTGGCACTTACTTGATACTCACCAGGCAAATATATCTTGTATGCATTGTCGTTGTTGCGCTCAAGAACTTGAAATGGTCCATCGCCTCTAGGAAGTAGTTTAGATCGACGCTGCATGGGAAACCGCTCTTTGCGCATGTGCACCCAAACCCAATCGCCAGGTTCAAAAACAGCTTGTCGACGACCCTTGTTGGCTTGTTTCACATACTGCTCTGTTCGTCGCTCAATGTTCAGCCTTGCCTTTTCATGGATCTGTTGAAAAAATTCAGCCTTCTTCTTGCCATCTAAATTAACATACTCAGAAATAGGCAAAGGTGATAAATCTAAAGGAGTTAGTGGATTAAAACCATACACAATTTCGAAAGGAGAAAATTTAGTAGCAGAATGCACTGTACGGTTATAAGCAAATTCAACATGCGGCAAACAATCCTCCCAACTTTTAATATTCTTTTTAATTACAGCCCTCAACAAAGTAGATAAAGTTCGATTCACTACCTCAGTTTGACCATCACTCTGTGGATGACAAGTAGTAGAAAACAATAACTTAGTTCCTAACTTAGCCCACAAAGTCTTCCAAAAGTAGCTTAAGAACTTAGCATCCCTATCTGATCCAATTGTTCTAGGCATACCATGCAACCGCACAACTTCCCTAAAGAATAAATTAGCAATATTACAAGCATCATCCGTTTTGTGACAAGGAATGAAATGTGCCATTTTAGAAAACCTATCAACAACTACAAAAACAGAATCTCGGCCATGTCTAGACCTGGGTAATCCTAACACAAAATCCATAGAAATATCTACCCAAGGCTCATGAGGAATGGGAAGTGGGGTGTAAAGTCCTTGAGGTTGGACTCTAGATTTCGCTTGCTTACATGTGACACATCGCTCACAAATTCTCTCAACATCTCGTTTCATGTGAGGCTAGTAGAAGTGTTCCTACAATATCCCTAATGTTTTTGCTACTCCAAAGTGTCCCATTAAACCTCCTCCATGAGACTCCCTGACAAGTAATTCTCTTAAAGAACACATTGGAATGCACAGTTTACTCTCCCTAAACAAGAATCCATCATGTTTATAAAATTTTCCATGCCCACTCTTCTCACATTGCACATACTCCTCACAAAAATCTCGATCAGCAGCATATAATTCCTTAATGTGCTCAAAACCAAGCAGTCTAGAACTAAGAGTAGAGATAAGAGTATACCTTCTTGAAAGTGCATCAGCAACTACATTCTCTTTACCTTGCTTGTAGTGGATGACATATGGAAATGTTTCAATAAACTCCCCCCAATGAGCATGCCTTTTGTTCAGCTTGTGTTGCCCCTTCAAATACTTCAAGGATTCAGGATCAGTGTGGATCACGAACTCTTTTGGCCAAAGGTAGTGTTGCCACGTCTCCAAGGCTCGAACCAATGCATATAGCTCTTTGTCGTAAGTAGGGTAATTCAAGGTTGCCCCACTTAGCTTCTCACTAAAGAATGCAATCGGTCTTCTCTCCTGCATAAGCACTGCCCCAATACCTAATCCTAAAGCATCACATTCAATTTCAAACGTTTTAGTAAAGTTAGGTAAAGCAAGTAATGGTGCTTGAGTCAACTTATTTTTAAGCGTCTGAAAGGCCTTCTCTTGTTGCTCTCCCCAACTAAACCCCACGTTCTTCTTAATCACCTCAGTAAGTGGTGCTGCAATGGTGCTAAAATCCTTCACAAATCTCCTGTAAAAGCTCGCTAGTCCATGGAAACTCCGCACATTACTTACGTTGGTTGGACTAGGCCATTCTTGGATCGCACACACCTTTTCTTCATCAACCTGTATTCCCTGCGCACTAACAACAAAACCAAGAAACACAAGTTTGTCTGTGCAAAAAGTGCACTTCTTGAGGTTAGCATATAATTGTTCCTGCCGAAGCACTTCTAAAACATCCCTCAAGTGTGACATATGATCTTCCAAATTTTTGCTATAAATAAGAATGTCATCAAAATAGACAACCACAAATTTTCCAATAAATGTCCTCAGAACATGGTTCATAAGTCTCATAAACGTACTAGGTGCATTAGTTAACCCGAAAGGCATTACTAACCACTCATACAATCCATATTTTGTCTTAAATGCAGTCTTCCATTCATCACCTTCTTTCATTCTAATTTGGTGATATCCACTTTTCAGATCAATTTTAGAAAAGACACTAGACCCATGTAACTCATCTAACATATCATCTAAGTGAGGAATGGGATGACGATACTTTACCGTGATGTTGTTGATGGCGCGACAGTCAACACACATTCTCCATGTCCCATCCTTCTTAGACACCAAAATCACCGGCACTGCACATGGACTCATGCTCTCTCTCACGTACCCCTTCTCCATTAATTTATCGACCTGCCTTTGGAGTTCCTTTGTCTCCTCCGGATTGCTCCTGTAAGCTGGCTTGTTTGGAATTGATGCTCCGGGTACAAGGTCAATCTGGTGCTCAATACCTCGAATAGGTGGTAATCCCTTTGGAATCTCCTCAGGAAAGACATCTTCAAAGTCCTGCACAAGAGACACAACCACACTAGGCAAAGAGTTAGATAAGTCGTTAGTAGTCGAACATGTTTCCTTAAAAACCAGCAACAACATAGGTTGCCTCATCACTAACGCTCTCCTTACTACACTCGCTCTTGCCACACAACTCTCCTTTTGCAAGGCTGCCCTCTCCTTTTCACTCACCACCAAAGTTGATTCCCCTTCAACTTGGCCTCTCACACTCTTTCCAGCCTTCCTCTCCTTTTCCTTTTGATCTTGACTTTTATATTTTTTTTTCTTCTCATTGTCTTTTGCTCTCTCACTCTCACTCTGCTTTTCACTCACCTTATGTTTTGCAAAAGACTGTTGTAGCTGCAATTGGTTCTCATACACTTGTTTAGGTATTAAAGGTTTAAGGTTAAAAGTTTTTCCTTGGTGAACAAGCGTATACTTGTTAGAAAAGCCATCATGAACCACCTTCCTATCAAATTGCCATGGCCTCCCCAACAACACATGACATGCTTGCATTGGCACTACATCACATAACACCTCATCCTCATACCTACCAATGCGAAAACCAATCAAGGCTTGCTTACTCACCTTAGTCTCACCACTATCATTTTACCACTGCAATTTATATGGACTAGGGTGTCTAACAGTTTTGAGCCCTAGCCTCTCAACAATAAAATTGCTCACTACATTGGTGCAACTCCCTCCATCAATGATCAAACTACAAATGTGATCTCCTAAATAACATCTAGTGTGAAATATATTTTCTCTTTGCACCTCCTCTTCTTCCTTCACCTGCACATTCAGCGCTCGCTTCACTACTGCCACTAGCCTTCCCATTGCAGGCTCCTCATCATCACTAACATCCTCTAATGGTGGCATATCATCTTCTTCACTATCCCCCTCAGTCTCATACTTACCATCATCACGCAAAATCATCACACGCCTATTTGGATATTGACTAGCAATATGGCCTCTACCTTTACATTTAAAGCATCTAATGTCACGATTTCTAGAAGTAGAAGATTCAGGGTTACCTTGATTACCAGGAGTAGAACCCGCTTGCCTCAGCTCCCCTTTTGGTTTGGTAGGTAAAGGCTTTTCTTCCTTCTTCCATTGATTAGTCTTCCAAGTGGATGAACCATTACCCTGTTGAAATCGTGCACTACTACTACCCTTCCGCTTGTGCTGGTTCTCAACCTTTATAGCCATGTGAACCATATCCTCCAATTCTACATAATGCTGCAATTTAACCAAATTTTGGATTTCTCTATTCAACCCAGCAAGGAATCTAGCCATTGTAGCCTCTCTATCCTCTTCTACATTCGCCCTAATCATAGTGACTTCCATCTCCTTGAAGTACTCATCTACACTTCGGCTTCCCTGCCTCAGAGTTTGCAACTTGTTGTGCAATTCACGATAATAATACGCAGGTATAAACCGCTTTCTCATCACTCTTTTCATCTCTTCCCAAGACTCAATAGGTGGCTCGCCACTCCTTCTTCTATTCAACATTAATTGATCCCACCACACTATAGCATAATCTGAAAATTCAATGGCAGCAAGTTTCACCTTCTTTCTCCCACTATAGTTTGACAATCAAACACCATCTCCACCTTTTTCTCCCATTCTAAATAACGCCTCGGGATCATTCTTCCCTTGGAAAGGAGGAATCTTCATCTTTATGCTACTCAATTGATCATCCTCTCTATTCCTATCTCCTCTATCTTCCCAATCTCTAGTCCCTCTATTCAGACCACTATAACCTCTATGACTCCCAATAGAAGGCTCATCAAAGTCATCACCCGACATTTCATCTCCACCCCTCGGTACTCTCCTAGAACGACTCTCCCTCTTATGCCTTTGGAATACGTTTGTGGATTGCTCTAGTCTTTGCTCCACCGTCTCATGAATTTGTTCCATTCCTTCTTGGAACATCCTCTTCATTTCTCCCCTCAACGCCTCAATTACTAACCTAGCATCAAACCTTCCCCTCTCACCTTCCGGAGAATGTTGTCTCGACATGGTTCCTGCAGAAAAGATTAGTACAACATAAATATATATATGATCAAAACTCACGATACACTCCCTTACGTGTTTCGCTCAAATGATGATATCACACAGTCACTCGTGTATTCTCACAAACAACGATGATATCACTCACCAATTTCCTCTTCTCAATTCTCTTGGAACTAACCCGAACTACATCAATTTCCTTCCGTAGAATTCAAAACCAACTCTAGGGTTCGTAAAATTTTCCTCTATTTTTCTATCCGAATTTTTTTTTTTGTCTCTGTTTTTTTTTTTTTGGCTTTTGATCACGTTTCTCTTTTCTTTTCTTTTCCCTTCTTCTTTTTTTTTTTTTTTACAATCGACTAGTAAATACTACACTATCAAAAGACAATTAATATTGCGGAATTGAACACGACAATTGATATGAACGATTGGAGTTAGGGTTTTTGATATTACCTTCCTCAACCGAACTTGATGTTTTGACAAACCTAAGCTCTGATACCAAACTGATACGAACCACGCCAACTCGTGACGAAACCCAATACCAATACGTTCGGAAATTCGTTGCCTAAGACGCCCAAACACCTAAAGTGGAAAACCGCGACCCGTTGTCTATAAGCGAGACAAGAACCTTGGTATAAAAGTGAAGACGCCACAATCGGGATGGAAAACCGATTGATAAGTCGGGATGAACGCCACGAAATCAATCCGATAAGTTCGAATTAAGTTCTTGAAGAACCAAGAGAGGTACCTCTCAAAAGTGTTTAATGTTCAATGATGTCTTATCTCTAATGTTCTAAACCCTAGGAGCTTTTATACTAAGGTTACAATTCGTGTAAAAAATAAGTCCAAAACGACGTAGTTTAGTTAAGTGACATAAAAACGCGAAACAGAACAAGCTGGCCGACAGGGGATACACGGCCTGTGTACACGCCGTGTACTTTTGGCCGTGTACTTGTCTGTGCAACTTCTGGCAACATACACGCCCGTGTACGTTGACCGTGTATCTGTCTGTGCAACTTCTGGCAACATATACGCCCGTGTACTTTAGCCATGTATCTTTCTATGGATTTGCTTGACTCCATACACGGCCGTGCCTTTTAACCGTGTATCTAGCCATGTATGATTCTAGGAAATCTTGAGAGTTCTACACGGCCGTGCCTTGAAAGTACACGCCCTCTTCAACCCGTGTTCGGTGTGACTTGTATAAGAGCAAGGGTCTTCCTATGGTTGTTCCAATCCATTCCAACTTCATGATTGCCCCAATCTTTCCCGGCTTCATGGACATCCTTTATCAACCCGTTAAGTGCTTCCTTGAGTCGTTTCGCTCGACTTCTTGTGATCGGTCCAGGCGGCACTTCAAGAGGATCTACATTCCTTCTTCCGGCTTGACTCTCATCATGGATCTCATCATATTGTTCCTCAAAATGATATGATTCAAGGATATACACTTCCACTATAATACTTCCTTAAACTCCACGCAATAGTAACTACAAAAGACAAACAACAAACCCACTTAATGTTACAATTTATAATTGCAACTCACGTGTAATACTCTCCTCCACAACAAGCTACAAGTACACGGTGCAGCAAAATTAATTTCCACAAGTTTACTCCACGGCAACACACAAGCAACAACTACAATTAATATGTAATACTTCCACGGCAACAACAAAGTGAATAATGAATACAAGTAATCTTCAACTTCCACGGCAAATAATGAAGACAAGAGATTAATAAGTAGCTTTCCCAAAATGAATTCCGAATCCCACTATAGGCAGCAACTTTTAATTTGAATTTCAAATAACTTCACTTATTGCAAGCCTTCCTCAATTGGTAACAATGAATTCAAATTCAAATAGCAATCATTAACTCCCACAACTTAATTGCATATGATTTGAATTCAAATAATTCCTTACTAACCAAACTTAATGTAATCAGCAAATTTAACTTCACAAATTCAAAATTACACAATAGAATTCAAACAACAAACTTCACAACTCCACACGCCACAAGCTACTCCACGGCAACAATTGGTAAGTTTCACAATTTCAAAACAATTTGCTAAAGTAACTTCACTTTGTACTTCTGCTCTTCCACGTGAATTAGTGTCCACAAAGTGATATAATAACCTTCCCAAATCAACTCCAACAATCAGCAAATCAAATCCCAATCTAAAACAATTTCGCAATCTCAAACTACAATAACAACAACAACTACACAATTGCGTTTTTTTCCACTTGATCAACCCTAATTGTTGATCACTTCCACGAAATTGAATACAACCAATTCCCTTCTCTCAACAAGTGCTCTGATACCAAAAAGATGATGTGCCTAATCACTCTTTAAAGCACATCCAAAAGACTTAAGATCAACTATTTCAAGTCTAGGCAAAATCGGATCAAAAAATGGCACTTTTCAAATGAACCCTAATGTTGAAATGGTGAAATTCAATCAACCAATAATATAATCAGAATACCCCAAAGAAAATGCCTTCTAACAACACTCTAATATCATATAATCCACGCAAATGAAGCCTCAATTTGACAAAGAAAACCGTAAAGTAAGATTCCTTTTCCAATAATGAAGAACACGTTATCAAGGAAATCCTCAAAGATGAATCGGATCAATTTGATAATTCCTTCAAATAAGCATAAGAATTCATGAATAATAACAAGTAATTCTGACCAAGAACTATCTCAAATCAACCCTAGATACAACACACTAGAGAAGAAAAGAAATTACAACAAAATGAAATTGATATAACTCACAATTTCAAGAAGTTGCACTCGCCACAATTTCAAGTCTTGGAATTGAAATTAATAAGAGTTGGAACCAAGGTATGAACCCTAATTCACACGTGAAAAGAGGTGTATATTCTGCAAAAAAATAAGCTCCCTAAACCCTCTCTTAAGCAAGTATTTATACTTGCTACTTCTAGGGTTAAAAAAGTGCTCAAAATTACAAGTTTGCCACTTTTAAGGTGGCTAACCCTAAATGAAAGTTACATGGAAGTAAAAGTGTCCCAAAAACAAAATACAACCATAATAGTTCAATAAAAATTTACAAGATACAAAATAACATAAATCTTCATGATCCAATGCCTTAGAATAGAGAACAATCGCAACGGGCCTTTGATTGTTACCTAGAAAAATGTCCTGTGTCCAACTAAAGTTTTAGGACATTTTGGCATCCCATGGAGATATATAATTGTACCTGTAAGATTATTCTCAAAGTTTATTAGAAATAAAGACATAAGATAAAAGATGAGCAATTTGGTTAATCATCCAGATTGGGTTTTGAAAAGGTTGACAGTGCCAGAATTTTCCCATCATATATATAGGTAAAAAAAGTGAAAATGGAGTTGGGGAAAGGGCCTATGACATTCTCCCCCCACATAATTCAAAGATGTCCCCATCGCCTTATGCTTTTTGGAGAACTGCTTCACCAAATGTCCAAATGGTGCACAATTTACAGTATTCTCCCATGTTGCTTTACTTGGAGATAGACCCTTCCACTTTACTAGGTACTTCAAGTAAGATCGTTAGCCTAGACCTCACATTAAATGCCCCTAAAGGATCTTCTTTGCTTCTCTACCACTTTTTATCTTGTATTTGCAAGGATTCTCCTTTGGATAGTTGCTAAGGTCTCTTCTCTCTCTATTTAGTACACCGAACAAGTTCTAATGAATGCATCTATGTCCTTTAACATCTTTGGCTAGTGAAAATTGTCCTCTATCTTAGCTAGTTTTTGGTAGAGATCTAAGTGCTTTGGTTCCCTCAGGTTATCGAATTGCTCAATGACCTTCCTTTGAAGATCTTCAAAGTTCGAAACGTGTATCTTCAATTCTTTTTGGTAAAGTAGCTCATCTTCCATCCAATGCTTCTTAGTCTAGCTCCCTTGCTCCAATATTAACTTAGCTTAAGGATCTTAGGCTAACTTGGCCTTAATTTCCACTAGTATTTCTTCAAGCTTTAAGTCCCCTACCCTTGGACCAAAGAACCTTCATCTATCCCTCTAAGCTTTTCTTCATTCACTTCCACCTTTTTTTTAGGAGTATTAGGTATGGAAAGCTCTTTAGGCCTCTTTACTTACGCCTTTCCCTTTTCCTTGGGCACTTTCTATGCCTTTTGTCCATTACCTTCAAACTTTGGGTTATGGCCTTCTTTGACTTTTACCCATCAGCACCTTACTTAGAATACAAAAGCTTCTTAACTTGGCTAAAGTTATGGCAAACTAGGATCATATATTACTGCCCCTTGATCCATTATTATGATATAGTTTGCTAATGGGGCGATTTGAGCATATATCTTATAGAAGAAGTCCATGCCAATGGCCAACTTATAATCATACAAGGGGATGACTTCTAGCCTCACATTTCCTCTCCATTGGCCTAATTGAAAGTTGACCTCCTAGATTACTCTTGTTGTAGGGACTTCTTCTGAGTGTTTACTAAGGCATTCATCTTCCAGCACGTAACTATTGCCTTTGTGTACATTAGATTTTAGGACTTCTTCGTAGGCTTACTCCAAAGTGGGGCAATAAGTCATTAGGTTGTAGTAGGGGAGGCAATTTACTACAACATGCCATCTAAGATGAAGGTTAGTCTACTAAGAAAGAAGGCATGACATTACTAAGCTCCTTTGATTCCCTTTTTGCATTAACCTTAGTGGTTAGCGTCACTGAAGATTGATGAAGTAGAAAGAGGTGCGGGCTGGTGGAGGTAGGGTACTCCTTTTGCCATTGATATGCGTAAATCTACTCTCTGCTTAAAAACAAAGCATATTTGTAGCTACCTAAAAATTTAAGAAAATCTACATTAAAATAAGTGTAATAACAATTATTTTTAGGCTTAGTAAGGATATCATTTCCATAATTCTAAAATTTTAATAAAATACTAATAGTGGAAATAATAATAAAAAATAAAAATAACATATATATATATATATCCATATATATATATATAAATTTGCATATGTAAATAAAAAAAAAAATCAAATTTGCCCCATTGCCCAATACCCCTTCCCTCTTACACTGGTCAGGACAATAGCAGCAGCAAGATCAAATTAGCCACCTCCATCATGTCTACTACTCCGGGTCGTGTCATCTATCTTCACTGTCCCCCATCCCCTACTTCTTCTTTCTTTCCTTTCTTCTTGTTCTTCTTCTTCTTCTTCTAGTCACATCTTCCTTTCCTCGTCATCTCCCATCACGACCTTGTTTCTCTGTTTCCCTTCTCCTTCTTTTCCTTCCTTCTACCCTTCTTCTCATCTCCTCTAGACCACGATAGAATTCCCTCTCCCCCCACACAACCTCACCATCCCGAACCCTCTCATTCCCAGTCTCTTTTCTTCCCGTGAAGTTCTTCTTGTGTTCTTCTATCTTCTTTCCTCACTTTTCCTTATCCAACGAGGCGATCATCTAACATTCCGAGCGAGGATACTAGCAATGTTCTAAGTGAAAGTTCCAACTAAAGCTTGATCGAGTAAATGCATTGAAGAATGTATGCAATGAACCACCTTCTACTTCACCTTCTCCTGCATCTTCCTCTTCACTAATTCAAACAACCCTCAAACCCTTGCTATCTACACCGACGAGACTTCCCTCGATAGTGAGCTTGAATAGCTTGAAGCCTAGTCTCATCTCCACTACGAAGACCCGCTAAACCATGAACCAGTAACGTCTAGGCAACCAGGTGACTGATGGTGAGTGGTAAGGAGAAGAAGAGGGGGAAGTGGGGTCGGTGGTTGTGTACAAGTCTCGTAGTACTCTATCATAGGATTCGAGAATATGAGCCTTACTCTGGTTAGGTCGTAGTGGCTACCTTGTCTAGGTGGTTGGTGTTTTGCGTGATGTTCTGGAGAGAGAGAGACACATTTAGTGTTTACGATGTGTGTGTATGTGCTTGAGGCAGGGGAGCCACCCTATTGCATCTGTATGCATGTGTGTGTGTGCGAGGGAGGAGAACAGCAATAGCGGCAACATCCACAAGAGCAGCAATAGTAGAACCATGGACAACAACAATTGTAATGACAACAGTAAAAGCAAAAGAGGAAAGAGGATAAGAAAAGGGTGTTTGCTTCGTGGACATCGATAGTTGTGGGTATATTAATGTAGGGAGGATAGAGGAAGTGGTTTTGCTGTTTGAGTGGATGAAAGAGGAAGTGCTAGAGCCAAATGAGTTCACTTAAAATGTGATGCTTGCGAGGTATGCTAGGTATAGAGATAGGCAAGTTGATATGGAAATATTTAATAGGATAAGAAGAGAAGGGGCAGCTCCTAATTTGGTTACTTGAAATGCCTTGATCTCAAGGTTTACTCAAAGTCAACAAGTTAGAGAAGTTGTACAGTTGTTTCAAGATTTACTGTCTCTAGGGGTTAAACTAAATCATGTTACACTTACGGGATTTCTTCCTATATGTGGAATGATGGGATCGATTCAGTTAGAGAAGGAAACCCATGGTTTTATCTATAAGATGGAGCTTGTTATGAACGTTTTTATCACTAGTGTTCTGACCAATATGTATTCAAAGTGTGGGAGTGTAAAAGATGCTTTTAGTGTATTTGATGCAATTCCTATCAAGAATGTGGCATTATGGAATGCAATGATTAGATGCTATGGAAAGCATGGTATGGTAGATTAGGTAGTAGAGCTATTTGAGAAGTTGAAGGAAAAAGAGCTTGAAGCAAATGAAGTGACAATCACTTGTATTCTTTTGGCATGCAGTCATGCCAGCTTAGCAGAGAAAGGATTAGAAATTTTTAGGTCCATTAAAGAGGATCACAATTGGTGTTGGACTGGCTTCGTATACTATTGTTATAGTGTGTAGAAGGATGATGATGACTTCACGAGAAGTTATCAAATATAAAGAGCTCCTTGGATGCATCTAACCAAATCTAGAAGAATGAAGGTGCTAAGTCCCCCTTTAAAGGTGTTGGTGCTAACATTCCTCAAGCCATTACTATTGGTGGGGTTAATAGGAAGTTAAGACAATGGTTAATGAGGTGGAGGCAGAGGAGGAAGAGAATAAGGAGAAAGGGAGAAGAAAAGTGGAAAGATGGAGAAAGCGGGAAGCAAAGACGAAAAAGGGTAAGGAAAAGAGAAGAAGAGTCGGAAGATGAAGTCAAAAGGGTATTGATCCTGTGTATGCATGTAAGTGATACTTGCGTATATGTGTGTGTATGATGTTATTACAATGGAGGTGGGCATGTGTGCGTGTAAAGGATGGCCACTGTGTGTGTAGTGGTGGAAGTGTGAGTGGGGATGGAGACCAATAGAGAGGATGGGAAGCCCTGTTGGTAGAGATGTCAACAAAGGAGAGAAGAAAGAAGGTGATACAAAACCTTTAGCAATTGTTAACCCTACGATCTATCCTATGAGTAGTTTGTTAGAAGATATTAGAGACAAATTGATAAACGAAAGGTTTAAAGTTGCGACATGTAGAGAAGAGGTGAATTTAAGAAATTCCAAAAAGGAGAATAATAAGGGAAAAGAGAGAAGAAGGAATGAAACAGTGAAGCCGACGAAGAAAAGGGAATTTCATGAAGAAAGCAATTGTGTCTATATGTGAAATTGAATAGGGAAAAGAGGTGTCATCGATGTAGTAGTAGTGGCTCGAATAGCTTGATCAAGCGATCAAGTTATAAAATGGAAGTCTTGAAAGTGCATGCGTGTCATTAGTGAAATTATTATGTGTAGGGGAAAGGCATTGGGGAGTTTGAGAAGAGATAGGAGTTAATGAGAGATTGAGAAATCCAACAAAAATTGCATAGAGTCGCTATAGTTAATCCTTCGATACTATGTTCGGTGGAGACCATATGTTGGAATCACTTAATGACGATTAGCACTATGACGACCATAAACAAGTGAGTGGAAAACTTAATGATATGCTACAATGTTGTGATTGTTTTGATATGTTGTGTTGGATCTTAGTATGTTGTATATGTGTCTTTCTGTGTTTGGTTGTGATTATGATTGTTGTAATTTTTATTATTTCTTTAGTAGACAATAGGGTAAAGAAGTTGGAAAGGAAGTTATACAAAGAAACTAATAATTATGTAAATTACAGATAAATACAAGTGTAACAATATAAAGATTAGAATGGGCTATGGGTAGATAGCACCTTACCCTAGTTTGGTAATGTTATCACTACGGATTTAATAACCAAATTTAGATTTATTTTCATAAACTAAATTAATACATGTAAACTTAACTTTTCTATATATATATGTATAATTAGTGTTTACACATAGACGTATGGAACAAACTATGTATCATTATGTACATGTATAAGGATCTAATTTTAAATGCATATATACATGCTTGGATGAACGATTTCCCTATTATATCTATATAGGTTACATTCATACCTATGATTATACAATCATAAATGAAAGTCTTTATTTTTTTCAATGCAATGATTTTATCCACTTACATCTTTTGAGTATATGAGGAAAAATATTTTACAAATTTATTCTTTAGTTAAAAAAACATTTATAAATCTATATATAAGTATATATATATACTTTTGTAAGTGTAGGTATTTGAGGACTTGGAAGAGATATATATATGTGGCTATCTTGTTTGACTTTTGAATGCGTAAAACTAAGCACGTGAGAGGTGTAATGGATTTTGCTTATGGGATGGGTTGGGTACCTATTGCTTATCCTTGGAATTGTACTCCTAAATGCTTGATAATTATCTTATTTTATTTCACCTTACCACCTTGAGCATGGATTGGCTTGTGATTTTCTATTATTTGATCATCTTGAACCAATTAATTAAAGGATCAGACTCAAATAAAACTGGACATGCATTACATGAGACATTACATAAGATTGAAGGTCATCACTGCTACAAGATGCACCGGAAGTGATTAGAGGATCACTGTTCCACTAAGTGCGAACTAAGTGATTAGTGGATTGTCACGCCTTAACCGTTCCGAGTTCGGACTATCACTTGAGGGTGTGTAAATGCTTGGTGTAGAGAGGCACTTGAGCCTAGATCACTAAAGTTAAGACACAGTTATAATAAAGTGATAAGAGTACTTATATTGTATGTGATATGAACCATGCCCACATGTGACTAAACCCAATACCAATACGTTTAGAATTAAAACCCAAGATGCTAAACAATCAAAGTGGAACCGCGACTCGTTGCCTATAGACGAGTCAAGAACCTTGGTATGTTCTGTTGACACCACAATCGGGATGAAAGACCGATTGATAAGTTTGGTTGAACGCCATGGAAGAAATCCGATAAGTTCAAGAGAAGTTCTTTGGAGAACCAATATAGGAATTCTCTCAATAGCAGCTTATATTAGGGTCGTTTTGGACCAATAGAGAAATCCTAATATAAGGAATTGTTTTTTACCAATAGCAGCTTATATTAGGGTTTACAACTCGTAAAAAACAAAAGCCTAAAACGACATAACATAATAAAGTCGCAGAGAAATAACAAACAGGCAATGAAAGCTGGCGGCATAGTAGGCCGGCGTAGTCCCTCTGTCGCGCGCTAATTGCAATGCCGGTTCAAAGCCGGCAGCGTTTAAGCCAGCGTTGTCAAGACTGGCAACTTTGATCTCCTTGAATGACTTGTACAAATGCAAGGTCATTCTCATGGTTGCTCCACTCCTTTCTGGCTTCTTAGATATCCTTTATCAGCCCGTTAAGTGCTTCCTTGAATCGTTTCGCTTGAGTTCTTGTGATCGGTCCAGGTGGCACTTCAAGAGGATCCACATTCCATCTTCTAGCTTGACTCCCATCATGGCTCTCATCATTCCCCTCCTCTTGAAAAGGATTTGTCCTCAAATCATCGCCTACATCAAAAGGACTCAGATCAGTAACGTTAAAAGTAGCACTTACTTGATACTCACATGGCAAATCTAACTTGTATGCATTATCATTGATGCACTCAAGAATTTGGAATGGCCCATCGCCTCTAGGAAGTAATTTAGATCGACGCTGCATAAGAAACCGCTCTTTGCGCATGTGAACCCAAACCCAGTCTCCAGGTTCAAAGACAGCTTGTCGACGACCCTTGTTGGCTTGTTTCACATATTGTTCTGTCCTCCGTTCGATGTTGAGCCTTGCCTTCTCATGGATCTGTTTAACAAATTCTGCTTTCTTCTTACCATCTAGATTAACATACTCAGAAATTGGAAGAGGTGATAAATCCAAAGGAGTTAGTGGATTAAAACCATACACAATTTCAAAAGGAGTAAACTTAGTAGCAGAATGCATTGTGCGAATATAGGCAAATTCAACATGCAGTAAACAATCCTCCCAACTTTTAATGTTGTTTTTAATGACAACCCTTAACAAAGTAGATAAAGTTCGATTTACTACCTCAGTTTGGCCATCAGTTTGTGGATGACAAGTAGTATAAAACAATAGCTTAGTTCCTAACTTAGCCCATAGGGTCTTCCAGAAGTAGCTCAAGAACTTAGCATCTCGATCCGATACGATCGTTCTAGGCATACCATGCAATCTCACAACTTCCCTAAAGAACAAATTAGCAATATTGCAAGCATCATCTGTTTTGTGGCAAGGAATGAAATGTGTCATCTTAGAAAACCTATCCACGACTACAAAGATAGAGTCTCGACCATACTTAGATCTGGGTAATCCTAATACAAAATCCATGGAAATGTCTACCCACGGCTCATGAGTAATGGGAAGTGGGGTATAAAGTCCATGAGGTTGGACTCTAGACTTTGCTTGTTTACAAGTGACACATCACTTACAAATCCTCTCAACATCTCGTTTCATGTGAGGCCAATGAAAGTGTTCCTGTAAGACCCCTAAGGTTTTAGCTACTCCAAAATGCCCCATTAAACCTCCTCCATGAGACTCCCTCACTAATAATTCTCTTAAAGAACAATTTGGAATGTAAAGTTTATTCTCCCTAAACAAGAATCCCTCATGCTTATAAATTTACCATGACCACTCTTCTCACAGCGCACATACTCTTCACAAAAATCTCGATCAGCAGCATACAATTCTTTAATATGCTCAAAACCAAGCAATCTAGAACTAAGAGTAGAGATAAGAGCATACCTTTTAGAAAGTGCATTAGCAACAACATTTTCTTTACCATGCTTGTAGTGGATGACTGATATGATTCCAAGAGCTAAGATCTGAGCGCCAAAGAAAACAAAGTCAATCTGAGCTCTAGGTGGCAGTGCGGGGTCCAAAAAAAAAAGAGGACATAAGCATCGGGAGGACCCAAGGCGAAGTTTGGCCAGCCTTAAGCCGGCCTTGAATAAAGGCCGGCCGAGTTAGCTTCAAGACCACCGGCTTTAGAGCCGGCCTAAAGGAAGGTCGCCAGCCTTGGTGCCAGCCTAAATGAAGGCCGCCGGCCTTTGGCTATCCTTGAATGGCTTTGCACAATTTTTTTTAGGATGATATAAATAGGCGTTCTTAGGGTTTTTCGAAGATGATATTATTGGTTGTAAACAGAAACACTTTGAGCGGTGTGAATCTTCTTTGGAGATTTGTGAATATTGGGAATTGATTTTCTCTTTATTCTTGTTGTTCTTATCAAATTCTTGGTTCTTTAGAATTTGTGGCGAGCATTGTTATTGAATTCTTGGAATTCTTTAACCGTAGTGATTGATTTATAGAACGTGGTCTCTATCATTCTATGATTTGATTGCAAATTAGTTTAATTTTATCAATCTTGGTATCTATAGATTGGTAATTTTATCCATATCTTTGATTTTATTCGTTAGTACCAAAATCCAGAAAACCCTAAAAAAATTGTGACATTTGATTGTTATTGATGATTTCATTTGTGTGAAAAGGAATTTTGATTTCTGAATCCGTATCATTTGGTATCGGAGCATACCAATTTCGTGTCATTTGGTATCAGAGCAAAGGTTGGATTCGTAAGGATTCAGAGCGAAAGATTTGATCAGAAAGCGGGTTAAATCGGTAAGGCTGTTGAATCTTAACTCAATTGTAGTTTTAATTCAATACTGCTGTTGGTTGGGAAATTTGGGAATTTATTTTGTGAATTATATTGCTGTGAATTTGATTTTTGGGCATTGAATTGGTGATTGGTCTGTTGTTGAGAATTGGGGGTTCTGTGAATATCTTTGTTGAATTCAATTGTTGGGTGTTCAATTGCTATGAATTGGTGATTGGGCTGTTGTTGAGAATTGTGTTCTTGTGAATATCTTTGCTAAAATTTTAATTGGTAGAGATGTTGTCACATGGAAGTGATCATAACAACAACAATGGGAATGATGCTGATAATGGGGGTGAGGTTGTGACTAAGGCTGAGTTCAACCAAACCCAAGAAAATATTATATTGATTATGGAAAGATTGGAGGTTAGGGATAGAAGAAGCCATAGTGGTGCAGGAATTAGGAGAAGACATTCTAGTGGTGAATCTAATGCTGGTAGTGAAAGGAGTAGGAGAGGAAATAATGATGACAAGCGTAAAGGGATTAAAAACATCAAGCTGAAAATTCCACCTTTCACTGGTAGTAGTAAACCAAACGAATTCCTAGACTGGGTGCCACGAGTAGAGAAGGTGTTTGACTGTTATGAGTGGGATGAGCGCATGAAGGTGAAAATGGCATCTCTAGCAATCTCTGAATATGCTAGTCTATGGTGGGATAAATTACAAACTGAGAGACATAGGGCTGATGAGGAGAAAGTGTGTTCATGGGCTTTGATGAAAAGGTTGATGAGACGCAGATTTATGCTAGACTACTATAAACAAGAGATGCTGATGGAGTTGCAATCCTTGAGACAGGGTAAGAAGAGCATAGAAGAGTATGTGAAGGAGTTTGAGACACTAATGGCAAGATGTGATATTAGGGAATCATCAGATGAATCCATAGCTCGTTTCATCAATGGGTCAAAGATGGACATTGCCAATGTAGTGGAACTCTAGCATTATCAGACTCTTGAGGATGTGATTAAATTAGCTAGTCGGGTTGAGTGGCATTAGCACAGGTGGGATCAGAAATCATATCAACACCATAAGTCAGATGATGGTGAGAGGGAGAAGGAAAGGAAGGAAAAGGGAAAGGCAGTCACTAGTGAGGCTATTGACCAAATACAACAAAAGAGGAGCAGGGACATCAAATGTTTTAAGTGTTTAGGACTTGGCCATATTGCTTCTCAATGTCCTAATAAAAGGGTTATGGTCATAAAGGGGGACAAAGTTGAGAGTAAGGAAGAAGAATAGAAGAGTACTGAGGCAGAAGAGGAAGATGAAAACATTATAGCGAATCCAATATAGGGAGACTTACTATTGGTTAAGCGGGATGAAGCTGTTCCTAATCAGAGAGCCAATTTATTTCATATCCAAGGCATGGTGCAGGGGAAGACTTGTTTGATTGTGGTTGACACAGGTAGTTGCACTAATGTTGCTTTAGCAAGCTGGGTTACTAAGTTGGGTTTACAGGTGGAGCAGCATCCAAGACCCTATGCACTTCATTGGTTGAGTCCACAGGGAGCTGTTTATGTACAAAAACAGGTTCGTGTTCCATTACTTATTGGTGATTATACTGACGAGATTGTTTGTGATGTTGTTCCCAAGGAAGCTACACATTTGATCCTTGGAAGACCTTGGCAGTATGACCTTAGAGCCAAGTATGACGGATACACCAATGAGTATACCATTCAGCAACAGGGCAAGGCATACAAGCTTCTTCTTATGAGTCCAATTGAGGTACAACAAATAAGGTTGATTTGTCTTAAGAAGCCTAAGGGAAAGAGGAGTCTGTTTATGTGGTCTAGTAGGATGGACGATACAAATTCGAGGTCGAATCTTTTTCAACATGGAGGGAATGATACGATTCCAAGAGCTAAGATATGAGCGCCAAAGAAAACAAAGTCAATCCGAGCTCTCGGTGGTAATACGAGGACTAAAAAAAAGAGGACATAAGAGTCGGGAGGACCCAAGGCGAAGTTTGGCTAGCCTTAAGCCCGCCTTAAATAAAGGCTAACCGAATTAGCTTCAAGACCGCCGGCCTTGGTGCCCGCCTAAATGAAGGTCGTCGGCCTTTGGTGCCAACCTAAGTATATAGGTAGCCGACTGCTTCGCATAATTTTTTTTAGGATGAAATAAATAGGCGTCCTTAGGGTTTTTCGAGGATGATATTATTGGTTGTAAACAGAAACACTTTGAGCCCTGTGGATCTTCTTTGGAGTTTGTGAATATTGGGAATTGATTTTCTCTTTATTCTTGTTATTCTTATCAAATTCTTGGTATTGTTATTGAATTCTTAGAATTCTTTAACCGTAGTGATTGATTTATAGAACGTGGTCTCTATCGTTTTATGATTTGATTGCAAATTAGTTTAATTTTATCAATCTTGGCATCTATAGATTGGTAATTTTATCCATATCTTTGATTTTATTCGTTAGTACCAAAATCCAGAAAACCCTAAAAAATTTGTGACATTTGATTGTTATTGACGATTTCATTTGTGTGAAAAGGAATTTCGATTCCCGAATCCGTATCATTTGGTATCAGAGCATACCAATTTCGTGTCAATGACATAGGGAAATGTTTCGATAAACTCCACCCAATGAGCATGCCTTTTGTTCAGCTTATGTTGTCCCTTCAAGTACTTCAAAGATTCATGATCAGTGTAGATCACGAACTCTTTTGGCCAAAGATAGTGTTGCCAAGTTTCCAGCGCTCGAACCAATGCATATAGCTCCTTGTCAAAAGTAAGGTAGTTTAAGGTTGCCTCACTTAGCTTCTCACTAAAGAATGCAATTGGTCTCCTCTCCTGCATGAGAACTGCTCCAATACCTATCCCTGAAGCATCACACTCAATTTCAAAAGTTTTAGAAAAATCAAGTAAAGCAAGTAGTGGTGCATGAGTCACGTACCCCTTCTCCATCAAGTCATTAACCTGCCTTTGGAGTTCCTTTGTCTCCTCTGGATTATTCCTATAAGCTGGCTTGTTTAGAATAGATGCTTTAGGTACAAGGTCAATCTGGTGCTCAATACCACAAATAGGTGGTAACCCCTTTGGAATCTCCTCAGGGAAGACATCTTCAAAGTCCTGCACAATAGACACAACCACACTAGGCAAAGAGTTAAAAATTTCGTTAGTATTCAAACAAGTTTCCTTAAAAACCAACAACAACATAAGTTGCTTCATCACTAATGCTCTCCTCACGACACTCGCTCTTGCCACACAACTCTCCTTTTGCAAGGCTGCACTCTCCTTTTCACTCACCACCAAAGTTGATCCCCCTTCAACTTAGCCTCTCACACTCTTTCCAACCTTCCTCTCTTTTTCCTTTTGATATTGACTTTTGTGTTCTTTTTCTTTTTCTATGTCTTTTACTCTCTCACTCTTTTTCTATTTCTTTTTCTATTGCTGTAGCTGCAACTGATCCTCATACACTTGTTTAGGTGTTAAAGGTTTAAGATTATAGCTTTTGCCATGTTGAACAAGTGTATACTTGTTAGAAAAGCCATGATGAACAACCTTCCTGTCAAACTGCCATGGCCTCCCAACAACACATGACACGCCTGCATCAGCACTACATCGCATAACACCTCATCCTCATACCTACCGATGCAAAAAGCAATCAAGGCTTGCTTACTCACCTTTGTCTCACCACTATCATTCAGCCATTGCAATTTATATGGGCTAGGGTGTTTAGTAGTCTTGAGTCCCAACCTCTCAATAATAAAAGTACATACCACATTAGTGCAACTCCCCCAATCAATGATCAAACTGCAAATATGATCACCTAGATAACATCTAGTATGAAAGATATTCTCTCGTTGTAGCTCCTCTTCTTCCTTCACCTGCACATTCAAAGCTCGCTTCACTACTGCCACTAACTTCCCTGCTGCAGGCTCCTTGTCATCACTAGCATCCTCCAATGGAGGCATATCATCATCTTGACTATCCCCCTTAGTCTCATACTCACCATCATCACGTAGAATCATAACACGTCTATTCGGACATTGACTAGCAATATGGCTTCTACCTTAGCATTTAAAACATTTAATGTCATGATTTCTAAGAGTAGAAGAATCAAGTTTACCTTGGTTACCAGGAGTAGAACCTCTTGCTTTTGCTCTCCTTTTGGCTTAGTAGGTAAAGACTTTTCTTCCTTCCTCCAATGGTTAGTCTTCCAAGTAGATAAACCAGTACCCTGTTGAAGCCGTGCAGTATTACTACCTTTCCTCCTATGTTAGTTCTCAACCTTTATAGCCATGTGAACCATATCTTCCAATTCCACATAATGCTGCAATTCTATGATATTTTGAATCTCTCAATTCAACCTAGCAAGCAACCTAGCCATGGTAGCCTCTCTATCCTCCTCAACATTCGCTTTAATCATAGTAAACTCTATCTCCTTGAAGTACTCATCCACACTTCGGCTTCCCTGCTTAAGAGTTTGCAATTTGTTGTGCAATTCATGATAGTAATAAGCAGGAATAAACCGCTTCTTCATCACCCTTTTCATCTCTTCCCAAGACTCAATGGGTGGTTCACCATTCCTTCTTCTATTCAACATCAATTGATCCCACCACACGATGGCATAATCTGAAAACTCAATGGCAACAAGCTTCACTTTCTTTCTTCTACTATAATTGTGACAATCAAACACCATCTCTACCTTCTTTTCCCATTCTAAGTATGCCTCAGGATCATTCTTCCCTTGGAAAGGAGGAATCTTCATCTTTATACTACTCAATTGGTTATCCTCTCTATTCATATCTCCTTTATCTTCCCAATTCATAGTTCCTCTATTAGAATAACTCTCCCTCTTACGCCCTTGAAAGACGTTTTTAGATTGCTCTAGTTTCTGCTCCACCGTCTCATGAATTTGTTCCATTCCCTCTTGAAACATCCTCTTCATCTCACTCCTCAATGCCTCAATCACTAACCTGGCATCAAACCTCCCCCTCTCACCTTCAGGAGAATGTTGACATGACATAGTTCCTACAATAAAGGTTAGTACTAACGCAAATATATAGAATTAAGCCTCACGATTCACTCCCTCACGTGTTTCACTCAAAGGATGATATCCTACAATCACTTGTGTATTCTCACAAGCAAGGATGATACCAACTCACCAATCCCTCTTCTCAATTCTCTTGGAACTAATCCAAACTACACCAATCCCTTCCGTAGAATTCAAGAACAACTCTAAGGGCTTGAATTTTTTTCCTTTTTCTTTCCTTTTGTTGCCTTTGTTTTTGTTCTTCTTCTTCTTCTTTTCTTTTCTTTTTTTTTTTCGTTCCTTTTTTTTTAATAAGATTGCTAGAATGAAATTACACTACTCAAGAGACAATTAACACTATGGACTTGCGTAGGAAGCAATGGTAATACGAAACTTGATATGAACGATTGGAGTTAGGGTTTTGATGTTACCTTTCTCAAACCGAACCGATGTTTAACAAACCTAAGCTCTGATACCAAACTAATACGAACCACGCCTACATGTGACTAAACCCAATACCAATATGTTTGGAATTGCAACCCAAGATGCTAAACAATCAAAGTGGAACCACGACCTATTGCCTATAGATGAGGCAAGAACCTTGGTATGTTCTGTTGATGCCACAATCGAGATGAAAAACCGATTAATAAGTCTGGTTGAATGCCATGGAAGAAATCCGATAAGTTCAAGAGAAGTTCTTTGGAGAACCAAGAGAGGAATTCTCTCAAAAATGTGTCATTCAATGTTGTATCAATGTTCTATGTTCTGTTTTCCAACCTTAGCAGCTTATATTAGGGTTTACAACTCGTAAAAAACAAAAGCCCAAAATGACATAACATAATAAAGTCGCGGAAAAATAACAAACAGGCAATGAAAGCCGGCGGCATAGTAGGCGGCATAGGATGTACGCCGGGTATATAGGCCGACGGCGTAGTAGGTCAGCGTAGTCCCTCTATCACGCACTAATTGCAACGCCGGTTCAAGGCCAGCAGCGTTTAAGCCAGCGTTGTCAAGACTGGCAGCTTTGATCTCCTTGAATGACTTATACAAATGCAAGGTCATTCTCATGGTTGCTCCACTCCTTTTCGACTTCTTGGATATCCTTTATCAGCCTGTTAAGTGCTTCCTTAAATCGTTTCGCTCGAGTTCTTGTGATCGGTCTAGGTGGAACTTCAAGAGGATTCACATTCTATCTTCTAGCTTGACTCCCATCATGGCTCTCATCAATATGTAAGACCCGAGCACTGATGGTGGCTTCGGAATCCCCATCCCAAGGTCAAGGGGGGCGTAAACCCTAAACTTCATGTTGGTTACCGGAAGACTGCGTGAGATGCTACATTCATATGGTTGTTTTATGTACAACATATGATTTGATAACTTGATGTGAAATTGCTTGTGTGTGTGTAGTATAGAGAGTATTGCACTATCATTCACTGAGCCGTAGTTTGCTCACCCCTCTACAGACCGTTTTGCAGGTAAAGATTATGAAAGCTTGGGATGGGATAAGATGTGAAGTGTCAATAGTTTTTAGAAGCCAAGAACGATGAAGTAAGAATTGTGACTGTTAGACTATTTAGATGAAGTGTTACTTTTAGGACCATGATATAAAATTGAATTTGTTAGACTTAGGGTTTTATTCCATTTACTGATTGGTAGGGGATTCCGACTCTCTGCAATTTTGGTTGATCGTGGGATATGAAATCCATAGTTATATTTTTTTATGGTATGATTATATGTAATATAATTAGTCATAAATGTAATTAATTATTTAGAGTCGTGATCTTTGATTCATAAGATAGTTATCATGTAACGGGTACATACGTGTCATGATAATTTTAGCAGAAATTTCTAGGCCCCCTTTGGGGCATGACAATATTATTACTAGCAAGTGCGCTAGGTTACGTATATAATATAATACTTTGAGAATAGGTCAAACCCTTAATGACACATTAATTACTAGTACTTCCTCTTCCCTTTATTATCTAACCTTTAAACTAAAGTTCATAAATTAAAAGGTAATAAAAGAAAACTAAAACTAACTAAGCTAAATTAATTGAATTAGACTAAAAATTAACAATAATTAGAACATATAAATATATAAAACTACTATATTCAAACATTGATTTCCCTAGGATATCTATGCAATCTATCCCTTTAGTATCATCTAATTCAATGGATTGTGAGAATTCTTGAATTAAACTAACACTACAAAAAATTCAATATTAGATAACATTTAATAAACATTGCTAAATATGAAATAAACATCGTAAAAAAGATTTAGCCATGTTTAATAATCATTGTTAATAGACGTCACCAAAGGTTCATCACAAAAAATATCTGTGACATTTACAAAATAAACGTCACTAAAGGTGGAAAATTAGCTAAATGTGTTATATATGGCGATGCTTAGATGTTGCTAAAAATAGGTAATACAGGACATTTAAATGTAGTAAAACAACAATTCAAAATTTAAAGGGCAGAAAAAGTGCGATAAATGAGTAATACAGGAAACGTTTAAATGTAGTAAAAGATTAACATTAGCAACGTTTAGACGTAACTAATAGTTATGATAGGCAATGTTTAAACGTAATAATGACATAATTAAAAAATTTATGGACACAAAAAGCGTGATAAATGAGTAATATTGGCGACATTTAAACATAGTAAAAGACTAACATTAGCAATGTCTACACGTTACTAAAAGTTATTATATGCGATGTTTAAATGTAGTGAAACCACAATTAAAAACATTAATGGACATAAAAAAGCACGGTAGTTGAGTAGTGTTAGCGACGTTTCAATGTAGTAAAGCCAAATTAGCAACATTTGTGAAATAGTATATTGGCAACGTTAAAACGTCACTATAAAGCCAAATTAGCAATGTTTAAACATGGTAATTGTAATAGGCATCAATTTTGACCTGCTTTCACAATCTTCATATGAGCCAATAGACACCTATTTAGTTTTGCACAATTATATATACCATGCACATTTCTTTCTCACATATTTAAATGAACCCCATAAACATAATGTTTTCACATCAACAAAACTTGGGAGCAATATCCTTAACTAAACAAATCCAAATAAGATGAAAAAAAGTCAAACTTCAATAGGTTTAACCTTAAACATTACATGAACTCGTCTAACTTCCTATTTCTCGCATTAATCTTCATCATCTTCACTATCATTTTTTTCTTCACTACTTTCTGTATCATCACTATTAGATGAACTTGGTGAATGAACAAGGTCTTGTTCATTTTTTATTCCTATCACAAAATATACAACCTTTAAACAACACATGCATACAGTTATATCTTCTTTTTTTTTTTTTTTTTTGAAATTGAAAGAGAGAGAGAGGGAGGGAGGATAGAATACTATCACATATTTATGATTATTTACCTGAAGTACTTGGAAAATTTCCAACAAGCCGTGCAACTACTTAAGAAACCTCAAATAGTTGTAAGACATTTACAAAGTAACGAAGTTTTCATCCTTAACATGTAAGCAAAACATCAATATTCTACAATATTGCCCGAAAGGAATTATAACTATGCAGATTCTACAATATTCTAGAATATTGTCCCTTAACACCTATATGACAACACATATTGCATAATGACAACATTACTCCCTACCCAACACTCCTTGTAGAACATAGTATACCCACACACTACCCTTGTATTACATAACATACTCCTATATTGCACATAATGAAAAACTACAACACCACATACTAAAGGAGTTCGCCACATTAATACAACCACTACACCATCAAAACCTACAACATTCCTACTCTATACATAGAAGCAATATGCATGCATTTACAACATAACACCTATACTTTTATTTACAAAGTACAAGTTTGAACTAACCTCTTTAGCTTGGGCAATATGTAGATCCCTTTCTTTTTGAAGCATTGACAACAATTGTTGATGTTAGTCATTGAACTTTCCCTCCAATTATTCACATTATTGTCTTTATTCTTCAAGCTTTCCATGTGTCTCTTGCAGCGTTGCTTCCATCTTTTTTATATAAATTCATGTATGTGTAGGTTTCCCAATGGCAGATAATCCGTATCCTCTATTAGGATGATAGTCAGTTTACGCGTTTGCGCCCATAAATTCATCAACTATCTCTGCCACAGTCTTAGGATTGTCCAAGGATTGAGATTCTTGATACATCTTGACCATATTCTCCTAGATTAACGATGACAACAATATATAATGTAAACATAATAGAAATGTAGATAGAAACATAAAACATAATGAGAGTGCTTATTTGTAAATTAAACCATCAACTTACATAATCCTGGGCAGCTTTTTAGGAAATCCAACAGCCATTACCATCAAACCTTAGATCATTGTATTGGGTGACCTTAAAGAACTTAATTGCATCTAGTGGTTGGTGATTCCTCTCAATCTAATCACACAATATACATAAAGTTAAGGACTTTATCCATTTAAGTCTTATATACTTAAATTAAATGAAATACTCACATATTCATTCCTCCTACTTTCAAATGATCTAGATCTAGACCTATGAACATATTTTACTTTCCTACATTCAGCCTTCCCACTCATTGCACTAGTCTTTCATTTATCAAGACATCATCAAGTTAATGACATCATTTAGTCAAAACCTTAAGAAAACATGACTTAAGTTAGCTTACCTTTGCAAATGGATCTCCTAATTACATAATCTCCTTCTCTTTTGCAATCTCTCTCCTCTATTCCTCTATTTTCTTTTTCCAGTCATCATCACTTAAACCCTTGGGTCGGATTGCATCACCAATCTTTATCCATGAACTTTTAGTTTTATTTCAATGATTTCTATGGATATTTCCCATCCATCGATCAGCAGTATGAAACTTATGTCCATAATGACTTCTTTAGGCAATATGTCACAAATACCCATAGGTAACAACCTTTTAAGCAAAACATGACAATCATAGCTCTTCAGACTGGAGCGCTTTGAGTTTAAATTATTGACACACTGACCAATATGCAATGCATAACCATCAAGTAATCTAACTCCCCTTATAAACTGACATAATGATCTCCTCTCATTAGTGCTCAATGAATAATTAGCACTTGGCATGGAATACTTGCCATTGGGCTGCTTTAACAAATGTAATTCCTTTCTAATGCCAAGGTCCTCTAGATCAAGAAAAGCCTTGTTGGTGTCTTTTTTTTTACCCTCAACCCCAAGAATCGTATTAAGAACATTGTCACAAATATTCTTCTCAATATGCATAACATATAAATTATGCCTAAGCATCAACTTTGACTAATATGGCAACTGAAAGAATATTGATCTTTTTGTCTAGTTAAACCCATCAACGTAATAGATTCTTTTCACTTTGTCTGGATGCTTTCCCATAGGCACATATGTTATAGATTGTAATTGGTGAAGTATATCATTACCACAATATTCTTTAGGGGCTTCACAATTATCACGCATTCCATTGAATTTTAAGCTATGTCTCCACCGATGGTCATTCGACAATCACATTCTATGACCAACATACCTAATCTTGCTGTTAAGCCTTATTGACGGTGTTTAGTTTTTGCATACTAGACAAGCATTGTAGCCTTTTGTATTCTACCCAGACAAGTTCTCATAGGCAAGAAAGTCATTGATGGTCTACAATAAAGTGGCATGCATTTTGAAAGAAAACTTGGAATATGATCATATGTCCATAATCCATTAACCTAAAGATCTTTCAATTCATTGATTAGAGGCTGCAAGTAAACATCAATCTCCTTCTCCAATGCTTTAGGTCTTGGGAGTAACAATGACATCATTAAAAACTCTTTCTTCATACACATCTAAGGTGGTAAGTTATATGTAAGTAGAACCACAAGCTACATGCTGTATGATTGGCTCACAGATCCAAAGGGATTGAAGCCATCATTAGCTAGCCCTAACTTGAGATAACGAGAGTCCTTGGAAAACTCAGGGAATTCAATGTCAAAATTGACCTAAGATAGCTCATTTGCAGGATGACCCATAGAGTTATGTTGTTTGTTATGTTCCTCTTTATGCCAACACATTTTTTGAGTGATTTTAGCATTCATGAAAAGGTGTTGCAACCTTGGTTTCATAGGAAAGTAATGCAAAACCTTTTAAGTAATAGCCTTCCTAGATCCACCACACACCTTATACCTTGAGGTACCACATATGGGGCATTATGTGAGGTGCTTGTTACTACCCAAAAACAAGTAACAGTCATATTTGCATGCATGAATATAATGGCAACCCATGCCCAATCCCCATAAGTACTTATTTACATGATAGTATGACTTAGGAAGAGACTCTCCATTAGGGATCACATCATGAAGAAGTTGGAGAAGCATATCAAAAGACTTATTGCTCCACTTGTTGTATACTTTTAAGTGTAGTAGCTTCACAATAAATGAGAATTTTGATAACTTACACCTTGAATAAAGCTCTTGTTGCAAGTTAACTCGTAGCCCATCAACAAAATTGGGTAGGAAATCAAATCCATCCATAAGAGTTGGACCTTTAGCTTGATTGTCAATAAATGCCTCTAAATCTTCTAGTATCTCATCATGTCTGTCAATGTCCTTGTCATTTTCCTCATTGAACCCCTTGCTTCTATTTGTTCTTAAATCATATTCTTCATAACGTATCTTACCTCGAGTTCTCCTTGGCAATTCAATGGTCGCCCCCTCACCATGGTATATCTAACAATTGTAAGTTACATCTATCCCATCTATAAGCAAGTGTGCTCCTATTACATTCATAGTGTGCGAGTTGATGTTTAAGCATTTCCTACATGGACAACTTAACCTCTTGTCCATTCCATACTTCATGTGCAAGTATGCAATAAAAAACTCTACACCTCGTAGGTACTCCTCGCTTTCAATATGACAATTCATCTAACTCTTATCCATGACTGTAAAAGAATCCCATAGCAAATCAAAATGAAAAGTGTTTTACAATAAGATTGTTGGGGAAAAAAGTGCAATCAATATTGTTTGACACATATATAATGGAAACATAAGTTCTTAAATGGTAAACATATAATGAACTTTATTTTAAAGTATATTAGACCTAAAATGATAAACATATAAGCATTTAAATTGTGAACTTATAAGTTTACTTAGTCTGGAAATATAAGGGGGCTAAAAAGGTTAAAATAATGCTTTCTAAAAGGACGCGAGTGGATGAAGTGGATTAGGGACTCACCGAAAATGCAATTCCATTGTTGGAAGTTAACCACCAGAACACTAATGGGCACTACTACTGCTGGAGCTAGACTGAAAATGCTATAGAACACAGAAGGTAGGCTCCCTCAAAATGCAAATCAAACTCCCATATGTACCACCAAGAAAAAAAAATCTACATTATGTCAAAGATCAAGTCAACACTGTAGATATATGTCAAATGCTATAGACACGACATTGAGAATGATATCCAATAAATTGGACTAAAAACATCTCATCTTTCACTTATTATTCTTCTTCAATACAAAGAACTATCAAGCCTACAACACGATCTTTATCAAACAAGATAAAGCCAAGACATAAAAAAAATCATACATTACACTTTAAATAGAGTAAGACGCAATAGCATAGGTTTTTGCTATTATCCTAGTTCAAATAATCTACTGATAGTGCATCAGAGGTAAAAAAAAAAAGAAAAAGAAAAAGAAAATGAAGAGTGAGATTGAGCATTCACTACTTAAACAAGGAACAAGATAGCATTTGATTTCTTACGTTTGGAACATATGAAAAAGGTAAGCTAAATGAAGTTCAACTGCCAAGTGACAAAACTTCTCTTCCTCCAAAAAGTTCTTGAGGCAACTTTTGACAATCTGTTCAACAGGTAAATATATGTATAAAAAATATATTAAGGTCTCACTACTATAATATGACAACTTGCCTATCATAAAGATGACTAACTTAATCTTAATAGACACGGGTAAATATATTGAGGGCTTATGATGGGAATCTACCCTGCGATTCTGATAGTCAAGGAACTTGATTTTGGATGATGATCTAAATCACTTGCATGCATACATTTTTCTTTATCTAATAAAGTTTGAATGGTAATATAGCAGGTACAGTGATCAGTCTTCACTGGATGCCACAAGACCTACATTGCTGATCAAATTGGGGACATCATCGGACTCACATCCAATAGCTCACCGTGATCACAATTGACTTGACGAACCGGCTCTTTGAAGACCATTATTTTTGTATTTGTAATTTATCTTTGAACCGGTTGTTTTGTAACCTTTTTTTGGACATTTTATTTGGTTGTATTTGTAGGATTTTGGACGGGCCACACTAGTGGCATAGATGTAATTGTTTTGTCATTTTAACCCTAAGTGGAACAAGTATAAATACTTGCTAAAGTAGGGTTTGTGGGAAGCTTGTTGAGAGATAAAATTTCTACCCTTTTCATGTGAGAATTAGATTCCATGCTCTAATTTCATAAGACTCTTATCAATTCTTCAAGGATTGTGGCGAGTGGCAACTTAAGGATTTGTGAGTAATATCAATTCCCTAAGTTGATTCCAATTCACATTAGTGTGTCATATCTAGTTGTGATTGGTTGTTCTTGTTTGTTCTTATCATGCCATTTTAGGTTTCTTTTCTATTATTGGTTTTCATGCAATTTTAGTGGAATTAGATCTTAAATTGTGTTGTTATTGTGATTATTCAATTGCTATTGGAATTTGTCATTTGCATGGAAGCCTTTTATGCTTAAGGGATTCACGCCATTCTTGTAATTCCATGATTGGTTTGTTCCATTTGTTCTTGTGTTATGTGCTTAATCCATTAAGCACATTAAAATTTGGTATCAGAGCTCAAGTTAAGACAAGGGACTTAGTGTTGGTTGATTTCGTTATCTTCCTTTGTCAATTAAGGTTCTTCACTTTTGATCCGAAATTGTGTATTTGAAGATTGAGTTGCTTAATTGTATTGTTGAGAAGTTGAAATTGCTATTTTTTGAAGTGGAATTGGAGGTCTTGTTGTAGCTCCTTTGTTGTTAAATTTTCCATGAAAGGAAGGGAGTAAGAAGTGCATTTCTTGATTCAAAATTCAGAATTGGGAAGTACCTCAATTTGTGAAGAAAGGGGAAGTGTAATCCTTGCTTGTTTGTTTCGGATATAGGGAGTACAATTGATCATTTCCAAAATTGAATTGCGTGGAGTATTTGGAAATTATTTGATTTTCAAAACAACATTAAGTTGAAAAAGTTATTGTGCAGTCATTTGAATTTGAAAATTACTTCTTACCAATTGTGGAAAGGTTGCAATAAGTGAAGCAATTTGAATTTGAATGTTTGCTACCTCTTGTGTGTAAGTTGTGGTGTGCAATTGTGTTTTGAAGTAGAGAAGTGCAACGTGTAGAAGTGTGTGTGTGCTACATCGTAAGTGAAGGGTATGTGTATGTGGCGTTGTGTTTGTATGTTGAGTGAAGAAATTGCAATGTGGTGTATGTGGTGGTGGTGAGTTGATTGCACCATGAGTGAGAGGTGTAAGTGGCGGTGTGAATTGTGAATTTATGTGTAGCCAAAGGTGTTGTACATTGTGGTTAATTGTGGGTGTGAAACCATGGTAAGAAAAGAAGGTTGAAGTAGTGAAGTTTGAATTCAAAAACAAACATTAAAGTGTGAAAGTAATTGAAACTCATTACTTAAACACTTGTTAGTTGAATTTAATTTCTTAACTACTTGGAAGTATTTATTTGTGCTTCATTTATTTAACTATACTTGAAGTACCAAGAACTATTTAATTGTGTTATTAACTTCTTGCACTGTGGATATATAATTGTGTATGAGTGTTGGTTATCTAAACGTGCTATTGTGACTTAGTATTATCAAAAGAGAGTTATGCAAATTGTGAGATTGTACTTCAATAAATCTCAAGCATGTCAAATGACAGTGTAAATGGGGGGATTGGCAATGAGGCCAATAGCCAGGTTGGTGGAGGACGGGGTCATCAAACTCCAGGTAGAAGAACCTTGGAAGATCAACTTTAGGACCTTACTACCATTGTTGCTACACTAGCAATAAAGATTGATAGAATGACAATGCCACAACCACTAGTGGTAAATCCTTAGGCATTACCAAGAGTAGATCCACAAAACATCCAAAGGGAAGGAGTAATGGGAGGAGGAAACTTGAGAAGAAGATTGGAGGGAGATCATCATCCTTCTAGGGAGGAGAGGAATGATAACTTTGGGGTTAATCCTTAACCAAATAGGGATTTCAGGCCACTTAGGGGTTTAGAGTATATGTGATGTGCCTAAAAGGGGATTAAGCACAATCAAATGGAACAAAAACCAACCCTAAATGCACTCAATCAAATCCGGTTTAATAAGCTAAGAATTGCATGATTCCTAATGGAGTGCAAGGAGATCTAAATTTAATAACTAATGAATTAATCAATTATAATGATTCAAAACCTTCAAAACACGCTAATTACACTTAAATTACCACGTGAATTCAATAATATTCAACAAAATCATTTCCGAGATCCCCCTTTATAGAAATGCAATTCACGGTTCAAAATGATAAGCAATCGTTGATGGTGAATAATAAGTAAGATAAGTACTCAAAACAAATACACTATTTCGAATCAAACTAACTCAAATTTGACCAAGAAATGAATTCAATCGAACCCTAGATATTACACACTAGAGAAGAAAAGACTACACAACAATTAGAAATTGATATGACTCACAATTTCAATTGTTGCACTCGCCGTAATCTCAACTCTTAGGATTGAAATTGATAAAAGGAAATTTGAACTAGGGAAACCCTAAGCTCTCTCACGTAAAGTGAATGTGTTTAATCTGAAAATTGGCCTCCCTAAAACCCTACTTAAGCAAGTATTTATACTTGCTCTGATGGGGATTAAGTAGCATCAAGAGTTCACGAGCCAAAGTCTAATGACCCATTAAATGGTATTGGAGGTCCAATGACAAGAGCTAGAGCTAAACGAGTGGGAGAAGCCTTGCAAGGATTAGTTATGGAACTCCAAGAGCAGGAAGCAGGTCGACACAAGTCTAATTCAAGTCCCGAGTTAGCAAACATAATATATCAAAGCACGGACGAAGCAAAGGCCAACAACGATGGAACGACAACCTTCAGCGTCAAGGGAAGGCCGTCGGCCTAGAGGCAAAGGAGAGTCGGCCTTCTTAGCTGGCCTTAAGGGAAGCAACACCGGCGAGTTAAGGCTGCTGGCCTTGGAATCTACACCGCCGGTGTAAAGTCGGCCTAGACATCCATAGAACGTCTTTTCTTTTTCTCTTTTCTTCCGTTATTTCAAAGCCGACCATATATGCATTTAGGCCACCAGCTTATGTGATATTTCGAATATAACACCTTGTTTTGTCATTTGAAAGAACAGTTTATCATTTTTGAATGAAAATTTCCTTGAGAGAATCCTCTCTTCTTTAGTTCTTGCAAATAGAACTTCCTTCGATTTCTTCATCCTAAATTCTTGGAGAAATCTATCCGGATAGCTTAGGTTCCATTTGGCATGTTCGATTGGGGTTGGGTTACGTTTTCGTTTTTGATTCAATTTCGATTCTCGGGTTTGAATCCTTATTGATCGTTGGGTCTTAGATCAATATCTAAAGTTCGCGTCATTTGGTATCAGAGCCAAGGCTCATTGAATCGGGTAATCTCTGTCCTTGTTAATATTTTTATTTAATTGATTGCATAAATTTTCTATCGTAGTTTAAAAAAAAAAATGTTGTTGTTCGTGGAATTGCTGTTCTTTTTCGACGACGACAAATTCCAATTGCCGAATCCCAAAGGCAATTCCATTGCCTTGAATTAGTTAGTCGGTAAATTTCACCAAAAAAAAAAAGAACAGAAAATTCGTATAAACAAAAAAAAAAGAAAAGAAAAGAAAATTCCAGTTTATATTTTAATTTGTTTGTTTAATTGTTCGAGTTCATTGTTTCCTATCAAATTCACTATATTCCATCTTGGTCAATCGTAGTTATTCATTGAATCGTCGTATTCTCGTGTTGTTGGAATTCTGAGTTGTTGGTTGATTTATCTTAGTGGTTTATTTTGGAGAAAAACTCATTGAGTTAGTTCTTGAGCAGGGATTTACAAAGAAGAGTAGATTGGTGAGAATTTTATCGTGGAAAAATCAAATTATGAGATACACGAGTGTATACATATCTTTGAGTGTAAACACGTGAGGGAGTGAATTGTGAGGCCTTGATATATATTTTTTTTATTACTAACGTTCTTTGTTGTAGCAAACATGTCTAGCCAAAGTTCACCTAAAAGGGAGAAGGGAGTAGGAGATAATAAGTTGATGTTTGATGCGTTGTTGAGTGAGATGAGAAAAATGATGAGGGCTGAGTTAGAGCCAGTCCAACAAAGGATAGATAGGATGGAGCAGAGTAGGAAGCCCATGGGTAGCACTACAGTGGGTCGAAGATTTGAGAGGCTTTCGAGGAGGGGAGTGAGAATGGAATTAGAAGAAGATACTAAAGTGGGAGAGTATAATTTTGTGATGGGGAGAGACAATACCCAAAGTAAAGATAATAATTTGGGTAGCATAAAGATGAAAATACCTTCTTTTCAAGGGAAGAATGACCTAGAATTATACTTGGAGTGGGAGCGAAAGGTTGATCACATTTTTGAGTGCCATAACTATTCAGAGGACAAGAAGATTAAACTTGCAATAGTTGAGTTCACTGACTATGCAAGTGTATGGTGGGATCAACTGGTTAAGAATAGGAGACGGTATGGAGAAAAGCCTGTTAGCACTTGGGGGGAGATGAAAACTATTATGCAGAAGAGGTTCATTCCTAATCACTATTATAGGGATTTACATAGGAAACTGCAAAGCTTGACACAAGGGTCCAAAAGTGTAGAGGACTATTATAAGGTGATGGAAATAGCCATGATTAGAGCTGAGGTGGAGGAGGATGATGAAGCTACAATGGCTAGGTTTATTGGTGGATTGAATAGGGAGATCACTGATATTGTTGATCTACAACATTATGTAGATATTGAGGAATGATTGCATAAGGCGATCAAGGTTGAGAAGCAGCTAAAGGGAAAGAGTACTTCAAGGTATCACCCAGTTTCAAGTTCTTTCCGGTATAATTCAACTTCTAATTCTTCATGGAAGTCGAATTGGAAGAATAACAAACCACCACCAAAAATTAAGGAAGAAGAGAAGGCTAAGGCACCAACATCCTATTCGAAAGGTAACACTGAAACTAAATCTACTTCTAGATTGCGTGATATTAAGTGTTTTAGGTGCTAGGTATTTAGGCATATTGCATCGCAGTGTCCAAACACTAAGGCGATGATCCTTTTAGAGAGTGGTGAAGTGGAGAGTGTGAGCTCAGGGGATGATGATGACATGCCCCCATTGGAAGATTGTAGTGATGTGGATTTAGAAGGGCTTGTAAAGGGAGAGATGCTTGTTACCAAGCGGGTTCTTTATACTCAACTTAAGGATGAGGGTGATAAAGTGCAGCGAGAGCATATTTTTCATACTAGATGCCATGTGAATAACAAGGTGTGTAGTTTGATTATTGATAGTGGTAGCTGTACAAATGTTGCTAGCACATTATTGGTTGATAAACTGAACCTGAAAACTATGAAGCATGAACAGCGTTATAAGTTGCAGTGGTTGAGCGAATGTGGGGAGGTTAAAGTGACCAAGAGGGTATTGATTTCTTTCTCTATAGGGAATGATACGATTCCAAGAGCGAAAATACGAGCACCAAAAAAAGGAGGACATAGGCGTCGGGAGGACCTAAGGCGAAGTCCGGCCAGCCTTAAGCCGGCCTTGAATAAAGGCCGGCCGAGTTCACCTGAAGGCCGTCGGCCTTGGAGCTGGCCTAAAATGTAGGCCACCGGCTTTTGTTGCCGGCCTAAGTGAAGGCCGCCGACCTTAAATGTTTCCGCACCAAATTTTTAGGATGTTATAAATAAGGACCATAGGGTTTTTTAGTGGATGGAGAATCATTTTGTTTTGTAAACACAGAGACACTTGAGTGTGTGAGTCTTCTTTTGGAGATTTGAGAATATTGAGAATCGAATTTCGATATATTCGTATTGTTCTTGTCAAATTCTTGGTTCATATAGAATTTATGGCGAGCATCGTTATTGAATTCTTTAACCGTAGTGATTGATTTATAGAACGTGGTTTCTATCGTTCTATGATTTGATTGCGAAACAGTTTAATTTTATCATTATTGGCATCTATAGATTGATAATTTTATCCATATCTTTGATTTTATGCATTAGTACTAAAATCCAGAAAACCCTAAAAAATTGGAGTTATTTGATTGTTGTTGACGATTTGGTTGTGTGTGAAGGAATTCGAATCTGAGTCCACATCATTTGGTATCAGAGCATATCGAATCCGCATCATTTAGTATTAGAGCAAAGGTTGGATTCGTAAGGGTTTGGAACAAAGGATTCGATCAGATCAAAAGTTAAAGTGGTAAGGCTGTTGATTCTTAATTCAATTGTAGTTTTAATTCAATATTGCCGTTGGTTGGGAAATTTGGAAAATTTTTTTGTGAATTGTATTGCTGTGAATTGGTGATTGGGCTGTAGTTGAGAATTGAGGTTTTTGCTGAATTTAGTTGTTGGGTGTTGATTGCTGTGAAATTGGTGTTTGGGGTTGTTGTTGGGAATTAGGTTGTTGGTGAATTTCTATTGCTGACTATTGAAGGGTAGAGATGTCGTTGCAAGGAAGTGTTCAAAATAACAACATTAGGAATGATGCTGATAATGGGGGTGAGGTTGTGACTAGGGCTGAGTTCAATCAAATCCAAGAAAATCTTAGATTGATTATGGAGAGATTGGAGGTTTGGGATAGAAGAAGCCATAGTAGTGTAGGAAATAGGAATTTGATGCTAGTAGTGGAAGGAATGGGAGAGGAAACAATGTTGACAGGCGTAAGGGGATTGAAAACATCAAGTTGAAGATTCCATCTTTCACTGGTAGTAGTAAACTAGAGGAATTCCTAGACTGGGTGCCACGGGTAGAAAAGGTGTTTGACTGTTATGAGTGGGATGAGCACATGAAGGTGAAGTCTTTAGCATTCTCTGAATATGCTAGTTTATGGTGGGACTAATTACAAGCTGAGAGACGCAGGGTTGAAGAGGAGAAAGTGCGTTCATGGGCCTTGATGAAAAGGTTGATGAGACGCAGATTTGTGCCAAACTACTATAAACAGGAGATGCTTATGGAGTTGCAATCCTTAAGGCAGGGTAAGAAGAGCATAAAAGAGTATGTAAAAGAGTTTGAGACATTAGTGGCAAGATGTGATATCAGGGAAACATCAGATGAATCCATAGCTCGTTTCATCAATGGGTTGAAGATGGATATTGCCAGTGTAGTGGAACTCCAGCATTACTAGACTCTTGAGGATGTGATTAAATTAGCCAGTAGGGTAGAGCGGCATCAGCGCAGGCGGGATCAGAAATCATATCAACACCATAAATCAAATGATGGTGAGAGGGAGAAGGGAAGGAAAGAAAAGGGAAAAGCAGTTGTTAGTGATGTTGTTGACCAAACACAACAAAAGAGGACCAGGGATATCAAATGTTTCAAGTGTTTAGGACTTGGTCATATTGCTTCTCAATGTCCTAATAAAAGGGTTATGGTCATCAAAGGGGACAAAGTTGAGAGTGAGGAAGAAGAACAGAAAAGTACTGAGGCAGAAGAAGAAGATGAAGACATAATAACGAGTCCAGTACAGGAACATGCTAATGGTTCAGCAGGATGAAACTGTTCCTAATCAGAGAGCCAATTTATTTCATATCCAGGGCATGGTGCAGGGGAAGACTTGTTTAATTGTGGTCGATACAGGCAGTTGTACTAATGTTGCTTCAGTAAACTGGGTTACTAAATTAGGTTTGCAGGTGGAGTAACATCCAAGACCTTATGCACTTCATTAGTTGAGTCCACAGGGAGCTGTTCATGTACACAAACAAGTTCGTGTTCCATTGCTTATTGGTGATTATACTAACGAAAGTGTTTGTGATGTAGCTCCCATGGAAGCTACACATTTGATCCTTGGAAGACCTTGGTAGTATGACCTTAGAGCCAAGCATGATGGATACACCAATGAGTATACCATTCAGCAACAAGACAAGACATACAAGCTTCTTCCTATGAGTCCAACTGAAGTACAACACGCAAGACTGATTTGCCTTAAGAAGCCTAAGGGAAAGAGGAGTCTGTTTATGTGGCCTAGCAAGATGGACGATACAGATTTGAGCTCGAATCATTTTCAACATGGAGGGAATGATACGATTCCAAGAGCGAAAATACGAGCACCAAAAAAAGGAGGACATAGGCGTTGGGAGGACCCAAGGCGAAGTCCGGCCAGCTTTAAGCCGACCTTGAATAAAGGCCGGCCGAGTTCACCTCAAGGCCGCCAGGCTTGGAGCCGGCCTAAAATGTAGGCCGCTGGCTTTTGTTGCCGACCTAAGTGAAGGCCGCCAGCCTTGAATGTTTCCTTACCAAATTTTTAGGATGTTATAAATAGGGAGCTTAGGGTTTTTTCGTGGATGGAGAATCATTTTGTTTTGTAAACACAGAGACACTTGAGTGTGTGAGTCTTCTTTTGGAAATTTGCGAATATTGAGAATCGAATTTCGATATATTCGTATTGTTCTTATCAAATTCTTGGTTCATATTGAATTTGTGGCAAGCATCGTTATTGAATTCTTGGAATTCTTTAACTATAGTGATTGATTTATAGAACGTGGTTTCTATCGTTCTATGATTTGATTGCGAAATAGTTTAATTTTATCATTCTTAGCATCTATAGATTGATAATTTTATCCATATCTTTGATTTTATGCATTAGTACTAAAATCCAGAAAACCCTAAAAAATTGGAGTTATTTGATTATTGTTGACGATTTAGTTGTGTGTGAAGGAATTTGAATCCGAGTCCGCATCATTTGGTATCATAGCATATCGAATCCGCATCATTTGGTATCAGAGCATATCAAATCCGCGTCATTTGGTATTAGAGCATATCGAATTTGCATCAGGGAAGTACCGTGATGAGGTATTATGTGATGTGGTACCTATGCAGGCTTGCCACATACTGTTGGGACGACCTTGGCAGTTCGATAGGAAGGTCACTCATGATGGTTATCACAATCGGTATTCCTTCATTTTGAACAAGAGACAGGTGATTTTGACACCCCTCAACCCTTGGGAGGCTAGTGAAGATCAATTGAGAATTGCTAGAGAGTTCAGGGAGAGAGGGAAATACAAGAGTGAACAAGAAAAGAAAATTGAGACTGTGAAAGAGTGGCAATAACACACTGGTGAGTTATGAAAAGAAAGAATTAGAGGGAAACACGAGTGGCATTGGAGAGGCAAGCGAGATTAGAAGTGCTTTGAAGGCAAAACAACACTGATCCACGCAAAAGAGATATAAAATGAGCGTGAATAAATACCGGCAAGTGTACCGAATCGGATCAAGTAATATAGTGAGAGAAGAGTGTCGAACCACGAAGATTGATTAAGTAATAGACCTTTATCAATTTCTACTATTATTTAGGCAATGATATTTGATGAGAATTGAATGAATTATACTAAATGCTTAAAAAGAGAATTGTATTTGAAAAATGATGAATTGATGATGGGAAATAGAATCCACCCTAATTCTACTAATCATATTGCCTTCATGTTATAATAACTCATAGCTATATGGATTTTCACAAGAAATTAACAAAACCTTAATCCTTTATCAAGTGTTAAAGTAATGTTACCTCAATTTAATTTAATAGCTACCGTTAATTCAAATCAAATGAGGATTCTAATTCACAATCATAAATTTCCCAATTATATGATTTCCTAATATCTTTAAAATAATTTCTCCTAATCCCTTAGTGAAAAATTTAATAAAAATATTGCATGAAACACTTAGGTCAATTTCTAATAAAATTCAATAACGCTGCTTCCACATGAATTATTAAATCTTACTTAGGAATTCCTGATAAAACCTAAATTTCTCTTTCGAGTCATTTACATTTCTATGCATTGATTTCAATTACAAAATACAATTCATAGCAGGACTTCTTATATGAAAATTCCGCATATCTACATTTCCTATAACATGAATACAATGATCATTTTAGTTTGAATTATGGCTTCATCATGTTTCCCACAAGGATGATTTAGAACATTATAGTATGAATTGCATAAAAACAATTGAAATAAATAGGTGCAATGGAATTCATATTGAACAACAAGAATAAGCTAATAAATGGCATAAAAGAAAATAAAGTAATTGAAACAATAGCTATAATCTTCAAGAACTTCAATCTTCCAAAATGATTCCTCGAATTTTCAATTGAAAGCAAACTTCAGCAAAATAACTTTCTTTCTTCAAACTAAAATTTGGAATAACATGAAATGTAAAGGAATTAAAGAAAACATAAAATCCTAAAGTTCCTAAGGGAATTTTAATGATTTCAAAGAAAGAAAAAGGATGCTAAACAAAGAATCAAAACAAAAGGATTCTCAAAACAAAAGGGGATTCGAAAAAAAAGGGGATGCTCCCAAGGTTCACACAAGGGGCCTACTTATAGATCCAAAGAGGAGGGGGATAAGGTTGATCTAATGAGGATTTGAGTTAGCAAATTAAATAAGATACGATTTTGGAGAGATTTTCGCAATGGATATCCGGGGAGTATTGAAGGCCGGTTCAAGGCCAGCTCAAGGCCGGCGGCCTTGAATGTAGGCCGGCGGCTTTAATGCTTTTTAAGGCCGGTTTAATATAGGCCGGCTCAAGGCCAGCTCAAAGCCGGCGGCCTTAAATGTAGGCTGGCCCAAGGCCGGCGGCCTTTATTGCAATCCTCCGCTCGCTTCTTCAATTTTGTGAAAAACTCCTCCAATTAAATTGTAATTTACTTTTGGGTCCTCAAAACCTGTATTTTCACAATAAATACCATTAAGTATCATTTCTTTATATTTTCTTATAATATTGAAATAAATTTAATATAAGTCCAAAAGAAAATATAAGTATAATATGATCTTATCAACATCCCCACACTTGAACTTTTGCTTGTCCTCAAGCAAAATAATTGATTTAAACAAGAGAAATCCATCATTGAACTTCTGGTGCCCATTGTTCTGACCATACTGAAATTTGTAACTAGTATATCTAGTTGAAATTTAGTAGTTAATCTAAATACAACAGATTTTTAATCCCAGTTTTTAACAATAGAAAACAATACTTAATCCATAAGGAAAAATATTCATTTAAACTTCATTGGTTATTAGCAAGTATCATCTCAAGATAACAAGGAGTGAAAGCATATGGTATCCATTTTTTTCCTAGAATTTCTCCCTTTTTTTTTTTTTTTGCCTTAATTGACAGCGGAGTGAGACTTCACTCTTCTGAGGGACCAAAGCTCGCCCATGTCAACCTGGTTTTCATTAAGGTACTAAATTTTTACCTTTCCACCCTTCTCGTTATTGTGAGTTCATTGAGTCGGCACATCCTGGGCTAATCGCCTAAGTGACCAGGTTTTAAAGGGACCCCTACGAACTCTTCCTCACACTAACATTTAAGATTGGATACTCTTAACTCACTTTCCTAAGTTATTAGAGTAAAGGCTCTTTTTTTTTTTTTTTTAAGGGATCACTAAGTAAAATATTTCATTTACCTCTTTCACTAAGTGTTAAGGTATTCTCAAAGAAATTTCAAGAGAGATTTATCCCAACCAATTTTTCCTTGAAGTAAACTTGCTTGTTTTTTTCAACTTAAGGACTCAATCTCAAGTTCAAAGGCTAAACATAGGGTAAACCCCGTTCTCTAGAGATTTTACTATTAAATTTTAACTATGTAAACTAGTCACAATAGTTGGCGAGTAGGGCACCAATCTAAGTCAATTTCAGGATTTCATTGACGATAAACACTTAAGGACATAAATAAAGCATGGGATTTGTAAGCTCATGATGTGTGCAATCATTATACTTCTACATTTATAATCCCTTCCCCATACTTAAATTGGACAATGTCCTCATTGTTCCAATATGTCACAAAATTAAGGAAAAGAATGTCAATGCAAAAATTGAAATACTGGTACTTCCCTGGTGTAAAATTGTTCATCCGGAAGAAAATTCCTCCCAAAATGTCTGTCATCCTTAGAGTGTCTTGAATGCACCGGCAGCTCTTATCCAGCCTTGAATTAGTTTTTTTTTTTGTAACGAAATTAAAACACTAGTGTATATACTTATTGAGCATGGGCTACCTCCCATGAAGCGCTTAGTTTATAGTTGCTAGCCCGACTTTTCCAGTTCAAGTTCTCACATCTCCTAAATCCACAATTGTGGCATCTCTATCTACATTTTCCCCTTCATAGTAATGTTTGAGAAGATAATCGTTTACTTTGAAAGTACGGTTGTCGTCTATCATGTCAACTTCTTTCCTTCTTCTTTGCTCTCTTCTAAGTTGTCGCAAGGTGCGTTCTATCTCAAGAGTAATTGGTAGAATTTCAGCACTTCTACTCTTGCGCAATAAAAACCTTCAAAGAGAACTGGAAATGATCACATAATGATAAGAAAAATAAATAAATAAATAACAAAATAATTGTGCCTAAATTAACAATAGAATCTGAAGATGGTCTAATATTAATCAATCCCCGGCAACGGCGCCAAAAACTTGATCCACGCAAAAGAGATATAAAATGAGCGTGAATAAATACCGGCAACTGTACCAGATCGGATCAAGTAATATAGTGTGACAAAAGTGTCGAACCACGGAGATTGATTAAGTAATAGACCTTTATCAATTTCTACTATTATTTAGGCAATGATATTAGATGAGAATTGAATGAATTATACTAAATGCTTAAAAAGAGAATTGTATTTGAAAAATGATGAATTGATGATGGGAAATAGAATCCACCCTAATTCTACTAATCATATTGCCTTCATGTTATAATAACTCATAGCTATATGGATTTTCACAAGAAATTAACAAAACCTTAATCCTTTATCAAGTGTTAAAGTAATGTTACCTCAATTTAATTTAATAGCTCCCGTTAATTCAAATCAAATGAGGATTCTAATTTACAATCATAAATTTCCCAATTATATGATTTCCTAATATCTTTAAAATAATTTCTCCTAATCCCTTAGTGAAAAATTTAATAAAAATATTGCATGAAACACTTAAGTCAATTTCTAATAAAATTCAATAACGCTGCTTCCACATGAATTATTAAATCTTACTTAGGAATTCCTGATAAAACCTAAATTTCTCTTTCAAGTCATTTACATTTCTATGCATTGATTTCAATTACAAAATACAATTCATAGCAGGACTTCTTATATGAAAATTCAGCATATCTACATTTCCTATAACATGAATGCAATGATCATTTTAGTTTGAATTATGGCTTCATCATGTTTCCCACAAGGATGATTTAGAACATTATAGTATGAATTGCATAAAAACAATTGAAATAAATAGGTGCAATGGAATTCATATTGAACAACAAGAATAAGCTAATAAATGGCATAAAAGAAAATAAAGTAATTGAAACAATAGCTATAATCTTCAAGAACTTCAATCTTCCAAAATGATTCCTCGAATTTTCAATTGAAAGCAAACTTCAGCAAAATAACTTTCTTTCTTCAAACTAAAATTTGGAATAACATGAAATGTAAAGGAATTAAAGAAAACATAAAATCCTAAAGTTCCTAAGGGAATTCTAATGATTTCAAAGAAAGAAAAAGGATGCTAAACAAAGAATCAAAACAAAAGGATTCTCAAAACAAAAGGGGATTCTAAACAAAAGGGGATGCTCCCAAGGTTCACACAAGGGGCCTATTTATAGATCCAAAGAGGAGGGGGATAAGGTTGATCTGATGAGGATTTGAGTCAGCAAATTAAATAAGATACGATTTTGGAGAGATTTTCGCAATGGATATCTAAGGAGTATTGAAGGCCAGTTCAAGGCTAGCTCAAGGCCGGCAGCTTTAATGCTTTTTAAGGCCGGTTTAATATAGGCCGGCTCAAAGCCGGCGGCCTTGAATGTAGGCCGGCCCAAGGCCGGCGGCCTTTATTGCAATCCTCCGCTCGTTTCTTCAATTTTGTGAAAAACTCCTCCAATTAAATTATAATTTACTTTTGGGTCCTCAAAACCTGTATTTTCACAATAAACACCATTAAGTATCATTTCTTTATATTTTCTTATAATATTGAAATAAATTTAATATAAGTCCAAAAGAAAATATAAGTATAATGTGATCTTATCAAACACTTACTTGTACTGATGTACAAGGATGTTTATCTTTCCACTGACCATCTTAACCCTTCTTTGGTTACTGTTGTTATTTCTCTTTTGCAGGAATTTGCTGACTTATTTCCTGAAGAAGTACCAAGGGGATTGCCTCCACTAAGAGGCATTGAACACTAGATTGATTTTATTCCAGGTGCTTCCATTCCTAATCGACCAGCTTATCGGGCCAATCCAAAGGAAACCAAGGAGATCTAGAGGCAAATTGATGATCTGGTAGAGAAGGGGTTTGTGAGAGAAAGCCTCAGTCAATGTTCAATTCCTATCATCTTAGTTCCCAAGAAGGATGGAACATGGCAAATGTATGTTGATTGTCGAGCAATCAACAAGATCACAGTTAAGTATAGACATCCTATCCCTAGACTTGATGATATGCTTGATGAGTTACATGGTGTCTGTTTGTTTTCCAAAATTGATTTAAAAAACGGCTACTACCAAATTCGCATGAAAGAGGGAGATGAGTGGAAAACGACTTTTAAAACTAAGCATGGTTTATATGAGTGGATGGTAATGCCTTTTGGATTAACAAATGCGCCTAGCACGTTTATGAGGTTAATGAATCATGTTCTTCGTGCTTTCATTGGGAAGTTTGTTGTTGTATACTTTGATGACATCTTTGTTTACAGCAAAACTCTAAGTGAACATGTTCAACATTTGCAAACTGTGTTTACTGCTTTGAAAGGAAACAAATTGTATGCAAACTTGAAAAAGTGCACCTTTTGTATGGAAACTATGGTTTTTCTTGGCTTTGTCGTAGGTGCAAAGGGGATTACTGTACATGAAGAAAAGGTGAAGGCGATTCGGGAGTGGCCGACACCAAGGAATGCAAGTGAGGTCAGGAGCTTTCATAGGCTAGCAAGCTTTTACAGGAGATTTGTTAGGGACTTTAGTTCCATAGCTGCTCCTCTAAATGATCTTGTTAAGAAGAACACTGAGTTCAAGTAGACTAAAGTGCATGAGCATGCTTTTAAGACTTTGAAAGGTAAGTTGACTAATGCACCTTTACTTGTTTTACCTAATTTTGAAAAAGTTTTTAAGATTGAATGCGATGCTTCCGGGAAAGGTATTGGTGGTGTTTTGATGCAGGATTCCAAGCCAATCGCTTATTTTAGCAAAAAGCTCAGTGGTGCTACATTAAACTACCCAGTCTATGACAAGGAGCTATATGCTTTAGTGAGGACCTTGCAAACTTGGCAACATTACTTATGACCTAAGGAGTTCATCATTCATTCTGATCATGAGAGTTTGAAGTTCTTGAAAACTCAAGGTAAGTTTGAACAGGAGGCATGTGAAATGGATGGAGTTCATTGAGACCTTCCCATATGTGATCAAATACAAGCAAGGAAAAAAGAACGTGGTGGCTGATGCACTTTCTTGAACGTATTCACTTTTGACTTCTTTGCAAACTAAATTGCTTGGGTTTGAACTCCTTAAGGAGTTATATGAGAATGATGTTGATTTTGGTCAAATTTGGGCTGCTTGTGCTGAGTCTAGATATTCTGATTTCTATAAGCATGATGGGTATTTGTTTAAGAAAGATAAGTTATGCGTGCCTAAAAGCTCTGTGCGTGAATTGCTTGTGAGGGAAACACATGGGGGTGATTTAATGGGACACTTTGGTGTTAAAAAGACTTTGGATATTTTGCATGAACATTTTTATTGGCCAAAAATGAAGCATGATGTGCAAACTGTGTGTGACAAGTGCATTGCATGTAGACAGGCCAAATCCAGAGTAATGCCCCATAGAGAATATATTCCATTGCCTGTGCCTAATCAACCTTAGACTGACATTTCTATGGATTTTGTGTTAGGGTTACCATGATCTCAAAGTGGCAAAGATAGCATATTTGTTATTGTCGATAGGTTTAGTAAGATGGCTCACTTCATTGCCTGTTCTAAAACTAATGATGCACAACATATTGCCGATTTGTTCTTTAGGGAGATTGTACGGTTGCACAGCTTACCTAAATCCATTGTGAGTGATAGGGATGTGAAATTTTTAAGTCATTTTTGGCATACTTTGTGGAATAGGCTAGGCACTAAATTGTTGTTCTCTACTGTTGCACACCCTCAAACTAATGGTCAGACGAAAGTAGTCAATAGGACTCTTTCAACCTTGTTGCATGCTGTGATTCATAAGAATTTGAAACAATGGGAGAAATGTCTGCCACATGTAGAATTTGCATATAATAGGACTGTGCATTTCACTACATCTTATTATCCATTTGAGGTGGTGTATGGTTTTAACCCTTTGACTCCATTGGATATTTTGCCTTTGCCTGTTAACGATTTTGTTGATCTTGATGGAAATTAAAAGGCAGAGTTTGTAAGGGAATTGCATGCTCAAGTTCGCGACAACATTGAGAAGAAAAATGAGCATTATGCTCGACAGGCCAATAAGGGTTGTGTGAAGACTGTTCTTCATCTAGGAGATTGGGTGTGGGTTCATCTGAGAAAGGAGAGATTTGCTGAACAATGGAAATCTAAGTTGCACCCTAGGGGAGATGGGCCATTTCAAGTGTTGGAGCACATCAATGACAACGCTTACAAGATTGACTTGCCAAGTCACTATGATAATGTAAGCGCAACTTTTAATGTTTCTGACCTTTCTCTGTATGATGCAGGTGATTCGAGGATGAATCTTTCTAAGGAAGGGGGGAATGATGGGGATCAAGTAGCATCAAGAGTTCACGAGCCAAAGTCTAATGACCCACTACATGTATTGGAGGTCCAATGACAAGAGCTAGAGCTAAACGAGTGGGAGAAGCCTTGCAAGGATTAGTTATGGAACTCCAAGAGCAAGAAGTAGGTCGACATAAGTCTAATTCAAGTCCCGAGTTTGTAAACATAATATATCAAAGCACAGACGAAGCGGAGGCCAACAACAATGGAACGACAACCTTCAGCGTCAAGGGAAGGCCGTCGGCCTAGAGGCAAAGGAGAGTCGGCCTTAAGGGAAGCAACACCGAAAGGTTAAGGCTGCCGGCCTTGGAAGCTGCACCGCCGGTGTAGAGCTGGCCTAGACATCCATAGAATGTCTTTTCTTTTTCTCTTTTCTTCCGTTATTTCAAAGCCGGCCATATATGCATTTAGGTTGCCAGCTTATGTGATATTTCGAATATAACACCTTGTTTTGTCATTTGAAAGGACAGTTTATCATTTTTGAATGAAAATTTCCTTGAGAGAATCCTCTCTTCTTTAGTTCTTGCAAATAGAACTTCCTTCGATTTCTTCATCCTAAATGCTTGGAGAAATCTATCCGAATAGCTTAGGTTCCATTCGGCGTGTTCGATTGGGGTCGGGTTACATTTTTGTTTTTGATTCAATTTCGATTCTCGGGTTTGAATCCTTATTGATCGTTGGGTCTTAGATCAATATCTAGGGTTCGCGTCATGCTCCCTTTAGGGTTAAAAAGTTCACAAAATTACAACTATGCCACTTTTAAGGTGGCTCGTTCAAAAAGGCAATTACAAGAAAATGAAAAGTGTCCCAAAAGCTTATAGCATAAATAACACAAGTAAATAACAAATAGATAAAAATTAGTCTTGAAGATGCTAGCTCTTCCATAGGATTCGTCGGCTCAACTCATCACCGGTTTAGGTCGGTCCATGGATAACCCACAAACTGAGTTTTAATGAGTTTATCTATCGCCTTGTAAAGCATGATAAGTGTGCCTGTTGGAATATACAATACATGAATAAGAGAAAAGAGGTTAGTAAACAAATAATTCCGTGGTCAATCACTAAGATTTGAAATCCTTTGGCTCTTGCCCTAATGATAGGTCTTGACGGATTTTGATTGCTATCATCTCCTCAAGCCTAAAAAAGATTTGTCCTCAAATCTAACAGATCAAATGCAGTAGAGACTCTATTTCCTCCTAGCAAGCCACCTGAAGAAGTATCATTACAGAATCCCAATATCTGAAATACCACAAGGGGTGATGATTTTCTCTCCTCCATTTCTAGGATGTATCTCATCTGTAACACAAATAATGATCTATTATTCACTGAGGTATCCCCTATCAGAACCCATTCCGCTAATTTTGTTTCCTCCTTTTCTAACTCATTTGTATGGTGCTGATTCTCGTAGCCCTCTAATGGTTAGCCCAACTGCTCACTACCCTCTGAAACCTCTGAAGGTGAACACAACTGTCTCTGAACAGTCTGGCTCTCTGATGATAGGCTCATTTGACTCTGACCCTCAGAATCCTCCAATGGTTTACTCAACTGCTTATGAGCCTTTGGTATGTCTAAAGGTGAACACAACTGTCCTTGAACAGTTTGGTTCTCTAGTAGTCTTCTCACTTGACTATGATTATTAGGATCCTCTAAAGGTTGGCTCATTTGTGTTTGACAAATTTTGTACTCTAAAGGATGGCTCAACTGCTCATGGCCTTCTGATGGTTTACTGATTTATTATTGAACCCTTTGAACCTCTAAAGGCGACATTGAATTTAGAATAATTCGTTTTCCCTCCTTCAAGGAATACATAAGTATTCCTGAAGCCATCATGTAAGACCCTCCTATCATATAACTAAAGCCTGCTAAGTAATATATAGGATGCACAAATAGGCAAAATATCACACTCAATCTCATCACAATATTTATCCCCTACACTAAATGGTACCTTAGCTCTTTGGGTCACATGCAAACTCCCCTGATCACTATGCCAATGCAATTTATACGATTCAGGATGTGAAGTAGTAGCAAGTTTTAGTTTTAATACTAATGACGCTGCTACCACATTGGTACAACTATGATGAGATCCATAATGAGAGTCAAGCCGGAAGAAGGAATGTGGATCCTCTTGAAGTGTCGCCTGGACCGATCACAAGAAATTGAGCGAAACGACTCAAGGAAGCACTTAACGGGTTAATAAAGGATGTCCATGAAGCCAGAAAGGATTGGAGCAATTATGAAGTTGGAACGGATTGGAACAACCATGGGAAGACCCTTGCTCTTGTACAAGTTATACCGGATACGGGGTGAAGAGGGTGTGTATTTACAAGGCATGGCCGTGTAGGAATATCAAAGTTACACAGAATCATACACGGTCATATACACGGCCAAAGGCACGGCCGTGTATGGAGTCAAGCAAATCCACAGAAAGATACATGACCAGAAGTATACAGTCGTGTATATTGCCAGAATTTGCACAGAAAAGTACACGGCCAAAGTACACGGTCGTGTACACGGCCGTGTATCTCCCCGACGCCGGCCTTTTGTGTTGTTTTGTTATTTTACGCACTTATTGAAGTGACGTCGTTTTGGACTTGTATTTTTACGAATTGTAACCCTAGTATAAAGCTCCTAGGGTTTAGAATAGAGATAGAACATACATCATACAACATTAAAAACACTTTGGAGAGACTCCTCTCTTGGTTCTTCAAGAACTAACTAGAACTTATCGGATTTTATTTCCGTGGCGTTCAACCCGACTTATCAATCGGTCTTTCATCCCGATTGTGGCATCTTCACATTATACCAAGGTTCTTGTCTCGCTTATAGACAACAGGTCGCGGTTTCCACTTTAGGTGTTTGGGCGTCTTAGGTAACGAATTTCCAAACGTATTGGTATTGGGTTTCGTCACAGGTTGGCGTGGTTCGTATCAGTTTGGTATCAGAGCTTAAGTTTGTCAAAACATCAGTTCGGTTTGAGGAAGGTAATATCAAAACCCTAACTCCAATCGTTCATATCCATTGTTAGCATTTAATTTCGTAATATTAATTGTCTTTTGATAGTATAGTATCTACTAGTCGATTGTTACAAAAAAAAAAAAAATGAAGAATCATGACACAAAAAAAAGAAGGAAAAGAAAAGAGAAACGTGATCAAGAGCAACAACAAAGAAAAAAAAAATAAAAAATTTGGATAGAAAAAAGAGGAAAATTTACGAACCCTAGATTTGTTCTTGAATTCTACGGAAGGGAATTGGTGTAGTTCGGGTTAGTTCCAAGAGAATTGAGAAGAGGAATTGGCGAGTTGATATCATCATTGTTTGTGAGGATACACAAGTGACTGTGTGATATCACCATTTGAGCGAAACACGTAAGGGAGTGTATCGTGAGGTTTAATCATATATATATTTGTGCTAGTACTAATCTTTTCTGCAGGGACAATGTCGAGACATCATTCTCCTGAAGGTGAGAGGGGAAGGTTTGATGCTAGGTTAGTAATTGAGGCGTTGAGGGGTGAGATGAAGAGGATGTTCCAAGAGGGAATGGAACAAATTCATGAGACGGTAGAGCAAAGATTAGAGCAATCCACAAATGTATTCCAAGGGCGTAAGAGGGAGAGTCGTTCTAGGAGAGTACCGAGGGGTGGAGATGAAATGTCGGATGATGACTTTGATGAGCCTTCTGTCGGGAGTTATAGAGGATATAGTGGTCGGGATAGAGGAGATAGGAATAGAGAGGATGATCAATTAAGTAGCATAAAGATGAAGATTCCTCCTTTCCAAGGGAAGAATGATCCCGAGGCACACTTAGAGTGGGAGAAGAAAGTAGAGATGGTGTTTGATTGTCATAACTATAGTGGGAGAAAGAAAGTGAAACTTGCTGCCATTGAGTTTTCGGATTAGGCTATAGTGTGGTGGGATCAATTAATGTTGAATAGAAGAAGGAATGGCTAGCTACCTATTAAGTCATGGGAAGAGATGAAAAGAGTGATGAAGAAGCGGTTTGTGCCTACGTATTACTATCGTGAATTGCATAACAAGTTGCAAACTCTGAGGCAGGGAAGCCGAAGTTTAGATGAGTATTTCAAGGAGATGGAAGTCACTATGATTAGGGCGAATGTAGAGGAGGATAGAGAGGCTACAATGGCTAGGTTTCTTGCTGGGTTGAATAGAGAAATCTAAAATGTGGTTGAATTGCAGCATTATGTAGAATTGGAGGATATGGTTCACATGGCTATAAAGGTTGAGAACCAGCACAAGAGGAAAGGTAGTAGTAATGCACGGTTTCCACAGGGTAATGGTTCTTCCACTTGGAAGACCAACCAGTGGAAGAAAGAAGAAAAGCCTTTACCCACCAAACCAAAAGGGGAGCTGAAGCAAGCGGGTTCTACTCCTAGTAACCAAGGTAACCCTGATTCTTCTACTTCTAGAAATCGTGACATTAGATGTTTTAAATGCCAAGGTAGAGGCTATATTACTAGTCAATGTCCAAATAGGCGTGTGATGATTTTGCGTGATGATGGAGAATATGAGACCGAGGGGGATAGTGAAGAAGATGATATGCCTCCATTAGAGGATGCTAGTGATGATGAGGAGCCTGCAATGGGAAGGCTAGTTGCAGTAGTGAAGCGAGCGTTGAATGTGCAGGTGAAGGATGAAGAGGAGGTGCAAAGAGAGAATATATTTCATACTAGATGCTATCTAGGAGATCACATTTGTAGCTTGATCATTGATGGAGGAAGTTGCACCAATGTAGTGAGCAATTTTATTGTTGAGAGGCTGGGGCTTAAAACTGTTAGACACCCTAGTCCATATAAATTGCAGTGGTTGAATGATAGTGGAGAGACTAAGGTGAGTAAGCAAGCATTGATTAGTTTCCGCATTGGTAGGTATGAGGATGAGGTGTTATGTGATGTAGTGCCAATACAAGCATGTCATGTGTTGTTGGGGAAGCCGTGGCAATTTGATAGGAAGGTTGTTCATGATGGCTTTTCTAATAAGTATACACTTGTTCACCAGGGGAAAAGCTTTAATCTTAAACCGTTAACACCCAAACAGGTGTATGAGGACCAGTTGCAGCTACAATAGTCTTTTGCAAAACATAAGGTGAGTGAAAAGCAGAGGGAGAGTGAGAGAGCAAAAGACAATGAGAAAGAAAAGGAATATAAAAGTCAAGATCAAAAGAAAAAGAGAGGAAGGCTGGAAAGAGTGTGTGAGGCCAAGTTGAAGGGGGATCAACTTTGGTGGTGAGTGAAAAGGAGAGGGCAGCCTTGCAAAAGGAGAGTTTTGTGGTAAGAGCGAGTGTAGTAAGGAGAGCGTTAGTGATGAGGCAACCTATGTTGTTGCCGGTTTTTAAAGAAACATGTTTAACTACTAACGAACTATATAACTCTTTACCTAGTGTGGTTGTGTCTCTTGTGTAGGACTTTGAAGATGTCTTCCCTGAGGAGATTCCAAAGGGATTACCACCTATTCGTGGTATTGAGCACCAGATTGACCTTGTACCCGGAGCATCGATTCCAAACAAGCCAGCTTATAGGAGCAATCCGGAGGAGACAAAGGAACTCCAAAGGCAGGTCGATGAATTAATGGAGAAGGGGTACGTGAGAGAAAGCATGAGTCCATGTACAGTGCCTGTGATTTTGGTGCCTAAGAAGGATGGGACATGGAGAATGTGTGTTGACTGCCATGCCATCAACAACATCACGGTAAAGTATCGTCATCCCATTCCTCGCTTAGATGTCTTCTTAGAAGGGTTATATGAGTCTAGTGTCATTCCTCATGAGCCTTGGATAGACATTTCCATAGATTTTGTGTTTGGATTACCAAGGTCTAGGTATGGTCGAGATTCTATTTTTATGGTTGTGGATAGGATTCCTAAAATGGTTGATTTCATTCCTTGTCATAAAACTGATGATGCTATACACATTGTTGATTTGTTCTTCAGAGAGGTATTGCGTCTGCATGGTATACCTAGGAGCATTGTTAGTGATCGGGATGTAAAAATTTCGAGTCATTTTTGGAGAGTATTGTGGGCTAAGTTAGGAACTAAGTTATTGTTTTCTACTACTTGTCATCTACAGACTGATGGTCAAACTGAGGTAGTAAATCGAACCTTATCTACCTTGTTGAGGGCTGTAATTAAAAAGAATATTAAAAGTTGGGAGGATTGTTTGCCGCATCTTGAATTTGCTTATAACCGTATAGTGCATTCTTCTACTAAATTTACTCCTTTTGAGATTGTGTATGGTTTTAATCCATTAACTCCTTTGGATTTATCACCTTTGCCTGTTTCTGAGTATATTAATTTAGATGGCAAGAAGAAGGCCGAATTTTTTAAATAGATCCATGAGAAGGCAAGGATAAACATTGAGCGAAGAACAGAGCAGTATGTGAAACAAGCCAACAAGGGTCGTCGACAAGCTGTCTTTGAACCTGGAGATTGGGTTTGGGTTCACATGCGCAAAGAGCGGTTTCCCGTGCAGTGTCGATCTAAACTACTTCCTAGAGGTGATGGACCATTTCAAGTCCTTAAGTGCATCAACGATAATGCATACAAGATAGATTTGCCTGGTGAGTATCAAGTAAGTGCCACATTTAATGTTACTGATTTGAGTCCTTTTGATGTAGGTGATGATTTGAGGACAAATCCTTTTCAAGAGGAGGTGAATGATGAGATCCATAGTGAGAGTCAAGCCAGAAGAAGGAATGTGGATCCTCTTGAACTGCCGCCTGGACCGATCACAAGAAATCAAGCGAAACGACTCAAGGAAGCACTTAACGGGTTGATAAAGGATGTCCATGAAGCCGGAAAGGATTGGAGCAATTATGAAGTTGGAACGGATTGGAACAACCATGGGAAGATCCTTGCTCTTGTACAAGTTATACCTAATACGGGGTGAAGAGGGCGTTTATTTACAAGGCATGGCCGTGTAGGAATCTCAAAGTTACACAGAATCATACACGGTCATATACACGGTCGTGTATGGAGTCAAGCAAATCCATAGAAAGATACACGACCAGAAGTATACGGTCGTATATATTGCTAGAATTTGCACAAAAAAGTACACGGTCGTGTACACGGCCGTGTATCTCCCCGACGTCGACCTTTTGTGTTGTTTTGTTATTTTACGCACTTATTGAAGTGACGTCATTTTGGACTTGTATTTTTACGAATTGTAACCCTAGTATAAAGCTCCTAGGGTTTAGAATAGAGATAGAACATACATCATACAACATTAAAAACACTTTGGAGAGACTCCTCTCTTGGTTCTTCAAGAACTAACTAGAACTTATCGGATTTTATTTCCATGGCGTTCAACCCGACTTATCAATCGGTCTTTCATCCCGATTGTGGCGTCTTCACATTATACCAAGGTTCTTGTCTCGCTTATAGACAACGGGTCGCGGTTTCCACTTTAGGTGTTTGGGCGTCTTAGGTAACGAATTTCCGAACGTATTGGTATTGGGTTTCGTCACGGGTTGGTGTGGTTCGTATCATACTACCACCATCAACTATAAGGACACATAAATTTCCTTGTACCCTACAAGTGGTATGGAACAAGTTTTCCCTTTGTTCATCATCCTTAGTAGTAAATGTAGTCAATGTCCGACACAATACATTAGTATAATGAAACATTTCACTAGACATGATTGTGTTCAAACCCAACAACGCAATAATTATCCCTACACTTCCACTGTTTAAGTACATAACCAAGCTACAAATGAAGTACACTCAACTACTTTCAAGTAGATAGAATTAAATTCAACTACAAGTGTTTAAGTAATTAGTTCAATTACTTTCACACTTTAATGACTTGTTTGAATTTCAAATTTTACTACTCAACTTTCCTTTTTCTTGCCTTGGCTTCTCACCACTTAAATACACAATTGGCAGCAAGGAAAACAAGTACACAACACACCATTCACCGCTAAACAAATTCCCCTTATGCTCACAGTTCACAATGTTTCACGCCACTAGCATCAATGATCTTGATAACACATATAATAACCAACACCAAATGTACACACCCTTCACTAAGTTTATGAAAATACAACACAACATACACTCCTCAAGCCACGGTACACTTCCCACTTCCACAAGCTGCAACCAAAATCGCAACTTAAATACAAATAAGGCAACTCACTTTCAAATTCAAAAAGAAGTTCAATAAGAGTTCAATAAGTGCACAACTCCACAAATGGTAAGAGGCTTTTTCAAATTCAAATGATAGACAATTAACATTGACTTAATGTGTGTTTGAAATTTCAAATTGACCTCTTAATGTATACTTTCAATTCTGATTTCAAATCTAAAAATGACAATTTTAATTCCTCCACTTTTTTCGAAAACACACACTACACAATTCCACTTCACAATTGAAACCCCACTCTTCCCTTTTTTGGTTTGCTATCTATACGCTACACTCTCACACTTTAGCCTCAATGTGTAGCACCTTACTCCACACAACTTCTACAAATTTAAACCACCACTCACACTAAACACACACAACTTCACTAAATTTTTACAAACACAATTCTACACAAAAACAACCACAGTGCACAAGCTCCCCAATACAACACACACAATACTTCAAAGTATACACTTCCTTGCCACTATAAAACACTAAAGCAAACCGCAATTTATACAAGGCAGCAACAATTCAAATTTGAAAATCAAACTACTTCACTAATCGCAACCTTTCCATAATTGGTAAGTAATTTTCAAATGCAAACAAACACACATTAACTCCTTCAATCTTAATGTTTGTTTTGAAAATCAAATAATTTCCAAATCTTCCACACTAGTCAAATCTGGAAATGCTCAATTACTCCTCTAATTTTCCAAAAACAAACAATGTAAGGATCATAATTTTTCTCCCTACACAATTACACTTCCAAAATTGTATTCAAAATGCACTAACTTTCCTCTTCCTTTACGGTGAAGTCCACAACATAGAAGCTTCAGCAAGTACTCAAAAATCACTCCAACAAGCAGTAAGTTCAACTTCTACTCAAGACAATTCACGCCACTTCAAACAATGACAACAACAATTTTAATTTACTCCCAATTTCAGAATTGAAGATGTAAGAACATGAACCCTAAATTTCCGAAATTCAAAACCAAACAGCCCTTCTCACAACCTTAAGCTCTGGTACCAAAAAGATGATGTGCCTAAAAGGGAATTAAGCACAAGTAAAAACCAATTCGAAAAACAAACAAACAATGTCAATCAAACTAGTTCAAATAGCGCAAACTTCTTCTAATTATGAACTGATTCCACTAACAATGACATGTTCAATCTTAAATTCAATTATGATATAGCTCTGATACCAAAAAGATGATGTGCCTAAAAGGGATTAAGCATAATCAAATGGAACAAAAACCAACCCTAAATGCATTCAATCAAATCCAATTCAATAAGCTAAGAATTGTGTGATTCCTAATGGAGTGCAAGGAGATCCAAAATCAATAACTAATGAATTAATCAATCACAATGATTCAAAACCTTCAAAACACACTAATTAAACTTGAATTACCACGTAAATTCAATAATATTCAACAAAATCACTTCTGAGATCCCCCTTTATAGAAATGCAATTCACGGTTCAAAATGATAAGCAATTGTTGATGGTGAATAACAAGTAAAATAAATACTCAAAATAAGTACACTATGTCCAATCAAACTAACTCAAATCTGACCAAGAAATGAATTCAATCCAACCTTAGATATTACACACTAGAGAAGAAAAGAATACGCAACAATTAGAAATTGATATGACTCACAATTTCAATTGTTGCACTCGCCACAATCTCAACTCTTGGGATTGAAATTGATAAGAGAAAATTTGAACTAGGGAAACCCTAAGATCTCTCACGTAAAGTGAATGTGTTTAATCTGAAAATTGGCCTCCCCAAAGTCCTACTTAAGCAAGTATTTATACTTGCTCCCTTTAGAGTTAAAAAGTCTACAAAATTACAACTATGCCACTTTTAGGGTGTTCAGTTCTAAAAGGCAATTACAAGCAAATAAAAAGTGTCTCAAAATCTTACAACATAAATAATACAAGTAAATAAAAAATAGATAAAAATTAGTCTTGAAGATGCTAGCTCTTCCATAGGATTCGTAGGCTCAACTCATCACCGGTTTAGGTCGATCCATGGATAACCCATAAATTGAGTTTTAATGAGTTTATCCATCCCCTTGTAAAGCATGATAAGTGTGCCTGTTGGAATATATAATACATGAATAAGAGAAAAGAGGTTAGTAAACAAATAATTCCAGGGTCAATGTGCTCAAAATGAGCCTTCATCGCCAAGATTAGAAATCCTTTGGCTCTTGCCCTAATGATAGGTCTTGACGCATTGTGATTCCTATCATTGTGAAATGGCAGATGCCTTCCTTTGATGACAAAGGTTCAGCAGATGATTATCTGAACTGGGAGGATAAGATTGAAGGCCTTTTTGAGTGCTATGAAATTGATGACAACACCCGAGTTCAACTTGCTGTTGTTGAGTTCATAAGGTATGTTGCCTTGTAGTGGAAGAATTTGGTGATCAGCAGGTGTAGGGATAGAGAGGCTAAAATTCATACATAGAGGGATATGATGAGGGTTTTGAGGAAGAGGTTCATTCCTGAATACTATAGGCAGGAACTATTTATGCGTCTTTAGACTTTAAAGTAGGGAGGCAAAATAGTAGTTGATTATGTATAGGAATTTGAAACCCTAATGATCAAGTGTAGGTCAGTAAAGCCTTTAGAGCAAACCCTAGCACACGTTGTATCCAGGCTGAAATATGAGATCGCATGTGTAGTTGAGCTACAAAGATACAGTACACTTGACGAGGCTATACAGCTAGCCTTAAAAGTGGAGAGGTAGAGGCGATCCAACCCATTTAAGGTTACTAGTAGTAAGCCCAATGCTACTACCAAGCCCATGAGAGCTGATGGTTAGTCGGAAGGACCAAAGGTAGTAGGTAAATGATGTGCCTAAAACCAAGATTAAGCACATACAAAACTAATTTGAAAGACAATTAGACAATGTCAATCAAACTAGTTCAATAATTGCACAATTCTTCAATATTTATGAACCGATTCCCACAATAAGGACATGACTAAGAATGAATCCAAGTATGATGATTCTTTGACACCAAAAGATGATGTGCCTAAAACTAAGGTCTAAGCACAATCAAATGAACCAAAGGAATAACTTCAATTCACAAAAGCCAACCAGTTCAAAGGGGTCAAAAATTGCATGAACCCTAATTGGGGAATGATGAGTCAAATGATAAAATCAAGGAAATGAAATCCACAAAGATGTTAATACTCCATTGAATCAATTAACCAACTTAATTCCAAGAGAAATCCAATCAACAATATACAAATCAAATCGTGATCCTCCTTACAATAAAGATGCTCCACGCCACAAGAACAAGTACAAATTGATGGAATTAACAAGTGTTAAAAACCAATCAATTATGCAATGAAGGTTTGATTACAAAAGCAATAAAAAATCTGACCAAGAAGACTTCAATCCAACCCTAGATATGACTCACTAGAGATGAAAAGAAAACACAACAATTAGAAATTGATATGACTCACAATTTCCCCTTGTTGCACTCACCACAATTCTAATTCTTGGGATTGAAATTGATAAGAGAAATTAAACTAGGAAGAGCCCTAATTCCCACACGTAAAGTGTATGTTCTATTTTGAAAAATTGGCCTCCTCAAACCCTACTTTAAGCAAGTATTTATACTTTCTCCCTTTAAGGTTAGAAAATGTACAAAAATTACAACTATGCCACTTTTAAGGTGGCCGGTCTTAAATGACAATTACAATCAAAATGAAAGTATCCCAAAAGAAAATTACAACATAAAATAGTATAAATAAAAATTACAAAATAAAAGAAAATATTCTTCATCATGCGAGCTCTTCTATAGGATTTGTCGCCCAACTCATCACCGGTTTAAGTTGGTCCATAGATAACCTATAAGCTAAGTCTGAGTGAGTTTGTCCATCGCCCTATACAATATGATAAGTGCACCTATTGGAATACATAATACATGAATAAGATAAAAGAGTTTAGTAAACGAATAATTTCAGGATCGATTTGCTCAAAATGGGCCCTCATCGCTAATATTCGAAATCCTTTAATTCTTATCCTAATTATAGGTCTTGTCGGATTTTGATTCCTATCAGTAAACCAGTCAAGGCAGTAGATAGAGCTACTCCCAACACAGACAGGGAGAGAATGACTTTTGGAAAGGGTAAAGAGGTAATATAACTTGATGTTAGGCAGACTGTACTAAGAACAACCAGTGGGAAATTATGCCAAATTAAATGTTTTAAATGCATGGGATTTGGGCATATGGTGGCATAGTGTCCTAATAAGAGAGTCATAACAATTGTGGAGGGTGCTGGAGAAGAGGACGAGGATGAGAAAGAACTAGTTTAGCCTACAGACCTATCTATGGCATTGCAGGAATATTATGATGATCAAAATGCTGAGACACATGAGGAGGGAACAGGTGAACAATATTTACCAATTAATGTGTTGCACATGGTTCTAACTATCTCTCCTAATTCTAGGGACAAATAGAGGGAGAACATATTCCACACTTCTTACAAGATCAAAGGTAACCTTTGTGTATTGATCATTGATATTGGTAGTTGCACTAATGTCATATCTGCTGCATTAATAGACAAATTACAACTATCTACTATTCTACATCCTAGTCCTTATAATTTGCATTGGTTGGATAATCGGGGTAGCATGCATGTTACACAAAGGGTAATGGTGCCAGTAAGTGTTAGAAAGAAATATCATGATGAGATCCTATGTGATATGATTCCTATGTGTACCTTTCATTTATTTTTGGGTAGACCCTGGATGTTTGATAGGAAGGTATTACATGACAGATTCAGAAACACCTACATGTTTCAGAAGGGAGGGTCTTAAATAGTATTGACACCTATGTCTCCATCAAAGGTGCACGATTTCTAAGAGCAGGTCAGGACTGCTTTTGTTTCTTCTAACAGTCGGGCAAATAGGGGAACAAAGGCATCCGAGTTTAGTCTAAGTAGTGACCCTCTAGATTAGAGGGCAAATCTTTCAGAGGCTCGAGGAGATGATGGGAATCTACCCTGCAATTCCGATAGTTAGGGAACTTAATTTAGATGATGATCCAAATCACTTGCATGTATACATTTTTCTTTATCTAATAAAGTTTGAATGGTAATATAGCAGGTATAATGATCGGTCTTCATAGGATGCCACATGGCCTACACTGTTGATCAAATTGGGGACATCATCGGACTTACATCCAATGGCCTGCTGTGATCACAATTAACTTGACGAACCGGCTCTTTGAAGACCATTATTTTTTTACATGTAATTTATCTTTGAACTGATTGTTTTGTAAGCTTTTTTTTGACATTTTATTTGGTTGTATTTGTGGGATTTAGGACCAGCCACACTAGTGGCATAGATGTAATTGTTTTGTCATTTTAACCCTAAGTGGAGCAAGTATAAATACTTGCTAAAGTAGGTTTTGTGGGAAGCTTGTTGAGAGATAAAAATTTCTACCCCTTTCACGTGAGAATTAGGGTTCCATGTTCTAATTTCATAAGACTCTTATCAATTCTTCGAGGATTATGCCGAGTGGCAACTTAAGGATTTGTGAGTAATATCAATTCCCTAAGTTGATTCCAATTCACACTTGTATGTCATTTCTAGTTGTGATTGGTTGTTCTTGTTTGTTCTTATCATGCCATTTTAGGTTTCTTTCCTATTATTGGTTTTCATGCAATTTTAGTGGAATTAGATCTTAAATTGTGTTATTATTGTGATTATTCAATTGCTATTGTAATCTGTCATTTGCATGGAAGCTTTTTATGCTTAAAGGATTCACGCCATTCTTGTAATTCATTGGTTTGTTCCATTTGTTCTTATGTTATGTGCTTGATCCATTAAGCACATCATCTTACTACTATAATGTATAAAAAATCAACGTTGCCTATTAATTAACACCAACAACAACATTGTTGATCATGACAACATAAAAGGAAAATTAATTGTTAATCAAAGTGACCTGTAAAGAAAGAATTTAAACTCCTATAAAGAAGGATATGCACTATGTTGGGGTATCACACAATAGTAGAACAACACACCATCAGTAGAGATCAAAAATTGTAAATAGATAATGACATAAATAGATAAAGATAATGACAGTGGAATCATTCAATAGATAATGACAGCGAAACAACATACCATCGAGGAAGAAATTGGCAAGGGTGCAATTGGAATTGTCTATAAAGGGATGATACAGGGTAGTGAAAAACCTATAGCTATGAAGAGATTAGATAAATGGCTATCTAATAAGTGTTAGAAGATCCTTAGTTCTAGTGCTTGTTAGTTATAATTTTATGTGGATTTCATGTGATTTGTGAAGAAAAGGGTACTTATATGATTAAATTTTAATTCCAGGCGTCAATGGAGACAAAAGAAAGGTTTAAGGATGATATAAGCAAAAGTGAGGTGAAATTTGGCAAAAAATGAAGAAAATTGATTTTTAGTTCAGCACAACCTTCAACACAACCTATGAAAATGCTAGAGCTATGTGCAAAAAATGACCAATAGCTATGTCA